>CM060922.1:701036373-702286373 GCA_030737875.1 Allium sativum | reverse complement strand
TAGATAGTAGGCATTATTGATAGGTTTATTAGAGGAGAGACCTCTAGTCACCTAAGTAGATACTTCATGGATGATAAAGGGTGGCTACGACGAGATAGAAGGCTCTGTGCCCCCCGAGATAGAGTTTTGTTGAGGACAGTCCTTGAGGAGGCTCATCATTCTCGGATGACTATTCATCTGGGAGAACAGAAGATGTATCGAAACATGAAGAGAGATTTTTTTTGGATTGGTATGAAGAAGGTCGCGGTAGAATTTGTGACCTAATGTTTAACTTGCCAGCGAGTAAAGGTTAAACAAAGGAAACCCCACGGACTGCTTCATCCCTTGGATGTCCCACAATGGAAGTGGGAGAACATCTCTATGGACTTCATTGATGGACTTCCCAGATCGAGGAAGGGCAAAACCAATATTTGGGTGATAATGGATAGACTTACGAAGAGCGCTCACTTTGTACCTGTCAAGAGCAAGAGGACATCTACTTGACTAGCATCAGTATACCTTCGAGAGATAGTTGGACTTCATAGGGTACTTTCCAGTACAGTAAGTGACTGTGACGCCATCTTCTCTACTGAATTTTAGAAGAGCTTACAAGAGGAACTAGGTACACAACTACGTTTGAGCATAGCATACCACCCTGAGACTGATGGACAGACCGAGAAGGTGAATAGGGTTCTTGGGGATCTTCTGAGACCGTGTATCCTAGATTTCAGAGGGACTTGGGAGGAGCATTTTCCATCAGTTGATTTTGCCTACAACAAAAGTTATCAATCAAGCATAGGCATGACACCCTTCGCGGCACTTTACGGACAACCTTGCAGACCGCCGACTTATTGGTGCGAATCTACAGACAAACTTCTACTTAGACGTGATATGATTCGAGATACTTCCATGAAGATTGATCTTATCCACCGAAGAATGAAAGCAGCTCAGGACAAGCATAAGTCATATGCCAATAAGAGGAGGATTGCTTTGGAATTCAAAGTAGGAGATATGTTCGTCATCAAAGTATCACCCCTAAGAAATGTTGTTCGCTTTGGCTCAATAGGGAAGTTGGCACCAAGATTTATACGGTCACTCCCCATAATGGAGAGGATATGTCAGATGACCTATAGGGATAGAATTCCAGAGAGGCTGGCAGGTGTACATGATGTGTTCCTTGTTTCCCATCTGAGGAAATGTCTGCATGATACAGCAGAGGTAGTGGAGCCGACCACATTTGAAGATGTAGAGGTTGAGAAGGAAGCATCAGTGAGAAGAGTTCTTACTCATATTCTTGGATCATAGGTTAAGAAACTACGCAACAAAGAAATTAGATTAGTGAAGATACAGTGGAGAGAAGACTGCGAAGATGCGATGTGGGAACTTGAAGACAAGATTTTTGTTTCTTATCCTTTTCTTTTTGAGAGTATGTTCTTAATTTCTTTTCCAAGCTTTAAGTTCGCATTTTCTTCTGTCATTCAAGTATGTTTATCCTATCGTTTGAATCTTTGATCCTTAGGTTAAAACCAATAATTGGAAACGTGTTTGAGAAATGTTATGATTGATGGTTGCAAGTGGATGCAAGTGTTTGCTAGTGGTTGCCCGTGGATGCATATACATGCACAAGGCACTAGATCGGCTCAAGCATAATACATACTGCATATGGATGTGTCCGCATTTTTATTTTAATTTTTTCAGTGGATGAAAATAGTGAATCATCATATGGATGTTGCATTTTGGTGGATGATTGTGCAAACATGTAGAACTTATATGTTATATTAGGACTCTTTTGCATACATATTGGATATATGACACAGACGTATATTGCATTAAGGAGGTCAACTGAATCAGTTGACTGCCTGATTTTCGCATTAGTATAGGAACATATACACGCAACACCTTTGCATATGTTTAAACAAGCATTAGAAATTCTTACGGACAATGGATGCCAGTGGATGATAAATAAGTAGATGGTTGTAGGTGATTGTTAAAACGGTAACATTCTTCTTAACTTGGGGATTTCGGGGACGAAATCCTTCAAGTATGGGAGAATGCAACACCCCATAATTTAATACACCATAACTGTACAGTAAAAACAATAAAATGAATATTATATAATTAAATATTCAGAATAAAGTAAAACCGACTTTACCATTATGTTCATCTTAGAATTCTGGTTTAGATTGACCCAAGTTTGCGTAAATCGGATAACGTATGAGAAAAATATGGACCTAAAAGGATTGTATATATATAGAGAATATATAATAATAAAAAAGTCAAATAGAAAATAAATCAGCGTAGGAACCCATGGTCATGGGATGACCCATCCCGACTTGGCTCAATCCGTGTCCAAGAGGGGTCGACCCATGGGTCGACATGGTAGGTGAGGGTCGACCCATGCACATGAAGATCCATTTCTGGACGATGTATTTGGACCGTTTTATATATTAGGTTCGTTGGATGAGTTATATGGCTAGATTTAAAACTCTAAAATCTAACAGTTAAGAATTAGCTCAGTTAATCTATAAATAAAAGCACTCACTCTCATTTTATAAACATACAACTATTCTTCACCTCTCTCAACCTCCATGGCTATATTTAAAATTAATTAACAAAATGGGGAGATGCTGCTGAAAGTTAGATTAACAGGGACAATTCAAGATCGGCAATCAACATACAACCTTTTTCAAGAACTGTTTCTGAACCTAATATCTAGCCCTGTGAGTTCAAGTTACTTGCAGATATGATATCTAGAAATGTATTATGGTAGTAAATAAAACTGGATCTAGAACATACGGTACCTATAAGTTAGTTTCTACACTGTTCTTTTACTGTTGTTCATCCATGCAGTCGTTACATTAATAAATGTTCTTTTACTGTCAGTTGATTAATCAGTTATGTTCACACATATCTATCTTCCTTATCCCTATTATATTGTTTAATTTATTTCCAGTCTTGTTTATATGCCTATTTTATATAGTTTGATTTATATTTTGTTCTTCTCCTTCTACTTTTCCCTTTTTATTTACACCGAGTCTAGTCCATCGAGAGCCTAGGCCATCTCAAATTTAAGATTGCATATAATTGAATTTGGGATAACATGAAATGACAATGAAAAAGGAAAATTTGTGGGCATATTATAAATTGAGGACTTTTGATTGTAATTTAGGTATAGAATCAAAAGGAAGAATATGCATATATATATATATATATGTATACATGTTAGATTGGACTTAATACAGAGATTAAGTAAAGAACATGTTAAGAAAATGTAAGTACCAGATGTTGGTTAAGTAAACTAAATTACTGTAGTGTATATATATACATTTGGACAGGTGCTTGTTTGGGGGAAGGGGCTGTACACATAATAATACATTATAACCATGCTTATTAATGAACTTAAACCTGCTAAGTTAAACCTG
Organism: Allium sativum; assembly: GCA_030737875.1. Lineage (NCBI taxonomy): Eukaryota > Viridiplantae > Streptophyta > Magnoliopsida > Asparagales > Amaryllidaceae > Allium > Allium sativum. The sequence goes on along the minus strand of CM060922.1, from coordinate 702,282,972 downwards.
ATTATTAATAAGCTAAGATGTCTCTCGTTCTGTTGTTGTATCGGGTTTTGGGGACTCTTAAATCCTAGTCACTTGGAGGCAAAAGCTTAGGGGGTTTGGCTTGTGTCAATCTTATTGTGTGGAACCCATATCAGTCAGTATCCATATTGGTATCTTGTTAGGTGGCCTCGCACTAGGTAGAGGACAGGGCACACTTTACTGAAGTAGATAGTAAGAGGTTCAAAAAGAGGAAGGTGGGTACGGGTGCGTTCCTGCGGAGTCATGAGCATGCATGGGTCCGATTAGGGAAACTAGGACGTTGTAACATCGGTAACTAGGTATGTGTACTATAAGTTGTTGGGTTAGGGAGTGATACACCCTATTGCTAGGGCTAATACAGGGTATTTACATAGTAAGGAACTAATCGCATGGATAGTAAATAGGGTAACACCTAATCCTATTATGTAATTAGGGTAACCCGTAATCTTGTTAGTAATTAGGGAAACACCTAATCCTGTTATGTTCTTGGGATCACGATCCTTGTTTTATCTTGATGTCTTGTACTTATATGCTACTATACTTTCTCATCCTGTCTTGATACCTCCATTTTATGCATATACTGAAAATCACTAGAACTCGCCAGGCTTTATGTCTGACCTATTTTGTTTCGCTTCTTTCTCTTCTTTCCCCCCTTAAGTCCTTAGAGTGGTAGTACTCCACAGTGATTAAGATTTTCTTTAATCTTGGATCGGGACTTCTTCTGATTTGATGTACCGCTTTGATTATCTTTCTATTTTTCTATGGCTTGTAAAAAGGGATATGGTTTTGCATTATTGTACTATGGTGTTTGGCATTATAAGACAGACGGTTTTATTTGAAGTATTCGATATTTGATAATGAAACTGGTTCGAAACAATGTTTTACTTTCATTAATAAAAGTTAATTTTCTGGTGTCTATTTATCTCTATCTTGTGAATTTTAGTTACTGTTTACCTATTGCACTTCATGAAACTTAATGCAATCACTTATAAGTGACATTAATGGACGTGGGGTTTCACACTATTACCACGTAAAATCTAGATATGTTATTTTATGCAAAAACAACAAAGTTGGGCGTGCAGTTCGTGTGTTTGATTTTGTTTTCCTTTGTACAACAATGTCATTTCACTTTGTTTGAAGTACGTAATTTACTATGTAATTTTCCCTATAGGGAGATTATGTATGTAATTCGTAGTCTAGAATCAGTGTCTAGCACCGGTCCTGTAATCTATAATAGATATATTAGACGAACCACTTTAAACTCCAATAGCAGTGGATGGTCTGACTTAAAAACCAAAGTAGTTGCTAGATACATAGTTTATCACATGTAAAAATGTATTTTATTTTGTTATAATAAAAAGTGTTTGCGGTCAGTTTAAAAACCGGTCTGCTTTGCCAAAAGTAATAAGGTAAAAATAAAAGTTGAAATTTGGCACTCGAAATGGTTTGGAAATGTAATTGAAGTAATACAAATAACTTTTGTAAAGACAGAAGTTAAACTGAAAAAGTTTACAAGTATATAAGGCATGTTCAAATTTGAAATCAATTGTGAATCAACAAAAAAAATCTCCACATGGTATGAGCATCTGTAAACGGCGACAGAGGTTTCCTCTTTCTTCTTTTCTTTTCATCTCACATCTTTTTTCTCCTCATTTCTTTCCTATCTTCCACTATAATCTCTGTTTTCGCGGTGCGTGGATGCTCCTCCATACTCCACTTATATTTAAGATCCGAGCTTTTACCATGGAATCATCTTTGTACCCTTTTTTCCCCTACTTCACCAACCACATTTCAACAACCTAGTTTATTCCTGAACCACTCCTGTCTACACTATTCCTTATTGTGGTGGCTTACTCAAGTAACTTCTTGAAAGAAAGGTCTTCATTTGGTGGCTACAACAACTGGAATCGGACTCCAACGCGGAGCCGCCTTGAAGAGCAGTAACTCCTATTTGGTTGAATCGATTTCGCGTCTTGACTGGTTTGTCTATGATGGATCCTTTTGTTGTATGGATCTTTAATGTTCATCAGGTAAGCATCTTATTGGATGTTCCTCATGTGGTAGTTGTTTTTTGGATGAATACTATTTTCTTGAGGTGTTTGGTTTCTACTTCGGCAAACTGTGCACAGACCTTATTTATGCAATTGTCTTTGGAAATGGTGAATGGTTATTCTGTTGGTCGGTATCTCTGAAGTGGGAGTTTTTTGGTGTTCTGGTTTTAAATTCAATCATCGGATCTTGGCAAACATGAAGACGCTTTGCGATCAACTTGTCGAGGTATGGGGTTGTTTCACTTTTACCTTCCGATGCTCAACCTCCATGTCTCACCATCATGAATCCTTGCCATTGTCAGTCATTGGACGTGGCAGGTCTGCAATGTAAAGTTTGGATTTCTTCGTGTGGCCCGGTACGTAATGTCCCATTTCCTTAAGCTTAATCGTACATCGATTGGTGTAAATTTTTGATGGTGGTATCTATTGCACAGCAAGTCTCTTGTACACTGTGTTATGTGGCTCAATATGTAAGAGGTGGATGTGACGTGCCCCTGTGCATGCATTGCTTCTTAGCTATTTGCTTTGTGAAGCATGTAATAGTTGTACTTGATGTGGCTAGTTATTTTATAATTAGTAATATTTGTAATGTTATGTCTCCCTGCGTGGAGTATGTTATGAAATTATAGTAATCTAGTACTATAGCTAGCTCTTGTTCTCTAATCTAGTATAGATATAGTGGACAACCCACTATAAATGTCGTTGATGGTGGACAGTCCATCTTAAAAACCAAATTATAGTAGGTTGACAACCACCAACCTCCTGGTATATTTGTATTTATTATTGGTTATAATAAAAAGTTTTTGCGGTCACTTTAAAACCGGTAGGCTTTGCCAAAAAAAATCAATTATGAATAGTAAATTCAAAAATTGAAGTTGAGTTTAATATATAAATGATGTTGAAAATTCAAATTCATTGTTTCAACTATCTTATATTATTTTTAAATGGATTTCAGGAAAGTTTGGGTACTGAAAGGATTAATTTTGAAAAATAATTTTATTTTAATAATAAAATAAAAATATAATATTCATTTGATATGAATATTTAAATTTTAAGGTTAAACTTTAAAATATTGTTTTAAAATAAGTTTAAATATGTTTTAGAAAGATTATAATCATATTTGAAGTAATCATATGAATCTTGAATTTAAATTAAAATATGGTCTAAATAGAAATAGTCACACTGCAGCAGTTCGCGAATTTCAACTATAAACAATGAACGCTTATAATAGGAGCAACTTAAATCGCATTTCTTAAAAATTAAAAATGTTTGTTTCTTAAAGATAATAGTTTCAAATGGAAAAGGAATTTTCATAATTCAATATGTAGATTTCAAGTTATGTGTAACTACTTTTGAAAAGGTCGTTATAAGTGCAGTTAGTTAACCATAACGGTAAACGACTATTTTTAAATAAAGAAAATATGGAATTTTTTGTAAAATTATTATAAATAATTTAAAAGTGATTTGAGTTAATAATCTGAATTTTTAGATAATATATAAGTCATTTTGATTGAATTAGCTAATATGAGCCTGTTTGTAATGTTGTTACAACATTTTCCAAAAATGGTTTATTTAGAGGTTTTAAACTCATTCATTTTCATCTACGACTTAAGTGATCATTTTTAAATTATTAATAAAATGTTTTAGGAAGACTTAAGCATTTAAATGGAAATTACTTCACATAATTTTGGTTTACTTAAGAATTAAAGGGGTTTTCGAAAATAAACTGGACTTGGACGGGAAAAATCTTCGAATATTTGATACTAAATTCCATAGATGAAACTTATACTATTCATCAAATTTGAAAGGTAATTATACCATTATTCCAGCTATAGTATGTGTTGAATACAGAAATTTATATTGAATTTAGGCTGATACAATTTTTGTTTAATTCTGATACTCAAAATAAATTGGTTTTGGATTTTGGAAATTAAATGGAAATAATTTTTTGATACTCGGTATTTGAACTCGTAGTTCAAATTATACTATTCAAGAAATTTTAAAGGTATTCATAGCATTATCCCACTTATAGTATTAGTTGATTATGAGGACTGGTATTGAATATAAGCTAATATAAATTTTATTCAAATCTTATATTTAATATTAATTGATGTTAGGGTTTGTTGTAAATGGTGGTTTAAATGACATCATTCTTTAACCCTAGATAATTAGCGTTTGGTTGGTTATGAATAATGTTTTGAAATGACATTATTCTTTTACCCAATTTGAGTATGATTTGGAATTTTAAAGATGGATTAAAATGCTAATAGAGAAATGCTTAATGATCCTATTTTAGAAATGAAAAGGAACTGGAGAACTAATGAATCTTAATTAAATTTTTTTAGCTATCTTTGATTTAAAAAGATATGTTTTGAAGAAGGATTTGTAAAATAAATAGTTTCCATAATAATATTTTAGTTAACTAAATGAAATGGAAGAGAGATTTAGCGAATCCTGTATTTCCATATAGTTTTAAAATAGTGATTGTTATTTGAAAAATCGGAATTCAAAATTTGGGTCCAACAAAACCATTCCAAATAATAGTATGACGTTATGGAAAAAGTTGAAGATATTAAATATAGTGTTGAAGACCGAAAACCTTTATGTCGGATGGACTACTCGCTAAATGTCTCAAATGGGTCGCTCCTTACTTAAGATGGATTTATCAGTATTATAGAGTGGTCTAGGCATATTTGAAGGAATTTTAGATTTGCAAAGGCCTTTCTCCTTTATTGGACAAGGAATAAGTTGCCTTCAGTTTCATTCAATCCCAGAATGAACTTGTATGGATGTGTGTCTGACATAGTATTTTATAAGGTGTTGATTGATCTTTACTAAACATATTTATGTTGGTGGTGGAGAGGTTATCTTTTAGCTTAACACCCTTCTTTGAGACTTATGAGCTCAAAGATGATATAATTAGTAATTGTCAGTCATATATTATGAAATGACAGTGTGACATACTATGTGATGTGCTATGTATGGTCAAAGCATAGCTTAAGTGAACAACTTTATGTAACGAGACTTCGATAAGCGTCACACCCCGAAAATGGCGAAAACAGGAAGGATGCAGCAAGGTTATGGGTTATCATGTTCTATCTAGATAAAAAAAATGTACCATGGTTTGGAGCCCAGGTATTACTTATGTGGCAACTTCTACTTTTTGTGGTTGTTGATATTGCGGGCACCCAATTTAAGGTTGGTAACGAACGGGAGGTGATATATCCAGGTATGATCCAAGTAAGGAGATCTCGACCTTGTGTTGGTAGAGAAAGTGTTGTTCTCGGGACATTCCTCTAGAGATGTACCCATCGGTAAGGAAGTTCATTAGCCTGGTCATTTTTTGGAAATCCATTCTCCACTATGAGTTTGTGCGGTTTTAGTTGTAAACATATATGTCGACATAATATATGGTACTTATGCCGGCTAGGGTTGATACATTTATTTACGAAAGTGATTTCTATATTAGGCACTAATAACGTTATCAAATGTTTTCGTGTATCAGGCATATTTGGCTATCATAAAGAGAAACCTCTCCCAAGCCTGCATTTGCATGGTGTGTGTGTGCCGAGACACCTTATGATAGTTTCATTTTCAAAAAGCATTGCGAATTTTTATGCACTGGTATTCATAAGGGAAAACCCATTTCGTATTTATACGGCATGGTCTTATGAATTACTCTACTTTTTGAGAATATAACTTTTTTAGTTTCTCATGTCAGTCCTATGACTGACTTGGAGTTTACTGTTCTTTCACCTAAACTCTAGATGCCCATATTTTCCACACGGACAAGCCGGTAGTTTAGGTTTTGCAGATTTAGTCTTGAAATCATTTTTGAGCTGGTTCTGGATTAGAGTTGGAGATATGTCCAGAGCATTTTATTTCTTCCGCCGAGTTTAGTTATTTTTAATTTGTGTGTATTTTACAAGTGATTTATACTTGTTGGGATAGGTTTTCTTACTCGATTCTAATAGACAAGAACTTAAGGCAGATTCTTGGAGTGGCTGGGACATTTTTGAAACACGGCCTTTTATGCCTGGAGGTTTCACTAGTCAGATTAAGTAATTGGATCATAGTACATACAAATGGAATTAGGTGGTCAATCATAACATAACAAAGGAAATCTTATGAGCAAACAAAGGGTTATAATAAACATGTGTCATTTTCACTACTACAAAAGTGGACATATTCAACATTAATTTGTGTGCACTACATGAAAAGTGTGGGGAAAGCTACGCTTTTTTTGATTTTCTGCAACAATATTCCTATGTTATTGCATTAAATATGAATGCACTATTGCGGTATGAATTCTACTGCTGTGACGCGCAACATCAGTTAAAAGCATTGCGATAAACCAGATAAAAGTACACCTCATCAGTCAACTTTAAAAAATCCACGTTATTCTTTATTTTATTTCCCGCTAACATTTTCGTTCCCGCGATACAACTCTACATTTTGTTCTCACCAAAACCATATACTCACTTCTAAAGTCCAGTTCATGAAAAATAAAATCAGAAAACTCCTCACGTCCAAATTAGGGCATATCGAACTTCCTATCAGGGCGCCGATTCCAGCAACTTCCCATCCCTCCCTTCATCCCCCTTTGTACGTCAGGTTCCGCACCTGGGCTGTCGGAAACGCGTACAGAAGAAGGCTCCCGAAGTAATGATTGTGGTCAAATACATGGTAATTATGAACTTGTAATCGATTTTTTAATCAAAGTAATGATGATGTTATTTAATAGAATAGGTGATAATTTTGAAGATGTGATAGGATTTGAGTGAAATAGATGATAAGTACAAGTGAAGTGGATGAGAATTTGAAGCAGCAAAAGACTAGAATAAACCAAAATTAAGATATGAGAAACTGATTTTGTTTTTTGTTTCACTATTATATGATAGATGTTACCCGAGTGCTGCAATAATCAAATAACCTGAATGCTACAATTAATTAAGTACTAGCATGAATTGAGTAATATACTACACTCCAAAGGCCAATGTGTTATATGTATTAAAAGTCATACTCACAGTGCCAATTAGATATCGGGTTATTGCGAGATATCATACAAGAACTTGAAGTATGGACCATGAGAGTAAAATTGTCAGTATGACATGTAAGTACAATTATCAGTATGATATCATACAAGAATTAAAAATATGATATTGGGTCAACCTTAATATTGTCCTCACATTGTCAGAATGATATTAGGTCATCGCGAGACATCATACGAGAACTAAAAGTATGACTTATGAGTAAAATTAAAACCATAAGGCTCAGCTTTGAGAGAGATAGAGTATGACTAATTTTATAACCTTTTTAGTTTGTATTAAGTTAATATTGGGATTATTATTAAATATGTGTAGTGTAACCATGATTGTTTGCTATTGTTCTGTAGGCTGCCTGGAAGAATGCAGAGGAAGAAGAGTGAAAAACAAAGCATGTTATGTGGTAGTAATGAAGCAATCGATGCATGTTGTTTTTACCATGTTTTGGTGATAAATGAGGTATGTTTCAGGTCAAAATTAGTTGTTGGTTTCCTAATATAAATCTGATCAGTAGGCTGGACGGAACTGCTTTCACATCGGAGATTCGCAATGTAAGATTCTTCATGATTCATACCAAATGCACGTTCATTTCTTCCTAATGCTAACCAGCATTTGATTAATGTGAATAAACTAGATTTCAAGTACACCGATGATTCTGTGCTTGTGGTGGACAAGGAAGAATATGCAAACTGCAACACATATAGCCATGTTTTAGCTCCAGCGACGGCAATACGACATTCACATTCGCTCGATATGGCTATTTCTATTTCGTTAGTGGTGTGCCTGGCCACTGTGAAGTTGGAGAGAAGATGGTGGTGCAGGTCATGGTGCACCCTGTTGTGAAGATGGGTCATGGTGCACCCTGTTGTGTAAATGTATAGAAAACCAAATTTCCGTGCCTCTTTCACTTCATCTTCCTTGAGAGAAATGGTAATCTACTAATTCTTTTTTTATTCTTATATATTGATTTGAATGTAACTGTTTAGGATAATACTTTAATTAACTATTAAGCAAATGGAGCTACTATTCTGAAAATAGCTAGTGATTTTTGACTGCTATGTGAATTAAATTTGTTAAATTATCATTAAAATTAATATTTGTTGAATACCTTATTGTGGTTGATTTGTTGAAATTGTTCGAATGTGCATGTTTATGTGATATGATGTCCAGGCTTCTGTTAAGGAGATCTATCGAGCTTGCCTGCCCATAAAATCAAGACAAATGATTTGGGTACCTCAGTAGTGTGGTCGAATGCCAATGGTGTTAGGTACTTCCTTGCATAAGTCACTGCTCCAGTCTCCTATATGTTTCCTTTATTCAATATTTCGACAAACTGGATTCGGTGCAGTTATAGTTCGAACTGTAGAGCAGGCTGGAGATTAGAGCACTGACTTATTGAATATGAACTGGATTCGGTGTAGATCAGGCTGCTCTACAATGATTCGACAAATGATTTTTATAACTTATGATTTCACAAATATGGAATAAAGGCTACTCTACAATGATTCGACTCCTCTACAATGAACTTGATCGTTTCAAATCACTTTTGCAAGCAAGGCTTGTTTGATGAGTTTGGATATCTACATCGAATCCACTTCGAACTAGAACTTGTAGAGCAGCCTGATTCAATATTCAATATTTGTCGAATCATTATAGAGTAGCCTGACCCTTTATTCCATATTTGTCGAATCACTTATGGTTTGTATCACTTATGACTCGGTGTAGATCAGGCTGCTCTACAAATGTTGCTGCTCTACAATGATTCAGTGTAGAGCAGCCTGATCCTTTATTCAATATTTCGACTAATGATTTATATCACTTTTACAATGATTGTCAGCCCACTGTAGAGCAGGCTGGAGATTGCCTGATTTCAAAGCTTCTAAAATATGAAATAGCAAGAGGAATGATGGCCTTAGAGCAGCAACTTTAGTAGCTTCAATATCTGATTGACCTTTTATAGCTTCCTGTATAAATGCATCTCCAACCTCAAACAATCCTTGCTTGTAAAAGCAGTTTGCAATGATCAAGTTCATTGTAGAGGAGTCGAACTCAAGAGGGCGGTGCTTGCAATCATCTTTTCTTACATTTATATATTTATGTTCTTTTTTAGTTTAAAGAACAATTCCCTAAATTAAATGAACTTCTTTACTTCACAGACTCTTGATTCTTCTCAGATCTTGATTGCACTGGATCTAATTCGAAGATTTTCTCGAGTTTCTTCTCAGATCTTGATTCTTCGTATCCTCGCCTCAGATCCGCAAGCCTCCAGCCAACTTTGACGATCATCACAGGTTCTTGCCTTCAACGGAGACCTGGATCTTCACCGTATCTACTCCGATCCAAAGTTCACCGCTAGTGCTTCGTTCTTCAGATCTGAGTCAGACTGCCATGCTCTTGATTTTGAGGTTGATGAAGATTTTGGACTCAAATAAAGTTGCTTGATAGTCGGCGCGCGTGCTCATATGAAGACAGTGGTGAACATGAACTCGAAATCCAGTGCAGGCCCCTCCAGATTGGAATTGCTTCATGCTTGCCAACCCCCGATCATGCATACTATACAGTGAGTATTGCTGATTATGTCTTCATTCATTTTTTTTTTATTTTATTTTATTGGTGAGTAGTATTTAGGTGCATGTGAACATATATTAACAGGACACTATATGTTCTTTTAGGGTAGATTTCTCAAAAATGTACCTATGCGAGTCTTTATTTGTACATTTGAAACACTATTTCAATATCTTTTCTTCCATGATGTTCAGTTAAGACATAGTGTAATTTAGCTATTTGTTTTATGTTCAAAGCATTCAAACAAAGGCTGTCGGACTGCACACTTGTATCAGGTCCAAATACATTTCCATCTTCTAGTTACACACTTGTATGTGCACTAGAGTGCTGATATCACATAAAGAAGCAGATAAATTGGCTCACTTGTAGTTACACACTTGTATCTTCACCAAGTGCAATGCAGTCCACATTGTTAGCGTATTGAATATGCAACTGTAGGGTAATATAGTCTTTTTATGTTTTTTATTGTTTGCCTATATATAAAGGCCTCTTTGGTTATTTTAGGGTTAAGAGGCTTGTATTGTCAGCCTCCATTTTTCTGTATCTCGTTTGTCTATTCAATCAATAAAGATGTAGCCTTCTAATTGTTTATTGTTGTATCTCTCTCCTCTCTCGATCTGAATTCTAACATGGTATCAGAGCTAGGACAGGGAGGAGAGAGGGAGAGAAGAGAGGGTTGTAGCTTGGTCATATTTCCCTACTTTAAATTTTCTGTTGTGATTTGTTTATCACGTTTCGGATTTTTTGCTGGGTGCTAATTTGTCCAGTTCTTTTGAGTTTGTTGTCATCGTGATTTCTCTCAGATCTTAATTCGTCAGAGCACGCCTCGATTTTCAGACTAAATTCCAATTTCCTCGGCTTTACTTCTAGTTGCCATCGGGCAGTCCCTCCACCAATCCGATTTTCGATTTCGAACCTGCGTGTTTTGTATTTTCGATTTGCGGATCGGATTAGGTGCGATTGGGGTTTGGGTGCTATTCGATTGATTTGGATATGCTGCGATTGGGGAATTGTGAGGGTGTTCTTTGGATCGGATTCAGGAGTCGCGGTGTTGTGAAGAGGATGTTTGTGTGTTGCGACTGGTGGATGAAGGTGATGATGGTTGATGTAGGGGAAGGTTGTTGTGTTGACTGGAGTCGGTATTTGCCTAGGTGAATGGGTTTGTGTGGTTATCAGATTTTGAAGTATGGCAACCGTGAATTCAGTGAGGGTTTTTACTGGAGTTTGGGGGTAAGAGTCTGGTTTGTTGGAGTTGTGGATGAGGTAGTGCAGTGTTTTGAGCAATGCTTGCGGGTTTGACTATGTTTGGGATGATGGCAATTGAAAATTATGGTCTGATTGTTATAGTGATGGAGCTGTAGGTTGTGGATTGGGTTTTGGTGTGGCTGCTGGGATTTCAGAATTGCGAAGTGAGGTAGTAAGATTTGGTGGCATTTCAGAAGAAAGTGGTTTTGGTGTGGTCAGCTATTTGTCTGTAGTTTACTGGTGAAGCTGGGAGAGCTATATGGATATTTGAATGAGAGGAATTTGATGACAAGGCTGAAGCAGTAGCTGATGGCAGTAAGTGAAAGGCTTCAGTGGTTTCAGAAGTAGTGTTGGTATTGGGTGCTTGTGACTGTGGATGAATGGAGATGTTGAATGGCGTGTTTGTTTTGAATGGAAGAAAGCGGTTAAGGATTTGTGTAAGCAGTGTTGTGGTTATGGCAATTGCAGTGATAGAGTGGTTTAATTGTAGTGACGTGAAGAAATGGCTGATGGAGTTAGAGTATAGATGACTGTGGTAATGGCAGTTTGTTGTTGGATGAAGTTGATTTTGTTTGAATGTTTGAGTTAATGTTTTGGTTGTAGATGCAGTATGGCTTTGCTGGTTAAGATGAAGTTGAGTTGTGGTTGCAGTGTTGAATAGATGTGGACTTCACAGTTGACAGTTTCGTGAAAGCAGGTTGGCAAGGCAGCAGTTTTGCGATGGGTGTTATATGGCGATGAAGGTGAAATGTAGCAGATGGTGATAAATGGTGAAGTGTCTGTGGTCTGTTGTTTTTGGGTATGCTGAGTGATATGGTGATTGTAAGGGACTTGGGTGTGGGTTTGAGGAAGATGGTGATAACCGTTGAACGTCTTGGGTTGGACAGTGAGTTGTTTTGGTCGGCGAGTTGGTTATTGAGAGGCAGAGGTTGATGCTTTGGTGTGAAGAGGTGCTGGCGATGATGACTGGAGTAACAAGGTAGTTCAGCAAGTGAAGTGGATGTTTGTTGGTTGATTGAGTTGTTAGAGAGTAACATTAGTTTGAAATGTATTATTCGGTTGATATCTGTATCGGTAACCCTGTTTATTAGGAGGGCAATTGACGTTGACTGAAGGTGGTAGGTGGTTACTGCAGGTATGTTTGGAGGATGCAAACATATGCTGACCATTCCTTTTGATTTTGTTTTGTTTTTGTTTGTATGTTTGGGGGATGCAAACATACGAAACCATCCCACTTTGGTTTAGTTCTGTTTTCGTTTGATATGTTTTTGGGGGATGCAAACATATAAACTCATCCGGAGACCAGTTTTGTCATTTGGCCGCTCAGATCTTTTGCTTACCGATCAGATTGAAGATTGTTTTGGATTGTTGAGTTGATGTTGAGTATTTGGTATTTGGTATTTGGCAGTTTCTTCTCTACTTCTCTTGGCAGCTTCTATTTGGCAGACTTCTATTTGGCAGTTTCTTCGCAACTTCTTTTGGCAACTTCTATCTGGCAGTTTCTTCTCTACTTCTTTTAGTAGCTTCTATTTGGCAGTTTCTTCTTAACTTCTTTTGGCAGCTTCTATTTGGCAGTTTCTTCTCTATTTTTTTTGGCAGCTTCTATTTGGCAAAATTCTATTTGACAGTTTCTTCATAGCTTCTATTTGGCAAACTCAGGATTCTCCGCATCGTGAGTTTGAGGGGGGATGTTAGCGTATTGAATATGCAACTGTAGGGTAATATAGTCTTTTTATGTTTTTTATTGTTTGCCTATATATAAAGGCCTCTTTGGTTATTTTAGGGTTAAGAGGCTTGTATTGTCAGCCTCCATTTTTCTGTATCTCGTTTGTCTATTCAATCAATAAAGATGTAGCCTTCTAATTGTTTATTGTTGTATCTCTCTCCTCTCTCGATCTGAATTCTAACAATCAAGATCATATTGGCCACTGCTATCCGACTGATTCACATTTGAGTGACTTCAACAACTTCTGGAAGTGGACACAATGCTCTTTGTCCGGTATATGTGTGCTCTAGGCTGAGATGGCGGAGTTCCAGCATGTATAGAAGGTAAAGAAGGAGCTATAAAAGGATATATGTTTTGAGAAGAAAAACTGGACGGGTATAAAGGAGAGCAACTAGAATATCCAACACTGCTGAAATGATTTGGATGGAAATCAAGAGAAGGCGCAAAACCGATATTTTGGTCAGGAGTCGATACATGATTTGGTATATGGGATAGTCCTCTAGAGAGCCCATGCAGCACGTGTGGTGTTTGAACTGGAATGTTGTTATTATGTAGGAATGGCTATGTACTATGCCATGCTCCAGAACCAGGATCATGATACAAGTTAGACTCATTCCAAATGTGTTCGTGCTAGGATCATGTTACTTTCAATTACCACACTTGCAGTTAAGAAATATTATCGAAGAAGAAGGAAATAATTCCACTGCTCCATTTGAACAAATGAAGCATAAAGAATTAAGTGTAATGGGAAATCGAAGAGGAGACCTGATCTCTTGCTTGCAAGTGCTAGGTGATTTTGAAAGCTTGTTGGTTGTGCATGTTTACTCGCAACATTTTTTTTAGATGTGTTTCTTCTATGTACAAAACTTGTATTGCAGTATTTTTAATTAAAGCGTTGTATTTGTTTTTTTCTAATGTAGCATTGCCTTCTTTTAATGTTGCGTTTTCGATGTTGCATTTCAAGATAGTAGTGTTGCATTACATAATACAGTGGTGTTGCATTAAATAAAATATTATTAATTTCATATGGCAAGTGGGTCCTACAGCTGACGTGACATGTGATACGCGGGCAGTTGAAGTGGAGAGCTGATGTGGCATGTGACACATGGGGACCCGACGTGAAGAGCTGACATGGTGTATAACACGTTGGCAGCTGACGTAGAAAGTTCGTGTGGACCCCACTACCATGACCTGGAAGTCAGGCTCTGGCTTCTGCAGAAGGCAACGCTATGTGTTGTTGCATTACTTGCGTATACTGTTGCAATAGGGCTATAATGCAACACTTACTTTCCGTGGCCGTAGATGGGCAAAAACATTGGCTTAGAGGGCTAATGCAATGGCCGTGGATGTCATGCCCCTCTGGTGTTGCCTATTTGAAAAAATGGCTTATGACAATGCTTTTTTGATCTGCGGCCACATAAAAATAGTGTCGAATATGCCCACTTTTGTAGTAGTGTTGGTTAGTTATTATAAATTTTTGTATAGCCTAATTATTCCGTGAGATAATTGGAAGAATAATTTCTTGACTAGTTTTGTCGTGATTTGAGTAATCTCCTAACTGGTGTGATGATACTTGCCTAGGCGAGCGTCATAATATACTTAGTATATTATCCTTGTTTACACTATGCAGTCGTGATGGATTTAGATCTGAGTAAGCCCATGAAATTGCAAATCTTCATTCATCGATGATTTAATCAGTATAGCCTTCTTTTCTTGAAGATGAGTTCGTCAGGAAGAAAAAGGAAAGTTGAGGCCTTGATTGTTGGGTCTAGTTGAGGATTTTGAGACTCAGTAGTCCTGCAAATCTTATAGGTTTTCCTTTTTATAGCATGATACGTGATAGTCTTTCGCACATTGTATACATGAAAAATTTACCCCACTTTGGAATTTATTCCTTTTGAATGATGAACCGACTTAACAGATTTCATGGTTTGATATGCGTGGTTGACTCTTGTGGGTTATCGAGCATGTTGGTATAGACTGTTGTTCAATACCTGCATTCAATTATTGTATTGTTAGTTGTTGCTTGCTATTTTTAGTTGTTTTTTAGTTCTTTTTTTCTTATTATTAGTTGTGCTTTCCATTTCTTCTTGTTTGATAGTGCTTATTGCTTCTTGTTGTTGCTATTGCTTATCTTTGTTGGCTACAGTTTCAGATGTTTCTATAGTTTGACTTCGCATTTGAATGACTTTGATTGTCGATTGATTTTTGTCGATTGCTAGTCAGAATGTTTGATAATTTGTACGGCATTTGTTGTTACTTAACCTTGTTGAAAGGATTTGATCACTGCTTATTGCCCGATTGTTTGTTGATGATTGATTGCTACTTTGTGGGAATATTTGATTACATGTACATTAGTGAAGATTTTGGCGGTAGTGGATTAAGACACTACATTTCTCGATGGAAATGGCTTATGAATTGATGCTACCCTACTATTCCTTAACACTGAAGTATTCGTCTTTATAAATACGCGATGATCCTCCGTTGTTTTCTTCTCTTCCTTTTGCAAACGAAATATAATTCGTTCAGTAAATTTTAAAAGGGGATTTTCCTTTTCCTCCATTAAAACCAAATTATCTGTAAAGAACCCGTTCCTCCTCCAAATTTTAGGCAGTATATTCTTCCCTCTTCCTCAAATAGAAATCGCGATTCCATTTGGTTCTTCCTTCAGAACCAAACAATTTGAAGAAAAAGGGACTCCGACTCAATCAATTTACTACGAGAACGAAATCTACATGGAAGAGCTTAGGTACACGTTGAAGTGTGGTGGGTCTATTATTAGGCTCGCGATTTTTGGAACGGTGTTGGAAGCTTCAAAGGATAATGCAGCGTTAGTGGTGAAGATTTGTGGCTTGTTTGAGGTTCTGGTGGAAAATAACGAACGAAAAGGTCGTTGCCTACAAGTAGAGGTCACGAGTACAGTCCCAGGTCACAAGATGAAGAGACGATGTGAATTTGGCCTTTTGGTAATGGATGGATGGAGTACGAGAAGACGAAGCTAAAGGAGTGTTTGGTTTCAGATTCCGTGAAGGAGTTCGTTGGAAATAGACTGTGAATGTCGGTTGCGTACAAACGTTGGAGAAGAAAGAAAATAAACTTGGTTATTACTGAGTATAGAGTTTCGATTTTTTAGTTTCAAGAGGAGAAGGTCAGATGCTGTCTCGTGTAAATGGGAAATGCTGAGTTCAGTGGATACGGGAGCAGGAGATTTGTTGGTGTGGCAATAACGTAGAACAGTGAGGAGTTTATCGTGGTAAGGTGATCAACTTAAATATTTTTTTATATGAAATAGTTTTAATTTAAGTGGAAGTAAATTAGTATATATAACTTGTTTATATAAAGGAAAACTTATTGGTAAATCAATATAAATTGTAAACTAACCGTGAGTATGAGATTTAGATTTCATTAGGAATTGCTTTACGCATGGAAAATTTATTTAAATTGGTATAATCCAATAACTGAAATTTATTAATATTGTTTTGCAATGAAAAACAGACATATAAAGGAATCACTGTGAGATCTATACAATAAGCTTCATTGGGATATTTGGCAAATGAAATTCACGGTGAGTAAATTCAACTCCCTGGTTCGTTATAATTTTATTACAACAAATTTTTATTTTTAATAATTTTTATATAATGTTAGCTCGTTGTTTGGATGTAGTAAAATATTATTTTGGCTATTTTAAAAATATATTAGTTACTTAGGCTTAATGTTTGTGGCTATTATATATATATATATATATATATATTGGTAGTTGGATATGTAACAACCCGGAATTTCTGAACCAATTTAAAATTTTAATTTTAGCTATTTTAATGGATTTTGAATATTTAAAATGATTTATTTTAAATAATGATGATTTAAAATTTATTTAAATCGAAGATAGAACGTATAAATTTATTTTAATTATAAAATGAGACTGAAATGACATGGTAGTTTGAAAATTCGATTTTAAACTTCAATTGAATATACGAATTCAATATAAATCGGATTTCAGTAAAACAAGAAATGTTGGAATATTTTGAACTGTAATTTTCTAAAGAATGTAAGAAACTGAGATTTCACTTTATAAATTATAAGATATGTCCAGTTTGAAATTTAGAATAGTCGCTATGGAATTTAAATATATTAATAATATATAGCCCTTAAAAATAGCCATTTTGTAAAACGACTTCCATTTTCGACGAAACCACACTTGTTGGATCCGAAATGTCAAATTATTTTTAAGTTTCAAATCCCATAATTTTTCGAATTAATATGTAAGCATAGTAAATTTAAACGTGTTTTCAATTTCAGTTTAAATTTAATCGACCAGTTAAAAAGGCCATTTTTCGAAACAGTCTCCAAATTCGACAAAATTAATTTTGTTAAGACCGTTCATCAAATTATAGCTAGATTTCAAAATTCATAATTTTTGGAGTCAGTAAGTGGCCCTGGTAAATTAAAATGTGTATTAAATATCAAATGGGATTTGGGTTTGTTGTGAATGGTGTCTTCATTTACACTGTTCTTAAACCCAGTTGAGAAAAAGATTAAATCTTTTTATTTAGATTTAATGAAGTATACCAATTAAATGGTATTTAATTGGAATTGAATTTGAATTGATTTTTTGGTTTATCGTGAACGGTGTTTTAAATAACACTTGTTCTTTAACCCGATAATTAATGGAATGTGATTTTGGGTTGTCGTGAATGGTATCTTTAATAATACCGTTCTTAGACCCAACGGAGTTAAGAAAATAAGAAACTAACCGGAGATTAGTTAAGTTGAATAGTTTCTTGGGTATTGATCTGATGTTGGTTTCGGCCTTCGGGGTTATTACTTATGGAATTATTCACTTGCTAATTTACGGTTAAAGGCTGATGGAATAGAATGTGATATTAGGTTTATCGTGAACTGTGTTTTAAATGACATTGGTTCTTTAACCCAGTTAAAGACAGGATATGATTTCCCAAGTTAAATAACCATTGATATTGATTTTTGGGAAGATTAAAACCAAGTGAAGTTTTAATGAGTCTTTAATTAGATTGAAATGGTCGAGAATGGAGTATCATCAGTTTTTCTCCAGGCGATAGTTAAATCTTTAATTAGATTTGAACGTGAAATGGTAATTCAATTTACCGATAATACTGTGGTGTTAGATATGAAGTATTACCAGTTTTACTTCATAGGATGAATAGGTTGGGATGAATAGGTTGGGATTGGGAAATTAAAATAAATGATTACTTCGGTAAGGTTCGTTAATCCCGACTAGTTTGGATAAACCATAATTTGGTTTGAATTGATATTCAAAAGAAGATTAAAGAATAAATTTAAAGAATTTATCTTTGATAAAATTAAATGGGAACCTTTCCCAAAGTATAAGAATATTTGAATAAAAGAATATTCTGAATTGGAATGAGGCATATATTGTGTTTGTGTAACACTTATTTATTATATATGCGAGTTATTCAGAAAGACCGGGTTTATCCCATTCTAAATAACTGATTCAACGATGTGTCAAGGATGAAGACGGTGGTGGAAGACCGGAGGTCTTCACATCATTTGGATAATTACTGATGATCTTGATTGGGCTGTACACCCAAGAGGAGGGAATCAGTTGGTGATCATCCAGATGTACTTGGAGATCGATGGATATGCGAGGTACAAGGTGCCTCTGATTTCGTTCAATCCCAGAACGAACTTGTAAATGGACTGTGTGTCTGATATTGGATTTTATTCTGTGTGATTGATTTCTATTAAATATATATCTGTTCGGCAGCGGAGAATTTATTCTCTTGCTTAACGCCCTTCTCTGAGACGTACGAGCTCAGAAGTTATATATTGATGGATATCAATTGCATAGAGTGAATTTGCCTGTGTGGCTTGCCTAAGTGGCAAATGATCAAGGCTTTTGTTGAAAAGAAGAGTCTTGTGGTTGATGATCAAAGCACGGCCTGTGTGGCATAGCTTTGTGTAGTGTTAATTCGCGAGCCTCACATCCCGATTGTGAACCAGAAACGGGAGAGGACCCCAGGGAGGGCATGCGTTTCCTTCTAGCTAGAGTGGTGTCAGTGACCTACCAGCCCTGACATTTATATTATTTTCACATGTGTGCTTGCTGTGTTGCAAGGCGCCTCGGATATATCGGTGACTGTGTGGAGCCGATGGAGTCATTTGGCTCATTTACGCCCCAAAGGGCGGGAAAACGCAGTGTTCAGGCATTTTAATCCACATCGTTGGACCAGCCCTGACGATCCAAGGGACGATGCGTTCTGTTCCTGAGACTTGGGCTAGACAGTCTCGAATCGGTAGAGGACTATCTTTTGCCTCGGTTCACAGATGGAAATCGTGGAATTTCATGTTTATTATTACTATAAGTGTATAGTGTCAAAACAATTTCAATCATAAGTATCAATCATAGACGGCATAAATGCCCCAGACCACTATGTCGTCATATATAGGTTCTACAATCAAAACCGCAAAGTCACGTACCAAGCATTCTTGGCTATTATAAGGTAAAAACCCTATCCTCCGGCTTGTGTTGCATTGTGTGATGGGATATGGGTCTAATAATAGCTTCATTTTTCTTTATTTAGCATTGCGCTGTTGTTTTATGCACTGGTATCCTTGGGAGGAAACCCGTTCCGTGTTATACGGCATGGTCCCTTGATTTACCTAACTTTAAAATAAAGATTAATAACTGTTTTAGTTCTCATACCAGTCACATGACTGACCTGGAGTTTATTGTTTAAACCTAAACTCCGGGTGCCCTATTTTCCGCACGGGCAGCTAGCAGTTTTGGTTTTGCAGATTTATATTCACAGGATCCTGATTTACAACTGGAACGATATCCGGAAAGCTCTGTATCCGTATATCTCTTTCAGTTTGTGTATTGTATTATTTTTTCCACTGCTACATAATGTATCAAATCTCTGATATTTTCTCATGTATATTATTTTTTTATACTCTGTATATTCTTGTATTCTGATGAATTGTTGTAATAAACAATGAAATGTCCTTCTGTTTGCGTTCCGATTTGTCTTGTTCTAAAAACAATCATGGGTTTCGAACAGTCTTGGTCGGTTTAGCGATCGATTCGGATCAAGCGAAATTCCTTATCGTTACATGTGGTATCAGAGCTTTAGTTTACAAAGCTCAGAGAACAAGACACATTAGAACCATACAAAAGAATTCATCAGAGATTGGATTAATAATATCCAATAAGATTGACTCGTTTGGGATGGGATCGGTAGTATCCTAGAATGAGTCGGAAGAGTATATTTTTTAAAATGAAAACAAATTTTGTTTTGAAAATTTAAACCTTTTATGCGTATTTGAATATTTTATTTATATTGATTTGGACAATCAAGTATATAAAGATTTTGCGTATACGTCCGATCCGCATGTATTTGAAGTTTTAATATACTGGATAGGTATGGAGTCACTCTCTAGTCACCCGGAGATGATTCTGATGATTAGCTACATCATCAGAATTTGAGTTCAAGTATCAAAGGTGTGATATTTATATATTTCCAATTGACTGGTGTGAGAACCAAAACTAGGTAGGGCTTATTGTCGTGATTTGGCATCAAAAACATGATTTTTGACTATATATCAAAGTTATGAGTTTGAAAAGATAATCAACTAATTGATTGCTGGTTGTATTGTTTGATTATTGTTTGATTAATTAATTGTTGAACCTTTAGCCAAATTTAACCAAATAGTGAATTGTATTAAAAATTAGTCGCATTTGCATGCATATACATTTACTTACATTGAACAGGTCATAACTAGGAGGCTAGAGAAGAGGAGTAAAATTGTTTGCCCGACAAATAGGCACAATTTTATTGTATTTCTTTGGGTTTTGATGATTTTATGAGCTGATTGGCTAGCCGCTTGGCTGTTTCTTTTTCTTTTTGGATTGGTGAGGGCCATGGGAGGCTATTTGAAATATCCCGAAGCTCCCGGTGCAGGGGAGGTTATGGCGAAATTTTTCGAAAATTTAGGGTGTTAGCCAAATTTTTGAAAATTTTGAAAAGTTCCTAGAAACGAAAAAGTTGAAGAACTTAAGCCATAATGAAAATAATGAAAGCTAAGTTGGTTAGTTAATTAACTTTCAGCTTCATTCCTTTTCGGGGATGAAAAGTTTTAAGTGGGGGAGATTGTAATAACCCAGAAATCTGATCCAATTTAAAATTTTTATTTTGGCAATTTTATTGAATTTTGAATATTTAAAATAAATTATTTTAAATAATAACGAGGAGAATTTTATTTTGAATAGAATTAGAACGTATATATTTATTTGAATTGGCGTTAGAATATAAATAATTATTTTTATTTATAAAAAGAATTGAAAATGGCGCAGTAGTTTGAAATTTCAATTTCAAAGTTCAAATGAATGTATAGGATTCAAAATAAACCAGATTTTAACGAAACCAAAAATATTAGAATCTATTTGAAAATATCTTTCCAACGAATCCGAAAAATTGAAATTTCATAGCGGGAATAAAAAGATATGCCCAGTTGAAAATTCAGAATAGTCGCTATGGAATTCTGGCCCTTAAAAATGGAAATTTTGCAAACGACCTCTATTTTCGACGAAACCAGTTTTGTTGGATCCGGGATGTCAAGTTATTGCTAGGTTTCAAAATACATAATTTTTCGAATCAATATGTGAGCGTGGCGAAGTAAAACGTGTTCTGACAGTTTTTGTCAATTTCGATCGACCTGAAATTGACCATTTTTCAAACGGTCTCGGAATTTGACGAAATTAGTTTTGTTAGGACCGTATCGTCAATACAAAGCCAAAAATAATTTTTCTAGAATTTTGGGGCCCGTATGTGGTCTCAGTATATTGAAATGCGCGTTTAAATTTGAATTTATAGATTTTAATTTAAATGGAAACTGATCGACACAGCCGAACTGGATTACGATACATATCCCATTGTGTTTGGAATGGGGGTAATTAGCTAGGGTTGACAGTCGGTGGGTTCGATTTTGAGTTCAAAATAAAAAGTTACTTTATGGGATTGTAACACCCCTCTCGAAAAGCTAACACAAAGATCTTTTAGCACAGTGGTTAGTGTGTGGTGTTGCTTTCCGGGAGGTCGGGGTTTCGAATCTGGGTTGTCACATTTTGTATCAGAGCCTATACCCAGTCGGAATTGTGTGTGTAATGCTGTTGATGCCAGTCAGTGTGGTACTGATGCGGGTCACATGCACAACGCCTGGGTGGTGAGTGACATGAGCCAACGAGGACGTTGGGCTCTTTAAGGTGGTAGTCTGTAACACCCCTCTCGAAAAGCTAACACAGAGATCTTTTAGCACAGTGGTTAGTGTGTGGTGTTGCTTTCCGGGAGGTCGGGGGTTCGAATCTGGGTTGTCACTGGGATTAATTAAATAAATAAATAATATTATATTTTTATATTATCACCCCCCTCTTTTCTTCTATTTAGTCAAACACGTCAGGAAATAATAAAAAAAGGAAAGAAGGGGGAAACGACGATCGAGCCCTAGTCTCTGGAGCCGCCACCGCTAGCCTGGCCGCCGTCGCTTCTGGCGTGCCCCACCTCTGGTGACTTCGACGCCTTTCCCCTCTCCTCCCCCATTCGATCTCCCTCCATTTAAACCGCTGTTTCCCCAAACCCCCACCACTTCACCGGAAACGCCTGCCGCGAGCACCCCCAGCCAACCCCCTCCGCCTCCAACGCCAAGAAGACCCCACCTCCGATGTCGAGTTCCGGCGAGAGCGCCTCCATATGCCACTGCGGATCGAGACTGCTCCATCACCTGCGTCGTGCTCACATTCATCCTCCCGGCTGCTGTCTCGAGTTGCTAACCACCATGGAAACGCACCCCTTCTGGCGCAAGCCCCACTCGGAAAACATAGTCAGATTTACCTTCTTTTAAATTTTGAAATTTGTCTATGAAGGTTTTGATTTTTATAGCATAAAGGTTTCGAATTTTTTTTAAAGTAAAAGGAATGGATTTTTAATAATAAAGTTTACATTTTTATAGAAGAAAATGATTTTTATTTATGTGTAAGGCAAGAAAAAGAATTGATTTTTTATATATGAAAGTACGATTTTTAAATTAGAAAAAGATAGGATCCTTAGCATAGAAGATATTTTATTTTTGATCACTGAAAAGATTATATTTTTATCATAACAAAGAAATGATTTTTATCATATCAAAGAAGTGATTTTTATCAAATCAAAGAAGTGATTTTTTATCATAGCAAAGAAACGATTTTTAATGAGATAAAGATTTGATTTTTATCTTTAAAAAGATTAGATTTTTGAAATTAAAAAGTTAAATTTTTGAATATGAAAGGATTAGATTTTTAGTTACATAAAGATATGATTTTTGACACTATAAAAATATAATTTTTAGCGAAGTAAAAATATAATTTTTAGAATTGAAATAAAAATGTGACTTTTATTTATATATGAACAGCGTGAGAAGGATGTGTTGGAATTTCGAACAAATCCAAACTGTTCAGAAAGAAAGACTGACGGAGTGGAAACTTCGGTGAGAACTCCTCACTTTTAATTTATCTTCTAGTTGAAATATATACTAGGATGCAGACGGTGCTTAGCAGCACCCGACACCCGTCGTCCACACACCATGGATGACTTGTTTGTTTGATTGGTGTGTTGTGAAAATTGATTGTGTGATGTGGATTGAATAAATATTTTATAGTTAAAAATTTTGACGTGTAAATAAAATAAATATTTATTATAATAGCAACGATAAATAATCAGCCATCATCCAAAATGCACCACAGAACTGCATAAGCATTAAATATAAATAACCAAAGCTTACACAGTCTGTCGACCAATAGACGTCCTTCAAATAGGTGTACATAAACAAACCATCCGGTTTGTAAATGAATATTTATTTATTCACGTTCACGTTAAAAATTATATTTTTAACGATAAAATATTTTTAACTATATAAATATTATATTTTATTTCACATCACACAATCAATTTTCATCACAACAAACAATCAAACATACAAGCCTTCCATGGTCTCTGGACGACGGGTGTCGGGTGCTACTAAACACCGTCTGCATCCTAGTATATATTTTTAACTAGAAAACAAGATTAAAAGTGAGGAGTTCTCACCGACTAGCTAAACCAAACGCCACGACTCTTCTTATGTAGAAATCTTCACCGTTCTTGCCCCTTTGTCAATTTCATTGTCCGTAGCCACTACATATATAAAAATCCCATTTTTATATCGTTGCTATGTATATAAAAACCACATTTTTACACCGCTACTATATAAATAGAAATTCTATTTTTATACCGCTACTATATAGATGAAAATTCTATTTTTATACTGCTACTATACAGATAAAAATTCTATTTTTATAACGGTGTTCATATAATAAAGATCATATTTTTAAACCTCTACATATAAAATACAGTTCACATTTTTCTATCGCTTTCTAGATAATGAAAATCGTATTTTAATATAAAGGGTATTCATATAAATAAAAATCCAATTTATATTCTTGATAGTGTTAAAAATCGAACCTTTTCCTATATAAAAATCTATTTATTTTATAGCTATATATATCTAAATTAAAACCATAATTTTATTGCACATTATTTCATATAAAAATCGAACATTTTTAAAAAAATGTTTACTTTATAAAATAAATTAAAAATCCTATTTTAATTCAATGCTTTCATATAAAAAAAATGATTACTTTTGAAATACCTTTCTTCCCCCTCTGAAAACTTCATGCAGACCTTCCCATAAACCATCAAACAGGAAAAATCGCCACAGCTCTTGATTAGAGGATGTCGGAAGTTCATCAGGGTGCACCACTTGAAGCACCTCAGCGCCATCCACCACTACCCCAAGCCACAGTGAATTCGATCCTCCCTTTCCCTCCAAAATGGCGCATGAACATGTGCCCTACGAGCTCAGATTTTGAGCACCCCATGCTACGACAACCTATCCACTAGGTATGGATGGAGAGAGCTCATTTAGCTCTTGTTTTTTCACGCTGGAGGTCCCTTTGATTAACGCATTGATTTTGAGGAAATTGGAGAGGAAAATTCGGACGTTATAGGCCATCAAAATTTTAGAACGGCGGCTCAGACAGTTTGACCGTGGGTGAAGGAGATTAGGGTTTGACCGAGGTTTGTATAATTTATTTTTAATATTATTTAAATCGTAAATTACTTATTTATTGCCACGAATTCCAAACGAAGCCCAACGACTATCGTCCTTAACCAAATACCCGCATTCTGAACACAATGGGACATGTTTCGTAAGCCAGTTCGACTGTTACGATCAGTTATTCTTAAAATTAAAATATAAAACATTCAATATTTGATTTGAACATACATTTCAATTTGCGGGGGCCACATACTGATCCCAAAAATTCTAGAAAAATAAATCCAACTATATTTTGACATTACGGTCCCAATAAAACTAGTTTCGTCGAATTCTGAGACCGTTTGAAAAATGGCCATTTTCTGGTCGATCCAATTTAACAGAAATCAACCAAACACATTTTCCTTCGCCACGCTCACATATTAACTTCAAAAATTCTGGAATTTGAAACCTAGCAATAGTTTGACATCCCGGATCCAACAAAAGTGGTTTCGTCGAATTCTGAGGTTGTTTGCAAAGTGGCTATTTTTAAGGGTAATATAAATTCTATAGCGACCTTTCTGAAAATTCATTTGGTCATAACTTTTGACTCCCGCTTTGAAACTTCGATTTTTCAGATTCGTTAAAAAGATATTCATAAACAGAATTAAATATTTTTGGTTTCATTAAAATCTGGTTTATTTTGCACCCGGTATGTTCAATTGAAATTTGAAATTGAATTATCGAACTACCGCGCCATTTCAGGCTCGTTATATAATTAAAATAAATTATTTATATTCGAACGACGATCTATATAAATATATACATTCGAATTCTATTCAAAATAAATTTCTCGTCGTTATTATTTAAAATAATTCATTTTAAATATTCAAAATTCATTAAAATTGCCAACATAAATTTTTTAAATTGGCACAGAATTTCCGGGTTATTACAATCTCCCCCACTTAAAACTTTTCATCCCCGAAAAGGAACGAAGCCGAAAGTTGTTTAACTAATCAACTCAACTTCCATTATTTTCATTACGGCTTAAGTTCTTCAACTTTTCAGTTTCTAAGAACATTTCAAATTTTCAAAAATTTGGCTAACACCCTAAATTTTCTAAAAATTTCGCCATAACCTCCCCTGCACCGCGGACTTCGGGATATTTCATATAGCCTCCCATGGCCTTCTTCAATCCAAAAGAAAAAGGAAACGCCAAGCAGCTAGCCAATCGGCTCATAAAATCATCCAAACCTAAAGAAATACAATAAACATGTACCTATTTGTCGGGCAAACAATTTTATTCTTCTGCTCTAGCCTCCTTGCTATGACCTGTTCAATGTAAGTACATGTACATACATGCATTTTCAAACAATTTTCCATATAGTTCAATATTCAGTTCAATTTGGCATAATGGTTCAAAAGTTAAAACAAATAAACAAACAACACAACCATCAATCAATTAGTTGATTATCATTTCAAATTCATAATTTTGATACATATATAGAAAATCATGTTTTAGATGCCAAATCACAACAATAAACCTATCTAGTTTTGATTCTCACACCAGTCTAATGGAAATATATGGAAATCCAACCTTTGAATACGAAAATAAACTACTGATGCCGTACGTCATCAGTAGAATCATCTCCGGGCGACTAGGGTGTGATTCTATATCTATCCAGTATATTAAAACTTCGAATATACGTTCATGATGCGTATATGCAAAACCTTTATATACTCGATTGTCCAGATTCAACACAAATAAAATATTCAAATGCGTATACTTGAATTTAACTTTCAAAACAATATTGTTTTATTTGAAAAATATACTCTTCACACTCGTTCTAGGATACTATTGATCCTATATCTAACGAGTCATTCTAATTGGATATTACTAATCCAATATCTGATGAATTCTTTCGTTCGGTTCTAATGTGTCTTGTTCTCGAGCTTTGTAAACCAAAGCTATGATACCAAAATGACATGACCCGTACTTCCTCGGTAAGGAAAGCACGGATGGCATTGAGGACAACACACATCGGAACGCAAACAGAAGAACATTTCATTGTTTATTACAACAATTCCATCAGAATACAAGAATATACACAGTATGAATAAATAAAATACACTCGATAAATAACAGAGATTTAAATTACATTTAAATACGTAGCAGCGGAAAAATAATACAACACACAACTAAAAGTAATACATGGATACAGAGCTTTCCGAGTATCGTTCCAGCTGTAAACCAGGATCCCGTGAATATAAATCTGCAAAACCCAACTACTAGCTGCCCATGTCGAAAATAAGGGCACCCAAAGTTTAGGTTAAAACAATAAACTCAAGGTCAGTCTGGTGTGAAAACTAAAACAGTTATTTAAAACTTTAGTTTAAAAGAGAGTAATTCCAGGGGCCACGCCGTATAACACGGAACGGGTTTCCTCCCAAGAATACCAGTGCATAGAATAAACAACGCAATGATTTTTCGAAAAATGAAGCTATTATAAGACCCAGGTCCCATCACACAATGCAACGCAAGCCAGAGGATAGGGTTTTTACCTTATAACAGCCAAACATGCTTGGTACGTTTAAAACAAATCATTTGATACTATTATAAGTGTATAGTGTCAAAACAATTTCAATCATAAATATCAATCATAGACGGCATAAGTGCCCCATCCCACTATGTCGCCATACTAGGCTCTGCAAATAAAACCGAAATATCACGTATTGGAAATTGGATTTCCGTCATGAGTCGAGGCAAGGGGCAAGCTCCTCTCCGATTCAAGACACTCTAGCAAATGCCTCAGGACTACGCACTCTAGGTAGCCCTTGGAATCGGCTGGGCCGGTCCTCCCTTACGTTTGAGGATTAGTTATTCCTGAACACACGTTTCCCGATCCTTACAGACATATAATCGAGGCGCCTCGCATTCCAACAACCACAAAGATGAAAGTAATATAAATGTTAGCCAGTTTAAGCACTGACACCACCATAACTAGAAAGAAATGTCGTGTTCTCCCAGCGGTCCTTATCCCGTTTTTGACTCATATCGAGGTGTGAGGCTCGCGAATCCATGCTATACACAAAGCTATTCCATGTAGGCCGTGCTTTGATCATCAACCACAAGACTTTGCTTTTCAACAGAAGCCTTGATCATTTGCCACTTAGGCATGCCACACAGGCAATTCACTCCATGCGATTGATGTCCATCGATATACAACCTCTGAGCTCGTACGTCTCAGAGAAGGGCGTTAAGTAAGAGAATAAATTCTCCGTCGCCAAACAGATGTATATTTAATAGAGATCAATCAACACAGAATAAAATCCAATGTCAGACACACAGTCCATTTACAAGTTCGTTCTGGGTTTGAATGAAACCAGAGGCAGTTTCCTCGCATATCCATCGATCTCCAAGTAAGTCTGGGCGATCACCAACTGATTCTCTCCTCTTGGGTATACAGCCCAATCAAGATCATCAGTAATCACCCAAATGACGTGAAGACTTTCTGTCTTTAACAACCGTCTTCATCTTCGACTTATCGTTGAATCAGTTATTCAGAATGGGTATCAACCCGGCCTTTCCGAATAACCAGCGTATATAATAAAAAAATGTTACACAAACACAACATACGCCTCATTCCAATTCATCAGTCACTAACCGTAAATTAGCAAGAGAACAATTCCCCAAATATTAACCCCGAAGGCCGAAACCAACATCAGATCAATACCCAGGAAACCATCCTTCTTAGCTAACCTACAGTTAGTTTCTAAATTTCACATTCTTAGGGAAAGGTTCCCATTAATTTTATCAAAGATAAATTCTTCTAAATTTATTCTTTAATCTTCCTTTGGATATCATTCAAACCATGTTATGGTTTTCCAAACTAGTAGGGATTAGCGAACCACACCGAAGTAATTATTTATTTTATTTCCCAATCCCAACCTATTTGTTCCATGGAGCAAAACTGGTAATACTCCATACCTAACACCATGGTGTTATCGGTAAAATTAATTACCATTTCACGTTCAAATCTAATTAAAGATTTAACTATCGCTTTGGAGCAAAACTAGTGATACTCCATTCTCGCTCACTTTCCAAATTTGATAATTTAAATTATCAATTCACATTTCAATCTAATTACAGATTCATTAAAACTCCTTTTACTGGGTTAAAGAACTAATGTCATTTAAAACACAGTTCACGATAAACCCAAATCACATTTTTTTAATTACCGGGTTAAAGAACAAGTGTTATTTAAAACACCGTTCACGATAAACCCAAATCCCATTTGATATTAAATACAAGGCTCTGAATAGAAAATATATCGGCTTATATTCAATATCAAGTTCTGAAACCCACAAATATCGCTTTGGAAATAACGATATAAAATATATCATCCAAATTTCCTCCAAAATATCTGTATAATCGCGGAATATAATATCAAAATATTCCAAAGACAATTTTGATTCAAATCCATTCCAATTCATATATTGGAAATTCTGGTTATTTAAAACCCATTTCAAATCCAATTTATTTATTTAAAAATAAATAAATTATTATTCTAGTTAATAACCAGTTCA
Source organism: Allium sativum (assembly GCA_030737875.1). Taxonomy (NCBI): domain Eukaryota; kingdom Viridiplantae; phylum Streptophyta; class Magnoliopsida; order Asparagales; family Amaryllidaceae; genus Allium; species Allium sativum. The sequence goes on along the minus strand of CM060922.1, from coordinate 702,253,636 downwards.
TTTCGATAAAAATCTATTTTTATCGTTTCAAATATGGAGTTTTTCATCCCAATTCTTCACAAATCATTTTTTATGATTTTACACAAATTATTGATATTTTTGATAATTTTAGCAAGGCCTGTACAGTCGATTTCCAATAACGGCCATCGAACTGCACTTACAGCGACCTTTTCTGAAATTGATTTGCACGTATCTCCAAATCCAAATGTCAGATTTCAAATCTCTTGTATTCCTTAGAAAGATCTTTTCGATACGAACCCAAGGTTCCGGTTTTAGGAGAATCCGACGGTCGGATCTCCCGTAATGTCCGTTCGAAGTCAATTGTCGAAATTCATGAACTGCCGCGGCGCATTCTATTCAGGCCATTATATATATATAATATATACATATTATATATATTTCGTCGATTTCCTTTTAAAACGAATTTTATAAATCGTTTCAAATTTGTTTCAAAAACAATTTCACCCTTAATTTCAAATTCAAATCAAAATTGAATTTTCCATTATAAATTCTTTTTACATTCATTTCTATTTGATTTCAATTCAAATCGATTTCAATTTCAGTTCGTTTTCAATTCGATTTGAATTCATTCCAAATTGATTTCACTTCGATTTCCAATTGCATTTCTATTTGATTCAATCTCAATTCGATTACAATTCGATTTGAATTCATTTTATATTCAATTCAATTCGAATTCGTTTTATATTCTATTCAATTCGAATTCATTTTATATTCAATTCAATTCGAATTCATTTTATATTCAATTCAATACGAATTCATTTTATATGCAATTCAATTCGAATTCATTTTATATTCAATTCAATTCGAATTCATTTTATATTCAATTCGAATTCATTTTCTTTTCAATTCAATTCGAATTCATTTTCTTTTCAATTCAATTCGAATTCATTTTCTAAATATTCAATTTTTAAATCTCTTTTCAATATTCATTATAAAAATGAATATAATCGATATTAATATCGTTCGCGTCAAAATAGCGCATCTCTAATCAACACGACTTTATATTTTTCAGTAACTTCGTTATTCTATTCAACAATATTCTATTCAACGCATGAATCTATATTTCTTTTAACACATGACTAATCTCAACACATGAGTACTGTCAACACGTGACTATTTTTGTTATTTAATATATTTAATAAAATTATGATTTCTGTTGTTTAATTTTTAATCAGACTCCAACCATAAATTAGTAAGGAAACGATTTCCTAAGTATTAAACCCGAAGGCTGAAACCAACATCAGATCAATACCCAGGAGACCACTCATCTTATCTATTTTCCAGTTAGTTTCTAATTTTATATATGATAAGGATGTAAATTTTATTGTAAAAATATTTCGTTCAACACATGAATCTATATTTCTTTCAACACATGACTATTCTCAACGCATGAGTACTGTCAACACATGACTATTTTTGTTATTCTTTGTTTTCCCAATTGGAATGAGGCCCAATAAATTACCATATAATGTTAATTATATGGATTCCATACAACACATGTATATAATAGCAACGATAAATAATCAACCCTCGTCCAAAGTGCACCACACAACTGCATAAGCATTAAATATAAATAATTAACGCTTACACAGTCTGTCGACCAATCGATCGACATACAACTAAATAATTGGGATTAGTGTACGCCAAATATCATCCCAACACCCGTGTGGGGTTTCAATCCACAGACACCGAATATTATTTGTGTAGTTGGGCGACGTGTAAAATTTATCGTCCCAATCAATGTCCTTCAAATAGGTGTACATAAACATACCATCCGGTTTGTAAATGAATATTTATTTATTTATTCACGTTCACGTTAAAAATTATATTTTCAACGATAAAATATTTTTAACTATATAAATATTTTATTTTATATCACATCACAAAATCAATTTTCATCACAACAAATAATCAAACATACAAGCCATCCATGATCTGTGGACGACGGGTGTCGGGTGCTACTAAACACCGTCTGCATCCTAGTATATATTTTTAACTAGAAAACAAGATTAAAAGTGAGGAGTTCTCACCGACTAGTTAAACCAAATGCCACAACTCTTCTTATGTAGAAATCTTCGTCGTGCTCGCCCCTTTGTCAATTTCATTGTCCATAGCCACTTCATATATAAAAATCCCATTTTTATATCGTTGCTATGTATATAAAAACCACATTTTTACACCGCTACTATTATAGAAATTCTATTTTTATAGCGCTACTATATAGATAAAAATTCTATATTTATACCGCTACTATATAGATAAAAATTCTATTTTTATAACGGTGTTCATATAATAAAGATCATATTTTTAATCCTCTACATATAAAATAAAGTTCACATTTTTCTATCGCTTTCTAGATAATGAAAATCGTATTTTAATATAAAGGGTATTCATATAAATAAAAATCCAATTTATATTCTTGATAGTGTTAAAAATCTAACCTTTTCCTGTATAAAAATCTTTTTATTTTATAGCTATATATATATATCTAAATAAAAACCATATTTTTATTGCATATTATTTCATATAAAAATCGAATGTTTTTAAAACAATGTTTACTTTATAAAATAAAATAAAAATCCTATTTTAATTCAATGCTTTCATATAAAAAAATGATTACTTTTGAAATACATTTCTTCCCCCTCTAAAAACTTCTTGCCGACCTTCCCATAAACCATCAAACAGGAAAAATGGCCACAGCACTTCATTGGAGAGGGTCGGAAGTTCATCAGTGTGCGCCACTTGAAGCACCTCAGCGCCATCCACCACTACCCCAAGCCACAGTGAATTCGATTCTCCCTTGCCCTCCAAAATAGCGCACAAACATGTGCCCTACGAGCTCAGATTTTGAGCACCCCATGCTACGACAACCTATCCACTAGGTATGGATGAAGAGAGCTCATTTAGCTCTTGATTTTTCACGCTGGAGGTCCCTTCGATTAATGCATTGATTTGGAGGAAATTGGAGAGGAAAATTCGGACGTTATAGGCCATCAAAATTTTAGAACGGTGACTCAAACAGTTTGACCGTGGGTGAAGGAGATTAGGGTTTGACCGAGGTTTGTATAATTTATTTTTAATATTATTTAAATCGTAAATTACTTATTTATTGCCACGAATTCCAAACGAAGCCCAACGACTATCGTCCTTAACCAAATACCCCCATTCTGAACACAATGGGACATGTTTCGTAAGCCAGTTCAACTGTTACGATCAGTTATTCTTCAAATTAAAATATAAAACATTCATATTTGATTTGAACATACATTTCAATTTGCCGTGGCCACATACTGGTCCCAAAAATTCTAGAAAAATAAATCCAACTATGTTTTGACGTTACGGTCCCAACAAAATTAGTTTCGTCGAATTCTGAGACCGTTTGAAAAATGGCCATTTTCTGGTCGATCCAATTTAACAAAAATCAACCAAACACATTTTCCTTCGCCACGCTCACATATTAACTTCAAAAATTCTTGAATTTGAAACCTAGCAATAATTTGACATCCCGGATCCAACAGAAGTGGTTTTGTCGAATTCTGTGGTCGTTTGCAAAATGGCTATTTTTAAGGGCTATATAAATTCTATAGCGACCTTTCTGAAAATTCATTTGGCCATGACTTTTGACTCCCGCTATGAAACTTCGATTTTTCAGATTCTAGAAAGATATTCATAAACATATTTAAATATTTTTGGTTTCACTAAAATCTGGTTTATTTTGCACCCGGTATGTTCAATTGAAATTTGAAATCGAATTATCGAACTACCGCGCCATTTCAGGCTCATTATATAATTAAAATAAATTATTTATATTCTAACGACAATCTATATAAATATATACATTCGAATTATATTCAAAATAAATTTCTCATCGTTATTATTTAAAATAATCCATTTTATATATTCAAAATTCATTAAAATTGCCAACATAAAAATTTTAAATTGGCTCAGAATTTCCGGTTTATTACATTTATAAACAAATCAGACGATTTGTTTATGTACACCCATGTGACTGATATTGAATGGGACGACAAATTTTACACATCGCCCAACTGCACAAACGAAATCTGTGTTTGACTATTTGAAACCCCACACGGGTATTGGGATGATAGATGACATACACTAATCGACGAAATATATATAATATATATTATATATAATATATATAATATATACGTTTTAAAAGGAAATCGATGAAATATATATAACATATATTATATATATAATGGCCTGAATAGAACGCGCCGCACCGCGGCAGTTCGCGAATTTAGACCATTGACTTCGAATGGACGTTACGGGAGATCCGACCGTCGGATTCTCCTAAAACTGGAACCATTAGGTTCGTATCGAAAAGGGCTTTCTAACGAATATTAGAGATTTGAAATCTAACGGTTGGATTCGAAGTTATGTCCAAATCAAATTTGGAAAAGGTCGTTGTAAGTGTAGTTTGATGGCCGTCGATGAAAATCGACTGTACGGGCCTTGATAAAATTATTAAAAATAGTAATAATTTGTGTAAAATCATAAGAAATGATTTGTGAAGAATTGGGATGAAAAATTCCATATTTGGAAAGACAAAAATAGATTTTTATCGAAATGAACTTGTTTTGAACTAGAATTATAATCCATTTACTTTGAAATAAATAAATTGGATTTGAAAGGGTTTTAAAAGTAACAAGAATTTCCAATAATTGAATTGGAATGGATTTGAATCGAAATTGTCTTTGAAATATTTCTATGTTGGATTTCGTGATTATACAGATATTTTTATGGAAATTTGAAAGATATATTGATATCGTTATTTCCAATACGATATTTGTTGGTCGTAGAATTTGATATTGAATATAAGCCAATATATTTTTTATTCAGAGCCTTGTATTCAATATCAAATGGGATTTTGGTTTGTTGTGAATGGTGTCTTCATTTACACTGTTCTTAAAACCAGTTGAGAAAAAGATTAAATCTTTTTATTTAGATTTAGTGAAGTATACCAATTAAATGGTATTTAATTGGAATTGAATTTGAATTAATTTTTGGGTTTATCATGAACGGTGTTTTAAATAACACTTGTTCTTTAACCTGATAATTAATGGAATGTGATTTTGGGTTGTCGTGAATGGTATCTTTAATAATACTGTTCTTCGACCCAACGGAGTTAAGAAAATCAGAAACTAACTGGAGATTAGTTAAGTTGAATGGTTTCTTGGGTATTGATCTTATGTTGGTTTCGGCCTTCGGGGTTATTACTTATGGAATTGTTCACTTGCTAATATACGGTTAAAGGCTGATGGAATAGAATGTGATTTTAGGTTTATCGTGAACCGTGTTTTAAATGACATTGGTTCTTTAACCCAGTTAAAGACAGGATATGATTTCCCAAGTTAAATAATCATTGATATTGATTTTTGGGAAGATTAAAACCAAGTGAATTTTTAATGAATCTTTAATTAGATTGAAATGGTCGAGAATGGAGTATCACCAGTTTTGCTCCAGGCGATAGTTAAATCTTTAATTAGATTTGAATGTGAAATGGTAATTGAATTTACCGATAACACTGTGGTGTTAGATATGAAGTATTACCAGTTTTACTTCATGGGATGAATAGGTTGGGATTGGGAAATTAAAACAAATGATTACTTCGTTAAGGTTCGTTAATCCCGACTAGTTTGGCTAAACCATAATTTGGTTTGAATTGATATTCAAAAGAAGATTAAAGAATAAATTTAAAGAATTTATCTTTGATAAAATTAATGGGAACCTTTCCCAAAGTATAAGAATATTTGAATAAAAGAATATTCTAAATTGGAATGAGGTGTATGTTGTGTTTGTGTAACACTTGTTTATTATATAAACGAGTTATTCAGAAAGACCGGGTTTATCCCATTCTGAATAACTGATTCGACGATGTGTCGAGGATGAAGACGGTGGTGGAAGACCGGAGGTCTTCACATCGTTTGGATAATTACTGATGATCTTGATTGGGCTGTACACCCAAGAAGCGGGAATCAGTTGGTGATCATCCAGACGTACTTGGAGATCGATGGATATGCGAGGTACAAGGTGCCTCCGGTTTCGTTCAGACCTAGAATGAACTTGTAAATGGACAGTGTCTGACATTGGATTTTATTCTGTGTGATTGATTTCTATTAAATATATATATGTTTGGCGGCGGAGAATTTATTCTCTTGCATAACGCCCTTCTCTGGGACGTACAAGCTCAGAGGTTATATATTGATGGATATCAATCGCATAGAATGAATTGCCTGTGTGGCATGCCTAAGTGGAAAATGATCAAGGATTTTGTTGAAAAGCAGAGTCTTATGGTTGATGATCAAAGCACGACATGTGTGGCATAGCTTTGTGTAGCGTTAATTCACGAGCCTCACACCCCGGTTGTGAACCAGAAATGGGAGAGGATCTCACGGAGGGCATGCGTTTCCTTCAAGCTAGGGCGGTGTCAGTGACCTACCAGCCCTGACATTTGTATTATTTTTACCTGTGTGGATGTTGGATTGCGAGGCGCCTCGGATATATCGTTGACTGTGTGGAGCCGATGGAGTCATTTGGCTCATTTACGCCCCAAAGGGCAGGGAAACGCAGTGTTCAGGCATTTTAATCCACATCGGTGGACCGACCTTGACGACTCAAGGGACGATGCGTTCTGTTCCTGAGACTCGGGCTAGACAATCTCGAATCGGTAGAGGACCATCTTTTGCCTCGGTTCACAGATGGAAATCCAATTCCAATACGTGACTTTGCGGTTTTGATTGTAGAACCTATATATGGCGACATAGTGGTATGGGGCACTTATGCCATCTATGATTTACACTTATGACTGAAATTATTTTGACACTATACACTTATAGTACTAATAAACATGAAATTCCACGTACCAAGCATTCTTGGCTATTATAAGGTAAAAACCCTATCCTCCGGCTTGTGCTGCATTGTGTGATGGGACCTGGGTCTTATAATAGCTTCATTTTTCTTTATTTAGCATTGCGCTGTTGTTTTATGCACTAGTATCCGTGGGAGGAAACCCGTTCCATGTTATACGGCGTGGTCCCTTGATTTACCTAACTTTAAAATAAAGATTAATAACTGTTTTAGTTCTCACACCAGTCACATGACTGACCTGGAGTTTATTGTTTTAACCTAAATTCTGGGTGCCCCTATTTTCCGCACGGGCAGCTAGTAGTTTTGGTTTTGCAGATTTATATTCACAGGATCCTGATTTACAGCTGGAATGATATCTGGAAAGCTCTGTATCCGTATATCTCTTTTAGTTTGTGTATTGTATTATTTTTTCCGCTGCTATGTAATGTATTAAATCTCTGATATTTTCTGATGTATATTATTTGTTTATACTCTATATATTCTTGTATTCTGATGAATTGTTGTAATAAACATTGAAATGTCCTTCTGTTTGCGTTCCGATTTGTCTTGTTCTCAAAACAATCAGGGGTTTCGAACGGTCTTGGTCGGTTTAGCGATTGATTCGGATCGAGCGAAATTCCTTATCGTTACACTAGGCCACTGTGGCCCTGAATCCATCCATGTACCTCCCATACATAGTGATCCAAAATCATAGACACCGACAACCCCTTAGCACACGTCCCGCAGCAAAGCCCAACTCATGAAGTTAACTCGTTGGTTCCAGCTTTGATCCTGAGTTCCACTTCCTATTTGGACTTTCTTTGCATCTCGGGTTTTGGTCGAGTTGGAGTTGGTCTTCAAAAGAGTCATCGCGTAGAAGTAGCTTAAATCTGGTTCGGTTCAGCTATACATCATCTTCAGATTTCTCGTTCAGTTAGGGTCCTCTGGTTTGGCTCAGGTCTCCCCATCCGGTTCGTTTCGGATTCCCCATCGTGGTTTGGCTCAGCTCCTTCATTCGGTTCGGTTCGGACGCCACTCTCCAACTCAGTTCGGTTCGGGTGCCTCTCTCGCTTCGGTTTGGCCCACGTAGATCCGATCCCACACCTTCCTGCCGTTCTGATCCGACACCAACTCCACTCGGTTTTAACGGCCTTCCTTTTTTGCCCTTGCATCCTCTTGTGCCAGGTTCCGGTCCGATCCGTGCTCTCTTTCCCAGTCCACCGATTCGATCCGAGCCCCATATCCGATCCGACCCGAAACCTTGCACAACTTTCTGCAACTTTTTCCAGCAACTGTTTTACGCCATTCGACGGTGTTTTCGGCTAATCTATCTTTTCTAAATGATCACAAATCATTCCAAACAGTCATAGCAACATGTATAATCAACCACAAACACCAAAACAATAATTTGATAGGTTAAAACGGATCAAACATAGGCAAAATCCCATATTTTCCCTTAAGCATGTTTAAGCAAAACTAATAATTGAATTAGTAAAACTTAACCAAATTAGCCAAATTTTCTAACAGAGGCCTAAAACAATATTTCGAAATTTTTAAATATTTTCCATAATTTAATCATGTTTAAATTCGCTAATTAACACTAATTACCCTTAATTAACCATAATTAGTGAGGAACTATGCAAATCACTCATCTTTGCCATAAATAAACTTTAGATCTGAAATGATTCTCTATTTAGGCGCGAATACCAAGGAAATACAGCAGCTCTACCTCGATTCTTGTGCTTATGCTCTTTGATTTGATGTAGATTTGGCTTAATTAGCGATTAGGAGGTGATTTGGGGTGTTTTAGCAAGTGGAGGCCATTGCTAGGTTGAGAGGAATGTCTTAGGCGGCTGAAAAATGAAGTAAAATTCATTTTCTAAACCCTAGCAGCCCTCTTATACTCTTAATTCCGAAATTCCCCTTTGGGCGTAGCTGTCAATCACCCGGTTAAGCCCAATTTAGCTGTTTTTCACCACCTGAAACTTGTTTCAGCCATATCTCCCAAACGATGAGTCCGTTTGGCTAATTTGACCACTCTACGGAAAGGTAAACCATCATCCGGATCTAATGGAAGTGGTTTCAGGTCAAAACTACTTTCCAATTAATGGTTATGGCCGAAATAAGATCAGTTAGGGGCAAAACGTTCATTTAAAAATCGGGAAAAATCATGAACATGGGAAATGACCCCAATGGTCGTCTCCCAAAGTTACATGACCATACTACTTCATATGTGAAAGAAATAAATATTATACGATCCTTCGATGCGTAGAATGCGGGTCGTTACAATTTCGTCCTTGAAATTGCTATGGTAGAAAACAAACTCTATTGACTGGTTAAAAATATTTTTTTCTTCTTAACTCCAGTTTCAATAAACCAGTTCATTTCAATTAAATATTAGTTTATTCTTATCAGCGAAAATTTTAAAAAATCCTGAAAATTTTCCAACACCTTAACTTTTCAAAAAAATTAGCCAGCACCTCATTTGTACTCTTCAATCGGTACAACCACAACTCACCTCTCTAGGTCATCTCCAAACAAAAAGAAAATCAAACAGCCAAGCGGCTTGCCAATTCGGCTCATAAAAATCTCATACCCATATATAATATAAACTGGTACCTTTTTGTCGGGCATATCAATATATCCTTTACATCTGCTGTTAATTCAGCATATACCAATGTCATCCCAATCAAACTCCAATCACTTTTGCCTCCAACACAACCATTTGCTTATCCAACCCAAATTCAATTTCAAATTCAAGTTTCAAATTCCAAGCTCTTAAATTATCAACTCAACTCCATTCCAAATTATTCTCTAACCAAATCTAGTTTTATTTAACTTGGTTCAAGTTAAATTCTTATTTACTTATTTATCTTTACCATATCGATTTATTTAACTTAATAAGTTAAATTTAAATTTCAAGATTTAAATTCCCGGGTTTTATTTCAATTCCATTTTGAAATCATAACAACAATTCAAAACATTTGAATTTCTTGAACAACTTGTTTTCTCAAAACAATTTAAAAACAAAATCTTTGGTAGTAATCCGTCACTTAGAAATTCAAAAATGAACACCGATGATGCAGCTGTCATCATTGGAATATATTTCCAGCAATCGAAGTGAGTTCAATACTATATCACTTTTCAAAACTATTTGTAAACATTTCCATTTTGAAATACATTTCAAATTATCATTCACAATGTTTGGAAAACATTTCCAACCCTCCCAGGATTTTAAAATTTCCTTATATTTAATCCAGATTCATTTACAAACACTTACTCAAATTTTAGGAATTTTAATTCCAATTCTGATCTTAATTTCAGATTTTCTTCATCTTATTTCATATATTATATTCATATGAATTCTGATTGGTTAATTACATAACCATTCCAATTATAATCTTATTCGATTATAATTACAACCAACACATCTAATATACTACAATTTCAATATATATCCTTTATATCAAAATATAATTTGGGTAAAATTATTTTATTTACCCTCTTTTCAAAACATGCGGTGCTGGTTTATCGTATTCGAGTGTTTATAAACCCTTACCAATACAGTGGATCAAACTGATCGACCAGAACCCATAAACAACTCAACCAATAAATCTCCGCAATATAAATCATTTTTATATCAAATAACAAATACGTTCACTCGTATATATTCACTCAATCTAGGGTATTGCTAACCCTATCTCTACTGAGTCATGCCACAGAGCCAAGGTAATTCACTTAACCTTAAGCTCTGATACCAACTGTAGTGTCCCGGAATTCCAGTCCAATTTGAGCTGACCAAATAACATAAGTCCAACCCATATTATACTGGAAAACCAGAAAACTAATAGAAAGAAAACAGAGGGTGAGAATAGATAAGATAGAAACTTAGAATAGAAGAAGAAGAACAACACAACATCAGAGTAACACGAAACTCACAGCGGAACGAATAACATATAATATATAACATAACTTTGGAATATAAATATGTACTTGAATATACATATCATTTCCAAAGTATAGCACTTACAACACAGCGGAAATAACCATAGCTATATAATTCTGAAAACTCCTGCTCCAGCTCTCCAAATATATCTGTAAATCTCGACTACTTGACTGCCCGTACAAAATTGGGCCCCCAAGAGTTTAGGGAAAACAAAATAAAATAAAACTCCGGGTCAGTCATGTGATTGGTGTGAGTAAATTCAAATCATTTGTTTAACTTTAAAGATCCTTTCAAAGAAAGAATAATCGTAAAACCGATCCACACATAAACACAGATCGTTTTTACCCTACGGTAACCTAAATCATTTGTAAACAATATTATTCTGATATTATAATAATGTCTAACGCAAGTAATATAAATCTAGTAGAACGCTTGCATCTAACATTCTATATATATAATATACAATCAAAACCACGGGCTCTTATTTGGGGAACGGATTCTAACTATGACAACGTATGGATCCACCTTCCGCTCAGTGTACTCTAGAAGCGATACACTGGAGTTCAACAAGAACATCTTGTAACTCGGCCACACATAACCTACCACTTATTTTGCTTGAGTGTATCGAATATATTGTCACCTTACAGTTGGTAAACCAACGTAACCATTCCCGGGAGATACAAAATTGAAAGAAGTAATAAATATGAATATTCTCTAGATGGTGACAATATACCCAACTTGGGTGCGGCCCACTTAGCCATGCTGCTGCCCGATTTCTGTCATTTCCCAGTTGATGAGGCTGGAGATCATAATGTATCTTTCAATAGATTACTCATTCATTTACTTTAAATGCCACATCGTCATACCCGTCAAACCACAAATTGATTTCCCCAAAAATACCATGGGTATAAGCTAAGAGAAACGAATTCCTCTGCCACAAATGTAAATACGTTTGAAACGATCAACTCACGTGATCCACCAGATATACTCTGTCAAACATTCTTCCATACAGGTTATCTTGGGACTGGACAAACTGAAGGCACTATTCTGTAAACAGGATAGCCCTTGCAGAACTCCATCTTCAGTTTGTCTTCGATCTATTTGATTCGAAACGCTAACGCCCATGCGGAGTGGTTCTCGGATAATAACCCAACCAGTTTCTCCGTATTGACGATGGAAAAATGGTCAAAACTTTGATATTCTGTGATTTAACTATCAAAAGAAAACTCGTGTGCAAACAACGATATTATTTCCAAATGAAAATTTTATCAACAAATCAACATTCAACATTTACCCCTTTAAATTAATTTATCATTAATTTATTCATTTCCTTATTTCCCGTTTTCATATATTCGTAAATCCTTATTTTCTAAACTTAGAAAATATACGTTATTAATCACTGGAAAACATTTCCATATTTATTTCCATTTCTTATTTTCTATTATTAAAAAACATTTCTGATTCTTATTTGGAAAACATTTCCAAAACTCCTTCATTTGATTTAAACCGATGTTTGAATAAACATCGCTATGCCAACACAAACCATTACGCTCATTAACTAAATCCACTTAACCTACCTTTACTGTCAAACTTTAACCATTCCTTAGTTAAGAAGGAAGTCAATCAATTTGGGGTACAATTGCCTCTCAAACCTTAACTGAACAATGTTTTAACTTTGGAATAGACAAAGTTTACCTTTTTAAAGCTTTAACAACTCCCTTGCGAACCTCACGGATTCTATTTACGAATCCATTTCTTTTATAAAAACATTGGTTATAACGATAACATTATAATCCCTACTTTCGAAATATCTAATCTTCAAATATAACTTTTAATTCTTTAATTTGAATAAATAAATAAACACCTAATTTATAAATAGATAAATCTTGATTTAACACCGGAAAGTAAAAGTACTTTCCCGAATTTGATAAAATCGAATTCGATGATTAACTCTCTTCGAATAACTAATATTCGATTAACTCACTTCGAATAGCTTATATTCGATTACTCTCTTCGAATAACTAATATTCGATAACTCTTCTCTTCGAGTAACTTATATTTGGTTTAACTCCATTCGAATAACTTATATTTGGTTTAACTCCTTTTGAATAAACTATTTTTGATAACCCCTTTCGATTAACAAATATTCGATAACCCCTTTCGAATAACTAATATTCGATAAATTTTTATCTTCGATTAATCAATACTCGACGAACTCTAACTTGATTATCTAACACTCGACTAACTCTAACTCGATTAACTCTAATTGAATAACTAATATTCAATTAAATCCTAATCTGATTAAGTATATTCAATTAACTCTATCTGGTTAACTCTTTATTTGAATAACTAATATTCGATTAACTCCAATTGAATCACTAATACTCAATTAACTCTATTAATTAACTCTAACTGGTTAACTCTAACTGGTTAACTCTAGCTGGTTAACTCTAATCCAATTTACTCTTTGTCAATATTCAGTTTCAAATATCGATGTTGAAATCGATTCTTACTTCTCCATATAAGTCCTGACTTATATATTCTATTTATCCAATGATAAATATTTTATTTAATTTATAAAATATTATTTATAAAATTATTTTCTCCACTTATCTGTCAAAATAGATTTCTATTTAAAATCTACTATAAATTCATATTCTGTTATACCCGTATGTGAAGCACGGGTCCAAACTTTCCTAGTGTAAAATTCTCTTTTTATACAATTCTTTTTATTTATCAAACAATTCCCTTTTGATAATTCTATTTATTTCCTAAATAGATATTTCTTTTTATAACTTTATTTATTTACTAAATAAATATTTTCTGTATAAAAATTATTCTATTTACATTCTAAATAAATATTCCTTTTGCACTTCTATTTATTTTCTAAATAAATAATCCTTTTACATTTCTTTTACAAGTATTTTCCTTTATATTTGTTTTACAAATATTTTCATTTATTTGTTTTACAAATAATTCCCTTTTCAACTCTTTGAATTTATAATTTTTTTCCTTTTATAAAATCCTTTTCCTTATATATATATATGAATCCATTGACTTTATATAAATAATTTATTTTCAAAATATACTTTGAAAATCCCCTTTTTACATCCTAGTATTTCTTACGGTATTTAAAATACCAAACAACAGTGATCGATATCATTCAAACACACATAATTAACAGCAGATTTTGTATCACATCATATATCACAATATATGAAAAACAGTAAAATATATGTTGAGGAATCCAGTTGGATTCCTCCGACCTGTTTCCCTGCATCCACAGATGCTAAACACATAAATAACATCAATTTCATTTCCATATGAAATATTATGCTAAACAGAATTAATATTTGATTAACGATTTATATGTATATCATTATCTATAATTTCAACCAACTGACTAGAAGTTCATCCAAACAATCAACACATAGAAATCAATCACCATTTAGCAGTTCTAAAAATATGTTATAAAAATATAATTGTTTAGAGTTGTGAGTTTTTCTCACATTGTACGATCATCGTTAATAATGATAACCATCGCTCGATTCAGACGGACAATTTATTTTACTATAAATTGTAACAGACTCTAGTTCACTCCTAGTCAATTCCATTGTGTAGCTATCGTCTGTACGATCCCAACGTAAGTGACGTTGTTCAATTCTTAATTTCAAGTTTGCATGGCATCATCTTTGACTCTAATTAGGGCGTTGAATTGGTCGACAAATATGGTGCAGATAGTATATATATAACCATTCTCAATAAAACACCCAACAAGCTGCCCACCCATTTATCGCCAATCACCTCTACCTTGGTCATCACCCATCACACTATTGTGATGCCACAACCAGTCCTTCCCTCACTGACCACCACAGCCCTTATCCCTACCTCTTAATCAACTGAAAATCCACTTCCCATACTTCCGTTCAAACCCTCCTTCACTAACTCAAACAACCACTTTAATTAACTCTTCCGTTTAAAACTAATCCCTCTCTAAATCCTTCTGCTTACCATTCGAAATGTACTGTTTTCAAACCCAGTTCGAAAATACCCCAAGACCCCATTCGTTCAACTACAAACCACATCATTCTCTCAGTAAAATCCCAATCCAGTACTTTACTCCAGAAGCAATGGTCATCTCGTACTACATCTTCCTTCATTGGATTTAAACAACCCAACCTCCTCACCGTACAGTTAACACATCCTCCATTCGCACCAGGGACCACCGAGGCTGACCCACTACCATCGACCGAACCTCCGTTCTCCCTTACGCCACAACTCTGACCCTTTAATTCCTCCTCGTCGATCAGTAAATCCCCAAAATTCCATCCCTTAAATGAACGCAGATGAAGATCGAACCCTAAAACTAGGGTATAGGAACACGGAGTAAGCTTTAAGGATTACGAGAATACAAGTTTTGGGATTTATAAGAATTTATTTGATTTTTGAGAGTAGGTTTACTTTCACATTTTACTTTTCTGAAGAAAACAACGATGACTACTCTTTTTGATTGAGGAAGTAAATGGTCTAGGTTAGAGTAAGAGTGGTGTATTTACTGAAACCAGAAGAGAGGAGTGGTTGCATTCAATTATACGTAGATATGGGATTTGTCGGCCACGTGAGGGAATGGGTATCCATATGCTTGTTTTAAGTTTTAGTATACCGTGTCACGTAAGATTTCATTCATGTCCGAACTGCTACAGACAGAAATAAGTATACGGTCGTATCGAGCGATGTGCCATGGTTCCAAAAATATAATGATATCGGTAGATTAACTCATTTTTGTGAAACCTCAAAATGTTAATTACAGGGTGCAAAATACACCAAATAAAAAGTTGTTTATTTAATTAATTAAAAATTACAATAAAATTCCAAAAATTTAATTATCACTACGTCTCAAAAGAATCTTGTCTAAATTCAAAATCGATATCTAGCTATATCGAATAAACCGTTTCGGTCGATAAATGATTCTATAGCGACTTTTTTAAAATTTGATTTGGACACAACTCACAATCTACACGACGAAATCCCGATTTTTCTCTTCCATCAGAAAAATATACTTCGCCAACTCCTAATGTTTCTTGTTTCACAGAAATTCGATTTAAAACAGACCTTGTATATTCGTTTGAAGTTCGAATCGCCAAATTACGAACTGCAGCGCCATTTCGAGCTACGTTCAAATTTCATTTAAATATTATATTAGTTATTATAATTCAACTCTAAACTGAATTATATATATACACTAAATTGTCCAGTTCACATTATATCGTCAATTCAGTATTTCCCACTATTTCAGAAATAAATATATTATTCTATTATTTATATTAATTAAATATTCACTATTATTTAATTAAACAACCATTTACACTATTTAAATAATTAAATAAATAAATTATTATCCATAAAAATACGGGTTGTTATAGATTGGGTGATAAATTCTCGGTTATGATAGCTTACGATTGGGTATCTAGTATTTGCACTCATTGTAAGGTTTTTGGGCATGAACACTACAAGAAAAATGGTTATTAACAGTACCAATAGACATCATTCTCTCCTCTTTTTTGTTATATACGGTTGTTGAACACAAGAAAAGCCAAACACAGCTGTAAAAACGCTGAGATGTTTATTCGGATATTTCCCAAAGAGGCAGTCTCTCTAAAATTTTCGCTGCCGCGCAAATTTCATTTCCCTCTTCAGCCAAATCACGGTCCCTTTCTCAATTAAAAATCACATCCTTTTCTCAAAATTCGTTCAAACCTAATTAAAATCATTTGAATCTCCGATGAAATTTTGTTCATGCCATAATTCCGCCACCAACATTCAGGTTTCTCAATCCCTAAATCTTTTGTATCCGTCCTCTTCTACTAGAATTTAGATAACCTGTTCTTTTTTTATCGCTTACCTTTAGCACAGCTATTTATCAAATCATAGGTTAAGCTAATGCTAGTTGCTCTTCTACCGGAATCGAAAATGAGACCATTTGATGAAACAGTTGAAACAGGTTAATTTTTAATTATGTCGAATATATTTATTTTTTGGGTTTTGATATAATTCTTTGATTACAATGTTGCTATGAATATATATTTGTAGAAGCTGAAGTGGGAGGGATGGAAAGATTTGATTCACGCCTGTTTTAAACTTAGGCTGTAAGTATGATTCTTAATTAATGGAGTCGGCTGCGAGCTTGGGCTGTAGTTATGTAGTTACCAGTTACAAAATTAGAAATATTTGATTCACACCTGTTTCAAACTAAGGTTACTATCATTATGTGTTTGATTTAAATCATTTATCAGAACATTTTCAGAAGAAGCATTTAAGATATCTTGCAATTTATTTGATGTGATTAGCTGTATAGGTTATTGATGACTTATAGGGAGGAAAATTATATAAAATTAGCTAGATGGAACTTTCCCAAATCTCTAAATCCCTTAATAAATTAACTTTTGGACAAATGAATCTTTTTCCTGTTGGAACACAAAAACAATACTTCAAATGGTATTTTTGTTTAGTCTTTGTGATTATTTGCTGATGTTAGGTCCTTGTATGTTGCATTTTCTGTAAATGGGATTGATGCATTTTGGCAGAGGAACCATGTCCAGCAGAACTTTTGGACAAATGCCTTTTTGCTGTTGGGATGCTTTAAGAGAACTTATAATTGTATATTTTTTTGGTCTTTGCAGACTGCAGTTACTTGCTGATGTTGTGGTTTTGAAGTAGCCGAATGTGTTATGTGAATGCATCGAGTTCATGATGGTTTATTGATGTCTTGGGCTCTATTGCAGGAGGAATTTCCTATGTTTTTTATGCTTTTAAGATAAGCATTTTGTTTCAACCTAACAAGTAGCTGAATGCGTTTTATTATTTTAATCCAAGAAGATATTTTTCTTTTACCTATTCATATGTAGATCAAGTACTAAGGAGTACTGAATTTTTCATTTTTCCTGAAAGCCTCATTCATATTTTTTTTACATATAAATTGTTTACTTCGTACATTTGTAAACATATATAGTATCCTTTTTCTTTTCAAATTTGGATTTTGATACAACGATCTGTCTACAGCTTGTAGTGTATTCATTTTGGGTTGGAATTTATATATAGCTAGCTACCCATTGTATTATATAATTTCCATCGAATATCTTATTCACACGCATGTATCTATTCATAGCATTGTTTTTCATTTTGAATCCTTTCTCTGGGAAAGACAGCCTACATTATGTTTATTTTAATATTAGTCTGATGTACCATTCCCTCAACGAATGGCCACAATTTCATGCATACACAAACAGTATGTAAATAATGAAATTTTGATGAATTCTTGGCAGGGTATTAATGTATTATACTAAATGAATTTGCAAGCAAATTCCTGAGAAACTCAGATGATGAGAACTGATTATCTGATGAGTATTCTCATATATGAGGAGTCATCTCTAGTGAATTCTCTGATGACTATTTTCTGAATCTGTAACTGCCAGTCAAATGACATATTGATACCAAAGTGATTTCTACTTTCAGTTATGAAATTTACCATAGAGTGAACTGTAGGGGGTGGTATTTGGTGCAAGCTCGATGTGCCTAAAGAATAAAGTTGATGATCCGTTTAAGCCTTAAAGGTAATCACATGTTGCTTTAAATTAATATTTTGTTTTACTGTATTTGGTAAACTGATGTTTCAGTATTGTATTATGTGGACTCTACCGTTTGTAGGATCAACTTCATTAGACCCGATATGCAGGTATTGTACCCTTTATATTTCAGAATAAGAATACCGTATTACAAAGTGTGGTGGCCATAGTTTAGCCTATATGTTTTCAGTTTGAAACATGTACCAATTATGAACCTATAAGAAATATATTACTTTTATAACTATCCTATGCACACCGGGTTGTTAACACGCTTGAGTTTGGATCTACACCAGTTAAACACAAAAGTAAAGAGGAATTTTTTCCAAAAAGAAATTGGATTGTCGTATCTTTGTTATAGGTTCGCTTTTAGATTAATTAACTGCCTGGGTTGCCTTCTTTGCTGACCATAGTGGGTGCTAACATGACAGTGTTAGCTAAAGCATCAAAGAGAGGTAGTTGTGCAAATTGATACCGGCAGAAGGCGAGACACTAGTGGTGCTGATGCCTAAGTTGCTGCCAATATTTATTCTTTTATTGTTTATTTATTGGAAACCAACTCCTATAAAAGATCCTGCTAATAGCTTTTGCACTTATGAAATCACACTTTTATGAATTTCAAAGTTCAATAGGACATTTGGAGGTATTGTATCTGATCATGCCATGGATGCAGGTTATTTGCAAAATATTTGTTTCTAATAATCAGGTTTTTCTATGTAAATTTTTCATAGTATTCCACTATTTCACTAATATTTTTATTCACAGGCTATTACAATGCATTTTTGGTGTAGTTGGGATTGTCATTCCCTACTTTGCAAGTATGGGAGAAATGTACAGTTGAAAAATATGTAAGTTGACAAAATTACTATTTTCTTGGTTAATGTCTCAACATTTTCTTTGTTGCCCAGTAGTTCATTTTGCTTTTATTTACCTTCCCAGTTGGTGTTATTGTACTCCTTATGCTCCTACACTTTTGAATTTGCTTTTGAGTTTGTACTGCAAATATTGCATAGATTAGTAATATGTAGAGGTTTGCCTCTAATGAATTGTGCATTGTCAATTTTTTTATTTTTAGGTCAGAAAGCTATTTTAGAGTTAACTTCAGAGTTAACTGTTCGTGTTTCTAAGTTATAATCTAGAAGTAAGAATTATGTTGTGCATATTAGTGGTCATGACACTAACATTTAGGGACAATTTTGTTGTCATTTAGAAGGAATAATTGTAGTGTCGAATGATCAGAGCAGGTCAGACATCTGAAATAAATTTCAGAAGTCTGAACTAGTCTCTGGAATTGCACGAGAACATTTTTAGATGTCTGAAATGATCTCATGGAGTTGACCGAAATTCATTTCAGGCGTCTGAAACCTATTTTCAGACATTTGAATCAGGCCAGACGTCTGGAAGTAGGTTCAGACGTCTGAAATTTGCTGTTGTACTGGTTGGTTGTACGCGATGTCGACCTATTACTTGATTTTCTTGTCCAGCTCAGGGCCCTTTAGTTAATGAGGCATGCCTTGAGCCTTTCCAATGACGACGATGGTGACGATGCTTTTGCATATTTTTCTGTAAGTAATTATATTCATCACACTGCATGTTCATGGCATTCATGTAGGATTAACAAATTACATAAAAATACAAAACATAACTAGACGTTTTTAATAATATTAACAATAAGATTTATAATAGTAGTAAATTAACTAAGATTTATTAAAAATTAAATAAACTTATAAAAATTAACAAAGTATTATAAAAATTAACTAATTGTCATAAAAAATTAACTAAGTTTACTAATGTTATAAAAATTAAGAAGTTTAGTTTATAAAAGTTAACAAAAGTATAAAAAAAACATTACCAAATATTTTATAATAATAATAGCAATAATTAAAAATTAACTAAGTATTATAAAAATTAAATAACTATCATAAAAAATTAACTAAGTTTACTAGTCTTATAAAAATTAAGATGTTTAGTTTATAAAAGTTAACTAAGTATATAAAAATATAAAATATTACCAAGTATTTTATAATAATAATAGAAATAATTAAAAATTAACTAATTATTATAAAAATTAAATAACTATCATACAAAATTAACTAAGTTTACTAATCTTATAAAAATTAAGAAGTTTACTTTATAAAAGTTAACTAAGTATATAAAAATATAAACTATTACCAAGTATTCGATGATGATAATAATAATAGAAATTATTAAAAATTAACTAAGTATTATAAAAATTAACTAACCATTATAAGAAATTAACTAAGTTTACTAATTTTATAAAAATTAAGAAGTTTAGTTTATTATAGTTAACTACGTATAAAAAAAATATAAAATATTACCCAGTATTCAATAATAATAATAATAATAATAGCAATTATTAAAAATTAACTAACTATGATAAAAATTAACTAATTATTATAAAAAATTAAATAAGTTTACTAATTTTATAAAAATTAAGAAGTTTAGTTTATTAAAGTTAACAAAGTATAAAAAAATTACAATATTACCAAGTATTCTATAATAATAATAGAAATTATTAAAAATTAACTAAGTATTATAAAAATTAACTAATTATTTTAAAAAACTAACTAAGTTTACTAATTTTATAAAAATTAAGAAATTTAGTTTATTAAAGTTGACTAAGTATAAAAAATATACAATATTACCAAGTATTTTATAATAATAATAGAAATTATTAAAAATTAACTAAGTATTATAAAAATTAACTAATTATTATAAAAAATTAACTAAGTTTACTAATCTTATAAAAAAATAAGAAATTTAGTTTATAAATGTTAACTAAGTATATAAAAATATAAAATATTACCAAGTATTCTATAATAATAATAGCAATAACTAATAATTATGAAAGCATGACCAATTGCTAACATGAATACATGTGTATAGGTATTAGAGATGGCATCGTTGTGCATTCGGCTATAATCAGAATATCGTTAGGCGCTTCTGAAGATTCCTCAACAGTAAGGTGCCAACTGATTACGGAGAAAGCGGTAACTTTTAGATGTTCATTTTTTTGGTATTCGGCACAAACATATTTAATGAAATTTTGTTTTATTTGTAGATATCGTGACTTTGTTCGATGAATATTGTGTAAATTTAGTTTATGGTATTTTTTTTATGGAAATTATGTGATGTTTGTTTATTGATGACATCTTTGTGTATGAATATTGTGTTATATAATTAGTTGGTTGATATATATTTACATGTTGTTGATATGTTTGTGCATGAATATTTTGATATTACAATATGTACATGCTGCGATAAATGCAGAAAATGTTATGATATGTGGCAAAACTCTGTGATAGTAAAGAACATGTAAACATCCAGAAATGCTGTGATATGTGACAAAAAGCTGTGATAGTAAAGAATTTGTAAACTTCGAGAAATGTTGTGATATGTGGCTAAACGCTGTAGAAAAGGGAAGATAACAACATTTCTGGAACAATATAAAACGCTGTATAAACATAAGGACAACACCATTTGAAACGCTGTAATATGTCAATTTTGTACAACATTTTCGAAAACCCTGTGATATATCCATCACCTATAACAATGTGTTGGTAGACAGCGTTCATCAAAACACTGTTAAAGGCTATAACAGCATTTTTTCAACGTTGTGAAAAGACATATCTGTTGTAGTGAAAACTAATCAATGTGAGATTCTGAATAAAGATCTTCATTTGAAACCAAATCAAAATACATAAACTTTTAAGAACGGACATTTTATTCTTAATGATATGGAGGGGCAAGTGATTTATAAGCCTCCTGTGCAGCATCCTGGAAATGGTTGGACAAAGATAGCCAATAAGAAGAAGCAAATGTGGCAAAAAAGGCAAATAAGTATGGCACTGATGTTGAAAAGGATGTTAACGAAGCAATGGAAGAGGTTATAGAAATTAAGGGTAATGGAAATATCGAGAAATTTAATGAGGTAAACAATGATGAAGAAATGGATATTCATAAGTGTGTAATTGGCAAAGGGTCTCAAAACACTATATTAGTGGATGAGCATGGTAAATGTAAAATGCAACATCAGGAAAAGGTAGCGCTATGCAGGATAGTAAACAGAAAGGAAAACAAGTTTTTGATGCTTTTCTTAATGAAGCAGTCCAAAATGAATTTCATGTGAGCAATCCTTTTGACATATTGAATGATCAATCTAATGTGGCTTCTACTTCAACTGGTTTATCTGATCTTTCTTTCTCTCAAAATGCCTTGAATTCCACTATTAACTCTTCCTCTTTTTCATCTCCTAAAACTTCAGTTTGCAATTCAACTTTTATTTTTCAAATTCCTTCAAGCTCCTCATTTAGTTGCAAATTGAATAATCCTGTTGGTACCTCCTTATCTGTAACGACCCGGAAAATCTGAACTAATTTAAATTTTTAAATTGGCCAAAATAGTGGATTTTAAATATTTAAAATAAATATTTTAAATAATATCAATGAAAAGTGAGTTTGAATCGACATTTGAAAACGAATATAATTAATTCTAATTATAAACAAGGCCTGAAATGGCGCGGTAGTTTCAAAATCTGAATTCAAACTTTGACTGATTGTACCGGGTGCAAAACAAAACGGATTTGAGTGAAACCAAAATTATTTAAATCTGTTAGTGAATACCTTTCTAACGAATCTGAAAAATCGAAGTTTCATAGCGGAAAGCAAAAGTTATGGCCAAATGAATTTTCAGAAAGGTCGCTATGGAATTTATATAGCCTGTGAAATTGGCCATTTTGCAAACGACCTAGGAATTCGACGAAACCACTTTTGTTGGATCCGGGATGTGAAGTTATTGCTAGGTTTCAAATTTCATAATTTTTGAAGCTAGTATGTGAACGTGGCAAAGGAAAACGTGTTTTGGTCAAATACAGTTAAATTGGATCGACCAGAAATGGGCCTTTTTACGAACGGTCTCAGAATTCGACGAAACTAGTTTTGTTGGGACCGTATCGTCAAAACATAGCTAGATTTATTTTTCTGGAATTTTTCGAATCAGTTTGTGGCCCTGGCAAATGGAAATGTACGTTCAAATCGAATATTGAATGTTTTATATTTTAATTTAAAGGAAAACTGACTGAAACAGTCGAATGGGCCTAAGAAACATATCCCATTGTGTTCGGAATGGGGGTAAAATGCTAGGGACGACAGTCGTTGGGTTTGATTTCGAGTTCGTTTAAGAAAACCCCAATTTTTTTTGAATAAATATATATATCGACCAATAGAAAAATTCCATTCATTAAATTAAAAAAATTAAAAAAATTAAAAAAAGTGCTCTCTCTCTCGTATACGATCGACGACGGAAATAGTTCGAAGCTTCCCGGACCTTTTGCCGCCGCCACGTTCATCTTCAAGCCAGGCTCCAGTTGGGGTTTTTGAAGATCTCCTCTCCCTCTTCAAATCAGAACAAGTCTCGCCCCTTCTCGTTTTGTATTTCACGAGATTCGTCGCTCTGAAGTGCCGTCGTACATCACCCGATTCCTCCCTCCAGTCGCGTTCGAGTTCGTCAGGGTGGGGGCCACCTGCTGCGCCTCTCGTAGCTCTCCGTCATGATATAACCTGATCGGCCTCTCATGCAGTGTATCGGGAGAAAAATCAAAACCTAGTTTTGAACGAGGAATAGAGGTATACGGCTATGAAAATTTTCAACTGTTTTAACACCTTTAAACCGTTGCAAACTTTGAAAAATCATATCTTTTTCGTTTCTTGTCGAAATCCAGTGAAACAAGAGACAGTGGACTCGTGTGGACGTCTTCTACCTTTTAGAAGAGACCGCATATTTTTCTGAGCCTTCTGCTATTTTTGGTGGAGTGGAACCCAATGTGAGATTTCTAATTTGTAAACGATATGGAAAACGACGATGTATAAATTACATAGTCGATGTATGAGTTACATAAGCGTTGTACACCTCTTGTATAAGCGTTGTATAAGTTGTACGTTCGATGTATAAGTTGTATATGCGTTGTAAAAATTATATATGTGTTGAAATAGAAGTGAAATGCTATATATATATATATACGCCCCTCATCCACAAACCATGGACGATATTTATTGGTTGTGATTGGTGTGAAAATTGGTTGATAGCGAATGGTTGGTTGAAATTGTTTGTGGTTGAAATTGATTGATTGTGGTTGAAAAATACCCGTTTGTGTTTGAGAAATATTTGGTTGAAACCACATAGGATTAGTTTGTGGAAATGAAAAAAAATATACATGCCGCCTACGTGCGAACTAGATGCATGATTCCCCATTGTCAAAAGCTGCGAGGCTTTAAGGTAGAGCGAGGAGCCGTACTAGGGACGGTCCCGGTTTTAACTACCATGCCGTTATGCTGCCAAAATTTCGAATAATATTCATGTGTTAGAATTCTTTCCATTTGTTGAAACTATATTTATTCATTGAATAAAAGCCTTCATGTGTTGAATTGATATTCATTCGTTGGATAGAAATTCATGTGTTGAATGGTATTCGTGTTTTAAATATAAAAATCACATTTTTACTCTATATAAATAAACTATAGAAAATCTTCATGTGTTGAATCGATATTCATTCGTTGGATAGAAATTCATGTGTTGAATGGTATTCGTGTTTTAAATATAAAAAGCACATTTTTACTCTATATATATAAACTATCGAAAACCTTCATGTGTTGAATTGATATTCATTCGTTGGATAGAAATTCATGTGTTGAATGGTATTCGTGTTTTAAATATAAAAATCACATTTTTACTCTATATATATAAACTATAGAAAACCTTCATGTGTTGAATCTATATTCATTCGTTGGATAGAAATTCATGTGTTGAATGGTATTCCTGTTTTAAATATAAAAATAACCTTTTTATCGATATATATAAACTATAGAAAACCTTCGTGTGTTGAATTGAAATTCATTCGTTGAATTGAAATTCATGTGTTGAATGGTATTCATATTTTGAAAGAAATTGTTTTATAATAAAAATCCAATTTTTATCATCGATATGAACTATATAAAATAATCTTGTTTTGAAATAAATTGTTTTATAATAAATTTTTTATTTTTATCATCAATATGAAATATATAAAATAATCTCGTTTTGAAGTAAATTGTTTTACATTAAAAATCACATTTTTATTATATACATGAATTTTTAAAAATAGTGAAGTGTTGAAATAGAAAACAGTTAGATAAAAATATCATTTTTATCAAATGTATGAAAATCAAATAGTTTTGAAATCGAAGAATATATATATATATATATATGAATAGAATTAAAATATATCGAATAACGAAGTTGCAGTTCGTATTTTGAAACCGTGATTTCAAATGATTAGTGCGGGAGATCCGACCATCGGATTTTCCCGAAACCGCAACCGTTGGGTTCACTTTGGAAATATCTTTCCAACGGCACCAACTTTGTAAAAATACAACGGTTGGATTGTCTGGAATGTTTAATTCAAATCTAAAGAAAAACAGCGCCAGAATCGATTATATTTATATATATAATTATATTTAATCGAATAACGACGCTGCAGTTCGTATTTTGAAATTGAAATTTTAAACGATTATACCGGGAGATCCGACCGTCGGATTTTCCCGAAACTAGAACCGTTGGATTCATTTTGAAAAGATCTTTCTAATGATGTAAATTTTATGAAGATCCAACGGTTAGATTTTCATATATGTGTAAATCAAATCTGAAGAAAAATAGTGCCACGGCCGCGTTATGGCCCGAAGCGTCGTTTGAATAAATTGGCTATTTTAAAATAAATAAAAATGGCGATAAATCGTTGTAAATATTATAAACGATATGGATGTGAAATTTAGAAATTAACTGAAGGTTAGCTAAGTCGAATGGTTTCCTGGATTTTGATCTGATGTTGGTTTCGGCCTTCGGGGTTAATATTTGGGAAATCGTTCTCTTACTGATTGACGGTTAGTGACTAATGAATTGAAATGATGCGTAGTAGTGTTTGTGTAGCACTTGTTTATTATATACGCTAGTTGCTCAGAAAGACCGAGTTTATCCCATTCTGAATAACTGAATTGACGATAAGAAATCGAAGATGAAGACAGTGGTCGAAGACCGGAGATCTTCACTTCGTTTGGATGGTAACCGAGGTCCTGATTGAGAGGCATCCCGAAATATGGATAATGAGTGGTGATCGTCCAGACCTATGTGGTGATCGATGGCTTTGCGAGGTATATAGTGCCTACGGTTTCGTTTAGACCCAGAACGGACTTGCAAATGGACAGTGTCTCTGACATTGGAATTTATTCTGTGTGATTGATAGCCATTAGTTGCACGGTGTGAATTGCCTGTGTGGCATGCTAAGATGCAGTGATTAAGGCTTCTGTTGAAAAGCAAAGTCTTGTGGTTATGATCAAAGCACCGCCTGTGTGGCATAGCTTTGTGTATAACGTGAAATCGCGAGCCTCACACCCCGGTATGAACCAGAAACGAGAGAGGACATCAGGGAGGGCCTGCGTTTCTTTCTAGCTAGGAGTTGTGTCGGTGTTTTTACATGGCCTGACATTTTACTTATGTGATTGTTGCTGTTGCGAGGCGCCTCGGATATACCGGTGACTATCTGAAGCCGAAGGAGCCATTTGTTGGCTCATTTACGGCCCATAGGGCGGGGAAACGCAGTGTTCAGGCATAATAATCCACATCGGTGAACCGGCCCTGACGATCCAAGGGGCAACTGCGGCTGTTCCTGAGGGGCGGGCTAGAGCGTCTCGAAGTCGGTAAGGACTATCTTTTGCCTTGGTTCATGACGAAAATCCAATTTCCAAATACGTGACAGTGCGGTTTTGATTGTATATATATATGGCGACATGATATATGGTACCCATGCCGTCTATGATTGATAGTTATGATTTGAAATTGTTTTTGAAACATATAAACACTAGTAATAATATCAAATGCTTTTGTTTTATTCGTATCAAGCATATCTTGGCCATTATAAGGTAAAAACTCTATCCTCCGATTTGTGTTGCATTGTGCGATGGAAACTAAGTCTTATAATGGCTTCATTTTTATAAAAAGCATTGCGATGTTTAAAAGAAATATTTGTTTTTAAAGCACTGGCAATCCAATGGAGTAAACCCGTTCCACGAAAGTGGCGTGGTCCTGTGATTAGCCATATTATAAATGTGTTGAGTAGATTTCTCATACCAGTCCCATGACCGACTCGTAGTTTGTTTCACTTTCAAACTCGGGTGCTCCCTTTTTCTACATGGGCAGCCTTGTATTCAGGTTTAGCTGGCTCTTTCTGGATAGCTGGAGCTGAAGATGGATTCTATTATTTATCTCTTTTTATGATGTTCAGCTCCTATTGTACATTATGTTTGTTTTCCAATGTAGACATTTATGTATAGCTGAACTATATTTGTACTAAGTATGATCCTGTATACTGTGTAACTCTGATGATTACGTTTATCCAGTGTATTCTATTGTGCATTATCTGGTGTATTTATCTATTTCTGTTCTGCTATTATCTGTTTATGTGTTATATTCCAAAGATTACGCTTGCCGCCGTCAGTACGGGGTTTGGGGTCTTCACATTATCTCCATATTCTCATCTTGCTCCTCCTTCCAAATTTATTCTTCCTCCATCTGCTAACAGCTCTCAATCAGCAGCAACTATAGATAATCTTCCATCATCAATTGTTAGGAATGTTAATAATGCCTCACTTTCAAATGATAACTCTCAGGCCAGTGAGTTGCCACTTTCTTCTAAGACTAGAAGAGGGAAGAAGAAGAAGGAAAAATTGAATATATCTAACCTGGATGATCTAGATGAAGGTGTGGATTATAGGCTTGGTGATGTATTTCCTTCTGGAAGTTTGAAATATCCTTCAAAGCAACATACAAGGAAGCATCCTGCTCCACTAGTATACCCTTTTCATTTCAAATTATGATGCACAATATATCCTTTTGGAGTACTAGAGGGATGAATCTGCCTTCTAAACAAAGTGAAATTAAGTTTTTCATTAGAGATCATAAAATTCAGTTGATGTGTTAGTCTGAAACAAAGCGGGATATCCTATCTACTCCTAAAGCATCTCATTTTATATCTTCGGGTTGGCAATTTAAACACAATTTAGTTGATGCTAGTTTTGGTCAGCTATTAACCGCCTGGAATCCTTTGATTTTTAACTTATCCAAATTATCTTCCTTTGACAAATATCTTCATTTCAAATGCAATCATCTTCCTTCTAATTCCTTCTTCTATCTCACTTATGTTTATGCTCACAATGCAGTTTCATTTGAGACAAATTTTTCTAAATGAATTTAGTTATATTCATTCATCCTCTGACCCCTGGCTTATTGGAGGGGATTTTAACTACATGTTTTCTTCACTTCATAAACATGTTGGCTGCCCTCTTTCGCTCAATGATATAGCCCCTTTAAACCGGGCCATTATTAAGTCGAACTTACTCCTTTTGAACAGTATTGGTTTTGAATATACTTAGTCCAATAAAAGCCATTCTGGTTTACCCACTTTGTGCAAGCTTGATCATGTGTTTGTCAATTCTTCCTTTTTCAATAAATGGCCTAGATCTTTTTTTCAAATCCTTCCTTCCTCAATTTCTGATCATAATCCTTTGCTTTTAAACCAGAGGATCAATGATACCATTGTCAAAGGGAAGTCCTCTTTTAAATTTTTAAATTTTTGGTTTTCTCACAAAGACTTCTCTAACGTTTTAATGCAGTTTTGGGCTAATAGCTTTGGTAGAAACTCTATGGACAAATTGCTGTACAAGATGAGGTTGCTAAAAATACATTTAAAAGCATGGTCTGATTTTCACTTTGGTAAAGGGTCAAGGCAGTCTTCACTTGTGAGAGCTAAGCTTTTTCAACTACATGAGGCACTGAAAGGGAATCCTGCTGATATGCAGTTTCATCAATTGGAAACAGGATTGCATTACAAATTAAAAAGTACATTGGATATGGAATTACAATTAGCGAAGCAGAGCACAAGCTTAAAGAGGAAAATGGAGTATGGTAGAAATACCAAATTCTTTCATAATTCATTAAGAGCTAATAAGGTACGACAGGCTTATTACTTGATCAAAGATATGGAAGGTAATAGTCACTCATCTAATGAAGGCATTAATGAAGCGTTTGTTAAGTACTTCAGTTCTGTTTTAGCTCCTTCACTTTTATCTTCATCAAATGTTCAAGCTCTGTTTCACATTGATCTTCCTACTATCTCAAACCAGCAATCAAAGGAATTGATTTCTATTGTTAGTAGAGACGAGATTAAATCAGGTATATTAAATTTGACCCTTCTAGTTGCGGTGGAGCGGATGGATATAATGCATATTTTTACAAAAATCTTGGCTAATAATAGGACAGGATGTCACTGAAGCAGTTCAATTTTTCTTTATGGATAATAGTATGCCTTCTACCTTATCAACTACTACTATAGCTTTAATCCCTAAAACTGATAATCCATTGTTAGTCTCTAATTTCAGACTGATTTCTTGCTGTAATGTCTTTTATAAATTCATTTCTAAAATTATGGCTAACAGACTTCAGTTGATCCCTCCATCAATGGTATCAACCAATCAATCTGCTTTTATTAATGGTAGGACCATAAGTGACAATATCCTAATCACGTAAGAACTACTTTATGGATATGACAAGAAGCATATCTCGCCAAGATGAGTGTTGAAGCTTGATTTAAGAATGGCTTGTGATTT
Source organism: Allium sativum (assembly GCA_030737875.1). Taxonomy (NCBI): domain Eukaryota; kingdom Viridiplantae; phylum Streptophyta; class Magnoliopsida; order Asparagales; family Amaryllidaceae; genus Allium; species Allium sativum. The sequence goes on along the minus strand of CM060922.1, from coordinate 702,223,466 downwards.
TTTTTCCTAGTCGTTAATTCTACCTATCATATCTAGGATGAACTTCCCCAAAGCATTCCTTGCTTGGGTATACTCTTGCATTTCTTCTCCTTTGTTTTCAATTTCCAGAAATGGTAGATTGCATGGATATTTCAAAGGATAGTGTGGAGTAAGTCAAAGAGACCCCATTTCATCCTATCTCTTCATTATCGTGATGGAATTGCTAAACTCTTTAATTATTGATCGAGTGAGGAGAAGGAATCTTGAATTGCATCCTCGTTCTAAGAATCCATTGATTACTCAATTACTGTTTCCCTATGACATAATAATTTATACTAAGCTTACAAATAGTAACATTCAATGCATACTAGACAGTCTCCAAACTTTTTATGAAATTACTGGTTTGCAAATAAATGTGGAAAAATCTCAGATTAAAATAGCAAGTCTGCCATTGCATAGTACGAAAGAGATTATTTTAAGAGCTGGCTTATGCCTGATAATTCTTCGTATCTAGGCCTCCCTGTTTTTTACTTCTAGAATGTCAACAATCAAATGCTTGCCTCCGTTATAAAGAATAATAGATAGGATGAAGCAATGGCCATCATGCAAGTTATCACAGACTGGTAGGTTGACCATCGTTCAATCAGTTATAACGGCTATTGTAACAACCCAAAAAACGAGAACTAATTAATTTTTTTTATTTTGGCTATTTTAATGAATTTTGGATATTTAAAATGATTTATTTTAAATAATAACAATTAGAAATTTATTTTGAATATAATTAGAATGTAAAATTTTATTTAAATCGAAGTTAGAATATAAATATTTATTTTAATAATAAATGGAATTGGAAATGGCGCGGTAGAATTTGATTTCAAATTTCAAATGAATGTACATGATTCAAGACAAACTGGATTTTAGTAAAACCAGAAATATATGAATCTGTTTGAAAATATCTTTCCAACGAACGTGAAAAATCTAGATTTCATAATGGGAATAAAAAGTTATGTCCAGTTGAAAATTCAAAATAGTCGTTATGGAATTTAATATAATATATACCCCTTAAAAATAGCAATTTTGCAAACCACCTCCGTTTTCGACGAAACCACTTTGGTTGGATCCAGAATGTCAAATTATTGCTAGATTCCAATTTTCAAAATTTTTGGAATTAATATGTGAGCATGGTGGATTTAAACGTGTTGGTCAATTCAGTTTGAATTTAATTAGGGGTGAGCAATATTCGGTTCAAACCGAATTAACTGACCAAACCGGTTCACTTCGGTCAGTTCGATTCGGTTTTAAAGCTAAATCGGTTTGAATTCGGTTTGTAAAATAAATTTTTTTGGTTATCGGTTTAACCGAACTTTTAAATTATTATCTAATTTTATGGTATCGTAGTACTTTAAATAATTAGTTCAATTTTATAATATAAAGACATTTGTTGCAAATAGATCAAATCTTATCATAAACACAAAATTTACTATATAAAATTTCTCCAAACAGTAATATATGTTTTACTTTGATTGAATCCATCATTTGAATAATAATACATTCATCAAGTTTGGTTAAATCGGTTACCGACCGAATTAACCGAAATTAATTTGGTTCGGTACGGTTTGGTTTGGAAAATTTTCGGTTCTCATTCGGTTTGAGTTTTTTTAGGTCCAAACCAACCGAACACGCACCCCTAAATTTAATCGGCTGGAAAATGACCGTTTTTCCAACCTGTCTCCAAATTCAACGAAATTAGTTTTGTTAGGACCGTATAGTCAAAACATAACTAGATTTATTTTTCTGGAATTTTTGGAGTCAGTATGTGGCCCCGATAAATTAAAATGTACGTTGAAATCAATTTTGAACATTATATTAGTTTATATTTTAATTTTAATGAAAACTGATCGAAACAGTGGAACTGGCTTATAGGACATGTCCCATTGTGTTCGGAATGGGGGTAATTAGCTAGGGGAGACAGTCGTTGGGTCTAATTCGGAGTTCGAACGAAAAATTAACTTTTCGGAAAATAAAGTAATTAAATAATTAATTATATCAAGGGTTAAACCCCCCTTTCTTCTCCTTCCATGGTCAATTAGAAGCGTGAAAAAAGTGAGATAACCCAACCTTGTCATTCGTCGTCGCGTCCCTCCCCCGCGCCATCGGCTGCGCGCCTCCCCTCCTTCTCCTCTTCTTCTTCCTCCTCTTTCCCTCTTTCAATTAGCAAATCCCTAAGCCTTAAATCACCCAAACCCGCCACCACCCACACCTCCCCCACACCCAATCAGGTCCTGCAGTCGCCCCTCAGGCCATCAGCTCCGGCCGTGGGCTGCTCCTCCTTTAAAATCACATTTTTCACAAATTCCCGTTTTTGCATAAAACCCCCTATCACTATTTCGCCAATAACTCTCAAATGGTGCGCTTCTGGCCAAAACTCCACAATACTGAAATCGAAGATCACGATTTTCTCTTCGATTTGATATATAAAAGTCCTATTTTGGATTGCGGAGCTGTCCGGAAATCGCATCCAAAGTCAACGGACCTGTTGCTGTTTTTCGCGATTTCCAACGAGTTGATGCGTTTTTGGAAGAAAGTCCACTAGGCAAAAGTTGTCTGGAATGGCGCGTTTAAGCATGTAACAAGGTTTGGTAAAGACTGGAGCCGTATGCAAATTCTATAGCCAAAGAGGCGAATTCAAGTGCGAGAAAGCGACAAAACGGAGCGCGATGACAAAATCCGCCAATTAAAGAATGACGGAGTGGATCCCAAAGTTGAGAACTTCTCACTTTAATATATTTTCTAGTAATATATATATATATATATATATATATATATATGAGGATGCAGACGGTGCTTAGTAGCACCCGAAACCTTTGTTTGAAACCAAGGTTGTTTGCTTTGATTATTTTGTTTGTTTGAATTTGGTTTGGGAAGTGAAATGAATCGATTAGAATTGGTATGTATATGGCGCGAGCCATTAATAGGCGAGGGATAAGGCTAGACCTTATTCCGGTTCTAATATCGCGTCGTTATGCTGCCGAAATTTTCTAAAAATGTTAGAACAATAAAAATATCATTTTTATTGTATAAATAAACTATATAAAATATTCTTATGTTGAAATAAATATTTTATAGTTAAAAATATAATTTTTAACGTGTATATGAATAAAACAAATATTCATTTACAAATTGGACGATTTGTTTATGTACACACATTTGACTGATATTGATTGGGACGATATATTTTACACATCGCCCAACTGCATAAATAATAATCAGTGTTTGTTGTTTGAAAACCCCAAATGGGTATTGGGATGATATTGGACATACACTAATCCCAATATTTAGTTGTACATCAATCGATGGGTTAATAGACTGTTGTAAGCGTTGATTATTTATATTTGACACTTATGCAGTTGTGTAATGCACTCTGGATGATAGTTGACTGTGTTTGATTATTGTTGTGTACACATGTGTATGAAATCCATATAAATAAAATTATATGGTAATTGACTGTGTTTGATTCCAATTCAGAAAGAATGAATATTTTTAAATAACTAATAATTTAAAATAGTATTCAGTAATGGATTAAAATATGGTTTTGATGTCCAATTTGGGATGGACACGAAAATATTAAAATATATAAAGCCGTGTTGATTAGATTAACGCCATTTTGACGTGAACAATATTTATGTCGACTTTATTCATTTTTATAATGAATATCGAAAAGGAAATGATTCCAAAATCTGATATTTTGAAAATATTATCATTTATATATTATAATGATAAGGAAAATTCAATTTTGATTTAAAATTAAAAATGAAGTTTGAATCATTTTAAAATGGATTTATAAACGATTTATAAAATACATTTTAAATGGAAATCGATGAAATATATAATATATATATTACATATATTTAATGGCATGAACCATTGGGTTCGTATCGAAAAGATCTTTCCAAAGAATACCAGAAATTTGAAATCCAACAGTTGGATTTGGAATTATGTCCAAATCAAATTTGGAAAAGGTCGTTGTAAGTGCAGTTCGATGACCATTTATGGAAATCGACTATACGGGACTTGATAAAATTATTAAAACTATTAATAATTCATGTAAAATCATAATAAATGATTTGGAAAGAATTTGGATGCAAAATTCCACATTTGTAAAGATAAAAATATATTTTATTAGAATGAACTAGTTATGAACTAGAACTATAAAATCCAATATTTTTAAATAAATAAATTGGATATGAAATGTTTTTAAAAATAACCAGAATTTCCAATATATAAATTGGAATGGATTTGAATTGAAATTATCTTCGGAATATTTCGATATTGGATTCCGTGATTATACGGAAATTATGGAGGAATTCGGAAGATATATATATATATATATCGTTATTCGCTATACGATGTTTGTTGATTCCAGAATTTGATATTGAATATAAGCCGATATAATTTCTATTCAGAGCCTTGTATTTAATACTGAATTGGATTTTGGGTTTGTTGTGAATGGTGTTTTCAGTAACACTATTCTTGAACCCCATGTGAAAAGAATAAATCTTTTAATTAAGATTATTAGAGTTTCCAATTATATTAATCATTGGAATAAAATGGAATGTAAATTGTTTGCGGCCACTAGATGTGCCGGGCGGTTTCGGGCAGGATTACGCCGCAAACTCATTCTAACCTCGAGTTAGCCATGTTCATCTTTGCGGCCAATTAATTAATAATTTAACATTTATGCCCATGCCTAATATACATGTAAATTATTCATAGCTAATTCAGATTATGTCAATAACAGACTAATTATATCAACTCAACAGATATAGCAGATAACAGATTTTGCAGATTAGGCGACTTAACGGATTTAGCAGATTAGGAAAACTAGCAGATTTAGCAGATAACAGATTGATTTGAATTGAAATTATCTTCGGAATATTTCGATATTGGATTCCGTGATTATACGGAAATTGTGGAGGAATTTGGAAGATATATATATATATATATATCATTATTCGCTATACGATGTTTGTTGATTCCAGAATTTGATATTGAATATAAGCCGATATAATTTCTATTCAGAGCCTTGTATTTAATATTGAATTGGATTTTGGGTTTGTTTTGAATGGTGTTTTCAGTAACACTGTTCTTGAACCCCATGTGAAAAGAATAAATCTTTTAATTAAGATTATTAGAGTTTCCAATTATATTAATCATTGGAATAAAATGGAATGAAAATTGGGTTTTGTAACACCCTGTGTTTTTAATATAATTAAAAATAAGATATATGCGTAGATAGGCTAATAATGGTGATGTACAATGAAAATTAATCAATACATGAAGGAAAAGGAAAGATTAATTAAATAACAGTGTGTGTAACGGAGAAGATAATAAAGTACGAATAATCAATTCAAATATCAGGAATTAAGTAAACAGGCATCACCATTACGTTCGTCTCGAAATTTTACGTGGAATAGAGTCCAAGTTTTCGAAAATCGGACTCCGTATGAAGGAGTTATGACCTTTAGAAGTATCAGAAAAATTCAAAATAGTTTGAAATTCGACCCAGGCAGCTGGGCGGGAAATTCCCGCCTATTAACCAGACAGATCAACCTTAGTGTCGACCTCCATCAAGGGAGATTGACCTTAGTGTCGACCTCCCTTAAGGAGGTCGACCTGGGGTCGACCTGCCCCCAGATCTGGGCAGTTTTGCCCTGTGACGTGTTCTGATGTGTTTGTGCGATTCTGGTGGCTTCTGGGCAGATCTAATGGTCCTAAAACACTCTCTACACCTATAAATACATCCCTAAGCTAACCCTAATTCATTATAATTCTCTATGATGCCTCCTTGCCGCCAAACTTCAACCAAACATAGCTGCCGCCCCTAAACTCTAAATTAAATTGCAAGTTTTTCATCAGCTTTGGAGTTTAATCAAATCAAATTAGAAGTTCTTCATCAACAATTCATGCTCTTCACCAACAATCAAATAAGAGGGTTAAATCAACGTTTCTACATCAACAACAAATCATTTGTTTCTCCAATCCAATTAATGTGAGTGGATTTTAAACTATATTTGTTGTATAATGTTATTAATATCGTTCGCCATTCCCCATGTATACATATAATGAATATGAAGTTAATTCAATAAGAACAGTTAATTTATTTATGCCTATGTTGAATTCTCTCCTTTTTTATTCTTTCCCCTTTTTATTTTTATAGCTAGGCTATCTCGAGCCTACGCCTATCGTGGATATACGCGTTTTAAACGTGAATGATAAATTAAGAAGGGAAATGGGTTGTTTGGGCATAATATGGATTGGAAGTGTAACACCCCACAACCGCTAAGGTCACTCACAAAGGGAATGCCTTAGCTTCGGTGGAGTATTTAAGTGAATATAGAACTGAAAAATTACAACAAGACAGATATAAGTAATACTTGAAATTTAAAACATCATTTTAATTGCAGCAGAAGGTAAACATGTTTGGTTACATCTCAAAAACCAACAAGAGTCAAGTACAAAATATCCATCTCGTTAAAACATAAGTACATAATCCCACTACATACTAATAGCCATAATAGAAAAGATAACCGAGCTTTTCTTCAAGAGTCCAAGCTCCAAAAGATAGATAAAGCAATATGATCAAAGCCCACTAGTGCTAGGCCCACTCTGAGAACCTGGGGGTTGGGGAAAAAGATAAAAACAACGGGGTCAGACATAAGTCTGAGTGAGCCCTATAACCTTAACAATACAATCATTAAAATAATTAGGGTATGATATAAACCTGGTACGGTACGACTGGGGATAAATGACTACACTAAGCAGCCAACTAGACTTAGGATAAACTAAGATAACGGTAAAGACGCGCCTATCCACCCAAGGATAAATACTATTCTGCACCACACCAGATCTACCCACCCAAGGATAATTCCTACACTGCACCACACCAGTTCCACCCACCCAAGGGTAATTCCTACTTAAAGGTTGATCCCCACTAAGTGTACTTAGTAATTTTTAATAGTAGTTTCGTGTACCTCTAGCTGACTACATAGGTGCCGTCTGCCCCTATCTCCACTAGGTGTACCCACAACTTAGTAATTTTAATAGTAGTCTCTTGTACCCCTAGCTGACTACATAGGTGCCGTCTGCCCCTATCTCCACTAGGTGTACTTGCTACTCCCCAAGCGATCGGCTCCCTACCGTAGATACCCATGCTGGCCCCACAGTGGGGTGTATCACTCCCCAAAGTGGCAACCCGATACTATCAATGGTGCACGGCTTATATCTACACGATGCAACAACGTCTTACCTACCAGCCCGGGTCCACACACGCATATGAAACCCGTTGGACTCGCATTTCCACCGCTACCCCGTTTTGGCCTCTTATAGTCAAGCCCAGTACGCGTGTCCCATCCTCGACATGGGTCGAGCCCAATAAGATGCATATGGGTTACTGGTTGAAATGGGCCCCCACAAGCTACTACTTAAGCTTGTCATTTTATCTAGTGCATCCCACTTAACCCCTTTTTCATAATCATGCCCACTTACATGTTAAGGTTTGGTTAAGTCATCTAATCATATTTCAATTGCCACTCAAGGCACCCACTAGATTTCTACATGCCACCCAAGGCACCCACTTGATTTCCACATGCCACCTTAGGCACCCACTTAACCCTTTAATCATGTTTAGTTACATGTTCCACTTTGGTTAAGTATTCTAGTCGTATTCTCTATTGCCACCCAAGGCAACCCACTAGATTTCCTCATGCCACCCAAGGCACCCACTTAACCCTTTAATCATGTTTAATTACATGTTCCACTTTGGTTAAGTATTCTAATCTTATCTTCTATTGCCACCCAAGGCAACCACTAGATTTCCTCATGCCACCCAAGGCACCCACTTAACCCTTCATGCCCCACTACATGCTTATCTGGTTAAGTGTTTCTTAATTGATTAAGAACGTAACTGTTGTAAAGACCTCTCACATTAGACTATCTTTTATGGCAGCTGGATTTGCCGGTTGGGTCCGGGCAGCCTTACGCCATAACCGAGTCTAACCTCGTGTCTATACACTTGTCACATATTTAGTTTGTGCCTAATACCTCTCACATTGGGCCAATCATTTGTAGCCGCTGGATTTGCCGGTCGGTTCCGGGCAGACTTACGCTACAAAAGGGTCCAACCTCGTGTCTTAGTCGATTAATTACACCTAATTAATAACCCCCATATTTCGAATTAATTTTCCCTAATTAATTCCAATTTTTTAACGATGTACATAATTGACTCAATTATGTCCATCCTCTTTATGGTATGCATAATCATACCAATTTCACACCATTTCATTAACATGTATATTAACCCCATCGTTCCCCGCGTAATTCTCCAACATGACATAAAAGGGAAGATTCATCACACATACAATGGGTTCAACTTGCATAACACATAAGCATCAACATGGGTTTAAAGGTGTCAACATGCATATAGCATCAAACCCAACTAGCATAAATAATCAACCCAAACTTGCATGAATCACATATGTCATAAGGAGGTTAACTTGCATAAGTTATTTATGTCATTCAAAGGGGTAAACTAGCATATGTTTGTATGACATACAAAGGGGTTAACTTGCATATGTATGCATATCATACTAAGGTGTCAACTTGCACATGTCACTTGCATATAATCAAACACCAAACTTGCATAACATGTCATATATGGACTTGCATATAATCATACACCAAACTTGCATAACATATCATATATGAACTTGCATATAATCATACACAAAACTTGCATACATATCATAGATGAACTTGCATACACCAAACTTGCATATCATGGTGTCATAATGGATCAATGTTTCTCATAACTTGCATAACATCATAAACACATAGCATATGACTTGCATAACTTGCATAACTTCATGAACATATATCATATGACTTGTATAACTTGCATAACACCACAAACACATAGCATATGACTTGCATAACTTGCATAACATCATAATAACATAGCATATGACTTGCATAACTTGCATAACATCATGAACATATAGCACATAACTTGCATAACATCACAAACACATAGCATATGATAACATAATCTTGCATTGATCCACATTCATAGCCATAACCTCATTATATCCTATCATAATCATTTCAACAATTGGTTATTAAGGCTATAGAAAACTCACAACTTGTTGATTAGCACTCCTAAGAAGAAGATTAAGTTGCTAGAGTTGATTAGAGATTGATTTGAGAAGCCATCTTCCTCTTTAAATTGATGGAGGCTCCTTCAAGTTGCATTTTGACGGCATAACGGTGTTGCAACTATTTTTAGTATGAATTAGGGTAGTCTTAGGGTATACTTATAGATTAGTTAGGTGTTTTAGGCCCTTAGATTAACCCTAAATTAGATTAGAGCCGTCAGATCACGTCCTAGCCACCAAAACATAGCCAAAAAGCCAAACAGGTGCACCTAGGTCACCTGGGCTCGACCAGGGAGGTCGACTCCTAGGTCGACCCTAGGGTCGACTCCCCAGTCGACCCTGGTGGGGGGGGGGAGATCGACTCCCCAGTCGACCCCCAGGTCGACCCCCTGGGTCTGGCGGGATTTTTCCCGCCATTTCTGAAAATCTGTTTTTAAATTTCTGAAAACTTCTTTGGGCCTTATCGGGGTCATACGGACTCCGATTTTCGAAAATTCGGACTCTATTTCGCGTATTTTTCCAAGACGAACGCAATGGCATAGCCCGTTTCCCCTGATTCAGATTTTAAAGTTTAATTCTGCCCTGTTTTATATTATAGCAAGTTATTCAACATACGGGGTGTTACATTCTCCCCTACTTAAAGTATTTCGTCCCCGAAATCTCTAAGTCAAGAAGAACGTATCCTACCAACCAAACAACCATCTACTAAAACCATCAAACACTGGCATCCATTGTCCTTAAAGTTTCTAATGCTGTATGAACATATGCAAAGAGTGTGTATATATGTTCCCTGTCTAATGCAAAATTAGGCGGTCTACTAATTTAGTTGACCTCCTTAATGCAAACCATGATAGTGCCATGCATCCAATATGTATGCGAAAGAACCTTATCGACACATACTATTTCTACATGAGTGCACAATCATTCACCAAAATGCATCATCCATATGATAACACAACCATTATACATCCATTAATATAGCTACCTACACACAATTTTATGCAATATGCAATATGAAGTGATTGAGCCGATCTAGTGCCTAGAGTGTGTGTATATGCATCCACGAGCAACCACTAGCAAACACTTGCATCCACACGCATCCATCAAACATAACATGTCTCGAACACATGTTTCAACCATAGTTTTCCCTATCTAAAGGTCAAAGGTACTAATGAGAGGACATACTAAAGATAAGATAAGTACTAGACAAACGATACAGGAGAAGTTAAAAGACATACCCTCAAAAAGGAATGGGTACAATAAACGCATCTTCGCTTCTGTCTCCCAAGTAGCATTACTCTCATCTTCTCCCCTTGGCACTTTGACTAGTCGAACCTCTCTGTTTCCCAACTTCCTAATCTCTGACCCAAGGATGCGGGTAGGAGCTCGTCGAATAATCGCATCACGCTCTACCTTTACTTCCCTAAGCAGGCTCGGCTCTACCACCTCTGTGGTCTCATGTAGGCACTTCCTTAAATGTGACACATGGAATACGACCTGTTCCCTATGCAACTAAATTATCTCTCGAAGATAAACTGAAGCTAGCCATGGAGCAGTCCTCTTGCTCTTATGAAATGGGCACTCTTAGTAAGTCTGTCTACCACAACCCAAATTCCCGTATTACCCTTCTTCGACCTAGGTAACCTATCAATAAAATCCATCGAGACGCCATCCCACTTCCATTGCGGAACTTTCTTCATATCGGCCCAAAAGAAAACTCGCTTCATGTTTTGGTACATCTTGTCCCCACCGGGATGGATGGTCATCCTAGAACGGTGTGCATCATCAAGAATAGTCTTCCTTAAACCCTCGTCTTGCGGTACACAAAGTCTACCGTCTCTACGCAAGCACCCCTTATCGTCTAAGGTATACCTACTCAAATGGCTGGACGACTCCCCTTTTATGAGCCTCTATACCAACTCAACCAACTGTGGGTCGTCCCTCTATGCCTCGCTAATCCATCTCAGAAGAGTAGGTCTGACCTCCAAGGATGCTAGCAAACCGGGTATAAAGTTAACGGAAGGTCTGAAATCGAGATAAATTCCAAGCTTCGTCGTTCCACGAACAATGAACTCAAGGACAACCTTTTTCTACTAAAGGCGTCCGCCACCACGTTACCCTTGCCAGGTGTATACGCAATCTCGAAATCATAGGATGTTAAGAACTCCATCCACCTTTGCTGTCTCAAGACTATGCGCTCGAAGAGTCTCCAACACTTCCCTAAGATGTAGGGTATGCTTTTCTCCACTTCTGGAGAAATACCAGGATATTCTTCCATACAAAATCATCACAACTATCCATCTCTCATGCAGACCATCCTAGTCGAACTCGACATCCCCTAAGTGCAAGCCCCAAAGGCCTAAACCAATATCAGACAAACACCCAAGGGACACCTCCTTCGAATTCAGACGACCTACGTGAGATGATACCAGTAAAAACGACTAAATAATTAAGCCCTTGTCCAACTCTGGATGTCCTTGCCAGTCTCACTCTAGAACCACCGTTGATCAAATAACTGGCTTTGCTTAACCTATTAAGCACATACGAAAACTTATTTCGCTCTTCTTCACTCTTAGAAAATACTAAGATGTCATCCACAAAGACCACTACAAAGTTATCTTGGTACTTCCTGAACACCCTACTCATCAAACCAACAAAATATGCGGGGGCGTTCGTCAAACCAAATGGCATCACAAGCCACTCATAGAAACCATCCGGAGTCCTAAAGGCGGTCTTCTCTATACTATCCTCAGTCACTCCCAACTGATGAAACTCCGTGGCCAAATCCCATTGCGAAAACACTGAGGTGCCAACCAACTGATCAAAGAGATCATCCATCCTTGGCAATGGGTGTCTATTCTTCTTTGTGAGTTTGTTGAGTTCTCTATAGTCTACACAAAGTCTGAGGGACCCATCCGCCTTCGTAGCAAAAACTACTGGAGCACCCCACTCCGATATACTTCGTCTTATGAACCCCTTCTCAAGCAACACCCCTACTTGCTTATGGAGTTCCCTCCTCTCACGAGGAGCCATGTGGCGCACTGACAAAGATACTGGTTTAGCCTCATCTACCAGATATATTCAGAGGTCTATCTCCCGCTTCGGAGGTAAGCCCTTCACCTCCCCAAACACATCCGAGTATTCCCGGACCACTCTCACAGATCGCAAACTCTCGACCGAAGCGTCAAGCGATTCAAGATAACTTAGCATAACAAAATCTATGGGATTACAAGAGATCTCGAGAGTGTTACCCAAGCGGGTTATGAGCCCAACAACTCTCTTTTCGCAATTAAGAACGGCACCATTACTGGATAATCAGTCCATGCCCAAAATCAACCCATAGCCCGTGAAGCCCAAACAAAAGCATCACCCCTAAACTCAACGCTAAGTATGAGGATCTTCAAACCCCAAACATATCATGGACAAATAAGTGGAGCCCCCAATTGGGTTTGAAACAACCACGGGATCATCTACCAAACTGGTGTCTAGGTGCAGTGACTCAACTAATGAGATAAACGAATGTGGTGCACTAGAGTCGAATAAAGTTCGAACAGGATGATACAGAGAACCAAATTTCAACTTAGACGGTCCTACCCCCATCAGGTATACCCGTTGTGAGGGAATACATCCATCCTCCAGAAGATCCTGTACTTCGTCCTTACCTCTTTGGACAACCCCAAGGTGTCCTATTCCTCCAAAACAACTAGCCTTCCCCTTCATATTCTCCTTTCGTGGCCTCCTTACCACGATGAGGTTTCGTCCCTTATTTACCTAATAGCTATTTGAACCTTCCTCTCTCGTCCATCTTAAAGGTACCTATAAGCCCTCCACCTCCTTGGACTAACTTCTTAGCCCGGCAAACGACTTAGTCCCTTGAAGTGGTTCTTCCGTCCTTCATACGGAAGTCCTTACTTATCTTAAAAAGACATCTATACGCGGAGGGGAAATACAAAAAGAGAAAGAGGAAGAGACTCAAAACGGAGAATCCGAAGGATAAGAATATGGCTATTGGGGATTATGCTTTTCTTTCAAAAACTTTTCTCTCAAAAGACATGTTTTTGAAAATACTTCTTCCAAAAATGTTTTTAGAAAAATAGTTTTCTAAAAGTTTTATCTGTTCTGGTAACCTTAAGCTCTGATACCACATGTAACACCCCACAGCCGCTAAGGTCACTCACAAAGGGAATGCCTTAGCTTCCGTGGAGTATTTAAGTGAATATAGAACTGAAAAATTACAACAAGACAGATATAAGTAATACTTGAAATTTAAAACATCATTTTAATTGCAGCAGAAGGTAAACATGTTTGGTTACATCTCAAAAACCAACAAGAGTCAAGTACAAAATATCCATCTCGTTAAACATAAGTACATAATCCCACTACATACTAATAGCCATAATAGAAAAGATAACCGAGCTTTTCTTCAAGAGTCCAAGCTCCAAAAAATAGATAAAGCAATCTGATCAAAGCCCACTAGTGCTAGGCCCACTCTGAGAACCTGAGGGTTGGGGAAAAAGATAAAAACAACGGGGTCAGACATAAGTCTGAGTGAGCCCTATAACCTTAACAATACAATCATTAAAATAATTAGGGTATGATATAAACCTGGTACGGTACGACTGGGGATAAATGACTACACTAAGCAGCCAACTAGACTGAGGATAAACTAAGATAACGGTAAAGACGCGCCAATCCACCCAAGGATAAATACTATTCTGCACCACACCAGATCTACCCACCCAAGGATAATTCCTACACTGCACCACACCAGTTCCACCCACCCAAGGGTAATTCCTATTTAAAGGTTAATCCCCACTAAGTGTACTTAGTAATTTTTAATAGTAGTTTCGTGTACCCCTAGCTGACTACATAGGTGCCGTCTGCTCCTATCTCCACTAGGTGTACCCACAACTTAGTAATTTTAATAGTAGTCTCTTGTACCCCTAGCTGACTACATAGGTGTCGTCTGCCCCTATCTCCACTAGGTGTACCTGCTACTCCCCAAGCGATCGGCTCCCTACCGTAGATACCCGTGCTGGCCCGACAGTGGGGTGTATCACTCCCCAAAGTGGCAACCCGATACTATCAATGGTGCACGACTTATATCTACACGATGCAACAACGTCTTACCTACCAGCCCGGGTCCACACACGCATATGAAACCCGTTGGACTCGCGTTTCCACCGCTACCCCGTTTTGGCCTCTTATAGTCAAGCCCAGTACGCGTGTCCCATCCTCGACATGGGTCGAGCCCAATAAGATGCATATGGGTTACTGGTTGAAATGGGCCCCCACAAGCTACTACTTAAGCTTGTCATTTTATCTAGTGCATCCCACTTAACCCCTTTTTCATAATCATGCCCACTTACATGTTAAGGTTTGGTTAAGTCATCTAATCATATTTCAATTGCCACTCAAGGCACCCACTAGATTTCTACATGCCACCCAAGGCACCCACTTGATTTCCACATGCCACCCTAGGCACCCACTTAACCCTTTAATCATGTTTAGTTACATGTTCCACTTTGGTTAAGTATTCTAGTCGTATTCTCTATTGCCACCCAAGGCAACCCACTAGATTTCCTCATGCCACCCAAGGCACCCACTTAACCCTTTAATCATGTTTAATTACATGTTCCACTTTGGTTAAGTATTCTAATCTTATCTTCTATTGCCACCCAAGGCAACCACTAGATTTCCTCATGCCACCCAAGGCACCCACTTAACCCTTCATGCCCCCACTACATGCTTATCTGGTTAAGTGTTTCTTAATTGATTAAGAACGTAACCGTTGTAAAGACCTCTCACATTAGACTATCTTTTATGGCAGCTGGATTTGCCGGTTGGGTCCGGGCAGCCTTACGCCATAACCGAGTCTAACCTCGTGTCTATACACTTGTCACGTATTTAGTTTGTGCCTAAGACCTCTCACATTGAGCCAATCATTTGTAGCCGTTGGATTTGCCGGTCGGTTCCGGGCAGTCTTACGCTACAAAAGGGTCCAACCTCGTGTCTTAGTCGATTAATTACACCTAATTAATCACCCCCATATTTCGAATTAATTTTCCCTAATTAATTCCAATTTTTTAACAATGTACATAATTGACTCAATTATGTCCATCCTCTTTATGGTATGCATAATCATACCAATTTCACACCATTTCATTATCATGTATATTAACCCCATCGTTCCCCACGTAATTCGCTAACATGACATAAAAGGGAAGATTCATCACACATACAATGGGTTCAACTTGCATAACACATAAGCATCAACATGGGTTTAAAGGTGTCAACATGCATATAGCATCAAACCCAACTAGCATAAATAATCAACCCAAACTTGCATGAATCACATATGTCATAAGGAGGTTAACTTGCATAAGTTATTTATGTCATTCAAAGGGGTAAACTAGCATATGTTTGTATGACATACAAAGGGGTTAACTTGCATATGTATGCATATCATACTAAGGTGTCAACTTGCACATGTCACTTGCATATAATCAAACACCAAACTTGCATAACATGTCATATATGGACTTGCATATAATCATACACCAAACTTGCATAACATATCATATATGAACTTGCATATAATCATACACCAAACTTGCATACATATCATAGATGAACTTGCATACACCAAACTTGCATATCATGGTGTCATAATGGATCAATGTTTCTCATAACTTGCATAACATCATAAACACATAGCATATGACTTGCATAACTTGCATAACTTCATGAACATATATCATATGACTTGTATAACTTGCATAACACCACAAACACATAGCATATGACTTGCATAACTTGCATAACATCATAATCACATAGCATATGACTTGCATAACTTGCATAACATCATGAACATATAGCACATAACTTGCATAACTTGCATAACATCACAAACACATAGCATATGATAACATAATCTTGCATTGATCCACATTCATAGCCATAACCTCATTATATCCTATCATAATCATTTCAACAATTGGTTATTAAGGCTATAGAAAACTCACAACTTGTTGATTAGCACTCCTAAGAAGAAGATTAAGTTGCTAGAGTTGATTAGAGATTGATTTGAGAAGCCATCTTCCTCTTTAAATTGATGGAGGCTCCTTCAAGTTGCATTTTGACGGCATAACGGTGTTGTAACTATTTTTAGTATGAATTAGGGTAGTCTTAGGGTATATTTATAGATTAGTTAGGTGTTTTAGGCCCTTAGATTAACCCTAAATTAGATTAGAGCCGTCAGATCACGTCCTAGCCACCAAAACACAGCCAAAAAGCCAAACAGGTGCACCCAGGTCACCTGGGCTCGACCCTAGGGTCGACTCCCCAGTCGACCTTGGGGGGGAGGGGGGGAGGTCGACTCCCCAGTCGACCCCCAGGTCGACCCCCTGGGTCTGGCGGGATTTTTCCCGCCATTTCTGAAAATCTGTTTTTAATTTCTGAAAACTTCTTTGGGCCTTATCGGGGTCATACGGACTCCGATTTTCGAAAACTCGGACTCTATTTCGCGTATTTTTCCGAGATGAACGCAGTGGCATAGCCCGTTTCCCCTGATTCAGATTTTAAACTTTAATTCTTCCCTGTTTTACATTATAGCAAGTTATTCAACATACGGGGTGTTACAGGAAGTATTGATGTATAATTTGAAATTGAATTATGGGTATGACTATACTGAAACATCGAATTTGTGTAGATTTGCATAATTAAATTGGATATGGAATTTGTATAATTTAGTGTGATTGGCATGTAATTGGATAACATGTGATGTGAAATTTATTTGTAATTTGGAAGATAAGTATAAAAGATGAATTAAATTATATGTATGAACGTGGAACTGGGTAATATGCAAATTTGGTATGAATAAATATGTGGTTTGGAAAATTAATTATAACATGGAATAGGCATGAATTAAATTATAAGTGGATTTGGAATATACTACTTAAAATTTGGGTAATTTGGGGTATAAACATGAAATTGACACTATTGGCATAACTTGAACATCAACATATTTGTGAATTTTGTAATTGGCATACGACACCTAGAATTGACATAAACTGTTAATTAGCTAAAGATGAAACATGGCTAACTCGAGGTTAAACTTAGTTTGTGGTGTAAGACTGCCCGGAATCGCCCGGCACATCCAGCAACTGCAAGCAATAGGGTCTAATGTGAGAAGTTAGTCATAACGTGCTTGAACCCGAGGTTAGACTGAGTTGTGGTGTAAGCCTGCCCGGAACCGACCGGCACTTCCAGCAACCGCAACAATAGGTCTAATGTGAGAGGTTGGTGCATTAATAATTAATTAATGCTAATGACACGTGCTAAGTATGGTAGGGTTAACAACACTTAACCAATATGACATGACATGTGGGAGGGTTAAGTTAACATGAATGAGTAGACAACACTTAACCAATATAACATGTGAATGGATAAGTGGATGGGGTTAAGTCAACTTGGGTAAACTTAACCAACATAGGGATGGGGAATGTTAACAACCTATTATAAAACAAAGTTGCGGTAATGTAAAGATTGAATAATAGGTAGACTAAGGGAAGGTTATGACTTAAGATATAATACAAGTTTTGAAGGGTGGAACAACTTATACCATAAAATAAGTTTATCTAAGCTGAAAATGTATAAAAGAACCCATGCGCTATCGTTTGATAAAAAGAACTTAAGTCATGCTTGAATTCGTTGGCAAACCTTAGTTAAAGAAGAACTAAGTAAACAAACCTTAGTTAATGAGAACTAAGTAAACAAACCTCAGTTAATGAGAACTAAGTAACTAAACCTTAGTTAAAGAAGAACTAAGTAAACAAACCTTAGTTAATGAGAACTAAGTAACCAAACCTTAGTTAACGAGAACTAAGTAACAAACCTTAGTTAAAAGAAACTAAGTAATAAACCTTAGTTAGAGGAAACTAAGTATTAAACAAGTTGGATATAAATTGTAAAGTGATAATGTGTAGTATATTAAAGAAGATGACATAAGTTATATGAATAACATAACAAGAGATTGGTTGAGTTGAGTAATTCTCTGAGTGTCATGTTGATCTCGGTCTTCGGGATTGACACTTAGAGCATTATTCTCTTACTAATGTAAATATGAACGATAACGAGAACTTGTCAAGAAACCTTAGTTAAGGGAACTAAGTAGACAACGATTAAGGGAACTAAGTATTAAACCTTAGTTAAGAAGAAGAACGATTAAGAAAACCAAGTAGTAAACCTTAGTTAAGAGAACTAAGTATCAAACCTTAGTTAAGAGAACTAAGTATTAAACCTTAGTTAAGAGAACTAAGTAAACAACGTGCTTGAACCAGTCCAGATATAGGATGAATAACCAAACATTGTAGATCATCACTAATGCGTAGAATATGAGGAGGAGCGAACATCCATCGAGAAACTCTTGTAGGCTCCAACGGACTGGGATATGAAGCATGCGGCTTTAGGGGACGTGTCGTAGGGTACTGTTGGTCTCCCTCTGTGAGAATGCAGATTATCCACCTGGGCACACAGAGGTTAGGTCTGCACGGTTACGAACCAAGAGTATGCCTTGGTTGAAATAATTAGAAGGCAACCTAAAGACTAGGATGGACCAGCATGAGTTGGCGAGACCATTTAGTGCCCTATGACAGCAACTCGTCGTCTACCTACCATCTTCAGTCAGTACGAAAAGCGGAAAGGCAGAGAACTCCAAAAGACCATATACTTGCTATCTAGTTATGGGTGAGATAAGGCCAATAGGGAAGGGCATAGAGGGCCAGGCAGTTGTGCCTGGGAAAGTTCTCATTCTTGATTTTCATGGGTGCCTTTCGTTTGTCAATTGAGGGAAGGGTCTAGTGGGGCCATAGCCACTGTAAAGGCAGACCTTAGCATCTGCACCGGTAGATATCGTAAAGCTCCCGACCGAGTTCCGTGTTTCTTGATTAGCCTTGCCACGGGATTCGGGCTCGCACATATAGAGAACATGTGCAAGTAGACAATAAGTACGATTGACGATACGTACGTGGGAAAAAGTCCAGGTACATACACATTACTCTGGGTGGTGTATCGTAGACTAGGGGGCATTACTCGATGACGGAACCTAGTCGAACCTAGGGTGGCAGTCCAAACGCTTACGTAATATAGTAATGAAGGTTCTATGTAGACGTAGCATTGGTATACACATACATATGTATACATGAGATTCTGTACGACATGTGACATTGGATAAGGGACTGGATATATACGGAGGAGACCGTGCGAGTGGGATACACCTTAGTTGGGGGTAGCTACATATACACTATATTAGGTTGATCTAATAGGGAGTAGATGGGTGCGACGTGAGTACATGCCATAAGGGCTATCAACAAAAATAACCTAATAAACAAGAAAATGCAATAGACCAGTATATGTAGGGTTATTCAACATTTGTAGTTTAAACCCATTCACACAGAACTTATGTTCTGACCCTCTCCTCATTACATATTCGCAGATTCGGTTGTGACAGGGATATGATAGCTGGGGATAATGGTTAAGCAGTATGTTTAATAAGGTAAAGCTGTATTTTAATTATAACATATTTTATTCCTTCCGCCGTGAGATGGTTTACGAGTTCTGACATGTTTCTTTATCTTCATCTTTTCTGCAGGATACCAGAGCGAAACAGCTCGTGCCTCGATGGATTGGAATTTTGGAAAAAAATTCGGTCCGTTGGAACCCGGGTTGTTACAGGTTTATTGCGAACTGTGTTTTTAACGACATTCGGTCTTTAACCCGATTTACAATGAAATGTGATTTGAAATTTATAAATCTTTTATTAAGATTTAATGGAGATTTTCCAAAGTAAAGTTTTCTAGTTTAATATATTAAATTGGAATTGAATGGAATTCGATTTGGTAATAATCAAAGTGAGCTTCTGTGGAGGAAGACTATTAATATATATGGAATTTAAAAAGCTTTTTCATTATTCTATTTATATTATTAGTCAGATACGGAAATTGACATCGATTATATATTGATCTTTTTCCGTGAAGATTCCATAATTAATGGAATGTGATTTGGGTCTATCGTGAAATGTGGTTTAAATGACATTAGTTCTTCAACCCAGTTAAAGGCACGATTGCATGTCTAACATTGTATTTCGAACTGCATGGTTTATCTCTTCTAAATATATATCTATTTGGTGGCGGAGAATTTATTCCCTAGCTTAACACCCTTCTCAAAGACGTACGAGCTTAGAGGTTATATGTCGGCAGAAATTATAGTACGGTGCAGATTGTCGATGCGGCATGTTTGATTTCTCAAAGTTAAATAATCATTAATGTTTATCTTTGGGAAGATTAAAACTAAGTGGAGTTTTAAGGAATCTTTAACTAGATTGAAATATGAATGTGATAATTTAAATTATCAATTCGGGAAATGATCGAGAATGGAGTAGCACCAGTTTAACTCCAAGCGATAGTTAAATATTTAATTAGATTTGAACGTGAAATGGTAATTAAATTTACCGATAACACCGTGGTGTTAGATATGGAGTATTACCAGTTTTTCTCCATGGGATGAATATGTTGGGACTGGGAAATTAAACAAATGGTTACTTCGGTAAGGTGTGCTAATCCCTACTTGTTTGGATAAACCCTAATTTGGTTTGAATAGATATCCAAAGGAATATTAAAGGATAAATTTAAAGAATTTATCTTTGATAAAATTAATGGGAACCTTTCCCAAAGGATATGAATATTTAAATAAAAGAATATTCAGAATTGGAATGAGGCTTATGTTGTGTTTTTATAGCACTGGTTTATTACATAAGCGAATAATTCGGAAAGGCCGGGTTTATACCCATTTTGAATAACTGAATCGACGATAAGTCGGCGATGAAGACGGTAGTTGAAGACCGGAGGTCTTCACATCGTTTGGATGACTAATAATGTCTTGATTGGGATGTACACCTAAGACAAGGTAATAAGTGGTGATCGTCCAGACGTACTTGGAGATCGGCCTGATATGCGTGGACCTCTCTCCTGTGTTGGACATATGGGACGAGGAATAAGGTGCCTCCGGTTTCGTTCAGACCTAGAACGAACTAGTAAATGGCTGTGTGTCTGACATTGGATTTTATTTTGTGTTGACTGATCTCTATTAAATATACATCTATTTGGCGACGGAGAATTTATTCTCTTGCTTAACGCCCTTCTCTGAGACGTACAAGCTCAGAGGTTATATATTGATAGACATCAGTTGCATGGTGTGAATTGTCAGTGTAGCATGCTGAGATGCAAATGATCAAGGCTTCTGTCGAAAAGCAGAGTCTTGTGGTTGATAATCAAAGCACGGCCTTAAAGGGCATAGTTTTGTATATAGCGTTAATTCGCGAGTGTCACACCTCGGTATGAGTCAAAAACGGGATCGGGCCGTTGGGAGAACATGATGTTTCTTTCTAGCTATGGGTGGTGTCATGGTATGGAGCCCAGACATTTATTATTTTTTACCTATGTAGATGATGGATAGCGAGGTGCCTCTGATATATCGGTTACTATGTAGCCGATAGATATAGGTCCATTAGGACCAAGAAATGTGTGTTCATGAGTAATTAATCCTCAAACGTAAGGGAAGACCGGCCCAACCGATCTAAGGGTTCACTGCGGGGGATCCTGAGGCATTTGCTAGAGTTTATTGAATCGAAGAGGAGCAATCCCTGGCCTCGACTCATAGATGGAATCCAATTTCCAATACGTGACGTTTTAGTTTTGATTATTGAGCCTAGTATTGGCGTCAAGATATATGGTACCCGTGCCATCTATGAGTGATATATTTATATTTGAAGTTGTTTTATACACTATGCACTTATAATAGTATCAAATGATTTGTTTTATACGTACCAAGCATGTTTGGCTATTATAAGGGAAAACCCTATCCTTCGGCTTGTGTTGCATTGTGTGATGGGACCTAGGTCTTATAATAGCTTCATTTTTTCAAAAAGCATTGCTTTGTTTGTTTTACGCACTAGTATTCTTGGGAGGAAACCCGTTCCGTGTTATATGGCGTGGTCCCTTGATTTACTTTATTGTTAAAGCAAAGTTTTAAATAACCGTTTTTGTTCTCACACCAGTCACACGACTGAGCTAGAGTTTATTGTTTTGACCTAAACTATGGGTGCCCCTATTTTCCACACGGGCAACTAGGAGCTTTGGTTTTGCCGATATTATATTCATAGGATCCTGGTTAACAACTGGAGCTATATTCAGAACGCTCTGTATCCACGTATTTCTTTCAGTTGTGTTTTGTATTACTTTCTGTTGTAGTGTAATTTGTAAATCTCTGACATCTATCAGATGTATATAATTTGTTCATGCTCTGTATATTCTTGTACTCTGATGTAAACAGTTGTAATAAGCAATGAAATGTTTTTTTGTTTATGTTCTGATTTGTCGTGTTCTCAGACAATCCTTTCTTTCTCTTCTCTTTGGAAACCGGGGAAGTTCAGATCGTCATAGCTATGACAACATATTATTCAAGATACTATATTTTACTTGTTAAGCTTATTAATATGGTTATAAGTGCAACGAACAAATTTTTATGGCATGGTGACCCATTTGTGAGAAAAATGATTCCTATTTCTTTCTTTAAGCTGTGTGAAGATAAGTAATATGGGGGATTAGGTGTTATCAATCTAAAGCAGTGGAACAAGGCTGCATTTCTGGGTATATTAACAAGCTCTATACTGATGAAGAATGCTTATGGACAAAATTTGTGAAAATGAACCTTATTGGTAATAAGCAATTTTGGACCATGGCAATACCTCAAAATTGATCATGGAGTTGAAGGTACAAATTGAAGCTTAGCGGCATTTTCTTACCTTATATTCAGTGCAATTCTAGTATGATCAGGGGTTTATCTTTTTGGCACTCCCTTGGGCTAGTAGTAGATTGATTATTAGTAACATAGTTGTGTATAATTTGAGAAGAAATAGTGGTATCTCAAACACTGCTATTTTTGAGGATTTAATGCATGATGGTGCTCTTATGTTACCACATTGTAGTTCGGCTATACTGAGAAGTTTGTGGAGTGAGCTAATTTCGAATTATCAGTATAGGTCAGATTTGAAGATCACTTGGTTGGGTGAAGGGCATTCTATTAGGAAAGTTTATGATATGTTGAGTGGAGAAAAACTTTTGTTTCTATGGCATAAGAGAATTTGGAATATGGAAAGCTCTGTAAAAGCTAATCTTCTTCTGTGGAAAATAATGTTGAACACTCTTAACAGTAACGACAAGTTGTTTAAAATAGTTGTTACTTCAGATGACAAATGTGTACTATGCAGGGTTGAGCCAGAGTGTAATATACATTTGTTTTTTAAATGCACTTATGTTTTCAATTATGGAGCAGGATTTTGGCAACAACAAATTTTTACACACCTTCGAGAGTTTCTAGAATTGAATGTCATGATATTTTTAAAGCAATAAGATGGAAAACTCTTAGAAGTATCTTATTGTTGAAGTTTTTGAAAATTTTCTCATATGAGGTATGGGCGGAAAGGAATAAGAGAATTTTTGGTGGTTCATCCATGAATACTAATGAACTGATTGCTGTTGTACACAAAAGGATCCTGCGAAATATTAAATTGGATGGACGATGAGTTTCTGAGTTAAGATTTGAGGAGTTAACATGCTAACAGTGTGGAGTTTTTTTCTAAGCTTCATTGATATATTATATTTATTTTTTTCTCTTCATTTATACTTGAACGCATTATATTGTTTCTGTATTTTTGTATCGAACTATTGTTAATGATGAGTACGTGAATAAAGTTTAATTGCCTTTCAAAAAAATTATGTTAAAATCTTTAAGTGTTTGTTGCATGTATATTACTTGAGAACAAGCCAATGCTACTGATATATATTCAATTTCACAAGTAGATAGTGAAATGCAAGTTCGTTTCTTGCTAAACCAAGATACTAGTGATTTGCCAATAAAATGAAAAGTACCACTTGTACTTTTTTAATCTGTCTTTGGTCCTCCAAAAGCTATACGATACTAATTCAAAGGAACAATCTTTCAAATAGAAAAGTCCAAAATTTTTGGTGTTGCTTAGATAACATAATACACATTTAACTACTCGTAAATGTGATTCTTTAAGATTGGATTGAAATCGTGCACACAAACTAACACTCATCATTATATTTGGTCGACTAGCTGTTAAATATAATAAATATCCTATCATACTACGATATAATTTTTGACCAACATTTTTGCCATTTTCGTCTTTATCTAAATGTGTTGTTGTACTCATGGGAGTTGGTTTACAAGATGTATTTTCCATACCAAAACATTTTATTAAATTAGTACTATATTTTTCTTGATTTATAAAAATACCGTTAGGTAATTGTTTAATTTGTAAACCAAGAAAATATGAAAATTCTCCCATGTGAGACATTTCAAATTCACTAGTCATAATTTAAGAAAAATCTTGACTTAGTTTATCATTAGTAGAACCAAAAATAATATCTTCTACATAAATTTGATTTATTAAAATATCCTTATTATTTCGTTTTATAAATAATGTTTGATCAACCTTTCCAATTTGAAATGTTGAACATATTCAGTAATTTTTAAGACATTCATAGCAAGCACAAGATGCTTGCTTTAAACCATAAAGCTTTTTCAATTTATATACATGATCAGGATATTTTTCATGTGTAAACAAAGATGGTTGTTCAGCATAAACATTTTCTTTTATATATCCATTTAGAGAAGCACTTTTTACATCCATTTAATATAATATAATGTTATCATAACAGGCATATGCTAATAAGATACAAATTACTTCTAATACACCGATTGAAGCAAACGTTTCTTCATATTATATTCCTTCTTCCTGATTATATCCATGAGCGACAACTCTAGCATTATTTCTGGTTTTATTTCCTAATCCATTGGCTTTGTTTTTGTAAACCCAATTTGTACCTATAAAAGCTAAATCGCTTGGTCTCGAAACTATTTCCCAAGCTTCATAGTGCTCAAACTGATTTAGTTCTTCTTGTGTAGCAATAATCTATTTTTCGTCACAAGATGATTCCTTTGGATTTTTGTGTTCAATATTAGATAAAAAGGCTACGTGACTTCCTTAATTTAGTTGACTTCTAGTTCTTACATTCGAATTTATTTCACCAATAATATTTTGAGGTTGATGATCTCGTAAAACTTTTGGTGGAGATCTTTCTTCATTATTATTATGAACAATGTTTTCATCTTCTCTAGAATTATAAATAATGTTTTCATCTTCTCTGGAATTATTTGTTGAAGTACTTTCACTTTGATTATTATTTTCAACAAAATATTGATTTTCAGTGATATATTCATTTATATTATGAATAACGTTTCCATCTTTTCTAAAAATATAATTAGCGTTATCAACATCTTGAGAATTCCCATTTTTAAAAACTTCATTATTACTAGAATTTTGAGTAAAATATTCGTCAAAAGAAACATGAAGTGATTTTCTATTTTATTTGTTCTTTTGTTAAAAATATGATAAGCTTCGCTTCGATTTGAATATCTTGGAAATATACCATCGTCGGATCTCGAATCAAATTTTCCAAGCTGATATTTAGTATCTAAAATAAAACATTTTGAACTAAAAACCTTAAAATATGAAATATTTGGTTTTCTACTGTCAAAAAGCTCATATAGAGTATTTTTCGTAAGGGGTCGAATAGAAACGTGATTCAAAAAACATAACAGGTTGTGGCAACTGCTTTTGCCCAGAAATGTTTTGGTAGCGTACTTTCGTTCAACAACGTTCTATCACTGTTGACGTCAAAAGTTGGTCACTTGTGACAGTCAACCCCCAATCGTGTGTTGAGCACATGAATAACAAACACAAATGCATAGTAAGAAAAATTAGGGAACACACAGAATTTTTATGGTGGTTCGGCAAAAGATGGTGTCTATGTCCACTTTATATATATTGATTTGCTTTTGGTTACAAGTACAATATGTTTTCTTTTGGAAGAAAGTTGGAGATGAACACAAGGTGACTGTGTTGTGGAGAAAGAGTTGGCTATTATTGGGGTTAGCTATAGAATATGAGCTTGAGAGAGAAGGCTCCGCCCAAAAGTCCTTTATCCTATTCTTGGTACTGAGGTATTTATAGATGGAGAAGTGGGTTGATTGAGATGCAACGTGGCCTGCCTATTTTGCGGAGTTCGGACACGTGGAACTCGATCATTTGTAATAGTTGCGGCCGTGGGACTCGGTCTACTGTTGATTAATAGTATCCTCGAGAATTGTAGCTTGTGTGGCATTCAAGATGAGGTGTATCAAAAGTAGAGCTTTGGCTGGAAGTGGTTGACCGCCTTTAATGCCTTGAGATTTGGGCTAAGCAATGAATGATTCATTTGGATATTTATACTTAGATCAGAAAATATCTGATCGCTATGATCGTTAAGGTTGACTCGGTCGGTCTGAGCGATTATGTCGGAACATGAAATGCAGATACTCGAAGGAAACTGGATCGAGCCAAGTTTTATTCGAGCTTTCCGAAGTAGGGATCGACCGCTGGGGTTGGTCGACGAGTCTTTTGACATTGGGCTTCGATCCGTTGAACCATAACATCTTTTGCCAAAAAGTGGGTTAACACTTTCCCCCTCAAAATACATCTTTCTTGATAATTGAGGTTCGTTCTGTATATTGCATCAGAGTCCAATATGCAGGCATCTATGGTTGTGCCAAACCATACTAAGGCCAGAACTCCGACGATCCCAATGGTTGTATTAAGACCAGAAAACCAAAGATCGGTGTAGATAGTTTTAAGGCCAGAAAACGACAACCATCGGGGAATGTATTAAAGACAGGAATGCTATGTAAGTACTCGACAGCTTCGGTCGTAAGATCCAATACCTACAGAGATTATGGAGACCATTCTCGGTTTAGATATGGCTTTGGTCTTGATTGGGCGAGTATTAACCATACTCGACTTAAAGAATTGGCGAGCAGTAATCACACTTGGCTTAGAGGGGTGGCGAGTAACATCCATACTTAGCTTACGGAGGTGGCGAGTATTAATCATACTTGGATTATAGAGGTGGCAAGTATCAACCATACTCGGCTAACGGAGGTGGCTAGTATTAACCATACTCGGCTTATGGAGATGGCGAATATTAATCATACTTGGCTTACAAAGACGACGAGTATTAAACATACTCGGCTTACGGAGGTGGCGAGTATTATCCATACTCAGCTTTTGGAAAGTGTTAATCATGCTCGGCCTGTATAATTTTACCCGCATTCAGCTAATGGAGTCGGACATATGCAGTGATGGGTAAGTGAGACTAAAGTGGTTGTCGCACTTCTGTCTAGAGCTTGTGAAGTTTTGGCGGGTAGTGAGTGCACCCGACTTAGGGAAGAGGCGAGTATCCTCCATACTTAGCTTAGAGAAATTTGACCATACTTGGCTTGAGAAGTAGGCTTAGATATGGTGGCAGGCTTTGACCGTGTCTTACAGATGGTGGCTTAGCACTGACCATATACGAGTCGGCGAGCGTCAGTCAAACTCGGCTTAAATCATTCAAACATAGTTCATGTTTGTAAAAGAAAGTTTACTGCTGCTAAAGAGATATTACAAGGAAATTAAAATAAATTCTAGATGGGTGATAACTGATCCAGAGCATGCCTAGGAGTTAAATCCTAACCCTGTATGTGTGTACTTCATCATACCTGTTTTATTAAAAGAAACAAAAATACATTCGAAAGAAGAAATCTAAATCTTATTAATTGATGATGATGTCGCGATTGTTGGGCTTAGGGTCCTTTCCATTACTAGGAGCTCGAGGACCGACCTGAGGGGCTTGGGCAGAAGATTATGGCGAAATGGCCGGTGTGGATTTCTAACATACTCGGGCAATTCCCCTCGCTTGTCCTATCCTCGATGAGATCGAGCAAGTGCCTGCATTCGCTAGTGCTGTGATCGACAAAGTTATGAAAAGTGCAGTGTTTTCCAAAGTCAAGCTCTTTCTGGTTCATCTCTCTTTAAGGATATTTTGGGAAAGGCAGAGATCCTTATACGTCAAGGTAGATGTCAAGCAGGGAGGAATTGAGATCGGTGTACTGATCGTACTTGTTCTCTCTCCAAAGTCGTACGTTGCGTTCGTTCTTTTCCGAGGCCTTTCCTCTTTCTTTATTCTGGCTATTGATGTTAGAAGGACCTCCATTTTGGTGGCGAGCACCTCGAGGCTCTCCATCTCAATGTTGGCGTCTTCTTGTCGGAGGGAACGCTCAGCCTCGGTGTAAAAGCCTTCAATGTCCTTGGGAGGATCTCTGGTTAAAGACATCCTGAATCCTGATCAGTTCTGAACACTTGCAAGAGCGACCATAAGCACCATCGATGGCTTGGATCGATCAACTGATGCTACGACCACCTTGAATATTTTTAGGAAGGGCCAGGGGGTTTCACCGGGTCGTTGCTTAATAGAGGTCAGGAACATTACGCTCTTTGGTCGAGAGATGCGAACTCAACTACTCGATGAAGCAGGTGACCAGCATGTTCCAGCTACTGATTGACTCTGTTGTTAGCTGCTGAAACCATATGCCAGCTATATCTGTGAGGAAGAGGGGGAAGCACTTGGCCATAACATTGGTCGATGTAGAGAGTACTTCCAAATGGTGCATGTATCACATGAGATGAATGGTCAAGTCAGTCCGGCCATTGTAGGGCTCTATGGCCGGAAACTTGTAGTCCGAAGGATTGCAGGAGTTTCTGATTTCCCTAGTGAATGGGTTGCGGTGGATATCATTTATATCCTTTTGAGAAGAAGTGCCCTGGGTAAAGCGTCGGATGATGCTTGCAAGCTGGCTTCCATCTCCCAGGAGTCATTGCCATGAATCCAACTCAATATTGGGGAGAATCCCAGTACTAGGATCCGCTAAAAGCATGCTCGGAAGGATGGCCGTTGGCTGGGATCAACCTTAAAGAGTTGAGAGAAGGTGAGGGCGAGGTTCCATCGCAGTTTTAGGGCCCGGCTCAGCCGCTGTGGGAATTGCCCAATCGTTATTGGACTGAACCATACATGCTCCTACTGGGTTAGTCCAAGTTTAGTTAGCATCAGGCAAACCCATTATAGCACGTGATGTTCGAGGATCTTCGATGCCCCCGCCCTAAGCGATGTTAGAAGGGTTTATAGTAGCGTTTTCCTCCTCCATGCTAGGAACCCATATGGTAGAGTGATCTTCCTGGTTCGAAGGGAAGGCTCCACCGGCCCTTTGTTGGAGGTGAGGAGGCATAAGACGAGTCTGTGGTAAGATGTCGAGTTGTAATGGAAATGGAACTGTTCCTGATCGACCCAGCTGCTGTTCGGTTGATCCAGGGAGTTGAGTTGTTCACTAGAGTGGAGGAAAAATTGCTGAACAACCTAGATCTTAATCGCGGGCCTTCTATGAATCTGCAGCTGCGACGTCGTTGCTCGCAAGAAGTGATACTCCTGGAAGTGGTCGATCGAGAAGTGAAGTCGAGCCAGGAGGAAGCAAATGTATGGTTTGATCTGCAGCTTGTATTTGTGTAGACCGAAGATCAGTCGTTGCTCCGGCTTCGCTCAGTAGAGGAATTAATGTTGAAGCATTAGATCGAGTGAGGAGGTTATTCATCAACTGTTGTTGTTCGAAAAATTTACCCTGTGATATCATCTGGCCTCTGAGCTCGGCCAGAATCTTATCCATGTCGTCCCGGGTAAGATACTGGGGCATGTATTCATGAGAGGAGGCTTCCTAACTTGTTTCTGCATCATTTGTTTTGGCTGCATCAGCATTTTGTGGGACGGAAATATGTTGCATCCTTCTTCCTCTTGTTCGCCACGGATCAAAGAATGCTGAAAGTCGTGGTGTATATTGGTGTATGCCCCCTTCCTAGCGCGCCAAAGTGTTAATGTCAAAAGTTGGTTACTAGTGATGGTCAACCTCTTATCGTGTGTTGATCACACAACTGACAAACACAGATTACGGTAAATCAAGAAAAAACAGGGAACACGCAAAATTTTTAAAATGGTTTGGTAAAAGATGGCGGCTATGTCCACTTTTAATATATATATATATATATATATATATATTGATTTGCTTTTGATTACAAGTACAATATGTTTTCTTTTGGAAGAAAGTGGGAGATGAACACAAGGTAACTGTGTTGTGGAGAAAGAGTTGGCTATTGTTGGAGTTAGCCACAGAATATGAGCATGAGAGAGAAGGCTCAACCCAAAAGTCCTCTTTCCATTCTTGGTATGGAGGTATTTATAGATGGAGAAGTGGGCTAATTGAGGTGCAACATGGCCTGCCTCTTTTGCGGAGCTCGGACACGTGGAACTCGGTCATTTGAAATAGTTGTGGCGGTGGGACCCAGTTTACTGCTGATTAATATCATTCACGAGGATTATGGCTTTCGTGGAATTCGAGATGAGATGCATCAAAAGTAGAACTTTGGCTGAAAGTGGTTGACCACCTTTAATGCCTTAAGATTCGGGCTAAGCAATGAATAATTCATTTCGATATTTCCATGTAGATCTGAAGATATATGATCACTCTGATCTTTAAGGTTGATACGGTAGGTCTGAGGGAGCGATTATGTCAGGGCATAAGATGTCGCTGCTCGAGGGAAACTGGCTCGAGCCAAGTTTTATTCGGGCTTTCCGAAGCACGGATCTAACGTATCACTTTTATTTTTAAAGAATATCATCCATGTATATCTAGAAAATTCATCAACTATTACAAATACGTATCTACTGTTATTTATTGACTGAATATGAGTTGGCTTAAATAAATCTGTATGAAGTAATTCTAATAGTTGTAATGTTGAGATGACCTTTTTAGATTTAAATGATGATTTTATTAATTTTCCTAGTTCACAAGCATCGCATAAATTTTTTGTTTTACATTTCATTTTGGTTAAGCCTTTTACAATTTCATTTTTAAAAGATCTTATTGATAGTTTAAAATTTTATATGACAAAATCTTTTATGTCATAACAAAGAATCATTTTCTTTCGCTAGTAATCACAATTTGGATTATTATTTATTTCCATATTTAAAATGTAAATATTTTAATCTCTATTACCTTCGAAAATAAGATTTTGGTTTTTATCTAAAATACTACATTTACTTTCAAAAAAGATATTTTGAAACCCTTGTCATGTAGTTGACTAATACTTTGAAGATTATGTCTTAAATTTTTAACTAGCAAAACATTAGTATTACGAGGTAAATTAGATGTATCGTAATTGCTCACATCGCCTTTGCCGATGAATGAGACAACCCCAAACCCCGTACTGACGGTGGCAAGGGTAATCCGTGGAATATAACATAGAAACAAATAATAGCAGAACAGAATAATTAAATACACCAGATAATGAACAATAGTATGTACTGGATAAAAGTAATCATCAGAGTTACATAGTATACAGGATCTTACTTAGTACAAATACAGTTCAGCGATACATAAATGTCTACAGCGGAAATAAACAAAATATGTACAATAGGAGCTGAACAACATAAAAAGAGATAAATAATAGAATCCATCTTCAGCTCCAGCTATCCAGAAAGAACCAGCTAAACCTGAATACAAGGCTGCCCGTGTAGAAAAAGGGGCACCCGAGTTTGAAAGTGAAACAAACTACGAGTCAGTCAGGGGATTGGTAGGAGAAATCTACTCAACACATATATAATATGGCCAATCACAGGACCACGCCACTTTTGTGGAACGGGTTTACTCCATTGGATTGCCAGTGCTTTAAAACAAATCATTCATTTAACCATCGCTATGCTTTTTATAAAAATGAAGCCATTATAAGACTCAGTTCCCATCACACAATGCAACGCAAACCGGAGGATAGAGTTTTTACCTTATAACGGCCAAAATATGCTTGATACGAATAAAACAAAGGCATTTGATATTATTGCTAGTGTTTATATGTTTTGAAAACAATTTCAAATCATAACTATCAATCATAGACGACATGAGCGTCCCATGCCACTATGTCGCCAAATATATATATACAATCGAAACCGCACAGTCACGTATTTGGAAATTGGATTTCCGTCATGAACCAAGGCAAAAGATAGTCCTTACCGAATTTGAGACTGCCTAGCCCGAGTCTTAGCATCAGAACGCATCGACCCTTGGATCGTCATGGCCGGTCCACACGGAGTGGATTAAAATGCCTGAACACTACGTTTCCCCGCCCTTTGGGGCGTAAGCGAACCAACGAATGGCTCCATCGGACCCGGATCGTCCGATCTAACCGAGGCGCCTCGCAACAGCAACAACCACATAGGTGAAAAGTATATAAATGTCAGGGCTGGTAGGTCACTGACACCACCCTAGCTAGGAAGAAACGCATGCCCTCCCTGAGGTCCTTCTCCCGTTTCTGGTTCATACAGGGGTGTGAGGCTCGCGATCTCACGTTATACACAAAGCTACGCCTCACCGGCGGTGCTTTGATCATCACTACAAGACTTTGCTTTTCAGCAGAAGCCATGTTCATTTGCCACTTAGGCATGCCACACTAGCAATTCATGCCATGCGACTGATGTCCATCGATATACAACCTCTGAGCTCGTGCGTTTCAGAGAAGGGCGTTATGCAAAAGAATAAATTCTCCGCCGCCAAACAGATGTATATTTAATAGAGATCAATCAACACAGAATAAAATCCAATGTCAGACACACCATCCATTTACAAGTCCATTCTGGGTCTGAACGAAACCGGAGGCACTAAATACCTCGCAAACCCTTCGATCACCACGTATGTCTGGATGATCACCACTCATTATCCATATTTCGGGATGCCTCCCAATCAGGACCTCGGTTACCATCCAAACGAGGTGAAGATCTCCGGTCTTCGACAATCGTCTTCATCTTCGACTTTCAATCGTCGATCAATTATCTGAAATGAGAATTAACTCGGCCTTTTCAAATAATTCACGTATATTTAGAATTTCAATTCAATTTATTTCAATGGTTAAATCATTCGACAACACCAATTTTGTTCTTTAATGTAATTTTCACACCAAACACATTCAACCATCAAATACCACATAAATCGAGCAAATTCAGTTTATTTCCATTCCATATTGTTTATGATATTTTATAACGTTTTATCGCTATTTTTATTGATTTTAAAATAGCCAATTTATTCAAAACGACGCTTCGGGCCATAACGCGGCCGTGGCGCTGTTTTTCTTCAGATTTGATTTACACATATCTGAAAATCTAACCGTTGGATCTTCACAAAATTTATATCATTAGAAAGGTCTTTTCAAAACGAATACAACGGTTCCAGTTTCGGGAAAATCCGACGGTCGGATCTCCCGGTACGATCGTTTGAAGTTTCGATTTCAAAATACGAACTGCAGCGTCGTTATTCGATTAAATATAATTATATATATATATATATATATAATCGTTTCTGGCGCTGTTTTTCTTCAGATTTGAATTAAACATTCCAGACAATCAGACCGTTGGATTTTTACAAGGTTGGTGCCGTTGGAAAGATATTTCCAAGGTGAACCCGACGGTTGCGGTTTCGAGAAAATCCAATGGTCGGATTTCCCGCACTAGTTGTTTGAAATCACGGTTTCAAAACACGAATTGCACGGCCACGTTTCGTTTTAATTTTATTTATATTTATATATTTATATAAATATAGTTCATTCAACAATTTCAATATCGTTTTCACTTCAAATATTTCGCTAACGCCTTTAAATTTCGGAAAATTTCGCCATAACCTCCTTTGTACGGGAGGGGCTGGGAAAATTCCCAAATAGCCACACGGGCATCTCATGTCAAAAAGAAAAAGAAAACACCAAGCGGCTAGCTAACAGGCTCATAAAATCATCACCCAAACAAAACAGTAAATGTGTACCTATTTGTCGGGCACAAAATTTTATTCCTCTTCTCTAGCCCCTTTGCTATAACCTGTTCAATAAATATGCATGTACATATATACAGTTCTTATCATTTATCATTTTCCATTCAACTTCATATTTGATTCCATTTGGTTTAAAAACACCATTCATTCTAATGTTGCATACATAGGTAAAAATCACATCATTAGCTAATTAATGAATATTTCAACTCATGCGTATTTATTTGAACGAGTTGCTATTTTTAACAATTCACATTTCAACAATTCATGTGTATAATAAAAATGTGATTTTTATTGTAAAACAATTTATTTCAAAACAATATTATTTTACATAGTTTATATAGGTGATAAAAATAGGTTTTTATTGTAAAACAATTTATTTTAAAACGAGATTATTTTACATAGTCCATATAGTTGATAAAAGGTGATTTTTATTATGAAACAATTTATTTCAAAATATGAATACCATTCAACACATGAATTTCAATTCAACGAATGAATATCGGTTCAACACATGAAGGTTTTCTATAGTTTCTTTATATAGATAAAAATGTGATTTTTATATTTAAAACACGAATACCATTCCACACATGAATTTATAATCAACGAATGAATATCGATTCAACACATGATGGTTTTCTATTCAATGAATAAATATGGTTTCAGCAAATGAAAATGATTCAAACACATGAATATTATTCAAAATTTCGGCAGCATAACGGCAGGGTAGTTAAAACCGGGACCGTCCCTAGTACGGCTCCTCGCTCTACCTTAAAACCTCGCGGTTTTTGACAATGGGGATCATGCATCTAGTTCGCACGCAGGCGGCATGTATATATTTATTTCATTTCCCACAAACTAATCCTATGTGGTTTCAACCAAATATTTCTCAACCATAAATGGGTATTTTTCAACCACAATCAATCAATATCAACCACAAACAATCCCAAACAACCATTCGCTATTAATCAATTTTCACACCAATCACAACCAATAAATATCGTCCATGGTTTGTGGACGAGGGGCGTGTATATATATATATATATATATATATATATATATATATATATATATAGCGATTCACTTCTATTTCAATACATATATAATTTTTACAATGCATATACAACTTATACATCGAACGTACGACTTATACAACGCTTATACAAGAGGTTTACAATGCTTATATAACTCATACATCGACTATATAATTTTTACATCATCGTTTTCCATATCGTTTATAAATTAGAAATCTCACATTGGGTTTTACTCCACCAAAAATAGCAGAAGGCTCAGAAAAATACGCGGTCTCTTCTAAAATGCAGAAGACGTCCACACGAGTCCACTGTCTCTTGTTTCACTGAATTTTGACCACAAAGCAAAAAGATATGATTTTTCAAAGTTTGCAACACTTAAAAGTGTAAAAACAGTTGAAAATATAGAGCAGCCGTTAGTTTTCAAACCTGGTTCGAAACTAGGGTTTGATCTTTCTTCGGATTCGTAGCACGAGAGAGCGATCGGCTTCCACCATGCTGTAGAGCTTGGAGCCACGCTACTGTCGATGGCGGTGGGACTCAGTGCGATGGAGGATCGGAGGAGGAATCGGGCTTGAGGCGGCGCAACTTCGTGAGGGTGATTCCCTCGATTCACGCGATGATATTGGTGGGGTGGGTATGGATTTGAAGCTCTCGGAGAGGCCTTCAAAATTCCCAACTGCGGCGTTGGCTATCGTGGCGCGTGGAAGGAGATAAGGAGGAGGGAAGCGGGGTGCTTTTGTCGCCGTCGATCGCAGGTCGGGGAGAGAGAAAATCCGTGGTTTCTTTTTTTTTATTAAATTCTGATTGGCCGGTGGGTTTTAAAGGGGTTTTCTGACACGACCATCAATCGAAACCCAACGACTGTCGTCCCTAGCGTTTTACCCCCATTCCGAACACAATGGGATATGTTTCGAAGGCCCATTCAAATGTTTCAGTCAGTTTTCCTTCAAATTAAAATATAAAACATTCAATATTTAATTTGAACGTACATTTCAATTTGCCAGGGCCACAAACTGATTCGAAAAATTAAAGAAAAATAAATCTAGCTATGTTTTGACGATACGGTCCCAACACAACTAGTTTCGTCGAATTCTGAGACCGTTTGCAAAAAGGCCCATTTCTGGTCGATCCAATTTAACTGTAATTGACCAAAACACATTTTCTTTTGCCACGCTCACATACTAGCTTCAAAAATTATGAAATTTGAAACCTAGCAATAACTTCACATCCCGGATCCAACAAAAGTGGTTTCGTCGAATTCCGAGGTCGTATGCAAAATGGCCAATTTCACGGGCTATATAAATTCCATAGCGACATTTCTGAAAATTCATTCGGCCATAACTTTTCCTTTCCGCTATGAAAATTCGATTTTTTAGATTCGTTAGAAAGGTATTCACTAACAGATTTAAATATTTTTGGTTTCACTAAAATCCGTTTTGTTTTGCACCCGGTACAGTCTGACAAAGTTTGAATTCAATTTTTGAAACTACAACGCCATTTCAGGCCTTGTTTATAATTATAATTAATTATATTCGTTTTCAATGGTCGATTCAAACTCACTTTTCATTGCCATTATTTAAAATATTTATTTTAAATATTTAAAATCCATTATTTTAGCCAATTTAATTTTTTTTAAATTGGTTCAGATTTTCTGGGTCGTTACAATCTCCCCCACTTAAAACTTTTCATCCCCGAAAAGGAACAAAGTCGAAAGTGGTTTGAGTAATCAAGTCTACGTTCGATCTGGCTTCGATTCTCCAATTTTTCGGTTTCTGAGAGATTTCAAATTCTTCAAAAATTTGGCTAACACTCGGAATTTTCGAATTTTTTTGCCATAACCTCCCTTGTACGGAGAGAGGTTTGGAAATTTATTGGGCCGTATTAGGTGCCCAATAAATCCTAATAAGCATACACATATTTATAGTGATATATTCTGGTGTTTACAGGGGAGCATGTATGGATAATAACTCCAGAGAATAAATTCTCGTCACCCTGCCCCGTGTGGGAAATAAATAGTCCATGTGCCGTATCTGATAACTAGAGAGACGTGGTTTTGTCAACTCCAGACCCGTGTGGGGTTTTTATTAATCTGGCAATTTAATTGTTACAATTTAAATAGTCCATATCAGTCATCAGTTCAACCTGTAAAATATAGTCATCACCCTACAAGCCTCTCGCTCGTATGGTAAATCTTCCACCTCGTCACACTAGCTCCAAATGCTTATGTGGTATATGATGAAGTATGCCTATCTTCAGAAGTATGCCATGTAATGTAGTTCAAAATTAATTGTTACTATCCTATGGCGACATTTTTTATTTCACACAGAAAAACTAGCACTCCGCATCTAATGGCATTCACAGGAGTTGATATAATAATATTTCGCATCCAACTCATTAAGGTTTACCTATTTGTCGGGCACGCAAATAAAATCTTTACTAAACAGCTAATCCATTCACCTGTTCAAACATATATAATGCACTAGTATATATATCCCTATCTATTTTCTAAACAGTTCAATGTGTGATATAATCGAATAAATTCTAACATTATTCTATTGTTGATTAAATTAACTATCGTTTCAATAATCTTAATTAATCTAATCTACAATCACACAACACAACCAATAAGCAATTGTTTTTAACTTTTCAAAATCATACAAATCAATTTCTATATTCCTTTAAAATCATTCAGACTATAGAATTAAAAGTGCACATCTGTGAAAGGAAAATAACAACAGAGTAGAGAATTAAATGGTAATACAAAGTATGGTAAATATACCTTGCACCTGAGTCAATCAGAGATATCCACTCGGCATCTAGGATAAGCTTTCTGAATGCTCTCCTCAGTTTCACAAGTACAATCTCGCGGATCTCCACTCCATTGCACTTTGACTAAGTGAACCTTCTTGTTCCTCAGCTCTTTGGTTTCTTTGCCGATAATCTTTAGCGGCTCTCGTCTCACAGCTAATTCGGGGGTAATTTCAATATCCTATTGAGCTGCTTCTTCGACGATCAAGTCTGGATCATGAATGTGCTTTCAAAGTTGAGATATGTGAAATACATCATGAAATCCAGGCAACCAGTCAGGCAATTTGACCCTATAAGGGAGAGTTCTGATCCGTTCCAGAATAGGAAATGGACCAATGAATTTGGGTGCCAACTTTCCAGTTTTACCGAACCGGATAACTCCTCTCATCGGCGATACTTTCAGATATACATAGTCGCCAACAACAAAGGATATATATCTTCTTCTTCTATCGGTATAGCTCTTTTGTCAGCTTTGAGCGGCGAGTAATTGCTTCTTAATAAAATCGACTTTGTCGGCAGCTTCTCGGATCATACCAGGCCCCAATACAAGTCTATTACCGGGTTCGACCCAACAAGCAGGAGATCAGCACGGTCTACCATACAATGCTTCGAATGGCGACATTGTCAGACTCTCCTAGTAGCTGTAGTTATAAGAGAACTCAGCCAAATGCAGATGGTCTTCCCATGATCCACCGAAATCTAGAACACAAGCCCGCAATAGATCTTCTAAAATACGATTCACCCTCTCAGTCTGACCGTCTGTCTGAGGATGATAAGCGGTGCTCAAGTTCAGCTTCGTCCCTAGCTCGACTTGAAATGCCTCCCATAATTTGCTAGTAAATATTGTACCTCTATCACTGACTATACTGAGCGGCACTCCATGTAGTCTAACTATTTCCCTGAAGTAAATCTGCGCCAGACTCTGAGCAGTTCTGTTTGATCTGACAGGTATGAAATGGGCGGTCTTCGTGAAGCGATCTACGATCACCCAAATACTGTCATTCCCTTTTCTGGTTCTGGGCAGACCATCTATGAAGTCCATAGAAATATGTTCCCACTTCCAGCCTGGAACGTCTAGCGGTTGCAATAATCCAGCTAGTTTCTGTTGGTCGCTTTTTACTAGCTGGCAAGTAGGGCATCGACTAACATATATCGATACGTCTCTCTTTAACGACTTCCACCAGAATGTGCGCTTGATATCGTTATACATTTTACTCACACCCGGATGGATACTGAGCTTAGATTTGTGGCATTCGTCAAGCACATCTCTTCTGAGTTCAGGAATTTCTGGAACACAAATTCGTCCTTCTAACCTCAGAATCCCTTTGCTGTCTAGCTGGAAATCCGAAGCATTGCCTTCACGAATTCGCTAAATCATTCCTTTGATAAATTGGTCGTCTTCTTGGAGAGACGATATCTTGTCAATCAATGAAGTCGCAATGACAAAACTCGTGATCATTTCATTCTTTCGGCTCAGCGCATCGGCCACAACATTTGCTTTCCCTGGAGTATATATAATTTCAAAATCGTAGGCTGCAAGAAACTCCAGCCAACGTTGCTGCCTCAAATTCAGGTCTTTCTGAGTGAACAGATACTTTAACGACTGGTGATCTGTAAACAGTTCGAATCTCTCACCCAGAAGATAGTGTCTCCAGATTTTCAAGGCGAATACTATAGCCAATAACTCAAGATCATGAGTTACACAGTTCTTTTCGTGCGGCTTCAGCTGACGGCTAGCATAAGCAATCACTTGACCCCTTTGCATTAACACTGCGCCAAGGCCTTCTCTAGAAGCATCAGTCCAGACTTTTAAATCCTGGTTGCCATCGATGATGGTTAACACTGGAGCAGTTGTTAATCTCAACTTTAGCTCTTCAAAAGCCTCCTCACTTTCTGGAGTCCATTTGAACTTAGAGTGCTTCTTCGTAAGCTTCGTTAAATGACCAGATATCTTCGAAAAGTTTTTAACGAACTTCCGATAATAGCTAGCCAATCCGAGAAAACTGCGGACTTCAGTGGGGGTACTGGGCTATTTCCAATTCTGAATAGCCGTGATTTTGCTTGGATCCACAGCGATTCCTTCTTTCGATACGACGTGGCCTAGAAATTTTACTTCATCTTGCCAGAAGATACATTTGGAAAATTTGGCTTTTAATACATTCCGTGTCAGAATTTCTAGAACCTGTTCCAGATGCTTTTCATGTTCGGCCTTTGATTTAGAGAAGATTAGAATATCATCAATAAAAAACAGAACAAATTTATTCAATACTCCTCTGAATACTCTGTTCATCAGATCAACGAAGTAGGCGGGAGCGTTACATAAGCCGAACGGCATTACTAACCACTCGTAGAATAAGTCGGGGCCTCTGAACGCTGTCATTGGAACACACTCTTCGGCAATTCGAAGTTGATGGAAACCTGTAGCTAGGTCCATTCGCGAAAATACTTGTGCGCCGTTTAATCGATCCAACAAATCATCAATCCGCGGCAATGGATATTTGTTCTTTATTGTCTGTTTGTTCAAATCCCGATAATCCACACATAGCCGTAGAGTACCGTCAGATTTTGGGACAAAAACCACTGCTGCTCCCTAATCAGAGAAACTAGGCCTGATCAGACCTTTCCATACTAGCTGTCGTGTTTGATTGTCTAATTCCTCCTTCTCTTTCAAGGACATTCTTCAAATAGCGTGAACTACCGGCCTTGCATTCGGAATTAAAGCAATTTTGAAATCTATTTCTCTCTACGGAGGTAAGAGAACAACTTCCTCGAACACATCCGCATAGTTCTTGACGACAGGAATGTCTTTGATGAGGTCAGGAATATTTTCTGTAACCTCAGGGACATTTTCTATTTGGCCTGGAGAAACATTCAAAGCTTCCCAGAAGTCTTTTCTACTAGCATTCTGACCTTCACAGGGGATAGTTATATAATCACCTGATTTAATCTTCGCCTTTACGACTCTGTCGGCGCATTTAACTTCAGCTTCATATTTGGTCAACCAGTCTAACCCCAAGATAAGATCAAACTCTTTAAAATTCATGACGACCGCGATGGTAGGAAACCGATAACGAGAGAAAGAAACCGGCACTCCACAAACCCAACTGAGATCAGTGGAACCCCCAACCGGATTTTGGACAGTCATTGGTTCCTTGAGCTTCTTCAAATTTAAATCCAGTTTCTTAGCTGCATTCTTGGCAATGAAGCTGCGTGATGCGCCAGTGTCAAACAGTACTTAACTAGGTTGTCTTTGACAGTTAGCGTGCCTTCTAAAACATCTGGCCTTTCTTGAATAGCTGAGGGCCCAGACGCTTCTGCTACTTCATTTATATGTACTGCTTTGGATTTCTTAAATTGCCTGCAATCCTTTTCAAGATGGCCAATCCGATGACATTGACTACATTTTCTATTCTCTCGAAACTGGTTATCGGGTTTAAATCCCTTCTTTCGTTTCTTCGAGGTTTTACAATTTCTGGTAAAATGCCCTGGTTTCCTGCAGTTAGAACAGGTGGCCATCGTTGCTGGTTCTTTTCCAGAAGTGGCCCTTTCTCGATTTACTTTGGGCTTCTTACCCACCTCAGATATCGCACTGGCCTCGGGATTATCAGTTTCAGGCTCGTCTTCATTACTATAACTGACCCCCTCTTCGTTAGGTAACATACCCTTCCTGTCGAGATCTTCGTATTGATAAGCCATATAAATCATTTCTGAGAAAGGAAGTTTCACATTCCTCATCACACTATTCTGATATTTCCTTTGCAGGCCATGAATAAATCTCATATTTTTCCTCTTTGGATCTTGAATCAGATGAGGAGCAAAGTGAGCAAGTTCGTTGAATTTCTTGTGATATTCTGGGATGGTCATATCACCTTGTATCAGATAAGAAAATTCATCACATAATCTCCTGGTTGCTTCGGGAGGAGTAAATCTTTCTAAGAAAATCACTTTGAATCGGTCCCAGGTGATATCACCTTCTGGATTATCTTTAATAATTGAATCCCACCAAAACAAAGCTTCCTCTTTGAGTGCCCAAGACGCCAGCAATCTTTTCTGATCGTCTCTCAGCTTTAAACCCTCAAAGATTTTCTCTGCAGAACGAATCCAAGCTTGTGTTTCCATAATGGATTCCTTGCCTAAGAATGGCGATCCACCCAAATTTCGAAATCTCTTGAATAGAACTTCTATATCGAATTCTGACTGCGGGAGCACAACTGGCTCATTAGCTGGTCGAGCCATACGATTATTTCTTCTATTCCTGTCACTCATTTTCTAGTGCGTCTGCAATTAGCAAACAAAGTGTCAGGTCAACAGAAAAGATATTCCAAAATATAGAGATAAATACTTCAATGTAAATGTGTCTACTGGGGTGTATTCCATTCTGCTTTACTTATACTAGGATATTACTGATCCTATCTGTATAGAGTTACCCGTCCTAGAACACTACTGGTTCTATTTCTGACAAGTTCGTTCAAATGTTATATTCCAGAACTAAGCTTAACCAAAGCTCTGATACCAAATGAGACGACCCCAAACCCCGTACTGACAGTGGCAAGGGTAATCCGTGGAATATAACATGGACACAGATAATAGCAGAACAGAATAAATTAAATACACCAGATAATGAACAATAGAATATACTGGATAAAAGTAATCATCAGAGTTACACAGTATACAGGATCTTACTTAGTACAAATATAGTTCAGCTATACATAAATGTCTACAGCGGAAATAAACAAAATATGTACAATATGAGCTGCACAGCATAAAAAGAGATAAATAATAGAATCCATCTTCAGCTCCAGCTATCCAGAAAGAACCAGCTAAACCTGAATACAAGGCTGCCCGTGTAGAAAAAGGGGCACCCGAGTTTGAAAGTGAAACAAACTACGAGTCAGTCATGGGATTGGTATGAGAAATCTACTCAACACATATATAATATGGCCAATCACAGGACCACGCCACTTTCGTGGAACGGGTTTACTCCATTGGATTGCCAGTGCTTTAAAACAAATCATTCTTTTAACCATCGCTATGCTTTTTATAAAAATGAAGCCATTATAAGACTCAGTTCCCATCACACAATGCAACGCAAACCGGAGGATAGAGTTTTTACCTTATAACGGCCAAAATATGCTTGATACGAATATAACAAAGTCATTTGATATTATTGCTAGTGTTTATATGTTTTGAAAACAATTTCAAATCATAACTATCAATCATAGACGACATGAGCGTCCCATGCCACTATGTCGCCAAATATATATATATATATATATATATATATATATATATATATACAATCGAAACCGCACAATCACGTATTTGGAAATTGGATTTCCGTCATGAACCAAGGCAAAAGATAGCCCTTACCGAATTCGAGACTGCCTAGCCCGAGTCTCAGGATCAGAACGCATCGACCCTTGGATCGTCAGGGCCGGTCCACACGGAGTGGATTTAAATGCCTGAACACTACGTTTTCCCGCCCATTGGGGCGTAAGCGAACCAACGAATGGCTCCGTCGGACCCGGATCGTCCGATCTAACCGAGGCGCCTCGCAACAGCAACAACCACATAGGTGAAAAGTATATAAATGTCAGGGCTGGTAGGTCACTGACACCACCCTAGCTAGGAAGAAATGCATGCCCTCCCTGAGGTCCTTCTCCCATTTCTGGTTCATATCGGGGTGTGAGGCTCGCGATCTCACGTTATACACAAAGCTATGCCTCACCGGCGGCGTTTTGATCATCACTACAAGACTTTGCTTTTCAACAGAAGCCCTTTTCATTTGCCACTTAGGCATGCCACATTAGCAATTCATGCCATGCAACTGATGTCCATCGATATACAACCTCTGAGCTCGTGCGTTTCAGAGAAGGGCGTTAAGCAAGAGAATAAATTCTCTGCCGCCAAACAGATGTATATTTAATAGAGATCAATCAACATAGAATAAAATCCAGTATCGGACACACCGTCCATTTACAAGTCCGTTCTGGGTCTGAACGAAACTGGAGGCACTAAATACCTCGCAAACCCTTCGATCACCACGTACGTCTGGACGATCACTACTCATTATCCATATTTCGGGATGCCTCCCAATTAGGACCTCGGTTACCATCCAAACGAGGTGAAGATCTCCAGTCTTCGACCATCGTCTTCATCTTCGACTTTCAATCGTCGGTCAATTATTTGAAATGAGAATTAACTCGGCCTTTTCAAATAATTCACGTATATTTAGAATTTCAAATCAATTTATTTCAATGGTTAAATCATTCGACAACACCAATTTTTTTCTTTAATGTAATTTTCACACAAAAAACATTCAACCAGAAAATACCACATAAATCGAGCAAATTCAGTTTATTTCCATTCCATATCATTTATGATATTTTATAACGTTTTATCGCTATTTTTATTGATTTTAAAATAGCCAATTTATTCAAAACGACGCTTCGGGCCATAACGCGGCCATGGCGCTGTTTTTCTTCAGATTTGATTTACACATATCTGAAAATCTAACCATTGGATCTTCACAAAATTTATATCATTAGAAAGGCCTTTTC
The DNA here is from genome assembly GCA_030737875.1 of Allium sativum. Lineage (NCBI taxonomy): Eukaryota > Viridiplantae > Streptophyta > Magnoliopsida > Asparagales > Amaryllidaceae > Allium > Allium sativum. The sequence goes on along the minus strand of CM060922.1, from coordinate 702,178,970 downwards.
AAAACGAATCCAACGGTTCCAGTTTCGGGAAAATCCGACGGTCGGATCTCTCGGTACGATCGTTTGAAGTTTCGATTTCAAAATACGAACTGCAGCGTCGTTATTCGATTAAATATAATTATATATATATATATATATATATATAAATATAATCGTTTCTGGCGCTGTTTTTCTTCAGATTCGAATTAAACATTCCAGACAATCCAATCATTGGATTTTTACAAGGTTGGTGTCGTTGGAAAGATATTTCCAAGGCGAACCCGACGGTTGCGGTTTCGGGAAAATCCAATGGTCGGATTTCCCGCACTAGTTGTTTGAAATCACGGTTTCAAAACACGAACTGCACGGCCACGTTTCGTTTTAATTTTATTTATATATTTATATAAATATAGTTCATTCAACAATTTCAATATCGTTTTCACTTCAAATATTTCACTAACGCCTTTAAATTTCGGAAAATTTCGCCATAACCTCCTTTGTACGGGAGGGGCTGGGAAAATTCCCAAATAGCCACACGGGCGTCTCATGTCCAAAAGAAAAAGAAAAAGCCAAGCGGCTAGCCAACTGGCTCATAAAATCATCACCCAAACAAAACAGTAAATGTGTACCTATTTGTCGGGCATAGAATTTTATTCCTCTTCTCTAGCCCCTTTGCTATAACCTATTCAATAAATATGCATGTACGTATATACAGTTCTTATCATTTATCATTTTCCATTCAACTTCATATTTGATTCCATTTGGTTTAAAAACACCATTCATTCTAATGTTGCATGCATAGGTAGAAAATCACATCATTAGCTAATTAATGAATATTTCAACTCATGCGTATTTATTTGAACGAGTTGCTATTTTTAACACTTCACATTTCAATAATTCATGTATATAATAAAAATGTGATTTTTATTGTAAAACAATTTATTTTAAAACACTATTATTTTACATAGTTTATATAGGTGATAAAAATAGGTTTTTTTTATTGTAAAACAATTTATTTTAAAACGAGATTATTTTACATAGTCCATATAGTTGATAAAAGGTGATTTTTATTATGAAACAATTTATTTCAAAATATGAATACCATTCAACACATGAATTTCAATTCAACGAATGAATATCGGCTCAACACATGAAGGTTTTCTATAGTTTCTATATATAGATAAAAATGTGATTTTTATATTTAAAACACGAATACCATTCAACACATGAATTTCTAATCAACGAATGAATATCGATTCAACACATGGAGGTTTTCTATTCAATGAATAAATATGGTTTCAGCAAATGAAAATGATTCAAACACATGAATATTATTCAAAATTTCGGCAGCATAACGGCAGGGTAGTTAAAACCGGGACCGTCCCTAGTACGGCTCCTCGCTCTACCTTAAAACCTCGCGGTTTTTGACAATGGGGATCATGCATCTAGTTCGCACGCAGGCGGCATGTATATATTTATTTCATTTCCCACAAACTAATCCTATGTGGTTTCAACCAAATATTTCTCAACCATAAATGGGTATTTTTCAACCACAATCAATCAATATCAACCACAAACAATCCCAAACAACCATTCGCTATCAATCAATTTTCACACCAATCACAACTTATACATCGAACGTACGACTTATACAACGCTTATACAAGAGGTGTACAACGCTTATATAACTCATACATCGACTATATAATTTATACATCGTCGTTTTCCATATCGTTTATAAATTAGAAATCTCACATTGGGTTCCACTCCACCAAAAATAGCAGAAGGCTCAGAAAAATACGCGGTCTCTTCTAAAATGCAGAAGACGTCCACACGAGTCCACTGTCTCTTGTTTCATTGAATTTCGACCAAAAAGCAAAAAGATATGATTTTTCAAAGTTTGCAACACTTAAAAGTGTAAAAACAGTAGAAAATATAGAGCAGCCGTTAGTTTTCAAACCTGGTTCGAAACTAGGGTTTGATCTTTCTTCGGATTCGTAGCACGAGAGAGCGATCGGCTTCCACCACGTTGTAGAGCTTGGAGCCACGCTCCTGTCGATGGCGGTGGGACCCAGTGCGATGGAGGATCGGAGGAGGAATCGGGCTTGAGGCGGCGCAACTTCTTGAGGGTGATTCCCTCGATTCACGCGATGATACTGGTGGGGTGGGTATGGATTTGAAGCTCTCGGAGAGGCCTTCAAAATTCCCAACTGCGGCGTTGGCTATCGTGGCGTGTAGAAGGAGATAAGGAGGAGGGAAGCGGGGTGCTTTTGTCGCCGTCGATCGCAGGTTGGGGATAGAGAAAATCCGTGGTTTCTTTTTTTTTTTATTAAATTCTGATTGGCCGGTGGGTTTTAAAGGGGTTTTCTGACACGACCATCAATCGAAACCCAACGAATGTCGTCCCTAGCGTTTTACCCCCATTCCGAACACAATGGGATATGTTTCGAAGGCCCATTCGAATGTTTCAGTCAGTTTTCCTTCAAATTAAAATATAAAACATTCAATATTTAATTTGAATGTACATTTCAATTTGCCAGGGCCACAAACTGATACGAAAAATTCCAGAAAAATAAATCTGGCTATGTTTTGACGATACGGTCCCAACAAAACTAGTTTCGTCAAATTCTGAGACCGTTTACAAAAAGGCCCATTTCTGGTCGATCCAATTTAATTGTAATTGACCAAAACACATTTTATTTTGCCACGCTCACATACTAGCTTCAAAAATTATGAAATTTGAAACCTAGCAATAACTTCACATCCCGGATCCAACAAAAGTGGTTTCGTCGAATTCCGAGGTCGTAGCAAAATGGCCAATTTCACGGGCTATATAAATTCCATAGCGACCTTTCTAAAAATTCATTCGGCCATAACTTTTGCTTTCTGCTATGAAAATTCGATTTTTCAGATTCGTTAGAAAGGTATTCACTAACAGATTTAAATATTTTTGGTTTCACTATAATCCATTTTGTTTTGCACGCGGTACAGTCCGACAAAGTTTGAATTCAATTTTTGAAACTACAGCGCCATTTCAGGCCTTGTTTATAATTATAATTAATTATATTCGTTTTCAGTGGTCGATTCAAACTCACTTTTCATTGCCATTATTTAAAATATTTATTTTAAATATTTAAAATCCATTATTTTAGCCAATTTAAAAAAAATTAAATTGGTTCAGATTTTCTAGGTCGTTACAATGATATAGCCTTTGGAGTTGTCTCCAAATGTGACGGTTCCTCCTTTTAAGTAGATAATATTTGTTAGCATCTCATATTCTCCTATCATATGTTTTGAGCAACCACTGTCGCGTATCCATTTTCTTCTTTTCTTGTGTGGTACCTTAGTTTCTTTTCCCAGAAGTACACGTTAGCTTGTTTATCATCGCTTTCATTATCGCTTTCAGAAGATGAAGAATCTAAGTCATCCTAAATTTCAGAAAAAGCTTATCTTTTGGATTTTTCATTTCTAGTTATTGTTGTGATGCCCCATCTTCTGTTCTGGACTATCATTTTGATAATGTCCTTTTTTGTGATAGCTGAATCATTTGACTGTTGATGATGAGTCTTTGTTGTTATTTTTGAAAATTTTCTTCCCATTGTTACGTTCTTGAATCCTTTCTTGTATTTCAAGAAATTTCTGAAAATTTTGGCAATGAAAGCTAAATATTCTTCATCTGACTCTAATTCATCTTTTTCAGCATGGAAAGCTTAATTCCTTTTGTCATGTGCATGAACTCCTTTTGCCTGCAAATTAACTTCATACGACATTAGATTTCCTGTTAACTCTTCAGGTTTCATGGCTGAAAGATCGTTACCTTCTTCAATAGGCAAGACCTTTCTTTCCTAATCTTCCGTTAAAGATTTTAGGATTTTTGAAACTATATCAAAAACAGAGTATTTTTATCTTAAGCCCAATAATGAATGATAAATGTTTTGAAATCTAGAATACATGTCATTAACATACTCATTTCATTCATTTTAAAATTCTAAAATTGATTTTTAAGCATGGATAACTTGCTTTTTTTAACCTTGCTAGTTCCTTTGTGTGTTATTTTAAGTGTTCGCCAAATCTCATATGCAGTATTGCACATACAAATTCAATTAAACTCACTTCTATCTAAGGCACAATGCAACATGTTCATAACTTTAGTATTAGCAGCAACATTAATTTTCTGTGAATTTAACCACTTGGAATAATTGGTAGCAGGAATAGTATAATCGTTTTGAGTAAATTCCAAGTTTCAAATCCATTAGCTTGCATATAAATTCTCATTCGTGTAGCCCAGTAATTATAGTTCATGCCATTGAAAAGTGTAGGTCGTGCAGTAGGTTGACCTTCTGTGAAACTTTACTTGTGCTGGTGTTAGTGTTTGTGATATTTTCCATATTACCGAGATATCAAATAATTGTTTTATGGTTATAAGATGTCCTGCTCTGGTACCAAATGAAAAGAATGCTAGAGTAGAATCGAGTAATATGGAACTACGTGTATATTCGGAATTGTTAATAATGTGACATTCTTTATTTTGCAATATTTATGCAAGTAAAAATTTAATGATCTAAATATTAAGATATCACATAAGCAATATGTAAATGCAGTAAATAAAAACAAACGACACCAGGAATTTTTACACTGGTTCGGAGCACCGTCCTAAGTCCAGTCCCTGTTTCTTCTGGAATTTCACTAAGCATTGCCCTCATTTTACCCAGAGGAATGAGTTACACACACCCGAGCAGCCAAACGAGATTTTTCGCTTGAGAAGAAGAATAGGACTTCACAAATACAACAAAAGCTCTTACTATATATGTGTTCTAAGTGAGAAAGATCAGTTACGATTTTAGTACACCCTTCCTATTATCTTATCCTCAAATATATGGAGTGAAAGTGAAGATTTAAGGAAATGTATCGCTTTTGAATCAAGTAGTATGAATGTAGAATCAACGATTCAAAGAACAATGAAAATAATTTTGAGAGCTTTTGAACGCAAAGAGTATAAAGAGGATATAATCGGAAACTAGAATGAGAATTGACGGATTAGGAAGTGATATTAAAGTGTTTAAATAGTATACGAAGAGTAGAAATCATATGTGAAGAGATTCAATCAAAAGAAGCATCCATTTCTCTTGAATTTTGATTGAACCTTTTCACGAAAAGAAATGTCTCTTCATTAAAAATGACAGCTGGTAAAAATCAGTCAACTGGTAGAAAATGACCAAGAAACTGGTGGAAATTCGAATATATATATATATATATATGTTTGTGTGTGTGCACAAAAGTGCATAAAACTATGCACATTTCAACATACCAGTCGACTAGTTGGAAATGCACTAGTCAATTAGTCTGTGCAATGAAGCACGGTTTTGTCACTTGTGCAAATGTATGATATATATTGTGTTGTGTTAGTGTGTTGTTATATTTGAGGATAGATTTTAACAATATATAGCACATCTAAGCCACAATTAAATAAATAGTCATACACTAGTAGTCTTGTATATCACTTCTTCTCGATCTTCTCTCTTCTCTTTTCATGAATAAAAAACACATGAACTAACAATGGCTTCCTTTTGATGTCGAAAGAATTCTACTTTTTGTTCAAGATGCGAACTCAATTCTTTGGTCATATCCTTAACCATCCCGTCAACATCCTCTCGAGTGATGAAGTTCAAAGGATTTCCAGTAAAAGAAACTTCTTGTCTTTCCTCTACTTCCGCTCCTTCTAAACAAGCTAAGGAGATTTGTTTTCGCTTAACCATAATTTAAAATTCAAGGGAAGCTCGAGAATATCCATTTCCAAAGGTACTTTAAAGTGCCATCTTCCTGGTGCCCCAAAATATTGGTAATAGTAACATGACATGAATAATGAAAAGATACTGGGTAATAAGAGTAGTCGCATTTACCAATTGACCGATTTCATAACTCATGGGAAATTGGTCCTCCCTCGCCAACATTCAAGAGTTTTGGATTAAGCAGTAAATCCAAGTAGAATATGCAAGTAAGTAATGGAAACACATAATTTATAGTGGTTTGGCATGAACGCCTACGTCCACTTTATCATAACCATTCATCATAGACATTATTGTTCCAAGTTTTGTCAAGTACAAGGATTTAAGTTGTAAAATGAGAATTACAATGTCCTTGTCAATTCCCTATAACCATTGCCATCTCCTTACGTCTAAATTGCTCAAGATAGCCTTCTATGTCCAAATCAGTCCAAAATAGCAAGGTAAGTGCTTAAATGTTGTTGAGAATCTTCTTTGTGAAGTGTCAAGTCCAGAAAGTGTACTCTAGGCCCAAAAGTCCAAGGTAGAATCCATTAACGAGTTTTTCTCCAAGCTTCCCTAGTGCCAAAATGAACAGTCAAAGGTCCTCTAAATGTCACATTAGTGGAGCATTTATAGGTGGAGTTAGTGGGCCAAAACCCAAAATTTTGTATCTCAGGAGTTTTGCCGGTCCCATGATTGGAACAACTCCTGGGAGTTATCCAAAATCTAAGTACCTATTAAATTTCATATCCACCCCGATCACAAAAAAGCAGGTGATCAGCTCGTATTACTCATCCAAAAATGAGTGATCTGCACTGCCCTGGCATTTGCCCGATTAACCAAGTTTTCATATCCTAATATTATCAATCTTGGGATCGGAAATCCCAAAGTTTATTGATCCACAGATGTGCTCATGAGTTTTCGAGTGATTTGCAAGTATTTGGAAAACTTTTTGGTGGGAGTGGATTTCATATACAAGGGATACGAAATTTGGCTGACCATTTCATATTCCATTGGGATACGAAATCCCCCTAATCCGATCCGAAGTGATCAACCTTCTTTATGCAAGCATTTTGAGGAGATCTTCACACATTGGGAACATGCTTTTGAGGTGAACGGATTTCGTAGATACGAAATTTCTCTGATCCAAAGTCATGATATAAATCCCTAACCTGCTCGATCCTGCATTATTGGGTGATCAACATATGAATATACTTTCCATGACAAGTGTTTTATGGTGATCTGATCCAAGTTTTGTGGTGAGAAGTGGGATGTGATCACATGCTTCACCATTCAAAATACCATTTAATCCTTTAGCAAATTTCGTATCCCAATGGGGATACGAAATTCTGAGAGTTTGCATGGGATATGAAATCCCAAACATGGAAGCGGGATACGAAAATTCCTTATACATAGTATACGATACCCCTATCCATGGCAATGCCAATTCGAGAAGTTAGCGACACTTCCATGAATTCAAACGCTTTGCAGATTGGCCTTATTGCCATGTATTTTCATGAGTCCATACTTAAATGTAAGTACCTTGATAACCATGAAATTGTTGTGTGGTTGCTTTAGTAAAAAGTAGGTCAAAATTACTGTTCTTAGCTGTAGTGATCATTGTTTTGAGTCACGAGTTGTTCATGGTATATTACTATTGCGTTGTTAGTAGTTTAGGCCAGTGTAGTGCAAATGGAAATGTTATGCTAACTTGTTACAAAAGAAGAGAAGGTTATGGTACGATCTCCTACCTTTGAGACGGACTTATTATACTTGTCTATTAGCATCCTGGATTTCCCTTTAGCCGCATTTTTGGATAGGGTCAACTGTGATTTGATGATTCTAGTTTATTTACATATAGGTTTAATATACATTATTTTAAGAAAGTTTCTCTCACTCCAGGCTTTATGTCTAATACGTATTCTGTCTTTGTCTACTTATGTAATGTTAACCCTCGGTTACTCAATTGAGCAGTTCAAGAGTTTGGAGCTTTTGGGCATATGCCTTTGACGTGCTTAGTTGGAGCATTTGGAATGTGGCATCGATATTTCGATATTTATACCTATTGTACATGACAGACATGTTATTCATACATGAGACTGTTATATAAGATATTCATTCATAGCTCCATGTATTTAGGAGTTGATGTATTCTAATTATTATGTACTTATATTCGCATGTCATATGTGTGATCTATTATATATTGTTATCCTGTTTCATTTCATGTATATTCAATATACTGTATTTTTCCATTTGTTGTGATATCTCGTTGATGTCTAAACTTAGTGTTTTGTTCTAATTTTACCCAGAGATTTGTCTTATATGGTATCTTTAAGTAAGGCGGTGTTATACGGCGCCATTTTTAGGTATCATGAAGAGCGGGTCGTTACATTCACACTTTATAGTGTCTATTATTACTATTCCTAAATGTAATCACTGCTACCTCCTTCACAACATTATTCTTTTTCCCCATCTTAACTAGGCGCTAATTCTTATCTGTTCCATATTTAAATTTTGGTTTGACATTTATTCGTTTTTCTCTGAAAACTAAAGCTTCAAAACTTTTTTTCAAAAAATTATGTATTTCCGCCAAACCATTCTTTTCAGAATATCCTTTCAATATTTTAAAACACTTCTCAAAATTTAAAAGTTGGAGTAGATAAGACCAACTATCAGTTTATTTGTCCTCTAGCCCTTTTGTGTTCTTCCGACTATCAAATATTGGCTAAGCCTTTATATATCTGTTAACCCCGTTATTAAAACGCAGTTCAGAAAGTAATATGTTGAGACTGTCTAAGTCGTTAACGATATAATACACAAAGAACCAGGCAATTACACAATTACGATCTAGTGACATGGTGTCATACCGATCCGACGACATGGTGTCATACCATTCTGACGACATGGTGTCATACCGTTCTAGCAATAAGGTATAAAGTCATTCAATGACCTGATGAAAACCGTTCAACGCAGCATGGATCATGCCGTATGTCATCTTGAACAAGCATGTCGCTCTAAGTCGTACCATGTAACTCATACCGTTGGTTCCTTCATACCGCATGACTTTGGATATACCGTTCCGGTGATCAACGATTGATACCACAATAACGTTGCTGGAATGAGGATCAAGATGTTATTGCTTCATGCAATCAAGTCATGGCGGTTACTTTAATCAAGTCGTGGCTTGCACGTCATAGCGCGTTATTTCCCAAATTCATGCAATGACACGTGGTATTAAATCCTTCACAGTATTTGAATGTTCATCATGTAAGGGAACTGCTACAGTATATTATAGGTATAATGTATACTGTATGGGATGAGACTAGATGGCTACGTGAATGAACATTTTATAGTTCCCCACCATGTCGTTGGTGCTATTTGATCAAGCCGCATACCAATTTGAACATGCCATACTGACTCCATATCGTCAAAAGAAAGTCCATGCGGACCAACTCGTGTATTGGACTGTTAAATAACTAGGACAATGGCATGTGAATACGGATAGCTCAACGACTGTACAGTGTGGATCATATAAAGATCCGTATATGCCATGCAATACATTTACTCCACAACCATGTCATTTGTATACAAACTACCATGTCGTTATAGTAATGAAAGGTAATGACATAGTATATTGAACAATGAATGACTCCATTATCTTGTCAACACAAATGCCACATGTCCAAAAGCATGGGAGGGTCATATTATAAAAGGGCAAATGGCACACAAGTCTTCAAGGTCATTTGTATCATAAAGTGTAATCCATATGAAGATGAGCACGTGGGGGCTACATGCAACCTGGTAGTTAAATAGGATGGTAGCTGTGCAGTATGGATATTTAACCATGTCTTTAATATATATAATGTTCCAGTTTAGTCATGCCACCCAGTAGAAGACCATGTCATTTTGATTCATGCCGTTAGACGATATAAGGGGATTCCACATGGTAGTTGCTTACATCAGGTAATAAGGAGAATGAACGGCTTGGTTTCAGAACTACAAATCAGGCCCTATGCCAGATGAAAGGCATGTTATATGACAGCTGGACATTGCCTCTCTTATGTCGTTGCCCATAATTAGAAGCATGTCATCACCATGTCGTACCACAAAAACAATGCCAGCTATAAAGGTAGAAATGTGTGTAGAACTGGCATGAGCCTTATATAAAAGGACTTGAAACTGTTGAGCATTCAGCGAGATGAATTATACTGCATACACTAGTCATGTCGTATGCTAAAACCAATGGAAGAAAGTCCAGGTCATTGGATCCACTTTAACATTTAAGTCGTTCCAAGTTAATCATAGCGTTGGACATGTTTGTCATCTACAAAGTAGGAAAAATGAGCTGTCATCACATTGAAAGGCATGTCGTTGCTTTTGCCCAATTGGTTCCAAAGTATATGTATTCATGCCGCATATTTCCTATGGCAATTCCTAAAGACCGTAGAACCCAAGTCGTTTCTTGGTCATGAAGTCACACGCGTATTTACAACCATGCCACTCCCCCTAAACTCCAACTATAAATCCCCCCATACATTTATTTGGAAAGGGGAGGGAATTCCATGGCCACGAAGTGGTGCTAAAATCTCTCCACAATTATTCTAACACTCATCCATCATCATCAAGTGAAGATTAATTCATTGATCATGGCTTCCATCAAATCCATCCAAGTGATCTAAGAGTTGGAGATTGATAATCCAAGTTCAAACATTTGAAGAAATCCATCCAATCCTCCTCCGATCATGTCTCATCTCCACTAGTCATACCATCTTTTCATCACTTTTTGTGAATTCAAGTGAGATCAATAAGTGTGATGAGTGACAAAACTTGTTGTAAGAGTGAATCAAACCTTGTAATTGATAAATTGGTAAGGGAGTCTTATATGAAAGTGGACGTAGATTCCTATTGAATCGAACCACTATAAAAATGCTCTTGTGTTTTACTTTAATGTTTTCTATGCTTGAAATTGTGGCTCCACATACTTTTTGTTGAAGTGCTCAAAAGAGAACCTTTGGTGTTAATTTCAAATTTGGGATAAACATTTTGGCGCCTACCATGGGGCCGCGTTCGCATCTCCTTTCTTCACATTGAAGTTCTAAAGCCTACTTCTACCATAGATTCCGCAAATCTAAGATCTAGGCCAATCGATGAGCTATCTTCCAAATTCAAAGCCTTATCTGAAATCATGGCTAAATCAAAGAAGACCATATGTAAAGATGTCAGAAATGTTGATAATGTCACTAACGAAGAAACACTACTTAATAACCATTTCGAAGTTGGAGAAAACTTAGTGGACGGGGTCGGTGTGACTAAAAATGAATTAAATGCCGCTATTGCCAACGTAAACCAACGAATGGATGCGTCTACTAAAGCTATGATGGAGAAACTTGGCGCCATCCTCAATGCTCGACCAAATCCAGCCCCTCCAAAAGTCCATGTTGATCTCGAGGAGAATGACAAATCATCTGCTTCCGATCACAACCGCAATGACCACATCGAAGACGATTATGATTGGTTCAGTGACAAGGACGAAGCTAATGTCGAAAACTCGAAACCAAAAGCCAAAAATCATTCCGAGATGAAAGCTCGAAGGGTTACCAGTCCCAACACGGGGGTACCTCCTTGTCGAGAAGGCAAAGCACCTAAGTTCTCAAATCAAGATCATATGCCTAGACGAACATTTGATAAAGAACTCAGCTTCACAAAGCGCCATAACACTGAAGAATACATCTCGGATATGATAGAACGAGTCATGAAAAAGAACCAAGTTAGCAAAGATGATGAAAGAGAATGGGACTTCTCTCCCGATAGGACTCCATTCACTGAAAGAATTCTTGAAGCAGAATGTCCAAAGAAATTCAATCCACCGACTTTGCCTCCGTACAATGGCTTTGTTGATCCTAACTACTTTCTGTTCAAATATGAGTGGCATATGAGTGTGACTAAAGCGACTGACGAGATGAGATGCACGTACTTTCCTCTTTACTTAGAAGGTGCCGCATCACTAGGGTTCACAAAGCTACCACCTAAATCTTTTGATCGATTCTCAGATTTAACCAAAAGGTCAAAGAACAGTTCTTCTTGTATGCTACCAAAGCCAAAGATGCTATAATGCTCTCAGCCATGAAGCAGAATCCAGGGGAAATAGTCAAAGCCTTCCTTAGTTGGTTCAGTATTGCCTTGTCTGAAGCAAGGAATACGGAACCGCACATAGTCCTCATGGCTCTACTCGGTGCTATAGACAAAACAAGCGAATTCGGGAGATGAATAAAAATGAAGTAACCAACTACGCTTGACAAGTTCTATAAGAAGGCGGAGGAGTACATGAGAGTGGACGATAATCCTATACTTCTTCAGGTCATCGGTGGTAATCAACTTCTTGAAGCTCCCAAAAGTGCTGCTATTCAGTGTGATCAGAAGAATACTCAGGGGCATAAGCGAGTAAATGACAGAAATGACAACAAAGCCAATAAAAAGTTTCTCCTTCTTGAATCGTCTAAGTTAACACCTCTGAATGACACTCCTGAGAACATCTACCTTGCCATAAAGGATGCAGAAGATTACCCGGAGCCTCGACCAATAAAAATGAATGACTATATGACCAAATCCGGAAAGTTCTGCAGGTTCCACAATCAGCCAGGCCACAACACCAACGAGTGTAGACACCTGAAATCATTGATTGAAGAGCTGATTAGGAAGAACCGTTTGCAACAATATGTGAAGAATTCTCAAAATGCAAATCCTTCTGCAACTCCCCAGGGGTAAGGGGCATCAAATGACCAAGCCGGTCCAAAAAATGTAGCTTCTACCCAAGCTATTCCAAAGTTGATAATCAACTAACGACCATTGATGATGATCTAATATCTGCGGCTCAGAATAAGCCATTATTATCACCTTTACTTTACTTTTTGCATTACTTTACTCTTTGCTATGTTCTATTCTCTTGTAAATAGTTTGAAATGAATTATATGCATTGTACCGAACAATATCCCTATGGATGAAATGTTACCTACTTCTGTAAATCTCTAACTTGTAGAATATACACAAAATTTTTCTAAAAGAGGATTTTCTCATTGCAGGATATTCCATAGGCGTTTGTTTCCTCGAGATCCAGCGAAATGAGACAATGTCGATAATACCAACTCAACGATCGATCAAGGAAGTCCCAATGAATCAAACGGTAAATAGATCAGCAAGCGGTTATGGATCCAAAACCTCATCCCCCAAAGGATGCGGGAATCCGTAAGCGCTAAACGAAGCGTGCGAACTCGCTTATGCGAGACGAAGCATGGGAATTCGTAAGTGCGGGGAGATGCAACCTTCACCCAAAAGGTTCGCGGGAATCCGTAAGTGGAAACGAAGCATGGAAGCTCGCTTACGCGAGACGAAGCATGGAAGTTCATAAGGGCGGAGTGATGCAACCTTCACCCAAAAGGTTTGCGGGAATCCGTAAGCGCGGGAGCTCTCTTACGCGAGACAAAGCATGGGAGTTCGTAAGCGTAGAGCGATGCAGCCCACCAAAGGTTCGCTGGAATCCATAGGCACGAAATGAAACGTGGGAGTTCACTATACGTGAAACAAAGCATGGGAGTTCGTAAGCGTGGAGCGATGCAACCTACTAAAGGTTCACTAGAATTCGTTGCGCGAAACAAAGCGCTGGAGTTCACTATAAGTGAAAGGAAGCACGGGAGTTCATGGCGCGAAAAAATGCAACCCTCACCACAAAGATCGTAGGAGTTCGCACTACGAAACAATATGACAACCAAAAATCATTTCAATAGAGAAAGCGATTTCTCCACAGAAATAATCAGCAATGCTCGATGAAATCAATAATGTAGAATCAGTCAACAGAAGAGGATGAACGTTGGATTACAATAGCCCCTTCAAAACACGGGGCATCCAAGGGAGTCTCCAATGTCAAAACTGATCGACTAAGCATACAATTATTGAGCTATGAAACTATTCCCATAATGAAGAGTAACAATGACCTCCTAAGCCGAGGCACCATTAATCAGAAAAACTTCTCCAAAGAGAGGCAGAAAAATAAATCACAAATACATATTTCTCAAATATGAAACATTGTACACCTCCATATAAGTCATTGAAATGATAATGTTTGAAATCCACAGTTGTCTTTAGTCGATTAGTTGATTTTAAGCGTTAATGGGAATTCAGATTAGAATACCGTGTTTGTGCAAACAATATTTGACGAGTTTTAAACCGTTGAATAAAAATGGTTTTGTGCAAGCGCTTTATTCAATTCAAAATAAATTCTCTATAATTCATTTTTTTAATGATTAACTAATCCACTATCGATACAGATGGTCGATGGTGAAGTATAAGTCCAAAATTGTGCAATTGCTTGTTTTAATAACAGAACAGGTGACATGAAGCATATGAATTGAAACACGGTTTGTCATAGCAAACAAAAGCCGTAATCGGATCTTAGTGCAAACTATATCATCAATGGTCATTTCGAAGTCCGCATTTCTCGCAAGTAAAAAATACAAGTTTCGAGGGGCAAATGTTAACCCCGTTATGAAAACGCAGTTGAGAAAGTAATATGTTGAGACTGTCTAAGTCATTAACAATATAATACACAAAGAACCGGGCAATTACACAATTACGATCTGGCGACATGGTGTCATACCGATCCAACGACATGGTGTCATACCGTTCTGACGACATGGTGTTATACTGTTCTGGCAATAAGGTATAAACCGTTCAACGACCTGATGAAAACCGTTCAACGCGGCAAGGACCATGCCGTATATCGTCCGGAACATTGCCGCATGTAACTCATACCGTTGGTTCCTTCATACCGCATGATGTTGGATATACCGTTCCGGTGATCAACGATTGATACCACAATAACGTTGCTGGAATGAGGATCAAGACGTTATTGTTGCATGCAATCAAGTCATAGCGGTTACTTTAATCAAGTCGTGGCTCGCATGTCATAGCGCGTTATTTCCCAAATTCATGCAATGACACGTGGTATTAAAGCCTTCACAGTATTTGAATGTTCATCATGTAAGGGAACTGCTACAGTATATTATAGGAATAATGTATATTGTATGGGACGAGACTATATGGCTACGTGAATGAACATTTTACAGTTCTCCACCATGTCGTTGGTGCTATTTGACTAAGTCGCATACCAATTAAAACATGCCATACTGACTCCATATCGTCAAAAGCAAGTTCATGCGGACTAAATCGTGTATTGGGATTGTTAAATAAATGGTACAATGGCATGTGAATACGGATAGCTCAACGACTGTACAGTGTGGATCATACAAAGATCTGTGTATGCCATGCAATACATTCACTCCACAACCATGTCGTTTGTGTACAATCTACCATGTTGTTATAGTCATGAAAGGTAATGACATAGTATATTGAACAACGAATGACTCCATTATCTTGTCAACACAAATGCCACATGTCCAAAAGCATGGGAGGATCATATTATAAAAAGGCAAATGGCACGCCAGTCTTCAAGGTCATTTGTATCATAAAGTGTAATCCATATGAAGATGAGCACGTAGGGGCTACATGCAACCTGGTAGTTAAATAGGATGGCAGCTGTGTAGTATGGATATTTAACCATGTAGTTAATATATATAATGTTCCAGCTTAGTCATGCCGCCAGTAGAAGGCCATGTCGTTTTGATTCATGTCGTTAGACGACAGAAGGGGATTCCACGTGGCAGTTGCTTGCATCGGTTAGCAAGGAGAATGAACGGATTGGTTTTAGAACTGCAAATCAGGCCGTATGCCAGATGAAAGGCATGTTGTATGATAGCTGGACATTGCCTCTCTTATGTCGTTGCCCATAATTAGAAGCATGTCATCACCATGTCGTGCCACAAAAATAATGATAGCTATAAAGGTAAAAATGTGTACATAACTGGCGTGAGCCTTATATAAAAGGACTTGAAACTGTTGAGTATTCAGCGAGATGAATTATACTGCATACACTAGTCATGTCGTATGCTGAAACCAGTGGAAGAAAGTCCATGTATTTGGATCCACTTTAACATTTAAGTCATTCCAAGTTAATCATAGCGTTGGACATGTTTGCCAACTGTAAAGTAGGAGCAATGAGTCGTCATCACGTTGAAAGGCATGTCGTTGCTTTTGCCTAATTGGTTCCAAAGTATATGTATTCATGCCGCATATTTCCTATGGCAAGTCCTAAAGACCGTAGAACCCAAGTCGTTTCTTGGTCATGAAGTCACACACGTATTTACAACCATGTCACTCCCCCGAAACTCCAACTATAAATACCCCCATACATTCATTTGAAAATGGGAGGAAATTCCATGGCCACAAGTGCTGCTAAAATCTCTCCACAACTATTCTAACACTCATCCATCATCATCAAGTGAAGATTAATTCATTGATCATGGCTTCCCTCAAATCCATTCAAGTGATCTAAGAGTTGGAGATTGATCATCCAAGTTCAAACATTTGAAGAAATCCTTCCAATCCTCCTCCGATCATGTCTCATCTCCACTAGTCATGCCATCTTTTCATCACTTCTTGTGAATTCAAGTAAGACCTATGAGTGTGAGAGTGACAAAACTTGTTGTAAGAGTGAATCAAACCTTGTAATTGATAAATTGGTAAGGGAATCTTATATGAAAATGGATGTAGATTCCTATTGAATCGAACCACTATAAAAAAGCTCTTATGTTTTACTTTAGTGTTTTATATGCTTGAGATTGTGGTTCCATATACTTTTTGTTGAATTGCTCGAAAGAGAACCTTTGGTGTTAATTCCAAATTTGGGATAAACAATATCCTAAAGAGAGACTTCTAAGAAGACAAGCAATTAAATGCATATAACAAAGGAGGATGCATATTTTTTTTACTTAGCCCTTTCTTGGTATTCTATATTGCATTTACTACATTAGAACTACTCTTCTTTTCATGGCAAATTGTTAACGCTAATCTTCTATGAATCTTTTTATAGGTTGATTTTTATTTTGTGTGAAGTAATACGATTTTTTGTAGTTTAATTTCTTCGTTGAAATATACAAAATATAGTGTTTTCCTATATTTTTTGCATCTTTTTCGCTACATTTACATCCCTCGCCACTTCAGCAAAATATATTTATTATAACTTAGTTGATACATAAAAACTCATATTACTATTCCTTTCTTTCCAATGAATTAAACTATGTCATAACCCAATCTACTTAATATCATTGTCATTCCTGCAAGATTAGCGAAGTCACTTAAGGTTTTAACTTCACTATCATATACCTCATTTTCTAAATCTTTTACCTTATTCCAAATTCGTGCAACTTTTATCTTAAAAAATAGAGTTAAAACTTTCTCCCAGAAATTCCCATATATGTTTCACTTATATTGTCCAACCCATAAAAATATACTCTTTTTTCAAGTCTAATTTAATTTTTAAATATCTTATTTAATTTATTTTTTTAGAAAGTTTATATTTACATGTATTCAAAATATAGATTTCATTTCAAAGTATATTCTCCTAAAAAAATACATTTCCAAACCATGTATGGAGTTAGACTCAAAGTGGGATTATAGCCTCCTTTTTCCTTAAAAACGAGTTACTTTCCAATTCTTACTAATCCTTAAATGATTCTTCTCTAAAGATTGTCAATCGTTCTTCCTTTCTAAAATCCTTTTTTACTATTTTAAACACGGGTGTCCTACTACCTAAAACATATAGAGATTCAACCATTTTCTCAATAAGTAAACTTGTTGGTACATTATAAATTGGAAGTCACACAAGGACATAACACCCATAGGTTCTCTTAACCCAACCTAAAAATAACTTACAAATTCATCTTCAATGACCATCCTTATGTTATTACTCTATAAATGGGATTTTCAAGATATATATATGTTTATGTTTATATTTTAAAATTTTATAAACATTCACTCCCTGTGCTTATAAGATTTACTAACCTAAGCCCTGATACAATGTAACAACCCGCAACTTAGTTGGTCTGAATTTTTTGCAAGAAGCAAAAACCTAAGTCCATTGATACATGAATTGTTTGTTAAGTGTCAAGCAAAGAAACAAAGTTGTTTATTAAAGCTTAGAGAAATAAATCATTGCGGAATAAATTAAAATATAATAGATAAATTTTTACCACCATGGTAGCACTTTAAGCCAAGTGTCTTTAATAACCTAATCTTGCTAAGAGTACCAAAACCTGTCTTTTACCTTACTTATGGGCTATTTTGAGGAGGGGGTCAGAATAATTGTTTATGTGACAGGTAAATTATACACTTTTATACGTAACACTGTGTATATCGATTGTTTACTATTTTTGTTATATTATATTTATTAAAATTGTTCAGACCTCATTGCTATGTGCATATCGCACGCATCTGCTCCCTAGTATAATCTAACCAAATATATAATACTCATATATGTATATATATGTATCCCCTTGGATCACCTCGATCCTAGATACCACAAAATGGGTATCTTTAGTAATCATCCCATTGGGATTCGATCATCTCGCTACATGAGCGTAAAAGATAAATCTGCAATGGACGCCCTTATGCCTACACTACGGATGTCTCATCGTACACAATGAGAACATATAAGCTATATCCACAATGGACCGTCGTATGCATCACTACAGATGCGTACATCATTCTCCTATCATAAATATTTCTGAATCTCGCAAATGGGGCACCCCATTGCCCACACTATATGGGAATCTAGTCCAGGATTTAATTCTATGGTCTGTTTTCTCTATTGTGGATCGAATCCACTAGCCACAACTTTTCTAGTTTGGAAGGTATCTCTTAACATGGATTAACAGCATTGCTCCTAAGCAAACAATCTAAATAAACCATGTAGTTTTGCATAGCCCCTCATAAGCGTCCCGATAGTGAAGGATCACTTGGGCCAAGAATCATAGCCCATGTCCCTCCTTATTCTAGTTATATAATCGATAATGATTTGGTAATCCTGCGGCTACTATCCCTTTAGATTTCCCCATGAGCACCAACCTGTGCATTGCACGATTACCATCCATCCATTGATATTTTAGGCTGCCTAAACTAGTCAAGACAATACCCCTTTGATGAACAACTTATTTACAGAACTTACCTCTAATGGATGCCCATTCTCTACATCTGAAGTCCATCACTAGGTATTCATGTTCTCTTGTCATATGATATCCTAAAGTATCCTGATGGAACGCAACTCAATTGCCAACATCACAGCCTCCCCAAGTCGTATTTAAAAGTAGGATATGTAATTACAGTTGTAACTTCTTCCTTTATAGGATCCCACGTCTAACTATCCTCTTTTGTGAATTTAGCTCACCTCCATTCAATTTCATTTACTGTTCTTATTTCATTGCTTTCTATTTTCTTTTTTTATAAACTGGGTTATAATTTGCACATCAAGTAGTATGCTTGGACTTTTGTCTTTCTATTACTCATCAAATATTATACTTGGATTTTATTTTTCTATTATTCGTCAAGTATTACACTTGGACCTTTATCTTTATATTAAATTTATTTGCATTTCACTTTATTTTCCTTTCATAATTTATCTTCATTGCATGTCTACTTTTCCTTCATAGTTGTTATTATTGCATTTAATTCTCATTTTTATCTTTAATTACTTTTCTTTTGGAACCAGTTGTATCTTAGTACCTTGGAATTTTGGTTTCTTCATTTTATTTCATGCATAGTCATTTCCATATTTTTCATAGAGACTGGGTCTTCGGGTGATGTTTCGTAATTACAACACATTCTTTTCATTTACCTTGGAATAATCAATACAAAATACAAAATTTGCCATATTTTGTACTTACCATTTATCTTTTTTTAAAATCCTTTTGCATTTCTTGTAACACATCGCACCCTCAAGGAATTAATCAAAAATATGGAATTTCATTTATTTTTCCAATAGACTAAAATTTAACTATTTCCAAAAAAAATCCCGTTAATTTCTTTAATTCATTTTACTGATCTAGGCATATTACATGGAGATTCACGATAAATGATTAATTATTATTTATACTAAAGTCCTCGTATCCATTTAGGTCTAGAATTACATGAAAGCCCGTTATTATTATACTTATGATATTGCACATAAGTACATATAAATATGGAATTTACAGTTAAATCTAACATTTACAAATGAACCTATTTATAAATAATTAACATAGAATTGTCATAGTTCTTAACAATTAAAGTGAAATGAGGATTCAGTAATATCCTATATCATCGTACTAAAAGATATATAATTTTCCACTCTCCTTAACAACATTCCAAATCTTTAGATCTAATTCAGTTATAGTCCTATTATGATGACCCCAAACTTCCACGGGATGAAAGTAGGAGTAATCATTTGCAATACAACATAAATACAATAATACAAATCACAGAAACAACATAGCATAGGAAATTCATAGAGTAACAACATCATAGCAGCGGAAATATAATGTCATCAACTACAGAAAGTCCACAGTCACAGAATTCTAAGTTATTACATCAAGTTTGCAGAAAATGAAATAAGTTCCAACTCCAAAAGAACAACATGAAATGAAACAAGTCTGATGTCTGAAATAAAAAGGAAGTATGCAATAGAAATAAAAGATAGATGTCTTCAAAGCTCCAAGTCTGATGTTTCCACAAAAGCAAATCCAAGAGATAGAAAATAAGCAGCTTCAAAGAAAAGCTCCACGCAAGGAATGAACCTGTCTACTTGGCTGCTCGTGTGGAAAAGAGGGCACCCAAGTTTGCAAAAAGGTGAAACAAATTATGGCTCAGTCATGGGACTGGTGTGAGAATTCTTAACTAAATTAACTACTGGTAATAAGGCAAATCCAAAGACCACGCCGCAAACGCGGAACGGGTTTACTCTAATGGATTGTCGTGCATCATTTAAAGTGTCATAACAAATAATTAAATACATCGTAAACAACGCAATGCTTTTGGAAAAATGGAATCACCATAAGACCCAAGTCCCATCACACAATGCAGCGCACACCAGAGGATAGGGTTTTACCTTATGATGATTAAACATGCTAAATACGGCAAATACGAATCTAATATTATCATTAATGTATATGAAAGTGTTTCAATCATAAATGTATCAATCCTAGGAAGCATAGGTACCCATATATTATGCCTCCGTACTAGTAATACAATCAAATTCGTCGGTTCGTATTTGGATTTTGGTTTCCATCATGAGTCAAGGCTAGGGAGGAGCTCCTTACCGATTCGAGCACTCTAGCTAGTGTCTCAGGATTCCCCGCGGAGAACCCTTGGATAGCTGCAGGGCCGGTCCGCAAATACAGCTTAGCGGATTAGTTATACCTGAACACACGTTTCCCGATCCTATAGGACCTATCCGAGGCGCCTCATTCCATCATCCACATAAGTAAAATGCCAGGCCGTGTAAAAACCCAAACACCACTTCTAGCTAGAAAGAAACGTGCTGCTCTCCCTGCGTTCCCTTCTCCCGTTTTAGACTCTACCGGTTTGTGAGGCTCATGAAGTTACGTAATACACAAAGCTCTGCTTATTCAAGCGGTGCTCTGATCGTCACCACAAGGTTCTGCTTTTCAACAAGAAACCTTGATCATTGCATCGTAGTATGCCACACTGTCACTCCATACCGTGCCATCGATCGTCCATCAATATATAAACGGGTGTTAAGTAGAGAATAAATCCTCCACCACCAACATTTATATATTAAAAGAAAATCAACAACATGATATTTAACGGGGTACGATGTCAGACACACAATCCATTTAAACTTATGCTCTGGGTCTGAGCGAAAGTCAAATCCGTGAAATCAACACGTACGTCTGGGCAATGACCTTGACCCTTGAATTGGGAGCAAGTCAATTCAGGATCTCGATCGCTGTCCATTCGAGGGAAGATTTACGGTCTTCATACGTTGTCTCATACTTCAATTCTTTAACGTCGTTTGGTTTAATTTGGGATGAGAGTATCTCGGACTTCCCAAAACAACCTCGCATACTTATAGTTTTGGAAAACTATTTCATGTCGTTATATTATTTTATAACGGCTAATTCTTGTTCTAATTATTTAAAATAATTAAACTCCTTATTTAACGACGCATTCTCAGAATCCTATTTTGATTTATATTAAATAAAACGTATTCTTTCATTACATATCACGTTCTTATTTATTTACATTGAATAGAATGTAAGCTTGCATTTACATGTCGCATTCTTATATATTTACATCAAAAATAATGTTAACTTCATACGATGTAAATTCTTTTTAATATTAACATTTAAAATAAATGTTAACTCCTACGGTGTGAATTCTTTTTAATATTAACATTTAAAATAAATGTTAACTTCCTACGATGTAAATTCTTTTTAATATTAACATTTAAAATAAATGTTAACTTCCTACGATGTAAATTCTTTTTAACATTAACATTTAAAATAAATGTTAACTTCCTACGATGTAAATTCTTTTTAACATTAACATTTAAAATAAATGTTAACTTCCCACGATGTAAATTCTTTTTAACATTAACATTTAAAATAAATGTTAACTTCCCACGATGTAAATTCTTTTTAACATTAACATTTAAAATAAATGTTAACTCCTACGGTTAAATTACATCTTAATTTACATTAAAAATAATGTAACTTATTCTACGATTAATCTTCTTTTTATCTACATTAAAAATAATGTATATTAATCCTATGGTTACACTCTTTTTAATATTAACATTAAAAATAATGTTATTCTCACCCTACGGTGCAATTCTTCTTTTAATTTACATTATAAAATAATGTAACATTCCTACGGTCAATTCTCTTTAATATTATTAACCTTAAAAATAATGTTAATTGTCATACGGTGAAATTACTTTTATTAACATTAAAAATAATGTTAATTGTTCAAGCGGTGAAATTACTATTATATTAACTTTAAAAATAATGTTTATGTCATACGGTGTAGTTTCTTGAAGTCTAACATTAAAATTATGTGAACTCATCCTACGATTGAATTCCTTTTTAATATTAACATTAAAAAAAATGTTAATGTCACCCTACGGTTAAACTTCTTTTAATATTAACATTAAAAATGTTAATGTCATACTACGGTGTTATTTCTTTTAATATTAACATTAAAAATAACGTTAAATCCTCCTACGGTCAATTCCTTAAATATTAACATAAAAAAAAATGTTAATGTCTTACGGTTAAAGTATTAATTATTAACATTTATAAATAATGTTAATTGTTCATGCGGTGAAATTACTTTTATTAACATTAAAAATAATGCTAACTAATCTTACGGTGAAATTCCTTTTATATTACATCAAAATAATGTAAAATCATCCTACGTTGTAATTACTATTTACATTAAAATATGTAAAATGTACATACGGTGTAAATGTCTATTTATTCACGTTAATAAAAATGTGAATTTTCCTACAGTTAATATTATTATTTAATTTACACCAAAAATGATGTAAACCCATCCTACGGTTAAATTACCTTTTAATCTACATTAAAAATAATGTAATCTCATCCTATGTTAAATTGCTTTTTAATTTACATAAAAAAATAAAGTAACCCAATCCTACGGTTAAATTACCTTTTAATGTTAACATTAAAAATGTTAATGTTATCCTAAAGTGTTATTTTATAATATTAACCTTAAAAATGTTAATGTCGTCCTACGGTTGAATTTTTATAATATTAACATTAAAAATATTAATTTTACGTACAATGTAAATTTCTTATTTTCAACATTAAATAAAATGTTAACTATACATACAATGTACATATCTTAATTTTAACATTAAATAAAATGTTGATTTGTCATACGATGTAAATTCTTATTTTTAACATTAAACAAAAAAGTTAATTTGTCAAACGATGTAAATTCTTATTTTTAACATTAAACAAAAATGTTAATTTGTCATACGATGTAAATTCTTATTTTTATTTTACATAATAAAATGCAAATTCCACCACAAGTCGCATTCTTATTTTATTTGCATCAAATAAAAAGTAGACTTTCATTCTTTAATTACAATATAAAATCCATTCTTTATTCCATTAAAAATAGTGCAAACCTCCCTATGGTGAATATTCCTATATTATTTACATTAACAAAAACGTATACTTTTCCTATGGTGAAATTTATTTTATTAACATTATAAAATAAAGTTAAATCATCATACGGTTAAATTCCTTTATATTAACATTAAAAATAATGTTAAATCATCCTACGTTGTAATTACTACTTAACTTACATTAAAATATGTAAAATGTACATACGGTGAAAATGTCTATTTATTCACGTTAATAAAAATGTGAGTCTTCCTACTGTTAAATTTACTATTTTATTTACATTAAAAATAATGTAAATTTATACATGCGGTGAAAATACTTTATTTTACATAATGAAATGTAAATTTTTCATGTCATCGCAATTTCTATTTTTAATTTACACAATAAAATGTAAATTTCATGTCATCGCAATTTCTATTTTTAATTTACACAATAAAATGTAAATTTCATGTCATCGCTATTTCTATTTTTAATTTACACAATAAATTGTAAATTTCATGTCATCGCAATTTCTATTTTTAATTTACACAATAAAAGGTAAATTTCATGTCATCGCAATTTCTATTTTTAATTTACACAATAAAAGGTAAATTTCATGTCATTGCAATTTCTATTTTTAATTTACACAATAAAATGTAAATTTCATGTCATCGCAATTTCTATTTTTAATTTACACAATAAAAGGTAAATTTCATGTCAAATCTCATAACAACAGCATCCAAACAAACCAATATCTAACTTTAAGGCAATTTACAAGATGATGTTTAACTTGGCATATGGAAGATCAACAAGGCATGATTAAATAAATTAACACATAATTAATTCTAATTAATCACTAGTTTAGATTTAAACATTTAAATTTCAGATCTAACATCATGTCGTTATAGGCAATTCAGATTCTACATCATATGGTGTGAACAATTCAGATCCATGTTTAAATATCACGTCATATTAGCTCTACTATGAATAATCATAGAAATAATGATTAAATAAATCAAATTAAATTAAAAATAAATTCTCACCTTCCGAAGCTTAGAAAGAATAATTTGATTTAGAAAGGTAGACGTTGTTGTTGTAGATCCGTTTCAATGCACAATTCTAATTTGGTGTTGATTCCCCAATTCCCTTCTTTAATTAATTTTTCCTTTCATAGAAGAGAGTCATTATTTTGATTTTAATTTGGAGGAAGAAAGGAGTGGAGAGAAGAGGCAGCCATTGTTGAGAGGAAGAAGAAAGAACGTAGATTTTGGTTTAGAATGGGTCTAAGGTTAGGAAATAGGTAGGTAATTTATTAAGGAGAATTGTACAAGATTGAATTTCTGTTTCCCGTATGTTATGTTCTATTTCTTCCTTTTTATTACAAATTTACTTACTTTATATATAAACTTTTGACATTTATTGTCCTATTAATTTGCCTATAAAATACATGATTACAATATTAATTCCAATACTGCTAACAATTCAAAAATCACAGCCATTTATTCCCCATTTATTAGGGAAAACCTTAACATATACCTATCATTAATAGAGTACATTCAAATCCAAATCTATAATTTGCACTTACCTAATTTATAATAACAGTACCTTATTTACGTATAGAAAATTATAATATAATTATTCATCTGTTAATGGGGTTTTAAAAGTAATAATTAATTCTCTAATTCTCTTTTTTTTTATATAAACAAGAGTACATACATGCATATTGTTTGTCTTGATATTTTTATACATACACATATAAATAAATAAATATATATATATATTTCTTTTCGTAAAATCATAAAACTATATTTCTCTCATTAAAACCTTTGAATACATTTATTATCCTAAATGAACCAAAACATATATTTCTCTCTTTTCATTTACTATCCTATTTGAATTAATGCATCTTGTGAATTATTTCTTCCCTTCTTTTCTTTATAACATAATAGTGTTGTTTTGTCTTTTATACAGATATTTATGTTAGATATATATATATACACACACACACACATATGGTTCTAGAGAATTCATACAAAATATCTTTTAAAATTTATTATTATTTACTTTTAGAATTAAAACTAAATTCCTCTTTTAACTTCAAATTTACCTTTACTAGCTTTCCTTTTTTTTCCTCCATAATGCTCTCATGAAAACCAACAAAATATTGTGTTATTCAAACTTCTTATACACAAGACCAATTTTTTTATAACTTGAAATCAAACATAAATTCTTCATATTACTATGCACAAATGTTTTATACATCATAATCATTTTTATTCACCTACATATCTTTCTATTGAATTGGAATTTATTTTCAAATTACCATAAATGCAATAATCAATTAATTGCACTTTTGTTGGGAAAACATTCGTTATATATTTCAAAAACGTTTGCATTATCTCATGCTAATTTAGACTGAAGGTAATATTGCCATCTCTATGTTTAGACTTTTAAGTTCAGAATAGAATTAATATTATAAACTTAATATTTCAGCCATTATTAATAAAATAATTTATTAAAAATATAATTTTTATTTTTTGACTCATTTTCTTATCACAATTTATTAAAAAAAAAAAATTAGACCCAAATTTCCGGGTTGTTACAATCTCCCCCACTTAAGAACTTTTCGTCCTCGAAATGGAACGTAGCTAAAATCAGTTTTATTATTTAAAAAAAATCTTAAATTTCAAGATTTTGGTTAACCCATTAAATTCTAGAAGAATTTTGCCATAACCTCCTTTGAACGGAGAGCATCAAGAAAAATGAAATTTACCTCAGAGAGTCTCATCAATCCAAAAAGAAAAAGAAGAAAGAGGATAGGAGGGAGAGAAAGCCAAGCAACGGCTCATAAAATCAAAACTCAAAGGAATAGAAAGCAACATGGAAAATGTAGCTTATTCTATGCGTACCATTAGAAACATCAGGCTTTCCTCCTCCTTCGGTAGAAGCTGGCACTGAAGAAGTTGGTCCTTTCACTCCTTCGTAAACATGTGTCCCTTGAGCATCTTCAATTCCCTTAGCCTTCTTCGAACGTACGATCAAGGGAAGAGTCAAAACAACGGTAATGGTGATTCTAAGAGATAGAAAAGATCGAAGGATGAATGAAAAGATGATGATAAAGCGACTGGCTATTATGTATCTCGTGAAATGTTCGCCATAGAATATTGTGATTCTATGTAAACGAATTATCATAAATGTTAGACCAAAAAATGGTCCTAACACCCAAATCATCGTATTTTGAGCATAGGATATGAAGAAATAACTGAAAAATATAGAAAAAAGTGAGACAACAAGATTTTTATAGTGGTTCGGCGTTAACGAGCCTACGTCCACTTTATATTTTCTCATTTCGTTCATGGATTACAATTACAATGAATATTGTCTTTCAATCACTTGAATTCAATGAATAATTCTCTCCGAATCCATTGAATTTATTGAGGAAGATGGTGGTTATTCATGGAGAAGTGTTGGCTATGGCAGCCCTGGATGAGGAGATGCCAAAAAGTCCCTTGAAAATGCCCTCTGAAGGTGTATTTATAGCTGTAGGAAAGCTCCTGGGAGGACTGGTTCGTGATGGGGTACGTGGCAGGTGATCCAGAAAAATAGGAGAGCCAGTAGCCTTGAGAATAGGTCAAAACAAGCTGCGTTTGAACAGGTCCGAAGGTCGGATCGCGGTCATGGGTCGGATCAGATCGCGTAGGCAAGGGCGGATCGGATCACGGTCATATGCCAGCTTACACCCGTTCACGGAAATGGGCGTAACTTTCAAACCGTAAGTCCGATTGAGCCAAACCAAAGCTCAAACTGAAGCTTATTCAAAGGGCTACAAGTAAATGAGGTGAATTGATCCAAATGAGGTCATTTGATAGGGGTTTCGGGCCAGTTTATACTGATGTTGTGATTTTGACCAAACTGCCTTGTGTCTTCTGATGATGCTTCCAATGCCGGAGAGCGATGTTATCCAGAGATTCCATATGAGACAGCATTTACCCAGAGGTATGTCAACATGATCTTTGCTTTGGGTAGCCTGGTCACAAAGCAGGCTAACATTTTGCCCCCCAAAGAACATCTTATCGAGGATGAGATGTGCTTTGAATATGTTGAGCTAAATCTTTCTGGAATATCATTTGCCCTTGAGAAGGCTTTATCCAATTGTTGCATTGCTTCCATTGGAGCTAATCAGGCTAAGTTCTATGAGAGGAGTATTCGAGACGATCAAGAAATTGTTTAAACCTTGTCAAATCAAAAGATCTAATTCATCCGTCAGAAGTCATGCTAAATTGTCGGCTCCCGAGCGTGATCCTACACGCATAGGTCGTCGCCAAACAACATCATCACTCTATGCAAGCCAAGCGCGTGGTAGGGTTGGACTTTCTTTTACATATGAGTCAATAAATGAAGTAGCCACCCAAATCATGGGGCGATGTAAGAATCTTTTGGCTCTAAGCTAACAACTGGACTGTTGGGATAAAGCACATCAGAATCAACATATGAATTTGTCATTTGTACTCAAGTTCGAACTATCTTGATATCTTGATATTAATCCAGGATCTTAAAATCGCATTGAATCATAACAGTAAGGAATTCAAAAGCCATGATCACTCTGGATCGTAGTCGAGAGAATCCACAATTGTCACGGATCATTTCTTAATCCAATATTCACATTTGAAGTAGTCAGTAAGGGATGTTGTTAAAATTATGTGGACCAGTGCCTATAGGATCGTCACCATCGCGAGGCAGTAGATAGGTTTGTCACACCTTCCATTTGGTGTAGTTTGAGTCTTTAAGTTCACATTCGATCCACAAGCTAGCTCGCTTGGTCGGCAAAGATGAGTAAGATTGTACTCCGGAGGCATGACATACATGTTTTGAATCCCATTTCATGCCAGGATTGTCTTCAAAGTTAGTCTATGAACCGACACTTGTGCTCTCAGTGCCATCGGAGGACAAGCGAGGTCAGTACTTATGCCCCCAGTATCGATGGGGGTTGAGTTGAGTCAATAAGGCATTTAATCTTGAAGATTTTATACTTCCTGTCATTGCATCTGGTAAGAGTTGCAAGTTCAGCAATCTTAGTCGACCCAGATCATTCTGTATTGTTTCTCAATTTAGCAAAAATCGGAATTGTATATGCGAATGGTTGAACCACATTTGCTTTGATATCATCTCTTCTCTTTAGTCAGATAGTGAGGATTGCCTCATCGGGCATCAGCGACTTCGATTACTCTCATCAGATCGGTTGCAGAGTCAAGTAAGGTTGTTGAATGCGAGTGAATAAATGTTGTTATGAAGTTAGTTGGGCCCCACCGTTTATGCTTTAGCCAAGTCCGAAATGGTTATCACAGTCTTATTGAGTCTCTTTCTCATGCTCGGTTCAATTATGCTTGACAAATAAGATCATGGGCTCAATAAGTGGTATAGATTCACTTTGGAATTGCACATTCTTGTCATTGTTTTCCAGGGCTTTTCCTTTGTCCTTATCAGTTCGGGAGTCGGATGATGCTCCATCCTTTATCATAAAAGCATTGAGATTTTCTATCTCGACATTAACACCTTCTTATCATAGAAGTATGTCCACCTCAGGGTTGAATTCATCAGAGCTTCTAAACAACTCTCGTTAGAGAGAAAATTTAAAGTCCGGGGGAATAACAGGGGATCCTGACGTCCCACGTGTGAGGGCTGTAATTGTTGTTATCCATATCATCTCGAGAAGTGTCGCCTCTCGAGAGGCGCCGAATCAGACTAGCGAGCAGGTTGCCATCAAAGAATTGATGCACATTATCAAGATCCTGGCTGGTGCCCCCAGCATCGAATCTAAGATTAAAAAGGGGGTCTTTGCTGATTTCTTGTTTCCACGTCGATATTGCCCCCGGGTCATGGTTCGAGTCATTCGACCTGACCGGGTTCCTGTTTTTCGAATTGTCGCGTTCTTTCTTAGAGCTGAGTATGAAATGTCGCTCGAGTATTCATTCGAGTTGGAGTTAAAACTGGTCGTGCATGATCTGAGTTTGTCACAATTCTTGCATTCTCATCTAGGATGTTGCAGGTAGCTGTTCCATTGCCCGTGTTTCCATCCATGACGTAGGGAATCGAAACCGCATGCTGCGCGCCTACTGATTGGTTTGTGTTCAACCCAAGCTGATGGTTGATATATGTCTGTGCCAAGTTCGTCACTACCTGAACTTCAATTTTACCATTTCCAGCGAATTGATGATTGTTGCTCGGCCTTCCAGTTCATTCCTGAAATAGGTGAAGGTCGGCCTCGGGCTTCTTGATTCTACACGAGCATTAGCCGTCAATCAGGCTTTTGTCATTCGGCTGGGAACGGAGGCATCGAGTAACTGAACTATGCTGCTCAAGGCTCGTACCATGTGCCCCCTATCCACAGGGGGTTTTGTTGAGCAGTACACTTCGAATTCACGTCTTCTTTGGATTCATGTTCACTTCTCGCATCAAGAGCCGGAGTTGAGTGCAAAAATGAATTGTTGGTATTCAGCCCATGCTAAGCCCTAGTCTCCCATCCAAGCTCCGAGGACAGAAATCAAGCGGTGAAGGGTCAGATTGTAGTCGCCTCGAGTGCTCCCGTTTGCTCTTTGCATCAAGGGAAAGGTCGGGGACGAAATGGTTGCATCATGTTCAATTATTACGTGGGATATATCCAGCCTTATCTGAGCTTCCCATTCTGGAAGTAAGTTGGGATCAGCAGATGGACGTTCTCTTTGCATCTGCTTTCTGGTCTTCAAGGGGCCTGCATCATCCTTCTGGACGCGACCCTTTGTTCATTTTCCATTAGCACGTTGCCATCACTGCGAGTGAGGCCCTCGCGTTCTTGACTAGTTATCTTTTGTAAACCTGCGTTTAGTAATAAAAATTTTGTTCCTTTCGCATTGTCTTGTACCTGCGAATGGGCAAATAAGTCATGAAGCGTTATAAGTAGTCAATGCAATTATAAATGAAAATGCACTAAAGTAGTATGTGTGTATAGGTATGCTCCCAATCAATCATTAACTTAGCGCCTGGCCAGGGCTTTGTTGAGGATTGATTAGGACCTTAACTGTTTTGCCCCCATGTCCGGACATGGAGGATCCGGGCTCGGAGTTCAGTCAGTCCCCCGACACTCTGGCGGGGTAGGAGCCCTTGTGGCGCTAAGTCTCTAGCGCCTTTATACTTTCTCTGGAGTTCAAACTCAGCTTTCAATCTTCTCCCCAATCCTTCAGTGGGGTAGGAGTTCTAGCTTGTTTCGTGATATGCTCAACGATCCTTCAGCGGAGTAGAAATTATGGGGGGTGCTGAGTCTCCAGCACCTTTCTCAGCGCTTAATCATAGACGCTTTTATACTCTCCTGACGGTCGCCAAGGTTAGAGTTCGAACTCAGCTTTTCTGTCGCTCCCTGATCCTTCAGCGGGGTAAGAGTTCTTTCTCAGCGCACAATCAGGGACGCTTTTATACTCTCCTGGCAGTCGCCGAGGTTAGAGTTCGAGCTCAGCAGTTCTATCGCTCCTCGATCCTTCAGCGGGGTAAGAGCTCTTTCTCAGCGCTCAATCGGAGACGCTTTTATACGCTCTCTCTGCTCTGGAGAGTTAAAGTGTTGTCGAGGCGGTTCCTATCATGGTGCACCTTCGTGCCTTGTGGACGTCATCTTCGCGTCCTTTATACTCTCTCTCGAATCATGAGAGTTAGATTCATGGATCGAGCGGTCTTCAATCAGGCACGCCCTTCAAACTCATCCAAGGTTTATATTTTAATCCAAGCTCTGAGGATTAAAGTCAGACAGACAAACAGTTGGAAAATGTTTGCCAAGGCTCTGCGTTCCTCCGAACAGTCTTTGGGAGGATCGGTTGGCACCAAACTTCGGGTACCTGCGTCATTCATATCACACGAGTTAGTCATGTCAATAACTCGGAAAGCATATGAAAGTAAATTGCATGATTGAAAAGTGAGCATATCAAGGGGCAATATTGCCTCCTTTATTTGAATTCATGTAATCCGGTGGCGTTGAGCATAGGATCGAGCCATGTAGGCGGTCACACCGCGTTCATCTGGAGTCGGACTACGACTTTGTGATTCAATGATTCATATATAATTGTCTTGTGGTCTGCCACGTGTGAGCCAAAGATTGGATGGTCATCCCGGATCCACCTTGAGCTAAACAACATTCTTTAGACGAAGAGCGTGGCTTTGTACCCGAGCAGTTTAGTCGAGCTCGTTATAGTATTGCTCTATGGCTCTATATGCGGGTGTTACAAGTTTGATCGGTAGCAAATCCTGGATACCTACACCATCCACAAATTATTTCATCTGAGTTAATTACATCAATAACTCATAAAGCATGCAAATATAAGAGTCATGGTTAGAGAATAATCCTGTTAAAGGAATGAGTATCATTCTGAGCGAAAAATGGCGTTGCATGTTCATTGCAGGTCCATTTTGCTTCGCCCTATCTCTGCCAATGAAGGGCTGCCAAAGTCTTTTAGTTGATGAGGAGTATCTTTTCAAACTATCGTGGGGCGGCAGTCCCAAAAATGAATAGACCTTGATCGGGGTCTTGAGATGGCAAAGGCGGTTTGGTAAGTATCATAGGCGAGTGATGAGGTCGCATTTCCTTTGAATCGCCTTTTTGCCCGCATGCTGAGGGTAAGGATAAAGCGTTAGGAAGTCATGATTGTATCGCTAATTGTAGCGTATCATCGCAGTGGTGTTGGGACGGCAATTGGCATGAGAACAACGGGTTCATGCTTATAGAAACTTTTGCACTTTCTATGCTAGGAAATAGTCATGTCTCATAAATTTGCTGATGCGCCTTCGATCCCATATTAAGGACAAGGGTTGGTGTGCAAACAATCAATCAGCATTCAGGCATAAGTGTTCTAGACCTTCAACTCGCTAACCTTCAGGCGAGACTAAGGCAATCGACCATGCACACTCTTGATGTATCGGCTTTTAATTAGACGACGTAATCTCGAGCGATTCATGTTCAAATCTCCAGTTGCCCTCAGCGTCTGGGGAGTAAGTCACTTGGCAGATAATTGATGAAAGGAGTTGATGTGTGAATCTTCACTTTCTGATTCCAAAACATCGCTCATTAGAGGTTTCATTCACATATATCTTGCTAGATGCGTCCCGTGCTGCAGGAAGTTTATCATGGAGTTATCCACGAATCTCTCCTGGGTTCGGTCTCCAACGCTGGATCAACTTCCATCTAATCAATGGTTGGATTTTATAGTGTCTTGATGGGGATCATCTCTATCTTTTCTAGATTGTTGGACCCTTCTAACTTGGTCAGATTATCCACCTTCTGATCTTCTGCTCGTAGGACATGAGATATGTTGTAACGTTCTAATACATCCAACAACCCTTCTTCCGGTTCTAGGTAAGCTGCGAGTGGTGGTTCCTTCGTCTAGAATTCCATTCGAGCCTGGTGAACAACAATGTGAAAGTCAAAAAATATGTTTAATGCCACCATTCCCAACTCCTTAGCGAGTTTCAATTCGATAATTAGGGTGTCGTCTTCGGAGCCGTTGTCAGTAGCGGAGAATTTCAACCGCAAGGCATAGTAAATTGACCGCCCTTTAGGGGTTATTAATAAGACACCGGCGTCGGACAGTCAATCATTCTTTGCACCGTTTGATTACATCTTCTAGGTGCACCTTCTACATCTGCCACATCCTCTTCAGGAGTGGTACATTCAGCGATGTAGTTGGTTAATGCTTGCCTTCGTATGGACTTCTTTAGGAGGGAATTGAGATCAAACTGGTTTAGCTCTATGTCCCGATCAAGCAATTTTCCAGATGCCTCAGGTCGTTGCAGGACCTGTCGTAGCAGTTAGTGAGGGTGCATACCATCGGATGAACTTGGAAGTAATTGGGGAGCTTTCTTAGAGCAATCAGCAAGCTGTAGACGAGTTTTTCAATCTTTGGGTATACCACGACTACTTTCTTGCTCACATTATTGACTAGTTTCCAGACCTTATCCTCCTTACACACAAGTGGTGCCAACTTTCATGCCAAGCTTCAGACGCCTTTAATTCTTTGTTGTTCATGGCTAACTATGAGGCCTTTAGGTTCATTCCAGATATTGAACATCTCTGTCAGATTCGAAACGTGGTAGGTTGACCGCTCGGACTCTATAAGACTATCATCTACATGGACTTCCATGGGCCTTGCACTTTGGTTGTGGGCCATATAATTCAGTAAGCACTGGTAAGTTGCCTCGGCATCCTTTGGTCCAAATGCCAATTCCATATAACAGTACAGTTCGAGGTCAATGATAAAACATGTTTATTCATGATCAGACACATGCATAAGAATTTGGTTGTAAGCTGCGCACACGTACATGAGAGGGATACATTCATGTCTAGTCATTGAATCCACAAGATGGTCAATTCTGATTGACGGGAAGCTTCCTTTTGGGCGAACTTTGTTCAAATCTAAGAAATCAATGCATGTGCGCCATTTTCCATTAGCGTTCTTGACAAGGACGGGATTTGATATCCAAGCGGGATGTGTGGCACATCATATAAAACCATTGCCTCTCAACATTCCGACTTCCTCTTTCATGGTAGATGCTTTCCCTGGATCGAGCATACGTCTTGTTTGCTTGGCAAGAACACACTTCAGGTTTATTCTCAACAAATGACTCATAAACTATGGTAAAATCCTGCGAATATTAGCATAGGTCCAAGCGAACACATCCAGGTTCGCCTTAGTTAGGTCGGCGTCACCAATCAGAACACGTGTAGTTGCGTCATTAGATGTCACCCTTCTGCATCCCGAATGATGATCCTTGCTGGGATCTAGATCTTCAGACAGATCCTTGGGCAATTCCTTTTGTGATGCTCCCATTATTCACAATATTGATACCTCCTTCACACTCCATTTCATCTAGAGGGGAAGCATCTTTGGGTTTCACGCCATATTTGTTGCGTAGCATGGTCCATCCAGCTGAATAGTCATCTTCGCCAATAACTTGGTCACCATAGACCATTCCCGCTCCATCTTCGGTTGGCATATTTAGCAATAGGCACTAGGGTGCAATGTAAGCTCTGAATTCTGTTCGAGCTGGTCTGTCTGAATCTTGATCAGATGAGCTTGAACATGGTAGCATAGCTTGTGAGGATTCAAGTAATGTTCGTATATCCTATCACAACTGTTGTATGAAGTGG
Source organism: Allium sativum (assembly GCA_030737875.1). NCBI lineage: Eukaryota > Viridiplantae > Streptophyta > Magnoliopsida > Asparagales > Amaryllidaceae > Allium > Allium sativum. The sequence goes on along the minus strand of CM060922.1, from coordinate 702,143,991 downwards.
AGAGCTGATGGTTGATTTGTATTTTTGTTGATCCTAAGCTCTCATCTCTTGACCAAGGTCATGCGGTGGCTGGTGAGTAGTCAAGTTGCTATCATCCGGGCAAGGATCCATATGCCCAATCATGGCCTACGGTGGTTCAATTGGTACCTAACTCTGGGCACCAAAGTACATTGATCTACCCTTTATTCAATGGAAATCAGTCTTCCTCGATGCGGTTGACGACAAATAGGCATTGCAAATGTTAGCTAAGCCTTTCAGGGAGTGAACTGCAGGACACATGTCTTACACCATGCCATTCAGGTGGAGGGTAACTTTGTAGTGCTAGGATCCTTATCTGCCATCGGGTATCCCACCATTGAGAATTTTGGTCATTGGGATCTTCTCAGTTATCTGCAGAATAGTGTCCGGATTGTTCTATGTCAATGTCATCTGGGATTTCGCCTGTAGGACAGGTTTAAGTCACGTAAACTAGGTGATCACCACCCGTTCATGAAAAACATCAGTTGCATTGGGCAAATCAATGCACCATCGGAACTCTAAAAGAGGAGGCTGTTATGAGGCCATCATTATTTTGTATACTGCCATAGCCAGCGCGTCGAATCTTTTCAACAACTCCTCACATTGAATAACATCAGTATTAAGTGTTATGGCTCTAGAAAGAATCCTCAGAATACCTACCGAATCTTGGTCGATAAGCATTTGTGATAATTGTGGGTCAAAATGTACTCCGAGCCGTGCTCCGAGTCGAAGGCGAGGCCGTCAGCGGGTCCGGGCGCAGCGCCGGCGGGGGTCCGGGGCCCCGCAGTCCCGGCGGCGATCATGGCCTACGGTGGTTCAATTGGTCCCGCACGATTTTTTCGATTTTGGAAGATAGAGCCTATTCTGAAATGATCTGAAAATTGCATTTTTTCCAAAAAATGTCACTTTTTTGGGTCGGGTCGCGGCCCTTTTTCGTCATCACTTTTCTGAGTCGCGGTTCGCTACTGTCGCCTGGTTCGTGGCTCGGATCGTCAATTAATCAACGTCTTCGGATCGGGTCGCGGATCTTACACCAGGTCGGGTCGTGAAGGTCACTCTGGGCCCGGGTCGTGGAGGTCGTTCTGCGAGCTACGAATCGGATCGTGATGGCTCTTTGGGCTCCGTTCGTGGAGGTCGTTCCGCGAGCTACGAATCGGATCGTGATGGCTCTTTGGGCTCCGTTCGTGGAGGTCGTTCCGCGAACCGCGAGCCAGCTCGTGATACACCCTGCGATCCGCGAACCGAGAACCGGCCACCTGCTCTAACCTGCTCCTGTGCATTTTCTTTATTATCTTTATTTGGTCGTGAAGCTTGTGAACCCTTAGCTTTTTTTCGAAGGTATGAAGCTCTGATTTTTTGAAATCAACGAAATATTCAAAAATGGTAGAAACGCGGACTGTTTTTTTCAAACTTTCAAATCCAAATAGTAGAATAGCAATCCGATAGGTTGAGAATTCGGTTCTCAGTGAAAGCACCAAAATGTTAGACCAAAAAATGGTCCTAACACCCAAATCGTCGTATTTTGAGCATAGGATATGAAGAAATAACTGAAAAATATAGAAAAAAGTGAGACAACAAGATTTTTATAGTGGTTCGGTGTTAACGAGCCTACGTCCACTTTATATTTTCTCATTTCGTTCATGGATTACAATTACAATGAATATTGTCTTTCAATCACTTGAATTCAATGAATAATTCTCTCCGAATCCATTGAATTTATTGAGGAAGATGGTGGTTATTCATGGAGAAGTGTTGGCTATGGCAGCCATGGATGCGGAGATGCCAAAAAGTCCCTTGAAAATGCCCTCTGAAGGTGTATTTATAGCTGTAGGAAAGCTCCTGGGAGGACTGGTTCATGATGGGGTACGTGGCAGGCGATCCAGAAAAATAGGAGAGCCAGTAGCCTTGAGAATAGGTCAAAACAAGCTGCGTTTGAACAGGTCCGAAGGTCGGATCGCGGTCATGGGTCGGATCGGATCGCGTAGGCAAGGGCGGATCGGATCGCGGTCATATGCCAGCTTACACCCGTTCACGGAAATGGGCGTAACTTTCAAACCGTAAGTCCGATTGAGCCAAACCAAAGCTCAAACTGAAGCTAATTCAAAGGGATAAGAGTATATGAGGTGAATAGATCCAAATGAGGTCACTTGATAGGGGTTTCGGGCCAGTTTATATTGATGTTGTGATTTTGACCAAACTGTCTTGTGTCTTCTGATGATGCTTCCAATGCCGGAGAGCGATGTTATCCAGAGATTCCATATGAGACAGCATTTACCCAGAGGTATGTCAACATGATCTTTGCTTTGGGTAGCCTGGTCACAAAGCAGGCTAACAATAAATATGTTATATTCCGCTTTGTAAACCAAAGCTCTGATACCAACTATGATGACCCTAAACTTCCACGGGATGAAAGTAGGAGTAATCATTTGGAATACAACATAAATACAATAATACAAATCACAGAAACAACATAGCATAGGAAATTCATAGAGTAACAACATCATAGCAGCAGAAATATAATGTCATCAACTACAGAAAGTCCACAGTCACATAATTCTAAGTTATTACATCAAGTTTGCAGAAAACGAAATAAGTTCCAACTCCAAAAGAACAACATGAAATGAAACAAGTCTGATGTCTAGAATAAAAAGGAAGTATGCAATAGAAATAAAAGATAGATGTCTTCAAAGCTCCAAGTCTGATGTCTCCACAAAAGCAAATCCAAGAGATAGAAAATAAGCAGCTTCAAAGAAAAGCTCCACGCAAGGAATGAACCTGTCTACTTGGTTGCTCGTGTGGAAAAGAGGGCACCCAAGTTTGCAAAAAGGTGAAACAAACTATGGGTCAGTCGTGGGACTGGTGTGAGAATTCTTAACTAAATTAACTACTGGTGATAAGGCAAATCCAAAGACCACGCCGCAAACGCGGAACGGGTTTACTCTAATGGATTGTCGTGCATCATTTAAAGTGTCATAACAAATAATTAAATACATCGTAAACAACGCAATGCTTTTGGAAAAATGGAATCACCATAAGACCCAAGTCCCATCACATAATGCAACGCACACCAGAGGATAGGGTTTTACCTTATGATGATTAAACATGCTAAATACGGCAAATACGAATCTAATATTATCATTAATGTATATGAAAGTGTTTCAATCATAAATGTATCAATCCTAGGAAGCATAGGTACCCATATATTATGCCTCCGTACTAGTAATACAATCAAATTCGTCGGTTCGTATTTGGATTTTGGTTTCCATCATGAGTCAAGGCTAGGGAGGAGCTCCTTACCGATTCGAGCACTCTAGCTAGTGTCTCAGGATTCCGCACGGAGAACCCTTGGATAGCTGCAGGGCCGGTCCACAAATACAGCTTAGCGGATTAGTTATACCTGAACACACATTTCCCGATCCTATAGGACCTATCCGAGGCGCCTCATTCCATCATCCACATAAGTAAAATGTCAGGCCGTGTAAAAACCCAAACACCACTTCTAGCTAGAAAGAAACGTGCTGCTCTCCCTGCGTTCCCTTCTCCCGTTTTAGACTCTACCGGTTTGTGAGGCTCGTGAAGTTACGTAATACACAAAGCTCTGCTTATTCAAGCGGTGCTTTGATCGTCACCACAAGGTTCTGCTTTTCAACAAGAAACCTTGATCATTGCATCTTAGTATGCCACACTGTCACTCCATACCGTGCCATCGATCGTCCGTCAATATATAATCGGGTGTTAAGTAGAGAATAAATCCTCCACCACCAACATTTATATATTAACAGAAAATCAACAACATGATATTTAACGGGGTACGATGTCAGACACACAATCCATTTAAACTTATGCTCTGGGTCTGAGCGAAAGTCAAAGCCGTGAAATCAACACGTACGTCTGGGCAATGACCTTGACCCTTGAATTTGGAGCAAGTCAATTCAGGATCTCGATCGCTGTCCATTCGAGGGAAGATTTACGGTCTTCATACGTCGTCTCATACTTCAATTCTTTAACGTCGTTTGGTTTAATTTGGGATGAGAGTATCTCGGACTTCCCAAAACAACCTCGCATACTTATAGTTTTGGAAAACTATTTCATGTCGTTATATTATTTTATAACGGCTAATTCTTGTTCTCATTATTTAAAATAATTAAACTCCTTATTTAACGACGCATTCTCAGAATCCTATTTTTATTTATATTAAATAAAACGTATTCTTTCATTACATATCACGTTCTTATTTATTTACATTGAATAGAATGTAAGCTTGTATTTACATGTCGCATTCTTATATATTTACATCAAAAATAATGTTAACTTCATACGATGTAAATTCTTTTTAATATTAACATTTAAAATAAATGTTAACTCCTACGGTGTGAATTCTTTTTAATATTAACATTTAAAATAAATGTTAACTTCCTACGATGTAAATTCTTTTTAATATTAACATTTAAAATAAATGTTAACTTCCTACGATGTAAATTCTTTTTAACATTAACATTTAAATTAAATGTTAACTTCCCACGATGTAAATTCTTTTTAACATTAACATTTAAAATAAATGCTAACTTCCCACGATGTAAATTCTTATTAACATTTAAAATAAATGTTAACTCCTACGGTTAAATTACATCTTAATTTACATTAAAAATAATGTAACTTATCCTACGATTAATCTTCTTTTTATCTACATTAAAAATAATGTATATTAATCCTATGGTTACACTCTTTTTATTATTAACATTAAAAATAATGTTATTCTCACCCTACAGTGCAATTCTTCTTTTAATTTACATTATAAAATAATGTAACATTCCTACGGTCAATTCTCTTTAATATTATTAACCTTAAAAAAAATGTTAATTGTCATACGGTGAAATTACTTTTATTAACATTAAAAATAATGTTAATTGTTCATGCGGTGAAATTACTATTATATTAACTTTAAAAATAATGTTTATGTCATACGGTGTAGTTTCTTGAAGTCTAACATTAAAATTATGTGAACTCATCCTACGATTGAATTCCTTTTTAATATTAACATTAAAAAAAATGTTAATGTCACCCTACGGTTAAACTTCTTTTAATATTAACATTAAAAATGTAAATGTCATACTACGGTGTTATTTCTTTTAATATTAACATTAAAAATAACGTTAAATCCTCCTACGGTCAATTCCTTAAATATTAACATAAAAAAAAATGTTAATGTCTTACGGTTAAAGTATTAATTATTAACATTTATAAATAATGTTAATTGTTCATGCGGTGAAATTACTTTTATTAACATTAAAAATAATGCTAACTAATCTTACGGTGAAATTCCTTTTATATTACATCAAAATAATGTAAAATCATCCTACGTTGTAATCCTACGTTGTAATTACTATTTAATTTACATTAAAATATGTAAAATGCACATACGGTGAAAATGTCTATTTATTCACGTTAATAAAAATGTGAATTTTCCTACAGTTAATATTATTATTTAATTTACACCTAAAATGATGTAAACCCATCCTACGGTTAAATTACCTTTTAATCTACATTAAAAATAATGTAATCTCATCCTATGTTAAATTGCTTTTTAATTTACATAAAAAAATAATGTAACCCAATCCTACGGTTAAATTACCTTTTAATGTTAACATTAAAAATGTTAATGTTATCCTAAAGTGTTATTTTATAATATTAACCTTAAAAATGTTAATGTCGTCCTACGGTTGAATTTTTATAATATTAACATTAAAAATGTTAATTTTACATACAATGTAAATTTCTTATTTTCAACATTAAATAAAATGTTAACTATACATACAATGTACATATCTTAATTTTAACATTAAATAAAATGTTGATTTGTCATACGATGTAAATTCTTATTTTTAACATTAAACAAAAATGTTAATTTGTCATACAATGTAAATTCTTATTTTTAACATTAAACAAAAATGTTAATTTGTCATACGATGTAAATTCTTATTTTTATTTTACATAATAAAATGCAAATTCCACCACAAGTCGCATTCTTATTTTATTTGCATCAAATAAAAAGTAGACTTTCATTCTTTAATTACAATATAAAATCCATTCTTTATTCCATTAAAAATAGTGCAAACCTCCCTATGGTGAATATTCCTATATTATTTACATTAACAAAAACGTATACTTTTCCTATGGTGAAATTTATTTTATTAACATTATAAAATAAAGTTAAATCATCATACGGTTAAATTCCTTTATATTAACATTAAAAATAATGTTAAATCATCCTACGTTGTAATTACTACTTAACTTACATTAAAATATGTAAAATGTACATATGGTGAAAATGTCTATTTATTCACGTTAATAAAAATGTGAGTCTTCCTACTGTTAAATTTACTATTTTATTTACATTAAAAATAATGTAAATTTATACATGCGGTGAAAATACTTTATTTTACATAATGAAATGTAAATTTTTCATGTCATCGCAATTTCTATTTTTAATTTACACAATAAAATGTAAATTTCATGTCATCGCTATTTCTATTTTTAATTTACATAATAAAATGTAAATTTCATGTCATCGCAATTTCTATTTTTAATTTACACAATAAAAGGTAAATTTCATGTCATCGCAATTTCTATTTTTAATTTACACAATAAAAGGTAAATTTCATGTCATCGCAATTTCTATTTTTAATTTACACAATAAAATGTAAATTTTATGTCATCGCAATTTCTATTTTTAATTTACACAATAAAAGGTAAATTTCATGTCAAATCTCATAACAACAGCATCCTAACAAACCAATATCTAACTTTAAGGCAATTTACAAGATGATGTTTAACTTGGCATATGGAAGATCAACAAGGCATGATTAAATAATTTAACACATAATTAATTCTAATTAATCACTAGTTTAGATTTAAACATTTAAATTTCAGATCCAACATCATGTCGTTATAGGCAATTCAGATTCTACATCATATGGTGTGAACAATTCAGATCCATGTTTAAATATCACGTCATATTAGCTCTACTATGAATAATCATAGAAATAATGATTAAATAAATCAAATTAAATTAAAAATAAATTCTCACCTTCCGAAGCTTAGAAAGAATAATTTGATTTAGAAAGGTAGACGTTGTTGTTGTAGATCCGTTTCAATGCACAATTCTAATTTGGTGTTGATTCCCCAATTCCCTTCTTTAATTAATTTTTCCTTTCATAGAAGAGAGTCTTTATTTTGATTTTAATTTGGAGGAAGAAAGGAGTGGAGAGAAGAGGCAGCCATTGTTGAGAGGAAGAAGAAAGAACGTAGATTTTGGTTTAGAATGGGTCTAAGGTTAGGAAATAGGTAGGTAATTTATTAAGGAGAATTGTACAAGATTGAATTTCTGTTTCCCGTATGTTATGTTCTATTTCTTCCTTTTTATTACAAATTTACTTACTTTATATATAAACTTTTGACATTTATTGTCCTATTAATTTGCCTATAAAATACATGATTACAATCTTAATTCCAATACTGCTAACAATTCAAAAATCACAGTCATTTATTCCCCATTTATTAGGGAAAACCTTAACATATACCTATCATTAATAGAGTACATTCAAATCCAAATCTATAATTTGCACTTACCTAATTTATAATAACAGTACCTTATTTACGTATAGAAAATTATAATATAATTATTCATCTGTTAATGGGGTTTTAAAAGTAATAATTAATTCTCTAATTCTCTTTTTTTTTATATAAACAAGAGTACATACATGCATATTGTTTGTCTTGATATTTTTATACATACACACACACATATATATATACATACATATATATATATATATATATATATCTGTTCGTAAAATCATAAAACTATATTTCTCTCATTAAAACCTTTGAATACATTTATTATCCTAATTGAACCAAAACATATATTTCTCTCTTTTCATTTACTATCCTATTTGAATTAATGCATCTTGTGAATTATTTCTTCCCTTCTTTTCTTTATAACATAATAGTGTTGTTTTGTCTTTTATACAGATATTTATGTTAGATATATATATATATATATATATATATATATATACACACACACACACATATGGTTCTAGAGAATTCATACAAAATATCTTTTAAAATTTATTATTATTTACTTTTAGAATTAAAACTAAATTCCTCTTTTAACTTCAAATTTACCTTTACTATCTTTCCTTTTTTTCCTCCATAATGCTCTCATGAAAACCAACAAAGTATTGTGTTATTCAAACTTCTTATACACAAGACCAATTTTTTTATAACTTGAAATCAAACATAAATTCTTCATATTACTATGCACAAATGTTTTATACATCATCATCATTTTTATTCACCTACATATCTTTCTATTGAATTGGAATTTATTTTCAAATTACCATAAATGCAATAATCAATTAATTGCACTTTTGTTGGGAAAACATTCGTTATATATTTCAAAAACGTTTGCATTATCTCATGCTAATTTAGACTGAAGGTAATATTTCCGTCTCTATGTTTAGACTTTTAAGTTCAGAATAGAATTAATATTATAAACTTAATATTTCAGCCATTATTAATAAAATAATTTATTACAAATATAATTTTTAATTTCTGACTCATTTTCTTAACACAATTTATTAAAATAAAAATTTTAAAATTAGACCCAAATTTCCGGGTTGTTACACCTATTATCCATATTCTTCCTTTTTCTAATTCCCTATTCGGACTTACAAATAAAATATATGTGGATCTATTAAATACGGATTAAGACAAAAAAGATTTGGATTTCAAACTAATGTTAACATCAGATTCAAGAGTTTATCATTTTGATTGTGGCTCTCTGATTTGAAAGGGACTAAAACTTTTAATTCTCTATATTTTATTCTCGTTCAATTTAACATGAACTAAGAATCCTAAATCTAAAATTTTGTTTTTGAAGTTTCAGAGGAAAAGAGAGAACGGTAGAGCTTCCACGCTCATCAGAAAATAATGAACTAAAAGTGAAGCCCTGCAGGTTTACTTAAGGAGGTTTAAAACAGCATCAACCGTAAAGTGAAATTCTAAACAATCTTGACCGTTCAAAATGGGTTAGGACATGGTTTCGAACGATGTCACAATCGACCATTTTTCCCAAGCGATCTATCGTCACTGTCAACGAATCTAAGCTACGGTCGACCCGTGCCTTTTGAATACGCAATGTTTGAACGCTTATCATTCGGTTTTATTATTATAATTAAATTAAATTTAGAACATTAACCATTTTGCCATTATTTTTTAATGTTTGTTTATTCTTTGTTAACTCTTTCCTTATATTTTCATTAATTTCTTACTTTAATTTTGTACGTAGTGAAGTTTAAATTTCAAACATGCCTAACTGATCTAAGTTATATGTGTATGTGCGTGTGTGATTTGCACAGAAATGTGTTTATTTTATGCTCTTATATCTTATCTGTAATGAAGCACAAATCCGTACTATCTGAGTTGACCACATACATCACGCGTCCAACCCAAATATCACAGAAATACGAATCATTTTTTTAGAAGAAAAAGATAGAAGAAGAATAGAAATTACAACACAGAATCTCACATCGCAGCGGAACAAAATATAATATAACATAACTTTTGAAATACAAAATTTTAACTTTATAACATACACTTACCAGAGTACAACACTTACAACAAAGGGGAAATAAAAATACTATATATCTAAAACTGAAGCCTCCTGCTCCAAGCTCCTCTAGATAGATATGTAAAATCCTGAACTACTTGACTGCCGTACAAATTTAGGCACCCAAGAGTTTAGGGAAAACATAGAAAATAAACTCCAGGTCAGTCATGGGACTGGTATGAGTAAGCAATTTAAAACCGCTTGATAAAATAAACAATATCTCGTAAGACCACGTCGTATAACACGGAACGAGTTTTTCCCTTATAAGAATCCAAAACAATTGATTTAACTTTCAAATCCTTTTGAAAGAAAACAATAATCTTTATATCTAAACTCTTTTGATATTATAATAGTGTCTAAATCAAATAAATAGAAATCTACTGGAACGCTTTCGTCTCACGCTCCACATACATAATATACAATCAAAACCGTGGGCACTTATTGGGTAATGAATTTCCAACTACGACAAGGTATGGAACCACCTTCCGATAGTGTAACTCTAGAGAGGAATACACTGGGTTCAGGAAGAACATCTTGTAACCCGGCCACACATGACCGACCACTCATTTCGCTTGAGTGTATCGAATGTATATCACCAACGGTTGGGATCAACAACCGTTTTCCCGAATGGGACAGCATCAAACAGAATAAGGAATTGAATGAATTTCTCCAAACAGGTGATAATACACCCTAATGGGAGCTACCCACATAGCCATGCTGCCTGCCATATTTTTGTCATTTCCCGGTTGTTGAGGCCTAAGGCTATGCTTAATTACTTCTCAATGATAGCACAGTCACTTTGAATGCCACATTGTCAGTTTCGTTAACCGTTAATTGATTTGCACAAATATAATCTGGATATTGCTAAGAGAATAAATTCTCCGCCACCACATACATTTATACAGACCAACATATGCGATCATTGGAAAACTCTGTCAAACATTCGTCCATATGTTCATTCTGGGATTGAACGAAACAGAAGGCACAATTTCCATTAATAGATAAAGCCCTTGCACTCTACTCCATCTCCGATTATCTTCATATAATCTGATTCGCAACGCTACTGCCAATACGGAGTGGTTCTCAGATAATAATCCAACCGGTCTCTCCATATTGACAATGATATCGGCATACACTTCTATAGTCGGTTATTTAACTATCGAAGAAAAAAAACATTCATTCAAAGCATCAAACAAATCACTGTGCCTTTTAATTAATATTTCATTAATTAAAACACTTCTCCATTTCCTTATCCATATTCATTAACACGATATTTTCGATAATCATGTTGGCCTCTTACGCTATTTGGAAAACATTTCTATATATCGCCTTCTTTTATTTTCTGTACTTCGAAAATATATTCTATTTAAAATTGGAAAACATTCCAATTACTTATCTCTTTCATGACCATTCATTTATTTCTATACTCTAGAAATATTTATTATTATATTTCCAAATTTATTTATTATTATTACATTTATTATTATTATATTTATTATTATACTTGGGTTAAATGGAATGTTGTCTAAAACATCGTTAGAACAACCCAAAACACTGCATCTAACTAACTCTTATTCAAACATTTCTCTTCGAGACTGGATCTTGCTATTTATCGGTTAAAAATGAAATCAATCAAGTTAGGGTATAACTACCTCTCGGACCTTGACTGAAAACATCCTTAACTTCAAAACGGACAAGACTACTTACCTCGAATAATCAACGTCATAAAAACCAATAATTCATTTTTAAACCCGTATATGTTTCTCTTTCTAATTTTACAAGATTTAGTTATAGATTTCCTTTTTGTTTATAATATTCTATTTTTAAGTTTGTTTCCTTATCAAATTCTATATATATTGATACATTGATTTCCAGTTATCAAAATTTCTTAAAAATATTCTGACTCCTCAAATTTTCGGAAAATTTCGCCATAACCTCCTTTGTACGGGTCACTCGGTACAACTACAAAACGCCTCTCTGGGCCCTTTCCATTCAAAAAGAAAAACAAAAAGCCAAGCGGCTTGCCGATTCGGCGCATAAAATCTCATATGGAATTTAAACGTGTACCTTTTTGTCGGGCACATAAATTAAAATCTTCATACACTTCATTCCATACATGTCTAACCCATATACATCCATTTCTAATTTATTCCAACTCAATCCGGTCATTTTAATTCAATTCGCTAATTTATTCTTTAATTAGAACTTTAGCCTATTTCACTTTTATTAGAACATATCATGTTCGTACATATTTTTAATTTACTTAAAAACTAATTGAATTCCATTCTCAACTCGAATTTCATATTCGATCCCGAATATGAATTCACAAACCCGTTCACTTATCCAACGCCTAATTTCGATTCAAAACACGCTTAAATAATTATTCTTCAAATTAGTTACTTCTATTCAATAATTAAAAATCAGATTTTTGTTTCAAAAATCAGTTCACTTACTCCACTTGGGTTCATCTTATTCTATATCTCAAGTCTGGATTTTTCTAATGGACTTTCGGATTTTATTTTCTTAAAATCCTTTTATTTATTTAGATAAATCGTTATGGTTTTATAATGGTTATGGCGCTGCTTTTCTAAAAATTTGATTTTGACATAACTCAAAATATATAAGACGAAATCTTGATTTTTCTCTTCCATTAGAAAACTATTATCAAATCGGTCCTGACGCTTATTGTTTCAAAGACTTTCGACTAAAACTGAGTTCTATATACTCAATTGAAGTTCAAAACGCCAATTTACGAACTGCCAAGCCGCGACGAGTTCATTTTAATTATAATTATATACATAACGTTAAAATTCGTTCTATAAATAAATTTCACTTCCATTTCCTAAATATTAAATATAAACTAAACCCGTTTACCAAATCTAACTAAATATTTCGATTATTCCTAATCGTCGATTATTTCGTAACTCAGTTATACATTTATTTATGCTTTGATCTTCTATATTTAATTCCAATTCCTTTTATAAATAAATTATTTATAAAATTTAATATAATCGAATTTCAATTATAAACCCGTTGGATTTTTCTTAATTCAATTTATATTTCGAATTCCGAATTATAATCAAATCGTTCTATTTCAAAACACTTCCCAATTCACTTTTAAATTCATCTTTGAATTTAAATATTTAAATTATCAAATTGATAATTTTTCACCTTTCTTTGTAAACATCATTTATTTTGCTTGTTTATATATTTAAACAAGTCTCGATTTAAAATCCATTTTGAAATTAAATTGCTACTTTGGAAAAATAAATGTTCCTTTTTAACTTCACACTTGTATTTACATTTTCCCAATTATCCAATGATAATTAATTTTACTTCATTTATAAACATCGTTTATAAATTCACTTCCGTTCCCCGATTATCCAATGATAATCGTTCCATTTTATTTATAAACAGCGTTTATAAATTTACTTAAATTCCCTGATTATTTAATTTATAATCATCGTTTATAAATTTCAATACTTCAATTCCTGGATTTTTTTTATTTATAAACATCATTTATAAATTTCAATACTTTTTTTATTTATTCAAAACAAGTTAATATTTCTAGTCCATTCGCATTTCAAATTCTATTTTCAAAAAAATAGAATTTCCCGTTTAAATCTCAAAATCTCTTTTCATGATATTTTTATAAATCAAAAATTTGGGCCCAGTGATATTCAATCAATCAAAAACCCCCAGTTATCGACCATAGATTTTCTAACACATCATATATGATAATATATATAAAAACAAACAATTAATAATATTTTTGAGGAATCCAGTCGGATTCTTCCAACCTGTTTTCCTGCATCCACAGACGTTAACCAACATAAATAACACCCATCCTGCTTCGAGGCAGGATATCGCAGTATAGAAGGTCATCCACTATCATAGCGTGGGGCGTATAGGGTCATCTGCTAATGATACTGCGGGCATCCGCTAATGATACTGCGGGAATCCAACCACCAATATATATATATATATATATATAATAACCACAACAACCAAGCATAAATAACTAATATATTTTTAATAGCCACAAAAATATTTCAGTGAATGCAAACAACCAACCAACAATTATTTTAATAAATAAAATAATTCTAAAAAGAATATCAGTGAGATTTACTTACCGTGTTTTTAATTGCAATCCATTACAGTTCCTTTTTAAATTCCTGGTTATGCAGACCTTTGCTACGAATTACTCGTCTGACTTTGTTCGATAAAATCTTGTATAAATTAAACATGACATTTATTATTTTTAGCTATCAAACAAAATTTAAATGTGATTAAAATTTAATTACTGAACTAAATTATTACCTTTGACCAATTTTTTTTCCTTCTTTCAATCTTCTTCCCTGTTAAAATTTCGGCCCCTCAAATCTGGATCGCATACCTTCAGAAACAAAGAACGATCCTGTGAGCTAAGATATCCAACGAGTCCATCCACATCAGCTTCCTTAAATTGCTACTGATTATTCATCATCGTTTACCATTGTCAGCTACATGAAAACATTCCAAGTTCAATGACCGTACTTCCCAAGGTCCACCGTCGCACACCACTTCTTCACAGAATATCGAAGTCCACCTTAATAGCCCTTTCAATCCAATTACCTACCTCACGGCTGTCATGCTCGAACACCCATTTGCACTGTTCAAACATTGTTTTCCCCTTTTTCAAACTCTCGTACCCTAAATTGGCACGCCATCTGAAGCGACCCGAACTTCCCCGGTCTCCGAAGAGATGAGAAAGAACGAATTACTGTGAGGACAAGACAAAACAGAACGCAGACGGAAGAACATTTCATTGTTATTACAACAATTCCATCAGAATACAAGAATATACAGAGTATAAAGAATAAATTACATTCAATAAATATCAGAGATTACAATAAATTACATAGCAGCGGAAAATAATACAAAGCACAACTGAAGGTGATATACGGATACAGAGCTTTCCGGATATCATTCCAGCTGTAAACCAGGATCCTGTGGATATAAATCTGCAAAACCAAAACTACTAGTTGCCCGTGCGGAAAATAGGGGCACCCAGAGTTTAGGTTAAAACAATAAACTCCAGGTCAGTCATGTGACTGGTGTGAGAACTAAAACAGTTATTTAAAGCTTGACTTTAAAAGAGAGTAATTCGAGCGACCACGCCGTATAACACGGAACGGGTTTCCTCCCAAGAATACCAGTGCATAGAATAAACAGCGCAATGCTTTTTCGAAAAATGAAGCTATTATAAGACCCAGGTCCCATCACACAATGCAACGCAAACCGGAGGATAGGGTTTTCCCTTATAATAGCCAAACATGCTTGGTACGTTTAAAACAAATCATTTGATACTATAATAAGTGTATAGTGTCAAAACATTTCAATCATAAATATCAATCATAGGCGGCATAACTACCATCTACTACGTTGTCATACTAGTTCTACAATTAAAACCGAATTACACGTATTGGAAATTGGATTTCCGTCATGAGTCGAGGCAAGGGGCAAGCTCCTCTCCGCGTTCGAGACACTCTAGCAAATGCTCAGGACTACGCACTCTGGGCAGCCACTTGGATCGGTTGGGCCGGTCCTCACTTACGTTAGAGGATTATTTATGCCTGAACACACGTTTCCCGGTCCTTACAGACCTATAATCGAGGCGCCTCATTCCAACAACCACAAAGGTGAAAAGTATATAAATGTCAGGGTTGGTAAGTCACTGACACCACCAAAGCTAGAAAGAAACGTCGTGTTCTTCCAACGGTCCGTATCCCGTTTTTAACTCATACCGAGGTGTGAGCCTCGCGAATTCACGTTATACACAAAGCTGCCGCGTAGGCCGTGCTTTGATCATCAACCACAAGACTTTGCTTTTCAACAGAAGCCTTGATCATTGCATCTTAGCGTGCCACACATGCAATTTATGCCATGCGACTGATGTCCATCGATATACAACCCCTGAGCTCGTACGTCTCAGAGAAGGGCGTTAAGCAAAAGAATAAATTCTCCGCCGCCAAACAGATGTATATTTAATAGAAATCAATCAACACAGAATAAAATCCAATGTCAGACACACAATCCATTTACAAGTCCGTTCTGGGTCTGAACGAAACCGGAGACACTTTCCTCGCATATCCATCGATCTCCAAGTACGTCTGGACGACCACCAACTATTTCCATCCTCTTGGGTGTACAGCCCTATCAGGATCGTCAGTAATTATCCAAACGATGTGAAGACTTCCGGTCTTCAACCACCGTCTTCATCTTCGACATATCATCGAATCGGTTATTCAGAATGGGTATAAACCCGGACTTTCCGAACAACCCCCGTATATTAAAAACAAATGTTACACAAACACAACATACGCCTCATTCCAATGTAGAATATCCTTTTTATTCACGAAATCACTTCTTAGGGAAAGGTTCCCATTAATTTTATCAAAGATAAATTCTTTAAAATTTATCCTTTAATCTTCCTTTGGATGTCGTTCAAACCAAATTATGGTTTTCTAAACTAGTCGAGATTAGCGAACCGTAACGAAGTAATTATTTATTTTATTTCCCAATCCCAACCTATTCATCCCATGAAGCAAAACTGGTAATACCCCATATCTAATACTATGGTGTTATCGGTAAAATTAATTACCATTTCATGTTCAAATCTAATTAAAGATTTAACTATCTCTTTGGAGCAAAACTGGAGATACTCCATTCTCGCTCATTTCTAAATTTGATAATTCAGATTATAGATCCACATTTCAACCTAATTGCAGATTCGTTAAAACTCCTTTTACTGGGTTAAAGAACCAGGTGTTATTTAAAACACAGTTCACGACAAACCCAAATCACATTCTATTTATTATCGGGTTAAAGAACTAGTGTTATTTAAAACACCGTTCACGATAAACCCATTTCAAATCCAATCAAATATATTAGAAATTCCGATTATTTAAAACCCCTTTTTAAATCTAATTTATTTATTTAAAAATAATTGGGTTTTAAATTTAGTTCAAAACTAGTTCATTGCGATAAAAATCCATTTTTATCTTTTCAAATATGGAGTTTTTCACCCCAATTTTTCTCAAATCATTTCTTATGATGTTACACAAATTATTGATATTTTTAATAATTTTATCAAGACCCGTACAGTCGATTTCCATCAACGGCCATCGAACTGCACTTACAGCGCCCTTTTTCAAATTTGATTTGGACGTAACTCCAAATCCAACCGTTATATTTTGAATTTCTAATATTCGTTAGAAAGCTCTTTTCGATACGAACCCAACGGTTCCGGTTTTAGGAGAATCCGACGGTCGGATCTCCCGTAATGTCCGTTTGAAATAAATGGTCGAAATTCACGAACTGCCGCGCCGCGGCGTGTTCTATTCAGGCCATTATATTATATATATAATATATATTTCGTCGATTTCTATTTAAAACGAATTATATAAATAGTTTTAAATTCGTTTCCAAAAACAATTTCAACTTCCCTTTCATTTCAAATCAAAATTGAATTCTTCCTTATAAATTCGTTTTAAAATTCATTTCAATTCAATTCAAGTTTCTATTCGATTCATTTCAAAGTGGTTTTCTATTCGATTCAATTCAAATTGGTTTTCTATTCGATTCAATTCAAATTGGTTTTCTATTCGATTTAATTCAAATTGGTTTTCTATTCGATTCAATTCAAATTGGTTTTCTATTCGATTCAATTCAAATTGGTTTTCTATTCGATTCAATTCAAATTGGTTTTCTATTCGATTCAATTCAAATTGGTTTTCTATTCGATTCATTTCGAAATCGTTTTCTGTTCGATTAATTTCGAAATCGTTTTCTATTCAATTCATTTCGAAATCGTTTTCAATTCAATTCATTTCAAAATCGTTTTCAATTCAATTCATTTCGAAATCGTTTTCTGTTCGATTAATTTCGAAATCGTTTTCTATTCAATTCATTTCGAAATCGTTTTCAATTCAATTCATTTCAAAATCGTTTTCAATTCAATTCATTTCGAAATCGTTTTCAATTCAATTCATTTCGAAATCGTTTTCAATTCAATTCATTTCGAAATCGTTTTCAATTCAATTCATTTCGAAATCGTTTTCAATTCATTTCGAAATCGTTTTCTATTCAATTCATTTCAAAATCGTTTTCTATTCAATTCATTTCGAAATCGTTTTCTATTCAATTCATTTTAAAATGAATAAAATCGATATAAATATCGTTCACGTCAAAATGGCGTCAATCTAATCAACACGGCTTCATATAATTCCATTTTCAAATATTCTATTTCGAATATATTTTTTCAAATATTTCCTATTCAAATATTTATATTTCAAATATTTCTATTTTAAAATATTTCATTTTCAAATATTTCGTTCAACACATGACTAATCTCAACGGATGAGTACGGTCAACACATGAACCTTTATATTATATTGATAAAGATGTAAATTTTATTGTTAAAATATTTCATTCAACACATGACTAATCTCAACGGATGAGTACAGTCAACACATGAACCTTTATTTTATATTATAAAGATGTAAATTTTATTGTTAAAATATTTCGTTCAACACATGACTAATCTCAACGGATGAGTACAGTCAACACATGAACCTTTATTTTATATTATAAAGATGTAAATTTTATTGTTAAAATATTTCGTTCAACACATGACTAATCTCAACGGATGAGTACAGTCAACACATGAACCTTTATTTTATATTATTCTTTATTTTCTAAATTGGAATGAGGCCCAATCAATTACCATATAGCGTTAACTATATGGATTTCCATACAACACATGTATATAATAGCATTGAAAAATAATCAACCATCAACCAAAGTGCACTACACTGTATAAGCATCAAATATAGATATCTAACGCTTATAACAGCCTGTCAATCAATCGATCGACATATTTAATCAATCAGGATGAGTGAACTTCAAATTTCATCCTAACACCCGTGTGGGGTTTCAAACAATCAAACGCATATTTTATTTGTGCAGTTGGGCGATGTGTAAAATTTATCGACCCAATCAATGTCAGTCAAATCAGTGTACATAAACAAACCGTCCGGTTTGTAAATGAATATTTATTTATTCACATTCACGTTAAAAATTATATTTTTAACGATAAAACATTTTTATTTTAACATATGAATTTCTATTCAGTTCATTCTTTAAATAAAATGATATTTTTATTTTTCTAACATATTTTAGAAAATTTCGGCGGCATAACGGCACGATACTAGAAACGGGACAAAGCCTAGCCTTATCCCCAGTCTAGTGAAGGACCACGCCATTCACACATCAATCAAATTCACCAAACAACCAAATTTCAACCAAATCATCTAACTAATTTATGCAACCAAACAAACAAGTCCATGGTCTGTGGACGGTTGTGTCGGGTGCTACTAAACACCGTCTGCATCCTAGTATAAATATATATAACTAGAAATAGAAGTTGAAAGGTGAGAAATTCTCACCAAAAGCTATCCAACACCACGACTCTTCATTTATAGAAATCTTCGCCATTCTCGACCTTTGTCGCTTTCGTTGCCCGCATTCACTACATATGTAAAAATCATATTTTTACTTTGCTAATCAATATATAAAAATCGAATTTTTACTTCGCTATTCAATATATAAAAATTGAATTTTTGCTTCGCTATTCAATATATAAAAATCGAATTTTTACTTCGCTATTCAATATATAAAAATCGAATTTTTACTATACTATTCAATATATAAAAATCGAATTTTTACTATACTATTCAATATATAAAAATCAAATTTTTACTATACTATTCAATATATAAAAATCGAATTTTTACTATACTATTCAATATATAAAAATTGAATTTTCACAACGATGTTATATAGATAAAAATTATATTTTCATCACGCTATTTTCCATATAAAGATTTCGCCTTTTTACATATAAAGATCTCGCCTTTTTACATATAAAGATCTCGCCTTTTTACATTTCAAAAATCTAATCTCTTCTAATTTTAAAAAAAATCATAGCTTTTCTATTTTAAAAAATCATCGCTTTTCTATTTTAAAAATCATAGCTTTCCTATTTTAAAAATCATATCTTTCTTATTTTTAGAACATCAAACCTTTTATGTAACTAAAAATCTACGCTTTTTGTAAATAAAAATCCCAACCTTCATGCTTATAAAAATCTATGTTTAATACTTTATATTTTCATAATCAAAGTCTATTTTATTTATATAAAAATCTGAAATTTATGACCAAACTAAATTGAAATCAAAAGAAAACTCACCGTATTTTCTGTTCGAAGGAGAGAGGGGCGCTGCGCTCTGAGGTGGAGCAAGGGGAGGGTGCGTCAGTGCTGTCAGTGGCGGGGGAGGTCGACCTTGGGCGCGGTGGTGGTCTCCTGGTGCAGTGACGGGATGTGGAGGGATGGATTCGATCGGAGGGGGGGGGTCTGTCGCGCCACCGCGACGGCGACGAGGAGATCATCGGGGAGGGCGGCGGCTCCTCCCCGCTTCGACTTCTTCTTCTTCTCTTTTTTTTCCTGTTAAAAATCGATTCTGAATGATAAGAGGGGGGGCCAGCGTATAAGGGAAGAGGGTGAGGAGAGAGAGAATTATAATTTAATTAATTTAATTGCAAAAAGTTGACTTTTATATACGACCTCTAAACGAGGCCCACCGCCTGTCGTCCATAGCGTTTCACCGCCATTCCGAACACAATGGGACATGTTTCGTAGGTTGATTCGATTGTTTGAATCAGTTTCCATTGAATTTACATTTAAATCACTATATTGAATTTTAAACGTACATTTCAAATTACCGGGGCCACAAGCGGACTCTAAAAATTCCCGAAAAATAGTTTCTAGCTTCGTATTCGATACGGTCCTAACAAAACTAGTTTCGTCGAATTCTGAGACCGTTGGAAAAATGGCCAATTTCCAGTCGATTAAAATCAACTGAAACTGGTCAAACGCGTTTTCCTTTGCCACGCTCACATATTGATTCGAAAAATTATGAAATTTGGAATCTAGCAATAATTTAACATCACAGATCCAACAAAAGTGGTTTCGTCAAAATCCGAGGTCGTTTGCAAAATGTCTATTTTTAAGGGCCTGAATTCCATAACGACTATTCAGAATTTTCAACTGGACATATCTTTTGATTCCCGCTATGAAATTTTGATTTTTCGGATTCGTTGAAAAGATATTATAAATTAGATCCTATTATTTTTGGTTTCACTAAAATCCGGATTGTTTTGCACCCGGTACATTTAATTGAAGTTTGAAATCGAATTATCGAACTACCGCGCCATTTTCAATTCTATTTATAATTATTTATATTCTAACGACGACACGTATAATATATACGTTCTAATTATATTCAAAATGTATTTCTCGTCGATATTATTTAAAATAATTCATTTTAAATATTCTAAATTCGCTAAAATTGCCAAAATAAAAATTTTAAACTGGCTCAGATTTTCCGGGTTATTACAATCTCCCCCACTTAAAACTTTTCGTCCCCGAAAAGGAACAAAGTCGAAAGTGGTTTGATTAATCAACTCTACGTTCGATCTGGCTTCCATTCTCCAACTTTTCAGTTTCTGAGAATTTTCAAATTTTCAAAAATTTGGCTAACACCCTAAATTTTCGAAAAATTTCGCCATAACCTCCCCTACACCGGGAGCCACGGGAAAATCCCGAAATTGCCATATAGGCCTTCTGATCTCAAAAAGAAAAAGAAAAAGCCAAGCGGCTAGCCAATAGGCTCATAAAATCATCATCACCCAACAAAACAGTAAATTATGTAGTAAACATGTACCTATTTGTCGGGCAAACAAATTTTATTCTTCGGCTCTAGCCTCCTTGCTATGACCTGTTCAATGTAAGTATATGTATATGCAAGCAAATGCGACCAATTTTCAATACAATTCAAAATTTGATGCAATTAGGCATAATGGTTCAAAATTAGCAAACAAATAAACAAACAACACAAACATCAATCAATTAGTGGATTATAGTTTCAAATTCATAATTTTGATACATATACAAAAAATCATCTTTTTGATGCCAATTCACAACAATGTGTTCTAACTATATATAAGTTTTGGTTCTCACACCAGTCTAATGGAAATATATAGGTATCACACCTTCATCACTCGAAAATAAATGCTGATGATGTTTCGAACCACCATCAGAACATCTCTGGGCGACTAGAATGTGATTCTATATCTATCCAGTATATTAAAACTTCGAATATACGTTCATGACGCGTATATGCAAAATCTTTATATAGCGGATTGTCCATATTCAAAATAAATAAATATTCAAATACGTATAAAATGGTTTAAATTTTCCAAACAAAAATTGTTTTCATTTGGAAATTATACTCTTCACACTCGTTCTAGGATACTACTGATCCTATCTCTAACGAGTCATTCTAATTGGATTTTACTAATCCAATATCTGATGAATTCTTTCGTATGGTTCTAATGTGTCTTGTTCTCGAGCTCTGTAAACCAAAGCTCTGATACCAAATGAAGGTTGCCGACGAAATCTGGTAGGCTTTGCAACCATCCCTTCATCCCCCAAGCAGCAGGTAATACCCACCGTGGCTCCTACATGGTCCCCCAATTCCTTGTTTTACGGCGACCCTCTCGAGTCTCGCGCCTACTGGTGAACAAACGCCCTCCCCAGCGACATGTAGGGGTAAGAGTCTCCCGTGCGCCACCAAACCGCGAAGCGAGAACCCCCTATCATGCGTACCCGGCCTACTCAGGGCCAGCAACAAGAACTGGCGATACTCCATTCTCGCTCATTTCTCAATTTGATAATTCAGATTATAGATCCACATTTCAACCTAATTGCAGATTCGTTAAAACTCCTTTTACTGGGTTAAAGAACCAGGTGTTATTTAAAACACAGTTCACGACAAACCCAAATCACATTCTATTTATTATCGGGTTAAAGAACTAGTGTTATTTAAAACACCGTTCACGATAAACCCATTTCAAATCCAATCAAATATATTAGAAATTCCGATTATTTAAAACCCCTTTTTAAATCTAATTTATTTATTTAAAAATAATTGGGTTTTAAATTTAGTTCAAAACTAGTTCATTTCGATAAAAATCCATTTTTATCTTTTCAAATATGGAGTTTTTCACCCCAATTTTTCTCAAATCATTTCTTATGATGTTACACAAATTATTGATATTTTTAATAATTTTATCAAGGCCCGTACAGTCGATTTCCATCAACGGCCATCGAACTGCACTTACAGCGCCCTTTTTCAAATTTGATTTGGACGTATCTCCAAATCCAACCGTTAGATTTTGAATTTCTAATATTCTTTAGAAAGCTCTTTTCGATACGAACCCAACGGTTCTGGTTTTAGGAGAATCCGACGGTCGGATCTCCCGTAATGTCCGTTTGAAATAAATGGTCGAAATTCACGAACTGCCGCGGCGCGGCGCATTCTATTCAGGCCATTATATTATATATATAATATATATTTCGTCGATTTCTATTTAAAACGAATTATATAAATAGTTTTAAATTCGTTTCCAAAAACAATTTCAACTTCCCTTTCATTTCAAATCAAAATTGAATTCTTCCTTATAAATTCGTTTTAAAATTCATTTCAATTCAATTCAAATTTCTATTCGATTCAATTCAAAGTGGTTTTCTATTCGATTCAATTCAAATTGGTTTTCTATTCGATTCAATTCAAATTGGTTTTCTATTCGATTCAATTCAAATTGGTTTTCTATTCGATTCAATTCAAATTGGTTTTCTATTCGATTCAATTCAAATTGGTTTCCTATTCGATTCAATTCAAATTGGTTTTCTATTCGATTCATTTCGAAATCGTTTGAAATCGTTTTCTATTCAATTCATTTCGAGATCGTTTTCAATTCAATTCATTTCAAAATCGTTTTCAATTCAATTCATTTCAAAATCGTTTTCAATTCAATTCATTTCGAAATCGTTTTCAATTCATTTCAAAATCGTTTTCAATTTAATTCATTTCGAAATCATTTTCAATTCAATTTATTTCGAAATCGTTTTCAATTCAATTCATTTCGAAATCGTTTTCAATTCATTTCGAAATCGTTTTCTATTCAATTCATTTCAAAATCGTTTTCTATTCAATTCATTTCGAAATCGTTTTCTATTCAATTCATTTTAAAATGAATAAAATCGATATAAATATCGTTCACGTCAAAATGGCGTCAATCTAATCAACACGGCTTCATAAAATTCCATTTTCAAATATTCTATTTCAAATATTTTTTTTTCAAATATTTCCTATTCAAATATTTCTATTTCAAATATTTCTATTTTAAAATATTTCATTTTCAAATATTTCGTTCAACACATGACTAATCTCAACGGATGAGTACGGTCAACACATGAACCTTTATATTATATTGATAAAGATGTAAATTTTATTGTTAAAATATTTCGTTCAACACATGACTAATCTCAACGGATGAGTACAGTCAACACATGAACCTTTATTTTATATTATAAAGATGTAAATTTTATTGTTAAAATATTTCGTTCAACACATGACTAATCTCAACGGATGAGTACAGTCAACACATGAACCTTTATTTTATATTATAAAGATGTAAATTTTATTGTTAAAATATTTCGTTCAACACATGACTAATCTCAACGGATGAGTACAGTCAACACATGAACCGTTATTTTATATTATTCTTTATTTTCTAAATTGGAATGAGGCCCAATCAATTACGATATAGCGTTAACTATATGGATTTCCATACAACACATGTATATAATAGCATTGAAAAATAATCAACCATCAACCAAAGTGCACTACACTGTATAAGCATCAAATATAAATATCTAACGCTTATAACAGCCTGTCAATCAATCGATCGACATATTTAATCAATCAGGATGAGTGAACTTCAAATTTCATCCCAACACCCGTGTGGGGTTTCAAACAATCAAACGCATATTTTATTTGTGCAGTTGGGCGATGTGTAAAATTTATCGACCCAATCAATGTCAGTCAAATCAGTGTACATAAACAAACCGTCCGGTTTGTAAATGAATATTTATTTATTCACATTCACGTTAAAAATTATATTTTTAACGATAAAACATTTTTATTTTAACATATGAATTTCTATTCAGTTCATTCTTTAAATAAAATGATATTTTTATTTTTCTAACATATTTTAGAAAATTTTGGCGGCATAACGACACGATACTAGAAACGGGACAAGGCCTAGCCTTATCCCCAGTCTAGTGAAGGCCCACGCCATTCACACATCAATCAAATTCACCAAACAACCAAATTTCAACCAAATCATCTAACTAATTTATGCAACCAAACAAACAAGTCCATGGTCTGTGGACGGTTGTGTCGGGTGCTACTAAACACCGTCTGCATCCTAGTATAAATATATATAACTAGAAATAGAAGTTGAAAGGTGAGAAATTCTCACCAAAAGCTATCCAACACCATGACTCTTCATTTATAGAAATCTTCGCCATTCTCGACCTTTGTCGCTTTCGTTGCCCGCATTCACTACATATGTAAAAATCATATTTTTACTTTGCTAATCAATATATAAAAATCGAATTTTTACTTCGCTATTCAATATATAAAAATTGAATTTTTGCTTCGCTATTCAATATATAAAAATCGAATTTTTACTTCGCTATTCAATATATAAAAATCGAATTTTTACTATACTATTCAATATATAAAAATCGAATTTTTACTATATAATTCAATATATAAAAATCGAATTTTTACTATACTATTCAATATATAAAAATCGAATTTTTACTATACTATTCAATATATAAAAATTGAATTTTCACAACGATGTTATATAGATAAAAATTATATTTTCATCACGCTATTTTCCATATAAAGATTTTGCCTTTTTACATATAAAGATCTCGCCTTTTTACATATAAAGATCTCGCCTTTTTACATTTCAAAAATCTAATCTCTTCTAATTTTAAAAAAAAATCATAGCTTTTCTATTTTAAAAAATCATAGCTTTTCTATTTTAAAAATCATAGCTTTTCTATTTTAAAAATCATATCTTTCTTATTTTTAGAACATCAAACCTTTTATGTAACTAAAAATCTACGATTTTTGTAAATAAAAATCCCAACCTTCATGCTTATAAAAATCTATGTTTAATACTTTATATTTTCATAATCAAAGTCTATTTTATTTATATAAAAATCTGAAATTTATGACCAAACTAAAGTGAAATCAAAAGAAAACTCACCGTCTTTTCTGTTCGAAGGAGAGAGGGGCGCTGCGCTCTGAGGTGGAGCAAGAGGAGGGTGCGCCAGTGCTGTCAGTGGCGGGGGAGGTCGACCTTGGGCGCGGTGGTGGTCTCCTGGTGCAGCGACGGGATGTGGAGGGATGGATTCGATCGGAGGGGAGGGGGGTCTGTTGCGCCACCGCGACGGCGGCGAGGAGATCATTGGGGAGGGCGGCGGCTCCTCCCCGCTCCGACTTCTTCTTCTTCTCTTTTTTTTGTTAAAAATCGATTCTGAATGATAAGAGTGGGGGGGCCAGCGTATAAGGAAAGAGGGTGAGGAGAGAGAGAATTTTAATTTAATTAATTTAATTGCAAAAAGTTGACTTTTATATACGACCTCTAAACGAGGCCCACCGCCTGTCGTCCATAGCGTTTCGCCCCCATTCCGAACACAATGGGACATGTTTCGTAGGTTGATTCGATCGTTTGAATCAGTTTTCGTTGAATTTACATTTAAATCACTATATTGAATTTTAAACGTACATTTCAAATTACCGGGGCCACAAGCGGACTCTAAAAATTCCCGAAAAATAGTTTCTAGCTTCGTATTCGATACGGTCCTAACAAAACTAGTTTCGTCGAATTTTGAGACCGTTGGAAAAATGGCCAATTTCCAGTCGATTAAAATCAACTGAAACTGGTCAAACGCGTTTTCCTTTGCCACGCTCACATATTGATTCGAAAAATTATGAAATTTGGAATCTAGCAATAATTTAACATCACGGATCCAACAAAAGTGGTTTCGTCGAAATTCGAGGTCATTTGCAAAATGTCTATTTTTAAGGGCTTGAATTCCATAGCGACTATTCAGAATTTTCAACTGGACATATCTTTTGATTCTCGCTATGAAATTTTTATTTTTCGGATTCGTTGAAAAGATATTATAAATTAGATCCTATTATTTTTGGTTTCACTAAAATCCGGATTGTTTTGCTCCCGGTACATTCAATTGAAGTTTGAAATCGAATTATCGAACTACCGCGCTATTTCCAATTCTATTTATAATTATATATAATTATTTATATTCTAACGACGAGGCGTATAATATTTACGTTCTAATTATATTCAAAATGTATTTCTCGTCGATATTATTTAAAATAATTCATTTTAAATATTCTAAATTCGCTAAAATTGCCAAAATAAAAATTTTAAACTGGCTCAGATTTTCCGGGTTATTACACCATCCTTGCATCCACAGTTTCAGACGAAAACCCATGGCCTATAGCAAAACATCGACCCTTTTTATCATTAGAAACAAATGCGATCAACCCTGGGAGAACCACCATACTCTTTGAACATCGCGATATCCCCCCTAATGTTCGACGAAAACCCATGGCCTACAGCAAAACATCGACCCTTTCTATCATTAGAAACAAATGCGATCAACTCTGGGAGAACCACCACACTCTTTGAACATCGCGATATCCCCCCTAATGTTCGACGTCGTTGTTTCCACAGCCTCACAAAAAACCCCCGTACCTTTAGATTTCACCTTCGTCTTCACCAACTCGAGCGTCGGCCAAACCCAGATCTGCAGTCCAACGTCAATCCCCTAGAATTTGATCGCACCAATCTCAAAGGATAAAGGACAGAAGCTTGGATTCCATGAAATTAACACTTCCCATTTTCGAATGCTTTTGCTTACATTTGATCTTCGAAATCGTTTTGAGAAAGACTGGCCGTTTTTTTATTTAGGGAACAAGATCGATTTGAGTGAAAAAAATGGTGACTGCGATTTTTAACAATGGGCTATTACTTTGTTTACTGAAGTAGCTTTGGGATTTACAGTAGAAAGGGGGAGTTGCGTTTTTAACGAGTGGAGTACGAGTTTTAATCTTACCGAGGGAGCGGCATTTTTATCTCCTGAAGCTTGCGAATGAATTTCCCTTGCAGAAGGAAGAATTAGGATGGCGATTTATAGATGACGAATACTTAGAGGTTAAGGCATAACATCTGCGCAAGATACGGGTTAGGGTATGTTATAGTACCATGTTTTTAATGTGATGTGAGATAAAGCGATTTTGTTTCTTTTTTAAAAGATACTGATTTGATTTCGAATCTATCCACAATCAAATATCTCGGGGTCCATTAATTTAAATCACGAACTGCTATTTTAGCATATAGACAGTAATTTAAATGTAATAACGGTATTCTGGTATCAACAGAATATATTCTGAAATTAAATTTAAATGTATATATATGAAATAACCAAAATAAATTAATATAATATAATTTAAATTCAAACAAATAAATTCTTCGATAATAAATTATTATTATCGATTCCATTTAAATTGAATTTCTATAAATTATCTGAATTGTTTTCAATTTAGTTTTAACTTCAAATTCCGTTATTCGTCGATTTCGTATTTTGATAATTTGATATATTCGATATAAAATAGAAATCGATTTTTAAATCGACATTTAATATAAAAATTCATTTATATTATCTATTCAATATTTAAAACTATATTAAATATTTAAAATAAATTGTTTGAAAAATCCGGGTCGTTACTTCTTTTGTAAATAAATAAATATTACTTTGGGTATTTTTATGTGTTTTTACAGATTGTCAGTTAATGTCTCCTTCATTTCAACTAAAGGTCAATTGCAAAGAAAAGCTACTTCCTTATGTCAACACTTCCTTAATCCCAAAAGAAGTTGTAGCTCACTGGCAAAGGCATAGGAATTTGTACAAAGAGACCTGAGTTCGATCCTTGGCAAGCCTTATTTTTGCTGAAAAAGGGAGCATGGATTTATACACACACCGTCTTCTTTGCTCTGAAGAATATATGGAATAGTGATATGTTATATATATATATATTCTTATGTATATATAATGTATGCACTAATAAAGATTTTAAGGAATAAGCATAAAGATTTTAATGAATTACTGCCAAAGAAATCCAATCAAGCTGCCAAATGTCAATAATCAAGGAGAAAGATCTTCAAGGAATATCTCAACCATTATATTATATCTCTTTTATTTGTAAATAAATTATTTCACGGGATTCAATCTTGGCCTAATTATTCTCATAGAAAGGGACTACATTCCTATAAATACGCCTTGTATCCATTGTAAACAGTTATCCATTATTATGTATTCTGTTCTTCTTCATTAATAAAGTTTTTCTTTTATTTTTCTACAATTTGATTTTTCTAAGCAATTAGTGTTGTCTACACAATTAGATTTGGTAGAGAATTATTTGTATTTTTCACTTATTTCCATTAGTGATTAACCGTCTGATTAAATTCAGCGGCAATCCAAATCTCAATTTTCTATCGTTTCTGTTTGCTGTTTTATTTTCTTGTAATTTGTCCTTTTGTTTAGTTGTTGAATTTGGTATTGATCTGATTAGATTCAGATCTATACTAAATTCATTAGCATTAATTCAAAACCATCTTCATATATTGTCTAGCTCGCCTAAGAAATATATAAATAATAAATTTTAAAATTACTCCCTGTGTTCGACCTGCATATTACACGATCTGTGTGCTTGCAGTATTATTACATAATTCGTGCTTTTCTAATTTATAGGAAAGCGTCGATCAGGTTTTTGGCGCCGTTGCCGGGGAGACAACAATTAAATTTTATTATTTATTTAATTTCTGATTCATGCTAGTTTTTATTTTATTTTGTTGTTTTTCATTTGGTTTTATATATAAAAAGAAAAAACTCTTAATTGGTTTCTTATTTTTCCTTGTTTTATATATAAAAAAAATCTTGAGTGATTGATTCAGTATTATGAATTGGTACTGCAATTATCTAAACAAGAAAAGAAAAAAAATCTTGCCATTTCCTCTTTTATTTCTTTCCTCTTTTCAATTTCTTTCCAAATTTTTTTTTATAATTACTTTCCTTTCTTCGTTTACAAGAATCTCTTTCTTTTCTGAAAAAAAAACTTGTCAGTTCCTCTTTGTTTCCTTTCCACTTTTCTCAAACTTTGCCAATTCAATTTTGTTTTCCTATTTATAATTCCTTTCGACTTTTCTTAAAATTAAAAAAAAAGTCACAACATTTCCTTCTCAATTTCTTTCCATTTCTCTTCTCTGTTACAAATTTAGCACCACCGCAATTTTTACAGTAATCCGTTCATAGTTCCTCCTCCTGTTGCAACAAACTTTTCCTTCACCAACTCTTTCTTCACTGCCATCAATCCGACCACAATAACTCCATCCTCTCCACCGAAACCAACATCGTTACTTTAACCACCACAAACGACCCACTACCCAAAAGCCAATACCTTCCCTACCCATTCACAAACCCAGTTAAAAATTCACACCATCCATCTGAACCACTCACCAAACCTCCCTCAACCAGTACCACAATCCATCTTAGAACTTTGCAAACTCCCTCCCAATCACCTCGCTACACCAAGTGCCAAAGAAATCAAAACACTTCATCATCCTCGCAACATCAATCTCCACCCACAAACCTCTCCTTTCACCCAACTCAGCCACTACCAAAACTATTTCGATTACCCAAACCCCCACACCTGCAATCCAGACAACACCATTCACTAACGAAACCCAGTAACTTTGCTTCACATCCATAATTGCCTGATCAAACCGAAATCGCGCATTCCCACCCAAATTTCAGAACTTTATCTCCAACCTATTTTATTCCAGTCCAATCCAAAACCTAAAAATCCGAGCTTTTAGACGGTCGATCTCAAAATGGCATCGAGTCTGGAAACGAAACAAAAAGGGTTGGGTTTTGTGTTTCCTGAGAAAGAAAGGGAAAGTGACATCTTAGTTATTCCTAGGAGATTAATGTGAAGGTGTTAGTTGAGGGGGGAGTGCGGTTATTTTCTTTTTCTGAGTAAGAAAAGGGGCGTGAGTTCTGATTTTGCCTATTGCGGGTCAGATTGTTTACAAACAACAGGGTAGTGAGGGTTTAAAAAAGACAACAGACACGTGAGTTTTTTTTGTGTTAGGTTGAATTCCATTTATTGAAAGCAGGATCTTCTTCATTCAATCAATTTGTTTGACTAAGAGTATTTTGGCAAGTTCTGGTTTTGAGCAATTGTTGAGAATATTCTATTTCAGGCATAAATTATTTCTTGGGTTATTGAGTTCAAACCGTTTTGTTAAGCATATTTATTTCCTTTTGGCCGAGTTGAAGGTTCAAATTTTTTTAGTGTTGACATTTAAGAAAAAGAAAAAAAAGAGATATCAAATCAAATCAAGAACTGAGTGTAAGAATTCAGTCAAGTGACAAATCAAGGAATTCAGAAGTCAAGCAACTTGCAAACACTATGATTTTAATAGTGGAAGCTATTCAATCTCTGGATGGACTGCCATACACCGCTGTAAAGTTTTCTGAACTCTATAGGTGTTGCGGTTGCTCAAAAATATAGAAATTGCTTGTAAAAATCTTCTGCAGGGGCTGCGGTTTGCTTGTAAAATATTTTAATTTTCTGCAATTTATTATTTTGTGACTATTCTTTGATTGAAATTTCTGAATCTGATGTGTTAGGAATTAATTTCCGTCATCACTCTCATTGGTTTTCAACTTTAAAATTCATTAAACGTTGATTCTAGGAAAATACGATCTCATACAAAATAATATAATTAAAAAGTGGTGCTTTGTGAAGTTGATTGTCTCGTATAATTGGATCGCGAATATATAGTAGTTCAATTTATTGAACTATTAGAAAAGAGGTTGCATACTACCCGTAAAACATTGGTCGTATCCCTTAGTATTCATACTATATGTCAACGGCCATAAGAGCCTCTTCCCCCTTCTACTTGAGTCAGTTAATTAACGGAGCACAACTTAGTATTTTATACTATTTGAAGTGAGAATAATTTCTGTCTTGCATTGACTTCATTCAAATGTCTGATTCAAGAAAATCCTTGAGAGAATCGTGGGATAATAACCTTCGTAGACGTCCACTGGAAGAGTATGAGTATGAATTTCAACTCATGAAGTAAAATTTTCCGAAATTTCGTGAGCCCAATGGTAACAATTTTCAAGATTTTCCAACTGACCAACAATCTCAAAATCATAGAAATGATCAAAATTTTGATTTCAATTCAAATTTCATTAATTCCGATTATGGGCCACATCCACATCAAATAGCCTTGAATTTCAATATGGAGTTGATCCACATCAATTAATCACTTCGAAAATAATTTTGAAAATGAAAATGATTTTCAAATCGGTCAAAATTTTGAAAATTACAACCCATATCCACATCTTGAGAGTTACCAAAATTTCAATTTTCCCTCAAATTCCAATAGCTTTGGTTATGAACATAATTTTTATAATCAAAATGATTTCTATTATCATTGTCATTTTTCTGAAAATTCGAACAACCACCATATTGGAAAAGACATTAATTTTGAAATTGACGTGGACTACAATTTTGAGAATCAAGAAATCCAAAACGAGAGCTCTCAAATCAACGATTCTAAAGAATATCATCTTAACATTCTTAGAGAGAGAGAGAAGAAGGCTAAATAAAAAGATGAATTAACTTTTTTATTTAATGACGTCTTTGAAAGAACAACGAGAGCAACAAAATCAAATTCAAATAAGTGATGAATCAGAAAATAATCCATTCTTTACCGATAGTGAAAATTTTCAGATTACAACTTTGGAAATTGAGAATAACGATCTAATAAAAGTTTTTCAAAATTCAATAAATGATTTGGACTTTGATTCTTTTCAGGAAAAATATTTAAGCTCAGATTTTGATCTTCCTCTTTCAGGCTGTGAGAAACTTGAAATTCTAGAAATTGAACAAAATGAAAATGTTGTTTTTTTTCAAAATCTCAAAATTGGAAAAGGATTTTAACAAACATGAATTTTTTGGATTGTAGAGGATGAGTTTCCAAATGAGGATGAAATAGAATCAAGCCACCAATCCAAGTTCGAAAATTTTGATTTTGAGGTTTCAAACGAACTTGAAATTGTCAGTGTCGAAAATACATTGTCAATTAATAAAATTGAGAAATGTGATCACATAATCTTGAACAACACTCAGAATTTAAATTTCATGATTGTAACTGAGTTTATATACGATCATAAATTCTTGGACAATTACATTCATAAATTTGTGGAACACATGAATCATCTTAGAAGCATTACTTCTGTTGGAAAACATCGGGTTAGGATGACACTGGATATTTATCTACTGGACTATAAATCTAGGTATAAAGATGAGATGGTTTTCAAAAATGTTTGCTTATTAGAAAACATGCCTAGACATAGTGGAAATCTAATTCATCGGGCTAGAACAAAGTGTGGTGGAAAAAGTTGGTAGCATTCTTTGCGTCGCATGCATCGCAAACACATATATCATTGTACATGTGATCCATTCTTACATATAGTTAGACTCCATTTCATTCTACAAATAATCTTGCAACTCATTCACCTTTGGGTACGATATTTCAAATTTAGGAAACGTTTACAGTGTGGACACTGTTTATATCTAGTGTGGGGGGAGTCTGCATTTCATTCATTTTCATTTTCATTTTTCTTTATTTTTCCTTCTTTTCTTTTTCATCCATTTAAATAGGACCATCATGCATTTTAGATCGTAGTAACATACCATAATTTTTGTTTATTTTTGGAAATACGACTCAATTTAGGTTGGTACCACAAAATAAGTTAACAATTGTTAGTCAGCTGATAGTATTTTTTTTCTCTCAACTAAGATCGAATAAGAAATATAATGAAAAGTTGAATTTTGAGGGATAATAGTGTAACTGGTACATAGGGAGATTCTTAGGTGATGGCCATGAAGTCTATTCTAAATTGTAGTCTTTGTTTAATGAGTGGAGGACTTGAAAGGCTTATATTGGCTTTTCGAATTTTTAAAACTAAGTTGTGTTAAGCTGAATTCGCGTATCTCTCTCTTGTTCTTATATTTTCAATAATAATAATAGTAATCCAAGGGTATCCAACATTGCATGTAATTCTAGCAATGGTGTGCAAACCCGCCAAGCTATATCCGACATGTTGTTGATAAAGTTAGCGTTGGTATATCTTGGTCTCATTTTATGAGTTGGACACTTAAGGATTACCGACATGTTGTTGACAAAGTCAGCGTATGGTCTGCACAATTCTCCAAGCTCTGTCCCAACTCTCCGTCAGTCCGCAAGGTAGTGTATGTGTGGTATACCTTGGTCTTCAAGTTAGGTGTATGTAATTAATTATAAAGCTTCATATTTTTAGAAATGGAGAATAAGCAATGATGCCTAAACATTTCTTGACGTTATTGATTTGACTAGCCATACACAAAGAAATTAGAATACCACTTTACAAACTATGACAAGCAAACTAAGAAATTATTTCATGGTTGCACTAAGTTATCAACCGAACCAACTGGCCAAACTGGAATTTAACATTTGAAAACTTGAATTGTGTTAAAAATTTGTGACAAGTTGAGGTATCTAAAATAAAATCAACTGATTAGAAATTGTTAACTTAATTTGTTGTACCGCTTTCCTGAACTAATTCATGTTTTCATTTTTATTTTTCATTTGCATATGTTCGTTTCATTCATGCAGTTGCATTAGAAACATAACATACTGCATTTGGATTTTGTGGGTAGTATCCGCTGAAAACCCTCACGAGACACCACTCGTCCTACTAAGGACACCTAGAGGTTTAAGGACTTGTTGCATACGCTCAACGCAATCATGCTTCCTACGAAAGTGTGACCTATCTAGTTTAGTTTTTCATTTTTTTACTCGAGGACGAGTAAAAGATAAGTGTGGGGGTATTTGACTAGCACAGAAATGTGTTTATTTTATGCTCTTATATCATATCATTTGTAAATAAATAAATATTACTATGGGTATTTTTATGTGTTTTTACAGATTAGCAGTTAATGTCTCCTTTATTTCAATTAAAAGCCAATTGCAAAGAATATGTCAACAATTTATCAATTCCAAAAGAAGTTGTAGCTCATTGGTAAAGGCATAGGAATTTGTACAAAGAGACCTGAGTTTGATTCTTGGCAAGCCATATTTTTGCTGAAAAAGGGAGCATGGATTTATACACACACCATCTTCTTTGCTCTGGAGAATATATGGAATAGTGATATGTTATATATATTCTTATGTATATATAATGTATGCACTAATAAAGATTTTAAGGAATATGCATATTCTTCTCAAATCAAATCATTCATTTTCAACTTCCATATAAAAGAAGATTTGAATGAATTACTGCCAAAGAAAATCCAATCAAGCGGCCAAATGTCAATAATCAAGGAGGAAGGTCTTCAAGGAATATCTCAACCATTATATCATATCTCTTTTATTTGTAAATAAATTATTTCAAGGGATTCAATCTTGGCCTAATTATTCTCATAGAAAGGGACTACATTCCCATAAATACACCTTGTATCCATTGTAAACAGTTATCCATTATTCTGTATTTGGTTCTTCTTCATTAATAAAGTTTTTCTTTTATCTTTCTGTAATTTGATTTCTCTTAGAAATTAGTGTTGTATACACAATTAGATTTGGTAGAGCACTATTTGTATTTTTCACTTATTTTCATTAGTGATTAACCGTCTGATTAGATTCAGCTGTAATCCTAATTTTAATTTTTTATCGTTTCTGTTTGCTATTTTATTTTTCTTGTAATTTGTCCATTTGTTTAGTTGTTGAATTTGGTATTGATCTAATTAGATTCAAATCCATACTAAATTCATTAGCATTAATTCAAAACCATCTTCGAATATTGTCTAGCTCGCCAAAGAAATATATATAAATAACAAAATTTAAAATTCCTCCCTGTGTTCGACCTGCATATTACACGATCTATGCGCTTGCATTATTATTACATTTTTCGCGCTTTTCTAATTCATAGGAAAGCGTCGATCAGTGTGTTTGTGTGTGTGTGTGTCGTTCATAGCTTTATCCCAACTATTAAGTGCTTTGCTTTGTGGTAATGGTGATGCGGGTTCGAAACCAAAAATGACATGCTAAGAGCTTACCATAAACATATGCCCAGATCAGCCACTTATGTGGTGCTCGCGGACCGAACTAGGTGCATTATGGTGTTTTATGATTCCTTTTGGTTTCTCCTTGAACAAATGCAATACACATACATAACCCTATTCAATTTTTCTTAATTACTTCTTTCTGTTATAAAATCATTATTTACGTGTATTGAATGGTTCAGTTGTTAATTAATTATTTAATTAATTTCCCTAATTAACTTTCTTTGTCTCGATCCAATTCCAGTCACGTTCTTAATTAACCTCATTAATTAACTACGAATGTTGGTAATTAATGTACACACTAATTGATTACATTCATATGTACACATATTTTAAGGTTTGAATTTCAAACGTTAATTAATTACCTCTATTAATTTGATTGTTTGCTTGCATATACACACTACTCAAACATAAATTTGAAAGATAAATCTTCCTTTAATTGGTCTAATTAATTGTTTTTCAATCTATAATTTGCATTAAATCTTTAATTTAAATATTGATATACGCTACAAATCAATCGACCTTTAATTATTTAGTTTTCAAATTTACACGCGTAATTATTTTTGACATCAAATGTTTGTAACTTCTCCGTTTGAACTCCGATCGAAACACATTACATATGAAAATTAATTAGAAAATCGTCACGAGCTCAATAGTATAAGATCTGTAACCAACTTACAATATTATTCATAATATCCATTCTTTTGTTGTTATTCAATTGTATTAATCACATCATATTATCTAATCAATTAAAAACGTAGGGTGTTACATTAAACATGAAAGGGTTGAAGGTCGGGTTGTTGCAGCGCTTCTTAGAGACAATAGTAATATTTTCAATAGCTTCAACTGCCTTAAGTATATCGTTATTTTTATTTACATTTGTTCATACCATTTTGCTCCTATTTTTCTTTAATAATATTTTAATATAACTAATTCTCTTTCTTTATCACTTTGTTACAAGTAGTCGTAGTAACACCTATTCTAGAACAACAGGTTCTTTTGATTAAGATTCATGCTTGTTAATATCATCTCTTATCAAACCTTCAACTGAACTTTTTGAAGTAGCATTTCTACTTGAAATTTCTTCTTTGAGATTAAATACATCCTCTGTTAAATTAACAAACTGATATGGCACCAGGCTGGGAAGGCAAGATGAGTAGATTGAAGGGAAGGAAGAGACTAAGAAGATGAATTTAAGGAAGAAAACAGAATAATAAAACCTATTGTAATAATGTTTCTATACCATTACTTCTCTATCCTAATACATATAGGGTGCTACTATTCACACTCAGGTTTGCACTTCCGGCCACCATTTTAAATTTAATACAAATGATTATTTTTTATATTCCTCTGGCCACCATATATTATTCTTTCACTCAGTTACTCACCACCGTACTTCTCCTAAGAAAAACATGTACTTCTCTACAATTTTGAACCCTAACAAATGCAAATATTCTTTTATGCCTAATAGAGATGGAAGATTAAGATTAAAAAAAGGTTAGAATTGCTTGATTTTATTGTTTTCTATTATGTTATAGAACATGTTGTTAGGGTTTTTTTTAATGGTTAGGATTTTCCATTGCATTTTAGGATTATTTTTGCCACTCCGTTGGAAATTTTAAACTTGGAGGACATTAAATTTGACGACGTTGTAGTAAAGAATGACAATGTAAGTTTTTACTTGTAGGGTTTTTATCCATATAACTTACGTATCTTCTTTTACAAACTAATACATTAATTTCTTTTTTTGTCCTTTGATAGATGGAGTATTTGAATGATGATAAATTGGACGATAAACATGATGGTTGTGATACTATGATGCAATATTTTGATCAAATAAATTAAAAGACATAAATGCATGATATAAGTGAGGAAGGAAGAGTTTGTGTAGGGGAAGGAGCTGGTGGCCTCTCCATTTTTAGGTTATTAATTTAGACAATGGCCAATAGAGAAAAATTAAAATATTTGGGGTGCTTTTAGTTTTGGTGGCCAGAAATGTAAATCGGGGTGTGAATACTAGCACCCTACATACATAGTGTTGTTCATAACAAACTTTCGTACGTGGTCTACTAGGTGCCCAATTTATGTAACAACTTTTTAACAAATGAAAAGCTTAATAAAAGAAAGGAAAGAAAAATGTAAAATATAAGAAGTGCATACTCTGCCTATGATAAAAAAAAACCAACAGTATTTAATTGCTAATAATCTTTGCTTTAATCCGAGAATCTTCTAGGCACTTGTATCATCCTCTTAGTCCTTGCATTAGTGGTTCTGCTTCCTTCATGTGTTGGTAGAGTAGTGATATGCATATCAACACACATCCCTTCAAGATCGACCTTATACTCATGTCATTTGTATTGAAATTTGGTGGTAGTGGTTGTGGTGTGATTAGGGCTGGGCTCAAGCAAAATTTGAGGAGGGAAATATGGAAGGTTGGGTGAACGCGGGATTCTTGTGGAAGGAGTTTATATACAATGGGTCCTATTTGTTCAATGATTTGGAAGGGGCCAAAATATTTCTACGATAGTTTATGATGGTTGTTTCGTATGGAGGTGAAGTTTTGTAAGTTTGTCTTTATAAGGTGAAGTAGTTGATCGCTTGAAGTAGCCCATGCATCAAGTTCGGGTATTGAAGATGTGTTGGTGATGTAGTTAGAGAGTATTGGAGGAGGTCGTCCATAAATAACTTAAAATGGTGACATGTGCAAGGAAGTGTGTTTTGTGGTGTCACAACAACAGAAATTGTATTTTGTAACAGCATATAGCTGCTATTAATCGGTCCTATAGCGGTTCGATAAACGTTGTATGTCGACATGTTATATAAAACTGTTGGATATTAATAACACTTAAACAACCGCTATAAAGAGCATGGTTTTATAGCAAAAATTTTCCACTATGTTACTTAAAGGTAATAGCTCGTTCTCACCGCTATAATACATCTAAATCTCAATGAAAGTGAGAATCTTTATAACACAGTATTGCCACTATAACATGTTTATTCGGTAGAAGCTATATGACGCTATTAAATTAACATGTTATAGTATTGTTAAATCCTTTTACAGCTCATATATAACACATTTTAATTATAGAAATCTAAATGGATCCGCATAACAATTTGAATAGCAATGTATACACGAACGAAATATAATAATCAACAAATGTTAGCATATTCATGATCACAAAATAAAGCATCAACAAACAAAAAATAAGTTCAATACATCAGTTACCAAATTCAATATATATGTTTTCAGTTCCATATTGATGTTAATTTGAGTTAATAAAAGACAAAACATAATTCATATTCAAAACTACAAGTACCAAATGCATCATTAAGAACTTCAACAGCTCAATGCCTTTCTTCATGCATGTCTTCGGTTATTGGTAGCGCTTTTTGAAAATTCAAAGAAATGGAAATAAATTAAAATCAGTACGAAAAAACTATGTCTTCTTACTTTAATCCATTAAATAAACAATTTAGTTGCACCCTCCAACACTGCCTACACAACAATATACAATGCCAGTGCTTTTGTCCATACAAAGTTATAAACTGGTTTCATCTAACACCATCGTTCATTGGCAGGCTATTTTAAGTTTGTAATTGTAGCCATGTAACCATTCAAACCAACAGCTAATATAGGATAGCAGATGTCTCCCAAGACCGAATATGTATAGTTCATTTGTTTAACTAAGACATATGGGTAAATAGTACATGCTTTTATACTTACATAAGTATAATAGCAGTCAAATTTTGATGGCAAAGCCCCTCTAGCTTTATATCCAAAGAAATGACATATAGCATTAAATTTCTTTCCCTTGTATGCTCCTTCTTTCTAAAAGACAAAATAAAATAAGAAGTCCTATTAGAAACTGGAAGTCAATTGGTAAACGATTATATAGCTAGATTCTTAAAATGATGTATTCTATTGTATATTATAAGTAAATAAGACAGTAGGGTCTGTCAAGGTCTATTTGAAATTAAATAAATAATGTCTACCATCCTCTTGTTCATTTCTGCTTCCCACTAAATAAGCTTGTAGTTTTTCCGTCTAAATCTAATAGAGCATGCATAGGTTAACAGAGAATAGGTAAAAGAAAATGATTTTCAAATTATTGGATAATAAAACTTACCTGAGATAGCTGAGCCAATTCATTAGATTCAAAATGGAGAAGTAGCTGTAGTAATGAAAATGGCATCAATGCATTATAAATCCCAGTTCAACAAAATTAATAGACTAGTGAGATATTAGCAAAAATTCTAAAAGTGTAATGTCCCTAGAAATAAAAATGGTAACAAGAGAACAAATATCACCATTTATGTTAATATAAGCTAACCTTTTATCCGTGTTTATGTCAAGAATAAGTAAAATAATAGTAAACTATACCAGGACAACCCAAGAAGACTCGAAAAGCTCAAGAAAATAGTCTGCCTAGTTTCTTTTGCAGCACTTCTAAATGCAAGTCCAAAAGAGTTTCTTTGAAGAGCTTCAGGCCTTGGTCTTCCACATATTTTTTTTTCCTAAACATTAAATCTCTATTTTAAATACTATTTAATTGCACTAATTGTTTACCAAATATGCTGTACAAGAATTTCTCTTATTAATCTTCCTTTAATGTTTAAATAAAGAGTGATATAATTAAGAATAACTAGGATTAATGGGCATGGAATGAACATTCTCTTATGTACACTACTTTGGGTCAATATGGATTCGTTTGAAGACCCGAATGCATCTAAAATAATACAATAAAATCAGGTAAATAAAATACAAATCTTTTTATCATATCCGAAAATCTAAGACACCATCACATACATATATATATATATATATATATATACAACTCATCAAATCATATCTACCAATATAATGAAATCTCAGTTAGTTTTAAACAAAGAAAATACCCGCCTTCATCGTTGGCTGCGGACTTCATATCGCAGCCTACAAAATTGGATTCACAAATTAATGTAAAAGGTACTACTATGGGCCAACAACAGGTTTAATCAAGAGCATAAATAAAAAAGAACATTATTATTGGAGAAGCAGACAATGCTTCAGAGACCATATATGCAATTACAAATTCTGTTGAGAGATTACAAAGTAATCCATAGACATATTCGAGAATAGATGGATCGAATAGGCAGAATTCTGCATAGTCTTACTGGAGAAGTAGATAATATATAAGATAAGGAAATAACTCTATGCACATTTAGTTAGATTATATTCAAACTTTAATGCTTTAGGATATGTCAAGGGAACTTTACATCAACTTGTCTCAGATATATTTTTATTATGACATGTAAGGTTTGGTTATTTATAATTCAGTACGAGTAGGAAAGTTCTTTTATAAATATTTTGCTAAAGATATGATGCCACATTAGAGTACTGAGTAAACAAATGGATACCTCAGTACACGCAACACTCCTAATCATTTGACAGCATAGCACGCACGCACAAAATACTGCATCTGTTAGGTAGTATTGAACCATTAAGGACCATAAACATATAAATTTGTAGATGAATATTGATTTTGTAAAAAAAAAAACACAATAGATGAGTGCACTAGATGGTTAAATATTAAAAAAAACAGCAAACCTAACTTGATTCAAATATGCATATTCCATAACAACTAAGTTTCAGTTACTATACATATGCTTCTATATGTTTTCCAAGAACTTGATTACAATTAATACTTGAAATTGCATTAAGACTAACTGAATTTTCAATATTGATCTAAGCATTGTTTATGCTTATGAAATTGCATTAAGACTAACTAAATTTTTAATATTGCTCTAAGCATTGTTTATGCTTATGAAATTGCCAGTCATGGAGTAATATGTTGTGTAATTGTGTCGACTTGAAAAAAAATACACAGTTGAGGAGAAGAATAACATTTACCTCATTTGCTGGATGTAATTTTTAACGATTTCAAATTGTACTCACTCTTAAACCTTTCATGAACAATTTCCATGTAGAGAAGACCTAAAAATCCACATCGATAACCAAAATCCATAGCACTTAAAGCTTTTGATTTTATTGAGCAGACTAGGTTGCTTAAATTTGAAGTAACTGAAATGATGGTGCTTGTTGTGGGTTCATCATCATTGGTCATCCCCATTTTTGTCAACAATTCTTGAATGTTACCTTCTACCATTTTTCTTTTATGTTGAATTAGAACCTTCGTTGAAAACTGAAACGTTACCTTCTACTGTCATCAATTCTCTCTGTTTTCAATATTATCCAACCCAAGCATGCAAGTTGACGCTGCCCAACACTACAATTCTCTCTGTTTTCAGTTACCAAATTCATAGTAAATTATAACCAAGAAAGAAAGAGAACAAGAATAGAATCTACAAATGTAATTAAAAGTAAATGTTAATTCTCGTGTTGTATCTATGTAATATCTCTATATAGGAATTTGTTCATAAAATTATGTCATCTAAACTTCAATGTATACATGATTATATTATATAAATAAGCTTGTAGTTCAATGCATTAGTCTTTTTGTTCTTTTCTTTGTCTGGAAGAGAATCATAGAATCATGTGTCTTTTTAATTAAATAATGGTTTATAGAAAACATGTATCTAAGTGCAAATGGGATAAGGATAAAAACATGTACCTGGCACCAATTACAAATGCCAATCATTGGGATAAAAATGACAAACATTTTCCATGCAACTTATGACATAACAACTACGAGAAGTTAAATGACTGAAATGGCCATGGAACCAATTTGAGTAGGAAAATTTGTATCTATTTCGCTTTGGTCAGTTGATGCATGTAAACCAAATTTGTATCAGCACACTACAAGCCTATATATGCATAACAAATACAAAAATATAATTTAACAGTTCATACAGCTTCTTTATTTACTCCTAATAAAGATAAGTATTGTTTTGCCAACTTAAAAAGATATGAAAGGTTAATAACTTTGTTTTTAGCCAAGTATAACCCCTTTGCCAACATACAATAATGCTTCACAATCTGCTTTTAATCCACACAGTGCACTTTTCAACTCCATACATGAACAAATATTGCTTGGATTTTTAAATAATCTTACCAATAGGAAGTTGCGGTTTTTCTAGGTCTTCCTCGGTTAACAAGATATCTTCATCAATTAAATCTGAATCATCATCAAGTTGAAGCTGAAATTTTGGAACAGTTCTGGCATTATTCTTGAGACTTGAGAGAGAATGATGACCCCGCTTTCCATGAAGCTATCTTTATCATGGAAAAGCATATGTGCTTTGGCAAGTCAAGGCTAGAAACATATACATGTTAGCGCACTTGAGTTGAAAAATAACATACATGATATGCTTACAAATTCAATTTAGTCATCATTACCAGTATTGTTTCTGGTATAATTATAATACATCTATGTAAGTATGTAACTATATCCTTGTTTTTTAAGATACTATAAATACATGCGTTACCTATGGTTGAGAAAAGAACTTGCCTAATCAATGGAATTCAGCAAGAAGAGAATAACATCCTTCAAAAATAAAAAGATTTGCTCAATTACTGCTATATTTGAGCATTTTTAGCATCAAAAGAAAACAGCCGCTCCTAAAGCTGAGAGCAAGTTTTAAATTGCTAGTTGTATATAAAATAATATTTGAGGATACAAAAACATGTCCTCTAGAAGTACTCAATAATAGTGCACTTCACATCCACTAATGCACACATTTTACCTAGATCAGTATGCAATATTTCAACAACACAGAGCACCGTACCAAGTTGCATTCTAGAATAGTAAGTTGCTTACTGTTTCCCAAAAAAGTTTCTTGTATCTCGTAGCAATTAAAAATTTTGTTCATAAAATGTAATATGTTTCAACAATTCAATTCGACAAGAATAAAATTTTGAAAGCTGTTTACAAACCTTTTTACTGTTTCCCAAAAAAAATTATATGCCTACTCAGGAAAGTATCAAAACATTTTCATTCTATCAAGTATCAACTACTCAAAAACACTTGAAATTTATAATTTGAACCCATTTTTAAATGAAATTGCTAGAAAAAAATTAGGCTTAAAAAATTTAATATAAAAAACTACTCGGAATTATTAAATTATGTCCACGGATATCTATACGTTGTGTCGAATTATATATAATATTTGCACGATTGAACTTCCATTCATAAATGTTCAAATACCAAATCAAAGAAAATAATATAGTATCTTCTATAATAATTTTATTCACAGTTGTGTTTACCAGAATCGAAATCGAAATTAGGGTTCCAACACATTTTCTTCAGATGCAGAGACTAGGAAGACAATCGGATGCGGACTCTTCAGAACGAGAGAGCGAAGCATGATTTGTCAAAGGACAAGAGAATGTCGTGGTTTTTGAGGAAGAGCGAAGTTTAGTTCTTGAGGGAGATGAAATAGTTTTGAGAT
Source organism: Allium sativum (assembly GCA_030737875.1). Lineage (NCBI taxonomy): Eukaryota > Viridiplantae > Streptophyta > Magnoliopsida > Asparagales > Amaryllidaceae > Allium > Allium sativum. The sequence continues at coordinate 702,099,618 of CM060922.1, read as the reverse complement.
GGAAAATAGAAAATAATTCTATGGAAGAAGGGAAACAAAATGGTTTTGGACGGAGACCAAAATTTTACAAGAGGCTAGGGAGCATTACAACAATTGTGAAACAAAATTTACTTGGAAAGTATAAAATTAATCGTAAATAATAACGCTTCAGGCTAACGTGCTATTAAATGACGTTATTAATAACATATTTTGTTATAGTGTGTTGTACCACCATATTGCCCAAAGGAGGCATTTAACCCACTTTGTGAGTGTATCACCCACTACGGTGCGCAAGTAGGTTTCGAGACATTGATTCACAACTTCAGATTGGTTATTGGTTTTGTAGGTGGTATGCACTACTCATTTGAAGCTTCGTTCCATGAAGACTAAATAATTCCTTACAAAACTGACTTGTGAATAAGCGGTCGCGATCAGATACGATTGGGCGAGCAAACCCATGTAAACGAACGTATTCGTGAAAGAATTATGACGCTAGTTGGGAGGTAGAGACTAAAGTTGGTAATGCACAAAAATGAGCATACTCAGAGAGGCGGTCAACGATCACCCAAACTATAAATTTTCCGGCAGGTGGTGGGAGATAAGGGATTAAATCCATGGTGATAACTTCCCCAATTTGAGCTTGAATTGGTATTGGTTGGAGTAAGCCTTTGTATAGAGTGTTGTCGGTTTTGGTTCGGAGGCAAGTGGGCATTGTTTGACAAGTGTCTAAAATTGCAAAAGCCAATTTAGGCCAAAAAAAATTGCTCGTTACTCTGAATAAGGTGCCCTTAATTCCAAAATGACCGCCAATATTGGAATTGTGCAGCTCAATGATAATTTTATTTCACAATTCAACGTTAGCAGGAACATATATTTGATTTCCCTAAAATAATAGGTTATTATAAAATTTATATTTAGGGTTCGAACATGTACCTAAACGTAGTTAATTTATTAATTATTGAGCTTCTAATTCTTCTCGTAGTGCTATCTAGACGTTAATTAGTAGAGGAAATGTTATCCCTGAGATGCCATTCATGGCAGTGTTGTTCGTGATGCGGGACAGAACATCGGCGCGACGTTGTGCTTCCCTGGACGATAATGCATGAATTGAAAAATCAAAACCCAAGAGCTTCGTTAACCATTTTGTTGTTCCGATGTTTGTATAATTTGGGAAGTCAACTGGCAGAGGCTCTGATGATCGCTGTAGATCTAGAAGGGAGGACAAGTAAGTAGTAGTGCTATTTTTTTTATGGAGGATTTTATCGCAAACATTTCTCTAGAGTAGGTAGAAGCTTTTTGGAGGTGGTGTGGTAATTTAAGGTTGAAATAGGCGATTGGGTGGTCGGCTTGGGAAAGGACAGCTCCAATGGCAGTAGCAGATTCATCGGTGGAAAGTGTAAATGGTTTGTTGAAATTGGGAATGGAAAGTATAAGGGTATTGGTGACGGCCTATTTCAATTGATCGAAGGCATTTTGGGCTTGTGGGCTCCAAGTGAAATTGTTTTGTTTTAGTAAATCGGTCAGTAGACTAACAATGGGAGCGTAATGATTGATAAATCGTCAGCAATATCCGGTAAGGCCAAAAAATCTTTGGGCTGTTGTGATTGAATTAATTATTGGTCATTGTACCATTGCTTCGATTTTGGATGGATTTACACGTACACCCTTACCAGAAATTGTATAGCCCAAGTAATCAAGTTCAGTGAGATCGAAATTGCATTTTGCTAAATTTGTGAAAAAATGATAATGGTCTACAATTTTTAGAATTGTTTGAAGGTGGTTTAAGTGGGCATCCCAAGACGAACTATAAATGAGAATATCGTCAAAGAAAATGAGTATAAATTTTCGCAAATGAGGGCGAAATGTATTATATATCATGGCTTGAAAAGTGGATGGGGCATTTATTAATCCGAATGGCATTACTGAAAATTCGTAATGGCCTTCATGAGTACAAAAAGTGGTTTTTGGGACATCGGGTGGATGTACACGAATTTGGAAGTAGCCGCTTCAAAGATCGAGTTTGAAAAATAAAAATTGCACCATAAAGTTCATCGACTATTGGAATTGGAAATCGATCTTTAATAATGATAGCATTAACTGTTATATAATCAGCACAAAACTGTCATGATCCATCTTATTTTTAACAAAAAGAACTGGTGAAGAAAACGGACTAATGGATGGCTGGATAATTTTATAGTGAAGCGTTTCTTGAATTTGTCGTTCGATTTCTTTTTTTTTTTTTTTTGAAAAAGGGATAACGATATGGTTTGGTATTGACTAGTTTTGAATTAGGAAGGAGGTTTAATGTGGTGATTAGGTGTACAGTTGGCGGTAGGTTCATGGGATTATTAAATATTTGGGTATAAGATGATAATAATTTGTGAAGTTGTGGCTCACTGTGTGCTATGGTTATAGGTATGGGTAACAATTGTGTCGGTTGAAATTGTAAGTAGATGAAGTGGGAAATAAAGAATGTTGTTTCCAAATGTTTTAGTTGTTGAAGAGATGTAAGGGATGGATTAAAAACAAGACCCATACCTGTTAAACAAATAGCTCGATTATCAAAAGTGAAGGCCATTGTCAATTTTTTGTGATCCATCGTTATTAGGCCCAATTATTCCAGCCATCGTATGCCACATATTGCATCCAAGCCCGCTGTCTCTAGCAAATGGAAATCAATGGAAAATTTATGCCCATGAATATCAACACCTACGCTCGAACAACAGCCGACACTTCGCAACTTTTCTCCACTGACCATTATTACTGTGAAGGAGCTCACACAGTCCGTTACTAAACCCAAGAATTTCACAGTATTCGGGTGAAGGTAATTGTATGTTGATCCTGCATTAACAAGAATACAGTTTTGGTTGCCATTAATAGAAGCCAACAGACGAACTGCATGTAGGTGAAAGGAACTAGTTAGAGTGTGGAAGGATATTTCTTGTGGTGGATCTAGAGTTGAATCTGTGTTGTCAGTTAGGTCGATGGTGGGAGTGGATGGTATGTGGTGCGTCATCCGGTTGTATGTTGGGGAGAATCATTAAAATATGTGTAGGCTTGCAACGGTGGACGAAATGATATTTTTCATCACAATTAAAGCACAAACCCTGTTGTTTGTGAATGTTCATTTTAGCTGGGGGGGGGGGGGCTATTTGATAGGAATATATGGTTTGGGGTTTTGCACTTTAGGTGTTCCGTGAAATGACTGAATGGGTTGTAAGTTTGTGGTTGGTTTTTGGAACTAGGAATGACTTTTTAGAGATGGAAATGTGGTGAGCCCGTTGTGTTTCCATTTTAGTAGCATCGATTGCTTTGGAGATAGTTGTGGGTTTGAGATGTAAAGTTCATTTTGTACGTTTGCTTTGAGGCCGAAAATGAAACATTGAAGGATGGATTCATAGGGTAATGTGATGATGTAGTTGTAGAAAGTTTCAAAAGTAGATTGATAATGGTCAACAATAGAGATTTGTTTAAGTTTGAATAATGTGGCTTAGGGGTTCAGAAAGGTGGGTGGTCTACTGCGTTATTTGATTGCTCTTGTCAGTGCTCCCCATGAGGTTAGTTGCTTGTCTCGATGCATCCATTGAAACGACGATAATGCTTGTCCTTACATATGAAAACTTGCGAGATCAACGCGTTGGTTTTCCGGTATAGAGTAGTAAGCGAAAATCGATTGGCTTGAAATATCCAATCGTGTGGGTTTGATCCATCGAATAGGGATAATGAACATTTGGGTGTTTGAGCATCTGTGGGGGTTGATAGTATGGGTGGTTGTTGGATGTTGGATGATATATAGTTGAAGTTTGGTTAGTCAGAGAAGGAGGATAATTATTATCTAGCTTGCGGCTGAGGTCGTTCATGATTTTGATGAGGTCTTGAATTGTTGTTTAATGTCGATGATGTCGACTTGTTGATTTTCCAGCATGAAGTTGTGGTTTGTTTGAGTGGATTGAATTGTGGCGATGGCATCTTGGTGGGTGGTGAGTTGTTGGATGGCTTCATCTAATCGGGTTATGTTGGTAGGGATAGTTTGAATATTTTGGGAGGATGAGAGTGGAGATCAAGTGGTGAAAGCACCAAAATGATACGGCATCAGGCTGGGAAGGTAGGATGAAGAGATAGGAGGGAAGGAAGAGGCTAAGAAGGCAAATTCAAGGAAGAGATCAGAGTAAGAAAACTTTTTGCAATAATGTGTCTATATCATTTCTTCTCTTTCCTTGTACATGTATAGTGATGTTCATAACGAACTTTCCTACATGGCCTACTTGGTGTCCGGCCTACGTAACAACTTTTTGACAAATGAAAAGCATAATAACATAAAGGAATGAAAAATACAAAATAAAAGAAATGTAAGTTCTGCATATGCCAACAAACCGACAGTATTTAATAGTTAATAATATTTGCTTTAATCCAAGAATCTTCTGAGCACTTGTATCATCCTCTTAGGCCCTGCATTAGTGGTCTTGCCGCCTTTATGTGTTGGTGGAGTAGTGATATGTGTATCACAGACCTAGGTTCATTCCATAGTAGTTCAAAAGCTTTGCAAGCATTGAAGTTTGTGCCAACCATAAGCATGTTTAATCATGTATTCCCTATCGCTTTTGACCACTAGCAAAAGCATACCCAACTTGAGTTATGTACCTCCGTACATAGTACACATTTTGTTAAATTTGTATCATTGCATTTTTGTTGATTTGCTACTTTGTCTATTTTGGCAATACGAGTTCGAATTAGATTTTGATATTAATTCATGCTCTAGGAAGTATAAGTAATCTTGCCCAATCCATGAATTTTGTCTTTTATATCATTTGATTTGTCAAGGAATTGTTGAATGGCAGTTTGGATGGTTTGAAATAACCACAGTAGCTTATATAGGTTTTTCAAAAATCACTTCAAATGATTGTGCATGGAGGTATTTAGAGGAATTGAAGAAGAACACGTAATATTTGTTGTACGCTTAGCATTGTCGGAAGCATAACTTGAAATGTGTATTCCATTCTATTAAATGAAAGAAAACAATTATTCCTCATCTCACCATATCATAAATAATCTCAATTCATTTATCACAACAAAATTACGAAGAAAGTATGATTAATCATGCTTAATAAATGTTTAATGTAAAAAAATTAGTTGAAATCATTATAATACATGAAAAGTGATAAAAGAAGTAGAAATATTAGACATTGAGTTTGTTCACGCTAATATGAACAAAACACCATCTCGAATTGGTGGAAATAAGAGGGTTTCGTATGGAACCCACTAACTTCTATCTATTAGAGATGTTTTGTTCACATTAGTGTGAGGGACAATGAATATGATTTGATAAGTGATGGGTTAGTACCAAAATAACATTGGACAAGGTCTAAACTATGAGCAAGTCTCAAAATATGCCGGTACATGGTGATACATCACTATCATACCACTTTCTTACGTCATTATTTTCGGATGAATAAAAACAGAAAAGCATACGCATTCTTCCCTAATAAAGCTTCAAAACTTCAAAGTGCATTTGTATCCAAAGAGTACCTAAAATGTGTACGAAGGGCACTTGGCCAAAGCTAAACCGCAGAGAAAATTCCCACCTACGGATGATTTCTCCCCCAAAGAACTATTTCCAATTGTTCGAGTGGAATCATAAATAAATACAAATACGTAAAGTAACCGAATCAAATGTCATAGATACATAAATAGAGGTGAACATAACTTTATATTCGGTGCAGATACAAAATAATATTACACTGATCATAAAGTCTCTAAAATATGGCACATGTACTGCCCCTCGAAAACAACAAGGGCATACATAAAAATGATTTTAATATTAATAAATATCTCCGTTATTAATCACGTAAAAAATACAAAATTAACAGAAGCCCCTCGAAGTGGTATTTGCTTCCACAGGTGGAACCCTAAAATGCCATAATCTGCCCACTCCTTCAACAAAGTATTTTTTGCACAAAAATTCCATTGCAAATGTCTTCTCTACCTTTCTATCCACGTCGTGTAAAAATATATCGGTCTGGCCTGGTCCTTTTCGGTTTCTGGCCATCACAGCCGCCGAGTAAATGGCAGCCATTCTTCCTGGTGCCGCGTTGAAGTATCTGTATTATGCCCCCCCACATCAAAAAAATAGCGTGAAGGACACAATTAGAGAAAAATTTAAACAAAAGAACAAGAGATAGTAAATAATGGTGAACCCCTGAATTCTTATGCACATTTTGTAAAACAAAATGCATACAGCATAGATAGAATTTACATATATGAACCGAACTTTATTTACTACAAGTTTTATTCATGTTTTAGCGTCATTAACAATGTAAACAGGCATATATGACAATGGATAGAGAGAACAAAAGAAAATTTGATGGAATGAAAGTTTCTTTGATTCTTGCAGGCTGCAGAATCTTCTGATATCATATACTTGATGTCGTTTATAAAATTAAGTTTACAAGCTAGCTCCAGTAACCTGTTTATTATTTGACCTACCATCCATAAATTAAGTTAACAATGGTTAATCATTTCGACATTGATGCATGAGGTCATGCGTTCAAAAGTAGTGTGATACAGACAGAGAAAGAGAGAACAAAACAACAGCTTATTTTGATGGTTAGTACAAGTGAAAGCCATGAATGACTCTGGTTACAAAAACTATCAATACAGGAATTAACATAACAAAATCTTTTTGTAAGAAGTTAGCAACTCGAACAGCAGTGCATTCAGCGAAAATATTAGAGGCTTACTTAAAAAGTACATTGAGGCTAAACATTAGGGTGAATTTTAAAGCAAATAAAAACAATTTGAAACAGAATCCTTACTTCACAAACAAAAAATATTTTCCTTTTGCCTTTTCGCTTTCACTTTCCTATGGTCTTCGGAATAATCCCATAGCAGAAGAACTAGCCAAATATTAGTTCAGTTTTTCAGATTTATCTGATGTTTTATCTTTTAAGGAAAATTTACAAATTTTAAACATTTTCAAATTAGTGAGCTTTTACTTAAAGTGCTTCTCAAACCAAAATATCCAGTTTCGCGAACAACACTTCAGTTTAGATATTTCCGATAAAACTTAAAAGTATCATTTGCAACAGTGGAAAAAAAATTTATTTTAATTAATTATTTTCTGATTTCAAAGAAATTATATTATTTTAGTGACAAGAAAAATATGTTTTCATGTAAAATTATATTAACTTTTTTCTTTTCTTTTGAAACTAATTATTCTCAACTGTTGGTCAAAAAACGTACTATATTGAGCTGAGAATCCCTTAGGTTGAATCTTCATCTAGAAACCACGTTTCAGTATATTTCAAAAATAAAATTAACATATAAAATAAAAAGCAAGTTTGTTTGGCTTTCATGTTTAGGACATAACAAAAGTATGGAAAACAAATATTCTCCTTCATTGTCCTTCCATCTTTGCAACTACAAAAATTTTTAGATGTTTTTCGTACTTTTTAGAACATGCAGACAATATAAAACACAAAATTAAACGAGGTTTTTACCATCAAGGACAAAAATAACCAAAAATTGTTCCATAAGAACAAAGAGCAAAATTTTATCTTCAAGGACAAAATTTAGTGTAAAAAAGAGAAATTCAAGAGCCCAGTATAATTCCTCGCTTTACACTTAAACTTGTCCTTAGGTACAAAATTTAGCCCCTTTGTCCTTATGTAACGATTTTTTTTTCATTTTGTCTGGGTATTTTCCTGAAACTCAAAATGCCTAATTTTTGGAAATACTTTATGGAAAAAAGATATGACCAAAAGAAAAGCATGAAAGATCAGTAAAGTTAACAATTTTAGGAAACTAAGAAAATTCCAAAAGAAACTAACAATCAAATAGAAAAATATGGAAATTCATAGCCTTTCAGTAAGTTTAAAATTCACCAAAAACTCAGTCCTACCCACGAAAAGTTATAGTATCAAATGACAAGAATTAACAAATGAATAGAAAATAAATACATAAAGTAATTTACAAATGAAGTTAATATTAAATGAAAATAAAATAGGTAAGTGAATGAATGTAGATTAACATAAAATGACACGGAAATGAATTTAAAGAAATAAATTAACGAAATGAGTAAAATGAAATAGAGATCGATATATGATGGAAATGAACTTAAATTATAAAGCAAAGACGGGTATAATACATTATAATGATTGAAAAAAGAGTCAATGGGATTTCATTATTTCACGTTTTTATCACATTAGACTAAATAATACCAAAACGATATGAAAGAGTAACACAATATAGCTGTATCACTAGAATTAACTTGCAAATTAACATCCCTAAGCCATAAGAAAAACAGTGTTCACCGTGCAAAAAGATTCTATTTAGATCGCTAAATTGAATACGCCTGCACACCAGACAATCCTACCCACTGCATATAGTAAAATCCGACACTTCACCTCAATAAGATGCATTTGATAATTCAGCTAACACAATCCTTTGCTTATTCTTATGGAGAAATTTGAATATCAAACAGTTCCATATAATTCTTCCAATATTAGCAAAACAAATGGCACATGTAAGGCCAGAAATCATAAATTGCATTGGATGAAATAAGCATTAATTCTTAGCTTTATTATTTCTTAACTCATAGTATCTGACAAACCGACCCTATTCTTTCCCAGAAACAACCAAAAATTTCAACATATTACACTTTCCTAAAATATATTCATTGGGCACAAAACATCAAACAATCCGTATTATCCGACGTAAGCCACTGTATCAAGATGGATACAGAAGGATGTATCCAAGTTTTTTCCATGAATCCATCATCCAATCAAAATAAGTAACTTTGCAAAAAAAGACCGAAAATTAAATAAACAAGAAATCTCACCCTTTTGGCGCATCAATCATGATGACATCCCACTCCTTTTCGTAAACCACATCCGGCAGCATATTCAACGCCAATCTACACCGACTATTCTTTTTCAAATCCACCCCATTTTCCGGTAGACAATCATCCACGCTCTTCCAGTTCTTCAATAAGCCATCCGCTTCCACCAACTGCGTCCGATACTTCACGAAATAACCCTTCAAGATCGGCGAATCTTTCAAAACCGATTTCAGCCATTTCGGATCCTCTTCGAGAAATACGGTGGTTCCGCCGGAGTTGAAGGAGTGCCACATCAACGAATCGTGGCCGAGACCGAATATCAGGAAGTTGCACGGCGAGCGCTTGCGGAGGACGCGGTAGGAGATGGATATTTCGGCACGCGATTGCTGTGGGGTGATGGAGGAGGTGGCGTAGTGGAGAATGGCAGAGGTAAGCAACGCGGAGGTCGAGGTGGGGACGGGTGTGGTCACCGGCGAGAGAAGGAAGAGGGAAGTAAGGTTACCGCTAGTGAGGAAAACTAGGAGGGAGATGGAGAGTAAGGTCGCAGCTGAGATTAGCATTAGCCATGGCTTTTCTGGAATGTTTGTTTTCAGTTTCATTTTATTATAGATTTGAAGCTTGAGAATATTTGGTTTGAGAACTTGAATATGGTGGCAGCTGTTTCGATATGACTAGTTATTGGCCTGCTTGGTGCTTATTTTATTTAAATACACGGATATTTTATTTTATACAGCTAAAGAAATAATTGGGAAACGGTAGCAACCAATAATGGTCAGAAAATTTTATTTATTTCTTCTTTAAATAGGTACTAAAATAATTACACAGATGAGAAAACTGACCATTAATTTATTTAGTATAAAATTTAAAATTATTTGTAAAATTTATTTTAAGTCGAATTTTAGTGAAAAAATTATTGTGTATTCAATCAACTCAAATGTTTTTTTTCTCGTCTTTCTTCTCTTAACTTTTGCAATTGCAAGAACAAGTTTTCAGTACCATGTCAGACAGTAGTGCATGACTGATACTTTCTGGTCTGAACAAATCTACTACTTTTCAAGGTTCAACCCAAGATCATCGGTTTTACAATCCATAGAAAATTCAAAGTATATGTCTAGATATACAAATTTTAGAAAGAACCAAGTACATAGCTATGTTTTTCAAAATAAATATAAATCGGTGACTTACCATTCGAAATAGTTTTGCTGGAGTATCAAGAAACTGATGCTGAGCTGATTTTAGGATATTGATAAAATACTAGTGTTGTCTCCCGTGAGTAACTCCACATCTTCAGCTTTTTTTGTTTCTGTTGACCCGACGTGCCCCTTCTTTTCTTCTAGTCGACATGTGCCTTATGTTTCTGTCTCGTCTCCCCTTCTTAGTGAGGAAGAGATAGCGATCATTAATTATCGCCTATTTCGATTTACTAAGAATTCTTGTCCTTCGCGGTCTAGTGTGTCGGTTTCTTATCCGCCAGATCAACGTCCTGGGGTTTCTTTGGGGCTTTTTGTGTCCTGCGAGGCACCGATTCGCTCGTCTACTCACTCTTTGCGTCGTAGTACCCGAGCAGCACCTCGCACTCCCCGCATTATTTGCACACGCTTCATAGCGGCATCTGAGCAGATCGTTAGATCTACTCGACATATAATTTATCTTATCCGAGTTGTGTGGTCGTTTCTTCTCCCTGTTGGGGTGAGTTCTCTCTTTTCTGTGCGTCTGTTTGTCTCATATTTTCCTAAATGACGAATTTCCTTTTTTGGAATGTTCAAGGTATAAGCGATGATGCGTCGGTAGCTAGACTCAAGTGCATTGTTAAGAAGCATTATATCTGCCCAGTGACGCTTCTGGAACCTTTTGTGGATCCAGAGGAGATCACCAAGTCGGTTTTGTCTCTTGGTTTCGGTGGTGCCTTAGCCAATGTGTCCGACAAGATATAGATCATATGGTCCAAAGATGTTGTCGTCCATCCTATCTTCGATTCCGATCAGTTACTGTTGGTAGCCTGTTCGTTTCCTTCTTTCTCCTCTTCTTTTCTGTTTTCGGCGGTTTACGCTATGTGCGATCAAATAGAGAGATTGACCCTTTGGTCCGACATTCTCGCTCTTTCTAACTTGGGTTTTTCGGTTTTGGGAGGCGACTTCAATGTTGTCACCTACTAAGCGCGAGAAGCGGGGAGGCAATACCGTTAATAGCTTAGCTATAGCGGATTTCAATGCCTTCATCGTCAGCTCGGGTCTTTCCGAGGTCTGTTTCGTCGGTTCGGCTTTTGCTTTGTGTAATAACAAAGACGGGCCAAATCAGATTCTTTCTGAACTTGACAGAGTTTTTGGATCGGAAGGTAGGTTCAACCTTCCGTTCACCTTCTCTGTTTCCTATTGCATCGTACCTTCTCGGATCATGCTCCAAGGATTCTTCATTGTTCACCCCTTTCCATCTCTGGTCCTTCTTCTTTTCGGCTCCAGAGTATGTAGAGATCACACCATACTTTCCATAGAGTTGTGAAAGACTCCTAGAACTCCCATGTTCTTGGCTCCCCATGTGTTGTGTTGTCTCATAAGCTGAAGTGTCTTAAGGCTTGCCTCAAGATGTGGAACGTTCTTGTTTTCAAGAATATCTTCGATCGTGTTCGGGTGGCCGAAGAAACGCTTGTCTTAGCAGAATCGTATTTTGATGAGGATCCCTCTGCTGCTAACAAGGAAGCTTGGGTGATTGTCCAACTGGCCTTCTCGTCGGAGCTTCGTATTAAGCATGACTATCTTCTCCAGAAGGCAAGGATCAAGTGGATTGTTGAAGGTGATACGAACATAAAAAAAATTCATTCTACTATCCGTAAGAAGAATAATCTTCTTACGATTCGTCAAATCCAACTCCCTGGTCTCTCCATGGCTTCCATGCTGAGTGAAGTCAAAAATATTATTCTGTCCCATTTCCAATCCTTTCTCGGTTCTCCCTCAGTGTCAATCTCTGACATGACCCTAGTAGTTTTCATTCCTCGATTGGTTCTTCCTTCGGATAGCTCTGATTTTGTCGCACCCCCTTCCTTGGAGAAAATACATGCTTGCGTATTTGCTCTATGTAAGGACAGCGCGAGTGTGCATGATGGCTTCAACGGGGCCTTTTTCTGGAGTGTCTACCCGATTATTTAGGCAGACTTTTGTCTCGCTATTCAGTTTTTCTTTTCTGGTGGAGATCTTCTTTTGGATTGGACTTCCACCAATTTGGTTCTTATTCCCAAATGTGAAATTCCCCATTCCTACGTGGATTTTCGCCCGATTAACTTGTGCAATTTCTCTAATAAGGCTATTTCTAAGGTACTAGCGTCTAGACTAGCACCGTTTCTCGAGCGTATTATTTCTCCCTCTCATGCTGGGTTTGTAAATGGGCAATTGATCTCAGATAACATCCTTTTAGCCCAGGAGCTGGTCTCTCAGACCGATAGGAAGGTACGGGGTTCTAATGTGATCGTTAAGCTGGATATGGCTAAGGCCTACGATCACATGTCTTGGATTTTCGTCATCAAGGTGCTGAGAGCTTTCGGCTTTCCGGAACCCCTCATCGATATTGTTTGGAGGTTGATCTCTAATTGCTAGTTTTCCGTACTCATCAATGGACCAGCCAACTTTTTTTTCAAGGCTGGTAGGGGTTTTTGCCGAGGAGACCCCCTCTCCTCTTCTCTGTTCGTCATCGCTGCCGAGGCTTTTGTACGTGGTCTGCCTTCATTAACGATTGCTAGGCTAATTCATAGGTTTAGCATCCCTAGGGGATGCCCTCTTATATATTCCTTATCTTTCATTGACGACATCATCATTTTTACTAATGGTAGTCGTCGCTCTATCCGTCGCCATATTTGTCTTATCCGACAATACGAGAGATGTTCGAGGCAACTCGTTAACTCTGCTAAAAGATGCTCCGTCTCCGCGAAAGATCTGTCTTCGACTAGATCTTCTTGGGTCGACACCTTCACAAGGTTCAAGGCTGCCTCCCTTACCTTACATTATCTCGGTATTGTACTGTATCAAGGCAGGAAGCTTCACGTCATCTTCGATCCCCTGACCGACAATGCCAGGGGTAAGATCATTCGTTTGAATGTGTCTCTTCTTTCTCAGGCAGGTAGACCTGTTCTCATAAAGTCTATTCTGTACTCTATAGGATCACATGTCTTTGCTGCTTTGACTCCACCTTCTTCCTTCTTTCATTCTTACCGATCTTTGGCATCATCTTTTTTCTAGGGAAACAAGGACAACGCTAACCGTCACCATTGGATTTCGTGGAACATCATTTGTCGTACCAAAAGTGAGGGAGGCCTGGGCCTTCGTAACCCTAAGGACATTTGTACGAGCTTTGCTTGCAAGCTGTGGGCGAGGTTTGGAGCGAATGACTCCCTCTGGGTGATGTTCCTCCACGCTAGGTACCACAGGCTTTCGAGCGCGAATTACTCTGGTGTCCCGTCCTACGCTAGTGAGAAATGGAAACTGATGCAATCCGTGAAGCTATTGTTAGATTCACATGGCGGTGGAACCGACTGGGATGGAAGTCCCTTCTCGATTAAGGCAGCATGGAATTCGGAGAGGACACAAGCCCCACGTATCCATCTTTTCTCTTTCATATGGGATGTCCGACTTCCCCTGATGGTCTCTTTGTTTATGTGGAAAACCTTGCATGAAGGGTTACCAATGGACAAGAGCCTCCAAAGGATTGGCATCCCAATCGTTTCCTATTGCTGGTGCTGCAGTTCTGGTTTCTTTGAAACCATTATTCATTTGTTTTTCCTTAGCTCTTTTCCTAAATCTGTCCAGAATTACTTCAGGAATTTTATGGGTTGTCGAGTAATGCCACTTCACTTGTAGATTTACTGAGAATCTAGGTGACCAGCATCTCAAGTAATTCTATTTGCTCGAACCTCGTTCGTCTGATCCCTTGTCTTATCGGCTGGCATATCTGGTGCTTACGAAATAAGGCAATACTTGATGAAGTGCCTACGGCTCCTGCTACCATCATCCGAAGGGAAAGGAACGATGTTTTCCTTGCATTTCGAGGTAAACAATTCAAGGGAGCAATATGCTCCCGTCCAAGGAGATTGGCTGGTACCTTTGGTGTTACCTCAGTACCGACTCCTCCCAGGGAGGGAATTGGTTGATACATTTGTTTCTGGGATCATCCCTGTGGTATTCACATTCTACACGCTCCCCTCTTTTTTGATCTTATATTGTTCGCTAGTTCTGCAGGGCCTGGATTGATAGATTTTGGGTGTCTCATCTCTTTGAGTTTCTTTGTTGCTGGAGGTTTTGCTTTACAACTGGGATCTCTGAAGCTTATGGAGCTGGATCTTTCGGAGCTTTTGGAGCTTTTGACTGGAGATTAGACTATATGCTTGTGGTCCTCACCATCAGGCCTTTCCATTGTCCAAGATCTTTGTACGTCTTTTATGGAGTTGTGGAGACTTCGGTGTCACCCTTGTCTTTGGTGATTGATTAGCGAAGCCTAATCTTTTTTGATTGTGTTCTTCTGCTTACATTTGTTGGTCGAATCGTGTATTTAAGCTGTTTTTTGTTTTGTATCTGCTGTTTGTGTGTGCATAGTTTTTGTAGCCATTTCTACAGAAACTCTTTTTGTGAGCCGTTAGAGAATGACTAAATTCTCCCTTTTTTATATTATATTTATTTTCTTTAAAAAAAGGATATTTATAAAATACTACAAAGACATGGTTGTATCAAGTAGAAGAAATTAAGATTAGCCCATTCTAAAAGAATCATCTTTCGACGCCTTAGATCTCATATGTGAGTATCTAGAGTTGGCACTAAATTTTGATTTGACGTTTGTCTGCAATGTATCAGCATTATCATGCATATTATTGACTATAATAAAAAGAGGATAAAGGTTGGGGGAGGTTACATTTATTACTATGGAGTTGTCTTGGTCATCCTTGTTTCTTCCACCGACTTTCCATGATGTAGAGGCATGTTGTTTTCCGAATAAATCAAGACGTCATGACTCCAATCCCTTAGGTGCAATATAATGGAATCAATTACCCAAAGAAAAGGGAGAAAAAACTCTTATAAACTTTCATCTTATAGCTTCAGTGTGACTTGGATGCTCATTACAGTTGCAAAAATAGGTATCAAGTCAGTTTCACAAAAGTCATAAAAGAAACGATTATTGCTTATCAGATAACAAACATCTAAGTTATCATTATGGAAACCAAATTAATGAAAAGCAGGCATGTTCTATACTAGAAATAGAACTTAATACATTTGGCGCAAACACAAATCAGCGCACCACTACCTCGATTATTGGACACTCTGGCTTTAGTCCATAAGGTCAGGGGTTTAAATCCTACATGGTACATAATTCGAACACCTGACATATGTTGGCTTGTAGTATTATATATACTACCTAAGACTTGTACAACTATGTACTATCGCTTAATACCTAATTTCACAATGTCAAAAAAGTGATTCCTTTACTATGATTAAAACTTCGTACGCCTATAAAAACGGTCCTAGAAGGGAAAATATATAAGGCGGGAGGTGTTAGAAGCACATAATAAATGCTATAAATTAAGTAATTATAAAAATAAGCATAGTGTTGCTTATGACATACTGCAAATACTAATATAATTACAAGGTTTAACTTACATAAATTGCTTGGTCATTAATCATACATAATAACAATGTTGTTGTTGGAGTGAATAAATAAGAAAATGCATGTAACGACCCAGAAAATCTGAACCAATTTAATTTTTTAAATTGGCTAAAATAATGGATTTTAAATATTTAAAATAAATATTTTAAATAATGGCGATGAAAACTGAGTTTGAATCGACAATTGAAAACGAATATAATTAATTATAATTATAAACAAGGCCTGAAAGGGCGCAGTAGTTTCAAAAATTGAATTCAAAATTTGTCGGACTATACCGGGTGCAAAACAAAACGGATTTTAGTGAAACCAAAAATATTTAAATCTGTTAGTGAATACCTTTCTAACGAATCTGAAAAATCGAATTTTCATAACGGAAAGCAAAAGTTATGGCTGAATGAATTTTCAGAACGGTCGCTATGGAATTTATATAGCCCGAGAAATTGGCCATTTTGCATACGACCTCGGAATTCGACGAAACCACTTTTGTTGGATCCGGGATGTGAAGTTATTGCTAGGTTTCAAATTTCATAATTTTTGAAGCTAGTATGTGAGCGTGGCAAAAGAAAATGTGTTTTG
Source organism: Allium sativum (assembly GCA_030737875.1). Classification (NCBI taxonomy): domain Eukaryota; kingdom Viridiplantae; phylum Streptophyta; class Magnoliopsida; order Asparagales; family Amaryllidaceae; genus Allium; species Allium sativum. Next base: position 702,083,588 of record CM060922.1, on the reverse strand, counting down.
GTCAATTACAGTTAAATTGGATCGACCAAAAATGGGCCTTTTTGCAAACGGTCTCAGAATTCGACGAAACTAGTTTTGTTGGGACCGTATCGTCAAAACATAGCTAGAATTATTTTTCTGGAATTTTTCGAATCAGTTTGTGGCCCTGGTAAATTGAAATGTACGTTCAAATTAAATATTGAATGTTATATATTTTAATTTGAAGGAAACTGGCTGAAACAGTCGAATGGGCCTACGAAACATATTCCATTGTGTTCGGAATGGGGGTAAAATGCTAGGGACGACAGTCGTTGGGTTTAGATTGGTGGTCGCGTCAGAAAACCCTTTATAAAACCCATCGACCAATCAAAATTTTTATAAAAAAAAAAGAAAATTCTTTAAATTTTCTCTCTCCCCGATATCGATTCACGGCGGAAATAGCACGCCACCTTCTCTCCTCTTTTCTGGCCGCTCCGATTACCAAAACGCCATGGCCTAGTTGAACTTTTTGTAGATCCCTCCGAGCTCTTCAAATCCGTATAAGCCTCGTCCCTTACCATCGCGTATTCGTCGAGATACAAGCCCCCAAAGTTGCGCCGTTCACAGCCGATTTCCTCCTCCTCGCCGCCGCCGAGTTCGCCGCCGTCAAGGGTGCTGGTGCGCCTCTCCTAGCCCGTCAACGTGGCACAAGCCGATCGAGTTCAAGTGCTTCGAATTCAAAGAAAATTGAAGACCTAGATTTGAACATTACTGAAAGGTATCGGCCTGTATGAATTAAACTGTTTTCAACTTCTAAAAGCGTTGCAAACCTTGTAAAAATCATATCTTTTTCGTTCGTTAACGAAATTCGATGAAACAGGAAACATCGTGACCGTGTGGACGCCTTCTACATTTTAGAAGAGACCGCATATTTTTCTGAGCCTTCTGCTATTTTTGGTGGAGTGGAACCCAATGTGAGATTTCTGATTTAAAAACAATATGGAAAATGACAATGTATAAATTATATAGTCGATGTATGAGTTATATAAACGTTGTACACCTCATGTATAAGCGTTGTATAAGTTGTATGTTCGATGTATAAGTTATATATGCGTTGTAAAAATTATATATGTGTTGAAATAAAAGTGAATTGCTATATATAAATATATATATATATATATATACGCCCCTCGTCCACAAACCATGGACGATATTTATTGATTGTGATTGGTGTGAAAATTGATTGATAGCGAATGATTGTTTGGGATTGTTTGTGGTTGATATTGGTTGATTGTGGTTGAAAAATACCCATTTGTGGTTGAGAAATATTTGGTTGAAACCACATAGGATTAGTTTGTGGAAATGAAATAAATATATACATGCCGCCTGCGTGCGAACTAGATGCATGATCCCCATTGTCAAAAACCGCGAGGTTTTAAGGTAGAGCGAGGAGCCATACTAGGGACGGTCCCGGTTTTAACTACCCTGCCGTTATGCTGCCGAAATTTTGAATAATATTCGTGTGTTTGAATTATTTTCATTTGCTTAAACTATATTTATTCATTGAATAGAAAACCTTCATGTGTTGAATTGATATTCATTCGTTGATTAGAAATTCATGTGTTGAATGGTATTCGCGTTTTAAATATAAAAATCACATTTCTATCTATATATAGAAACTATAGAAAACCTTCATGTGTTGAATTGATATTCATTCGTTGATTAGAAATTCATGTGTTGAATGGTATTCGCGTTTTAAATATAAAAATCACATTTCTATCTATATATAGAAACTATAGAAAACCTTCATGTGTTGAATCGATATTCATTCGTTGAATTGAAATTCATGTGTTGAATGGTATTCATATTTTGAAATAAATGGTTTGATATTAAAAAATCACCTTTTATCGACTATATGAACTGTGTAAAATAAGCTTGTTTTGAAAGAAATTGTTTTATAAGTAAAATCCTATTTTTATCACCAATATGAAATATATAAAATAATAGTGTTTTGAAATGAGTTGTTTTACAATAAAAATCACATTTTTATTATATGCATGAATCGTTGAAATGTGAAGTGTTAAAAATAGCCACTTGTTCAAATAAATATATATGAGTTGAAATATTCATTAATTAGCTAATGATATGATTTGTACCTATGTATGTAACATTAGAATGAATGGTGTTTTTAAACTAAATAGAAATCAAATATGAAGTTGAATAGAAAATGATAAATGATAAGAACTATATATATGTACATGCATATTCATTGAACAGGTTATAGCAAAGGGGCTAGAGAAGAGGAATAAAATTTTGTGCCCGACAAATAGGTACACATTTACTGTTTTGTTTGGGTGATGATTTTATGAGCCTGTTGGCTAGCCGCTTGGCTTTTTCATTTTCTTTTCGACATAAGACGCCCGTGTGGCTATTTGGGAATTTTCCCAGCCCTCCCGTACAAAGGAGGTTATGGCGAAATTTTCCAAAATTTTAAGGCGTTAGTGAAATATTTGAAGTGAAAACGATATTGAAATCATTGAATGAACTATATTTATATAAATATAAATAAAATTAAAACGAAACGAGGCCGTGCAGTTCGTATTTTGAAACCGTGATTTCAAACAACTAGTGCGGGAAATCCGACCATTGGATTTTCCCGAAACCGCAACCTTCGGGTTCGCCTTGGAAATATCTTCCCAACGGCACCAACTTTGTAAAAATCCAACGGTTGGATTGTCTGGAATGTTTAATTCAAATCTGAAGAAAAACAGCGCCAGAAGCGATTATATTTATACATATATAAATATAATTATATATTTAATCGAATAACGACGCTGCAGTTCATATTTTGAAATCGAAAATTCAAACGATTGTACCGGGAGATCCGACCGTCGGATTTTCCCGAAACTGGAACCGTTGGATTCGTTTTGAAAAGACCTTTCTAATGATGTAAATTTTGCGAATATCCAACGGTTAGATTTTCGGATATGTGTAAATCAAATCTAAGGAAAAACAGCGCCACGGCCGCGCTATGGCCCGAAGCGTCGTTTTGAATAAATAGGCTATTTTATAATAAATAAAAATAGGGATAAATCGTTATAAAATACCATAAACAATATGGAATGGAAATAAACTGAATTTTCTCGATTTATGTGGTATTTGATGGTTGAATGTGTTTGGTGTGAAAATTACATTAAAGAACAAAATTGGTGTTGTCGAATGATTTAACCATTGAAGTAAATTGATTTGAAATTCTAAATATACGTGAATTATTTGAAAAGGCCGAGTTAATTCTCATTTCGAATAATTGACCGACGATTGAAATTCGAAGATGAAGACGGTGGTCGAAGACCGGAGATCTTCACCTCGTTTGGATGGTAACCGAGGTCCTGATTGGGAGGCATCCCGAAATATGGATAATGAGTGGTGATCGTCCAGACGTACGTGGTGATTGATGGGTTTGCGAGGTATTTAGTGCCTCCGGTTTCGTTCAGACCCAGAACGGACTTGTAAATGGACTGTGTGTCAGACATTGGATTTTCTTCTGTGTTGATTGATCTCTATTAAATATACATCTGTTTGGCGACGGAGAATTTATTCTTTTGCTTAACGCCCTTCTCTGAAACGCACGAGCTCAGAGGTTGTATATCGATGGACATCAGTCGCATGGCACGAATTGCCTGTGTGGCATGCTAAGATGCAGTGATCAGGGCTTCTGTTGAAAAGCAAAGTCTTGTGGTGATGATCAAAGCACCGCCTGTGTGATGTAGCTTTGTGTATAACGTAAATTCGCGAGCCTCACACCCCGGTATGAACCAGAAACGGGAGAAGGACCTCAGGGAGGGCATGCGTTTCTTCCTAGCTAGGGTGGTGTCATTGACCTACCAGCCCTGACATTTATATACTTTTCACCTATGTGGTTGTTGCTGTTGCGAGGCGCCTCGGTTTGATCGGACGATCCGGGTCCGATGGAGTCATTCATTGGCTCGTTTACGCCCCAAAGGGCGGGGAAACGTATTGTTCAGATATAATAATCCACATCGGTGGACCGGTCCTGTCGCTCCAAGGCTTGCCTGCGCGCTTGCCTGAGACTCGGGCTAGGCAGTCTCGAATTCGGTAAGGACTATCTTTTGCCTTGGTTCATGACGGAAATCCAATTTCCAAATACGATATCGTGCGGTTTTGACTGTATATATATATGGCGACATGATATATGGTAACCATGCCGTCTATGATTGATAGTTATGATTCGAAATTGTTTTCAAAACATATAAACACTAGCAATGATATCAAATGCCTTTGTTTTATTCGTATCAAGCATATTTTGGCTGTTATAAGGTAAAAACTCTATCCTCCGGTTTGCGTTGCATTGTGTGATGGGAACCGAGTCTTATAATGGCTTCATTTTTATAAAAAGCATAGCGTTGTTTAAAAGAATGATTTGTTTTAAAGCACTGGCAATCCAATGGAGTAAACCCGTTCCACGAAAGTGGCGTGGTCCTGTGATTGGCCATATTATATATGTGTTGAATAGATTTCTCATACCAGTCCCATGACTGACTCGTAGTTTGTTTCACTCTCAAACTCGGGTGCCCCTTTTTCTACACGGGCAGCCTTGTATTCAGGTTTAGCTGGTTCTTTCTGGATAGCTGGAGCTGAAGATGGATTCTATCATTTATTTCTTTTTATGCTGTTCAGCTCCTATTGTACATATTATGTTTGTTTTCCGCTGTAGACATTTATGTATAGCTGAACTGTATTTGTACTAAGTAAGATCCTGTATACTGTGTAACTCTGATGATTACTTTTATCCAGTATATTCTATTGTTCATTATCTGGTGTATTTACTTAATTCTGTTCTGCTATTATCTGTTTCTGTGTTATATTCCAAAGATAACCCTTGCCTCCGTCGGAACGGGATTTGGGGTCGTCTCAACGCAACCCAAACTTTAGATTGTATATTAACGTCAAATTGAAACATAGTGCTTATTTGAAGTTTTCTAGGACATATATCCCATTCCAGTAAACACTCTCAATAACCTTATTAGTCAGCTTTCCGTGCATGTTCCAATCTCTACCCTCTAACATCCTTGCAATGCAAGATAGCAAAAACCATTATTCTCAAAAATATAAAAATCTTACGATTTAAATCCATTTTCGGATCTCTTCCATTCCGATTCGTTTTACTTTCCAATTCAAACTTAGTAAAATCACAATTGAAAAAAAACCATTCAATACACAGTTATTTATTTAGTATGCTTATTTAGGATCTTGGATCTACAATTTCAATTACAGTGTTCTACAAATGAAAGAAACATGAAACAAGAGATAAACATGAGTTTAAGATTTAGAATAACAAAGGGAATTTTGTTCTACGTATTCAGTTTAACTATTCTAGTGGAACATTAATAGTAAAATATTAGATACAAATAGAATAACGAAGTTGAGTTGTTCATGTATTTGACATGATATATTGAAATGTAATCAGTACACTTTCAGCTGCAAAGACTAAGAAGAATAAAGAAACTGGCATATTGCGCAAAACAGAGCATAATGAAAAATGTATCTATAGTTACAAATGTTTAGTTCAAAACCCAAATTCATTGATACAATTATATGAAATTAAACCTTTCAAGTCAATTCAGGAGGATGTGGTAACCTAGACTCCAAAAATATTGAGAAAAAATAAATTGTAAAATAAGAAAAAAATAAAAATAGTTATGGTTGATGAATTCAATATTCATTACCAATGTAACAACCCAGTTTTCAGATATCCGGAGTCAGCAAATTATAATGTGTTTTGTAAATGTAAGATGAGAAGATAAAGAATTTGCGATTTATAGAATTGTGAATTTTGGAATAAATTAAATGTATTTGGTATAACAAGAAGATTTATTCCAATACCTGATTGTCAATTATATTTGATGGTTTAAATGAGTATAGAAAATATAAAATATTCATTATAAATCAATATTTAAGTGAAAATATACTTTTAATATGACGTGGATGCTTAACAAAATAATTAGTAATTTATGAAATTGTGTTTGGAAAATGTAAGTTGTTGAAATCATGAAATAAAAATAAGAAATGTGTTTAAAAACCACATTTGAAAATCTTGTTATATGTATTTATGTGAAAATTATGTGTTAGAATATTTTAATAGTATAAATACAATAATTTGGCGAATTATTGTGAATAGTGGATTTTATTGCAAAATGTATTTTTAAATTTAAGTATGTTGTAAATAAAAATATAAAAGTAAAAATATTGATTCGAAATCAATATTTAAGTGTGTTTAAATGTTTGAATAAGAATTTATGTTTATTTTAAGAAGAGAACTTAATTTTTACAAAAAAATTTGTGTAGTAAAATGTATAAAGCATTCAACTAATTGTAAAATATAAGTTTTGTGTGAAATATGAATAAAATAATATTAAGAAGATTTAGAAATGGTTTTTAAAATGTTTAGGTAAAAATTTTCAATGATATGAATCGTAAAATGGAGAATTATTATTAATTATAACGTAAAACTCTATTTTGTTAAAATATGAGTTTTAGTATTGCTGACGTCAAAAAGTGGCACTCTTGACAATCAATCCCCAAAGCATACAATTCGTACACAAATCTCAGAGTACTCTCACAATCACAGCCACAAAATGCAAGAATAAAGTAAATAACAGGGAACACACAAGAATTTTTATGTTAGTTAAGATTAATCCAAGCCTACGTCCACTTTATATCCTTTATTTATACTGTAGATTAAAGATTATAGTTGTTCGTTTGAATGAAAGTAGAGAAAGAAGTGATTTATACAACACAAAATCCTTGCGTTGATAAGATTACACAAAATCATTTTGTTAATAGTGGAATTCAGCCTCCCTTCATTGCAATGTCATAGCGTGGGGAGCCCAAAAGGAAAGTCCTTTTTCAGCCTTTAAAAATGTGTATTTATAGACAATCAACCTCTCTGGGTTGGCATGCCACGTGGCATCCATCCCAGGTCGGGCTCGCTACATGTCACGCGATTCGTGCAATCCGCGAGGGCGGCTAGACCAGTCCACCGCGTGAGAGATATCCTTCCTCAAATCATGCAGTACAGGTGTCGTCCGATCTGGAAATCATGGGGTTCGAATTTATCAAAAGTTGAACGACTTAATAGCCGTTGGAATGAAGCTCAGGGTTTAGGTCAGTACGACCCAAGTCCGTATAGTCGACCTGGGATAGCCAACCCGAGAGCTCCCGATTCGAACCGAGGCTTGGGGAGTTATCTTGGGTGCATCCATGCTGACCCGGGATCCTACAATCCGAAGGTATGTAGTTGAAGAGATGGGCCGAGCTGGGCATTACCGACCCATGAGATTACATGTTAATCCAAAATGCTTTGAGTTAGTTTGCCGCTTCCATCAATAAATTCGAGTCCATGCGAGCTTATAATCAAGTCCTAAGTAATTTGCTTCATAACAATCTGAGATGTGACGGGCTTTCCAGAAGGATGGTTAACACTTTGTCCCCCAAAAAATGTCTTTTAATTAAAGATGTGTTTTGAATAATTCGTAAGCCAGAAATCTATGAAAATTAAAAAATAGAAATCCAATATCTGAAATCCATAAGTCCACGACCACTCCAGATCGTATTAATAGAAAACCAGAAAACCATGGTCGCGCTAGACCATATTATAAAGAAGCCATGATTATTCTAGATCATATTATAAGGAAAATCAGAAAACCAGGATACCAAGAAGTCCGACGATCACTCCAGATCATAGTTTAAAAGAAATCCAAATCCAGGAAAACCATTGCTACGCCAGGCCTATCCAATTGTGAGTATATTCCATACCTACAAAGAATCCAAGTGAATAGCTTGCCAAATCTTGACATTACTATTTAGCCTTTCCAAGCATAAATCATGCTTGAAAAATCATAGTGAGTATAATCCATACTCGATCTATGACTGAATCGCCTTGTTAAGACCTAAGAAGATAACTCAATCCTTCAGGCACTATCCATTCTCGGAAATTCAAGCTGAGCATAAGCCATACTCGAGTTGCGATTGAGTTTTCTTACCAAGCCCTTACAAGCTAATCCGTCCTCGTAGGTATTATCCATACAGGGAGTTTTAGATCGAGCAGAAACCATACTCAAAATCAGATTAAGAATTCCCATCACATCCAGATAAGATAATTAAGTACTATCAAGCAAAATCCGTGCTTGGAATTCCATTATATTTAATCCAGAAATTATTACATAACCAAAACAAAGCCTGATTGGTTTATATTTGAATCCAAAGAATGCCTAGGGATTAAATCCTAATCCATACGTGGGTACTTCAACTTAGCCATTTATTCATCGGATGGTTTTATTGTCGAGAATAAAGCATGTCTGAGGATTAAATCCTAATCTTTGTACATGTGTGAGTCGATGTAGCCATCCATAAATCCTAAAACAAACAAATACATATCTTATTCCGAAGAAATGCAAAAATCCATGGTGATCTCATCCAGATCAGCTGATGATAATCCCATAATTGCTCGGTCCAGGATCATTCCCTCTTCGGGGAGCATTAGGTAGTTGTGTCGATGCTGGCGTGGTTGGTTCCTTTAGATACTCGTTCAGCTCTTCACATCTAATCCATTCCTCAATTAAATCTCGTAAGTGTTTACACTCATTAGTGGTATGACTGGCTAGTTCATGAAATAGGCAGAACTTTCCAAACTCCCGTTCATGCTGAGTTGACTCCCTCTTGATAGGCTTCGGATAAGAAACACTGTCCTTTGTGTCCAGATAGATGTCCTTTATCAGAGAGTTGTGTGTAGCATATTTTTCGAATTTGGTTTCTCTTTGGACCTGAACATTCTGATTATCCTTCGCTAAAACTTTTCCTTTGCCCTTATCCTTATTCTTTCCAAGATTGGATGGTCCTCCATCCTTTATCATGTTTACATCGAGAACTTCCTTCCTTGTGCTAGTGTCTTCCTCATGCAAGAAACTATCCGCTTCAAAGTAAAACTGATTAAGATCTCTGGGGGGTCCTTACAGCAAAGAGGTCTTTAAATCTGTTTTATTCAAGATGCCTAGTACAACTACCATTAGTACCAAGGACGGCTCCAGTCAATCTGCTGACGCCACTATTGCATTAAACCTTTCCAAAAATGAGCATAGAGTTTCTTCAGACCACTTCTTAATAGATGTAAGAGACATGACGTTCCAGGGTCGAGTGATGTGGACCTTAAATTGCTTGATAAACCTTGCAACCAACATATTCCAGTTGTTAATCGATCAATTTTTCAACTGCCTAAACCACATGGCAATAATATTCGTTAAGTACAGAAAGAAGCACTTGGCCATAATGTTGTTCGACGTTGACAAAACTTCCATATGGCGCATGTAGTGCATAAGATGAACGGTAGGATCCTTCCTACCATCGTAAGCCTCCAAAACTGGGAGTTTGAATTTCGAGGGATTTTGGTAATTCCTGATATTCTATGAGAAAAGGCCGCGGTTGACGTTATCCTCATCATCATAAGATGCCCTATCTTTGGAAAATCATTGAACTACGTCAGCAATTTGATTTCCATCTCCAAAATTTTGTTGCAAATTATTCAGTCCATCACCGGTGTCCCTAGCATGAAGTACAGGTGAAGGGGGAGCCTGTCCCGAGCCTACAGAATCGGTTCTAAACTCCCCCAGTTCTTGGGTCGGTATGGCCGAGCCGACTCGATCCCGAGTCGGTATTGCCGAGCCGACCCGATCCCGAGTCGGTATGGCCGAGCCGACCCGGGATAGCATTTCTAGTTCCAAGTTTCGTGCCACCCCCATCTAGAGCAGCATTAGCGTGGGCTTGTCCAGTATTCCAATCCAGAGTGTCATAGGTTGCAGTATCGCGACAAGGTCCATCGAGAGGAGGGCGATTACCCCTGCAGAGCTCGGGTCGACATGAGCTGTGGGTCCAGCTGAGTTATTCGACCTGAGTTGGGGCTTGTCCTGTGGCTGATCCAATGTTATTGCTACCTCCATTCTTGCAGTGTTGCTAATGACAGTTTTTTTCCAGCAAGCTTTGATCTTTTGGTCGACCAGATCCATCTATCCTAGTAAGAAAGTTATCTATCATCTCTTGTTGTCTTTTAAGGAGCTCATCCTGCTTTTCCATCCTTGTCCTCAATTCGGCGAGCACATTATCCATCTCTTCTATGGTTAAGAAGAGGGGGGATCTCCATGAGAGGAAGCCTTCCGACTTCTCTCATTTCCAGTTCCTACATTTCAGGTAGCTTGAGTATGGGAAGTGACACGACCCGAAATCCACGCCCGGCCTAGACCGAACTGGAACGCAGATTGTATGAGAACACGATGCATCGGGACACATAATAGAACTTTTCATTGTTATTACAACAATTACATCAGGTTACAAGAATATCAGAGTATGAATAAATCTTACACAACAAAAAAATAATATCAAAGATTAATAATTTACATATCAGCAGAAATAAAAATGTATAAATACAATGCACAACGGAAATACGTCAACTACCACATCTGAAAAAAAATAGACAGATAATAAGCTTTTCGAATATAGCTCCAGCCGTACACCAGGATTCTATAAAATAGAAATTTGCAAAACCAAAACTACTAGCTGCCCATGTGGAAAATATGGGCACCTAGAGTTTAGGCGAAAACAATAAACTCCAGGTCAATCATGAGACTGTTGTGAGAACTTAAAACATTTATTAAAAAAATTACATTAAAATAGGGTAAATCACGGGACTATGCCGTATGTCACGGAATGGGTTTAATCCATGTGAATACCTTGAAATAAAACAATTAATAAACAACGCAATGCTTTTTGGAAAGATGAAGCTATTATAAGACTTGGGTCCCATCACACTCAGAGGATAGAGTTTTACCTAAAATAGCGAAACATGCTTGGTACGTCTTAAAACAAATAATTTTTATATTATTATAAGTGCATAGTGTAGAAAACAACTTCGAATATAAAGTTATTAATCATAGACGGCATAGTACTTCATCCTACTATGTCGCTATATAGGTTTAAAACTAAAACCGAAAAGTCGCGTATTGGAAATTGGATTTCCATCATGAGTCAAGACAAGGGATGACTCCTCTCGATTCGGGTCACCTCCAGCAAGATGACCTAGGATCAAGCCTATGGGAAACCCTAGATCTTGTAGGGCTAGTCCATACCTAACATTTGTGGATTAGTTATTCTTGAACAATACGTTTTACCATCCTATCAGACCTACAATCTGGTCAGTATGTCAACCATATAAGCCTTTTAGTCGGCCATATATCTAAGGCGCCTTGCAATCCATCATCCACATATGTAAAATTGTCTGGGCTACATATCATGACACCACTTCTAGCTAGAAAGGAACGCACGCACTCCCTGCTGTCCCTAATCCTGTTTTTGACTCACACTGGGGTGTGAAGCTCGCGAATTAATGTTATACACAAAGTTGTGCTAATTAAATCCATGCTTTGATCATCATCCCCAAGGCCCTGCTTTTCAACAGAAAGCCTTGATCATTGCATATTAGCATGCAACATTGCCAATGCATACCGTACCATTGATTTCCACCAATTTAATAGAGATCAACGAATACAGTGCAAAGTACAATGTCAAACATACAATTCATTTACAAGTTCGTTCCGGGTCTGAACGAAACCGGAGGCACCTTATTCCTCCTCCCATACGTTCAATACATGAGAGAGGTCCTCGCATATCCGGTCGATCTCCAAATACGTATGGATGATCACCACTTATTACCTCATCTTGGGTGTACACCTCAATTATGACAAATCATCCAAACGATGTGAAGGCACAGGTTAATTTTATTTTGCACCATGCTTCTCTTCAATATTATTGGAAAATGTTAGCATGTGCCCGACACAGGTTAATTTGTTAAATTATACAAATAATCTATCGAATTCTACTAAGTTTTTATGATATATAGGTTAAAACAGCATTTGAAAGTAAAAAGATTCTTTAGCCTATAATAAACTTGACGTTGTCCTGCGCGCATTAACCATAACTTATTATTACATTTTAATATACTTGCCAGTGCTAATTAAAAGAATTAGTTGTTCTCTTAACACTTAAACTAGATTGTTAGTTTTACTTTTAATTTCAGTTTATACTATCATGTAAGATTTCTTTTATTAAATTCAAATTTTCGGTTAAGGTGTATACGTTATATACTTTACTTTGTCATCTCAGTATATCGCTAAATAAATGTCTGTGCCGTAGCATTCAAATTGCTGCTTATATTTAAAAGCGTAAGTTTGGAACGAACAGTCGGGTCAGAACTTTGCCTTCTCAAAACAATTACCAATGAAGATGCACTGATGTACACCGGAAACGGCTGTTTTCATGTCAAGGTAAAACAACAATAAACCAAAGACGACAATAAAATAGCGCTTTGATTTACATTATATAATACACAGTTTTATTTAACTAATAATCACAAAATCTAATGTATTTGATTCACTAATTAATCACAAAATCTAATTTTATTTAACTATCTTAGTGCACGCTAAGTTTGATGTATTTGACTTAATAATTAATCACGAAATCCATATAATAGGAGTATAATCATCGTGATGGCAGAATATGTGGAGTAGTAACCACTGTTTGTGTATGATTATAATCATTTAAAATTTTGTAAACGATACGATGGTGTTCGGTTCATAATATATTTTGTGTTTTTAATTTTAATTATAAAAAATAAAAATAGTCGAGAGAGAGCAGAGAGAATGAGAGAATGACGAAGGGATGAAGAAACGACGAAGGAATCGTTTCCCAGTACATTTCAAAACACGAAAGATAAGTCAAAATTATTTTATGTTTTATTTGTTAATTTCACTTTTTAATGCAGTCATTTTTTCATAATGTGCCTGTACCATTCATATTTTTATATGGCTGACCCGAAAACCAAGAGTAAATCAAGCAGGACACAAAGCCTTCTGCTAGTCATTTTGATTTGGATTATTATTTTTGTGTGCATCTGTTACTGTTGCCCGGTAAATCAAATCATCAAACAGCTAATCAAATTTTATATCATAGCTAAAATCAAACTGAAATGGCAAATGGCACAATTCTCAGGAATTTGGTCCATTTCATTTGTACTACGGGAAATGGACCAATTCTCAGGAAATGTTTAGATTGAGATGTAACTGTACTACAGGAAATGATTAGAAGTGGATAAGTTTTTATTTTTCCCTTTGCATGTGACAATAGGTGAAATGGTACTCAGTTTTTATAGTGCGCTAAAATGACCAGCGCGGAACAATAGGTGAAATAGCAATTGAATCTCGGTCTGACCACATATACGCATTCACCTGACATTCTGAATCTCGGTCTGACCTTCACTGAAATGGCCTTTCATCGACTCGACTATGCACATGGCAAATTATGTTACTGTATTTAGGGAGTGAGGTGTGTGCATGTGGCATTTTAGTGTCTTGCATTCAACTATGCAGCCAACATATAAACCCTTGTATTCAACAAATCAACTCTTGCTTTAGCGTTAGTTTCAGCCTATGAAACATGCACTCATTTTTTGTCGTTCACAACAATTACATGCTTTAGTGTTAGTTTCATATACTCACTCACATGTAATTTTTTTTTGTATACTTTATTATTATTAAGTATAACTTTCTACGATTGGCAACTTTACCAATCACATGACCTGAAAGGTACATGGGTAAGTAAAGCGTATATGGAGAAAGATGTACCTTAAAAACTCAATTACGTTATAGCTTCCTAGGTAAAGAAGCAAATATTTAGGTGATGCTTATCTGTCTTTATTGTATAGCCTTCGCACACCCAATTTATAAGTATGGTCTGCTTAAGTTAATTTCATTGCAGGTGTTAATAGTATTTTTAAAATTTTCTTAGTGTCTTAACTATCACTTTAATATAGACTGAGGAAATTTCAGTATCATCTGCATCATTCTTGCCCTAACAAAATCATGCTATATGTTTTTTCACTACTAGCTTTAGGACTTGATAAATGCATTGCAGAATTTTGACATTTAGCATAGTGGCATGATAAGATTGTTTCATTTTATTCCATCCGACTTTGCTTAGATACATTGACATTTTTTTCACTCACTCACTTGTATAATAATTTTTTTAATTGCAGGACTTTGTACAAGACGGTTCTTATAACCAACAAGAGATAGATGAGGTTCGGGATAATTTAGCTAGTTATATCATGTATAATTGGATGTAGTTGTTTTTTATTGTGTACGTTGATCTTTTGTAATGCACATTGGTATTTTATTATTTACATTATGTTTGTGACAAATTATGTTTTTTTTTTTGGCAACGCCAAAATAGAGAAGTATTGTGACAAATTATGTTGATTGATAATACAATTATATTTTATGTTCGATCAGTTTCATAGTAATGTACATTTGTGAAAATTTTAAATTCAATTTCATGCGTGGTTTTTATATCCTGGAATGGTTATGGTGCATTTATTTTTTCAAATATATCTTGTGTCGGTTGTTACTTCAAAGATGACTGATACAACTGTTTGTCAATTGTGTCGGTCGACAAACTAATGAGGTCGACACAAATATCAATCATGTGTGTCGGTCGGCAATAAAGGGTAGACGCAAAAGCAATATCATTTGTGTCGGCCGATATATGAGGACCGACACAAGAAAGTGTCATTTGCTTCACCGTATAAGCTACTTTGCGTCGACCGTTTGTAAGAAACCGACACAAAAAATATTTAATTACGTCTGTCGAATAACCGACACAACAAAAAAATGTCTTTTGCGTCGTCTTCATTTGTGTCGGTTGTAAGACCGACACAAAAGGGGTTAAATGACCGACACAAATGACATGTTTTGTGGTAGTGTCTCTAGTCTTAGACCACCCTCTGCATATCTTCGACTTTTAGTCATCGTAATAGTTATTCAGGATGGGTTAAAACCGGTCTTTCCAAATAACAAGCGTATCTTTATAATCATGTGATAAATACACAAAGAGAGTACACATCTCATCCCAATCCAGAATATTCTTTTATTCAAATATTCATTACCTTTGGGAAAGGTTCCCATTAATTATATCAAAGGTAATTTCTTTTAAACTTAATGTTTAATCTTCCTTTGGATATCATTTCAAAAGTTTTTATAATATCCGTTCGCAACTTGAACCAAATTAAGCTTTATACAGCTAGTCGAGATTATCGAACCTTACCGAAGTAATCCTTTATTTAATTATCCCAATCCCGACTTATTCATCCCATGAAGCAAAACTGGTAGTACTCCAAACTTGGACACTTCTCGTGTTTGATAAATTTAATTATCCAGTTCACATTCCAATCTAATTAAAGATTCATTAAAAGTTCAACTTCTTTAAATTCCATTCAATTCCAGTTTAATTAAAGAAACTGGAAAACTTCTTTAAATCTTAATTAAAAAAATTATTCCTTTCATAATTGGGTTTAAGAACATTATTATTTAAGATACCAGTCACGACAAACCCAAAATTCAATTTGATACTAAATATAAATTCTTTAATTGAAATCATGTCGATTTACATTCAATACCAAATTCTAAAACTAACATATACCGTTTTGGGATAACGATATCCACATCTTCCAAATTCCTCAATGATATCTGTGTAATCACGGAATCCAATATCGAAAGTATCTGAAGATAATTTTCATTCAAATCCATTCTAATTTATTCTGTGGAAACCTCTGGTTATGTTAAAACCATTTTCAAATCCAATTATTTAGTTCAAAACCATTGGATTATTTTTCTAGTTATTAACTAGTTCATTCAGACAAAAATATCTTTTATCTTTTCAAATATAAAATATTTCATCCAAATTCTTTCCAAATCATTAATTATGATTTTACATAATTTATTTACATTTTCAATAATTTAATTTTGGCTCTTACAGTCGGTTTCCAATATCGGCCATCGAACTGCATCCATAACAACCTTTTCCAAAATTGATTTGGATATATTTTAAAATCTATCCATCCAAATTTAAACCTCCTATATTCATTGTAAATATCTTTTCGATACGAATCCAACGGTTCCAATTTTAGAAGAATCCAACGGTCGGATCTCCCGTTACGTCCATTCGAAGTTAATGGTCGAAATTCAAGAACGGTCACTGCACGACATGTTCTATTCAAACCATTTAAATATATTTCGTCGATTTCCATTCAAAATGTATTTTATATATCGTATAAATTCATTTAAAAATGATTCCAACTTCCATTTCAATTTTAAATTAAAATTGAACATTGCATTTTATTATGATCTCAAATTGATAATATTTTCAAAATGTCAGATTTTGAAATTCAGTCTTCTCGATATTCAATTTAAAACTGAATAAAATCGATAAAAAAACCCATTTAAGTTAAAATAGCGTTTATATACTTAACTCGGCTTCATATTTTTATATTTTCGTGTCCATCCAAAATCAGACATCAAAATGCTAATCTTCATTGAATATTATATTATAAAAATATTCATATTTATTCTGGACTGGAATAAAATTTCAACCAATATCCATATAAATAAATTTATATGGATTGCATTCATCATATGCACCCAACAATAGTTGTAAACAACTATCAACATTCAGAATGACATCCAGTGTGCATTTATTTTCACATAAGCTTCAATCAAGTAATTGATGCTTGTATAAATCTGTCAATCAACCGATTAACCGCAATTTCACACAAGAGAGATGTGTGAGTCAAATATCTTCCCAAGACCCATGTGGGGGTTTCAATTAACAACAATAAATTTAAACCAATCACTGGTTAATAAATTTAACCAATTCTAATTCGATTTGAATTATTTTTTCTAGCTAACCAATTTTCACTATTCAAAATATAAACGGATATTTATATCCAATTTCAACTACCACATATATAATCATTATTCTAACATGTTAAACATTTCAATAGCACAATCACATCATAATACCATAAATCAACAAATCATCCATGGGTTTGGAAACAACTGTGATGTGAGCTACCAGACACCGTATAACATTGATGATAATTTGACTGATAAAAAAATCAGCATAGATAATCAATATATTTTTAAATATGATCTATTAACATGACAAGATATTTGATGAGAAATTTCTCACTTTTATCGGCTCAGATTGTCGATTTCCTTTTAAATCAAATTAAACTTGGGTTTAATTTGATCCTGAAATTCAGTTTACTCCAAATTTGACCAAATTAGTTTTGTCGTGAAGCCCTCAACTCCACGATCGTAACAGATCCAGTTTCACGCGATTCTGAACTCGTATGAACGAGTTATGTTCTCAAATGTTAGAATACAATTAAATAAATTAATATTTAAATATTATAACTCATCTCTCCTTCCACTTGAATGCTACAACCTCTGCCCCTGATCGACATCATCATATGTGCGCCTCCAGTTGACCGGAGCATCGCCTGACCGCTGCCCTCGCTTCTCCCTTACCTGACGCCGCCAGGCAAACAACACATCACCCACAACCGCGCCAATCACCAGAATTTCGAATATTTCCCAATTTCTCTCAACCTCCAATTGCTACACCATCGTTTATCTCCACTATCGTGGATCCCCCTGCTTCGATGCGCCACGCCACGGCGCTCCACCGACCCTCAAGCACCTTCGCCAGAAAACCACCCTGGCCGCCGGAAAATCAACATTTACGTTCGCTGCTTCCTTATTTTGTGCAACTCCGATCAACTAGGTTTTTCCGACCACCACAACCCATATCAGGCCGACCACCCAAAAGAAAAGTCATAGCCCTCTCTCCTATCAATAACTTTCCCTGTGACACCACCATCTAATTCTCATTGGTTTGCGCACAAAACCGCATAAACCAAAGTCAATTTTCTGATTTTAAACTAGGACTCTGGCGAATCCGTGCAACGATAGGCTATGAATTTTTGTGGTAGGTTAGGATCATCATATGATACAATTTACATGTATTGAGTTTTGGCTAAATGTTGAAGGATTTTAAGATGTAAATTAATTTAAGTTTGGGATCCTTTTGCAAAATAATTTTAAAGGAAAAGGGGTTGGTTGCAATTTTGGAGGAAGAAGAAGAAATAGGGCTTGGGGGAAGAGGAAGAATAGGGTTTGGGGGAAGAGGAAAAGATCTTATATAGTGGGGTTTATTTTTTTGTTATTTTTTTGGTTAGCACTTACTCCAATCGACAATTATCGACACCCCGAGAACACATGAACTTCATTGGCGATGAAAATTGACACACAGCTATGTCTTGACGGTAAAGTCCTAATAAAACTTATTTCGTTGAATTCCGAGTTTGTTTGATCAAGAAGCTCTATTTTGGGCTTAAATGGATGATCGATTCACAATTTATTGCGCACGACCACATACTAGCTCCCAAAAATTATGAAATTTGGAATCTATCCATAGTTTAATATTCCAGATCCAACAAAAGTGGTTTCGTTGAAAACGGATGTCGTTTGCAGAATGGCCATTTTTAAGGGCTTAAATAATATTAAAATATTAATAAAATTCCGTAGTGACTGTTTGGAATTTTAATTTGGACATAACTTACTATATAAAGTGAAGTCCTAATTTCTTACATTCGTTAGAAAGATATAGTTAATACCATCCTAACGTTTCTTATTTTATCAAATTTTGACTTAAAACGAATTATGTATACTCGCTTAAAGTTTAAAATTAAATTTCCAAACTACCGTGCCATTTCAAGCTCGTTTTATAATTAATATAAATATATATGCTCATTCTCCGTTTTAAATAAATTGTTCGTCATTAATTCTCAAAATAATTCATTAAAAATATTTAGTTTCCATGAAAATCAATTAAAAACAAATTTTAAATTTGTTCCAAAAATACGGGTTGTTGCAATCTCCCCCACTTAAAAGCTTTTTCGTCCCCGAAAAAGGAACGAAGCTGAAATTTGTTTAACTAACCAACTCAACTTTCATTCTGGCTTCGGTTCTTCAACTTTTCAATTTCTAAGAACTTCCTATTTTTCCTGAAATTTGGCTAACGCCTTAAATTTCTGAAAAATTTCGCCAGAACCTACTTTGTACGGGTTGATATGAACAAATATAACTGGTCTTATCAAGCATCCAATAAATCGCTTACAAATCATTTGTGACTTATCTATGTTCAACGGAGATGTGTGAAAAATCATCCCTTAACCCAGTGATGTGAATTAGTCATAATCCATGTGCTGTATCTACAACAAGAGAGGCGTGTATATTTTTTTGTCATCTCAAGACCTGTGTAGGGTTTGTTATTAAATCCTGCAATTTTCCATTATAGGTTATTAAGTCCATAATCAGTCTTCGTTCCAACCTATAATTCAGTCTTCGCCACACAAGTATCTCTCTCATATGGTAATCCAAACCTCGTCATATAAGCACCAAATGCTTATATGGAATATGCTATACCATGTTATCTGTGATATATGTTATACGGTGTGGTCCATAATTTATTGGTTATTATCCTATGACGTATGTTAAATTTCACACAGAGCAACCATCATAGCGATCCAAATCATTCATGGTAATATGATAAATAAAATTGTGCAACCAACTTAATAAGGCCCACATGTTTGTCGGGCACGCAATTTATTTCTTTACTCAGCTCTAAGTTAATAACCTGCTCAACATATATATATATTGAATTCCAACTAATTTCAAGTCAATTCAACATTAAATTTGATCTGGCTCAATTTATCTTCTATTCTCACATTGGTTTTATCTTTTCAGTTTTATTTAACTTCACTTAAGTTAAATTTTAATTTGTTTGATTTACTTAATTTCAATCTATTTAACTGGTACACATTAAATTAAATCTCAGATCATCTCCAAACTATGATAACCCCAAACCCCATGCCATGGAAGCAAGGATAATCATTGGAATATAACACATAAACAATTAACAGCAGAACAAAAATACAGAATTACACCAGATAATGTACATCAAATTACACTGGAAATAATATATCATCAGAGTTACATAGCATAATAGGATCATACTTAATACATAATATAGTTTTCAGCTTAATATTAAATGTCTGCAGCGGAATCGAACATAATATACTAAATGAAGTCTGAACAGCTCAATAGAAATGATAGAATCCATCTTCAGCTCCACAGCTATCCAGTATGAGTCTGCTAAAACCAGAATACAAGGCTGCCCATGTGGAAAATAGGTGGCACCCGAGTTTGCAAAGTGAAACAAACTACGAGTCAGATGGGACTGGTATGAGAAATCTTACTTAACCTATT
Source organism: Allium sativum (assembly GCA_030737875.1). Lineage (NCBI taxonomy): Eukaryota > Viridiplantae > Streptophyta > Magnoliopsida > Asparagales > Amaryllidaceae > Allium > Allium sativum. The sequence goes on along the minus strand of CM060922.1, from coordinate 702,063,342 downwards.
TAATAATAAAGCTAATCACAGGACCATGCCGATAACGCGGAACGGATTTACTCCATTGGATTGCCAGTGCATGAAATAAAGTAAATCATTAAAAATGCAATGCTTTTTAGAAAAATGAAGCCATTATAAGACTCAAGTCCCATCACACAATGCAATGCAAACCGGATGATAGAGTTTTACCTTATAATGGCCAAAATATGCTTGATACGTATAAAACAAAGTCATTTGATATTATTATTAGTGCATATATGTTTCAAAAACAATTTCAATCATAATGTATCAATCATAGACAACATGGGTACCAAATATCATGTCGACATATATAGGTTTACAATCAAAACCGCACGATGTCATAATGGAAGTTGGATTTCCATCTTGAACCAAGGCAAGGGATCGTCCTTACCGAATTCGAGACAATCTATCCCATGTCTCAGGGCAAGTACTCAGTCAAGCCCTTAAGAGCCACAGGGCCGGTCCACACATATGTTAGTGGATTATATATAATTCCTGAGCAATACATTTCCCCGTCCTATGGGGCGTAAATCAAGAGCCACTAGGGACTCAAATCCGAGGTACCTCGCTTTCCATCATCCACATAAGTAAAAATGTCCGGGCTCCATACCATGACACCACTCCTAGCTAGAAAGAAACGCATGTTCTCCCTGGATCCTTCTCCATTTCTGATTCATACCGGGGTGTGAGGCTCGTGAAGTAACACTATACACAAAGCTATGCTGATTAAAACTGTGCTTTGATCATCAACCACAAGGCTCTTCTTTTCAACAATAAGCCCTGATCATTTGCATCTTGGCATGCCACACTGACAATTCACGCCATATGACTGATGTCTATCGATATATAACCTTTGAGCTCGTACGTCTCAGAGAAGGGTGTTAAGCAAGAGAATAAATTCTCCGCCACCAAACAGATATATATTTAATAGAAATCAATCAACACAGAATAAAATCCAGTGTCAGACATACATCCATTTACAAGTCCATTCTGTGTCTAAACGAAACCAGAGACACCTTGTTCCTCATACCATATGTCCAATACGTAAGAGAGGTTCTCGCATATCCGGACAATCAACAAGTACGTCCGGACAACTACCACTGTAACCCTTTCAAGGCAGCAACTCCAAACAAAGGCATCAGTAGTCGTCCATTCATGTGAATATCGCTAGTCTTCAACCACTGTCTTCAAAATCTACGACTTCAAGTCGTTGTTTAATTATTTGAAATGAGAATTAACTCGGACTTTTCAAATAATTCATGAATATATATAATTCAAATCAATTCATTTCATTCCATATCGTTTATAATATTTTATAACGATTTATCGCTATTTTTATTTATATAAAAATAGCCACTTTTAATTACACGACGCTTCAGGTCATTACACGACCCTAACGTTGTTTTTATTAAAATTTAAATTACACATTTCTCAAAATCTAACCGTTGGATCTTAGCAAATTTTATATTGTTGGAAAGTTCTTTCCGAAGCGAACCCAACGGTTCCAGTTTTGGGAAAATCCGACGGTTGGATCTCTCGGTATAATCGTTTAAAGTTACGATTCCAAATCGCGAACTATAGCGCGCGATTCGTTTTATATATATATAATTCGTTTGACGATTTCAACACCATTTACTCTCTAACATATAGTTATCATTATTTTAATTAACCATACTTACATTAAAAATGTAATTCTTTATGTTACACCATTTTATCAAACAATGAATACTTTAAATGAATCATACTTACATTAAAAATGTAATTCTTTAATGTTACAACATTTTTATCAAACAATGAATATTTTAAATGAATCATACTTACATTAAAAATGTAATTTTTTAATGTTACAACATTTTTATCAAATAATGAATATTTTAAATGAATCATACTTAACATTAAAAATGTAATTTTTTTAATGTTACAACATTTTTATCAAACAATGAGTATTTTAAAAGAATTATACTTACATTAAAAATGTAATTTTATTTAATGTTACAACATTTTTTATCAAACAATGAATATTTTAAATGAATCATACTTACATTGAAAATGTAATTTTTTTAATGTTTATCATTTAATCCCAAACAATGAATATTTTAAATGAATCATACTTACATTAAAAATGTAATTTTTTATGTTACAACATTTTTATCAAACAATGAATATTTTAAATGAATCATACTTACATTAAAAATGTAATTTTTTTAATGTTACAACATTTTTATCAAACTTGAATCTTTTTAATGACTCATTCATACATTAAAAATGTAATTTTTAATGTAAATACATTTCTATCAAACTTAAACCTTTTTAATGATTCCTTCTTACATTAAAAATGTAATTTTTAATGTAAAACCATTTTTATCAACCTTAACTCTTTTTAATGACTCATTCATACATTAAAAATGTAATTTTTAATGTAAAAACATTTTTATCAACCTCAACTCTTTTTAATGACTCATTCATACATTAAAAATGTAATTTTTAATGTAAAAACATTTTTTATCAAACTTGAATCTTTTTAATGATTCATTCATACATTAAAAATATAATTTTTAATATAAAAACATTTCTATCAAATAATGATCATTTTTAATCTTTTATATTCATACAATAAAAATGTGATTTTTATTGTTAACAAATTTTATTTCTAATAATGATCATTTATAATCTTTTCTATTCATAAAATAAAAATGTGATTTTTAATGTTGAAATATTTTTATTTCAAATAATGATCATTTTAATCTTTTCTATTCATAAAATAAAAATGTGATTTTTAATGTTGAAATATTTTTATTTCAAATAATGATCATTTTTAATCTTTTTTATTCATACAATAAAAACGTGATTTTTATTGTTGAAATATTTTTATTTCAAATAATGATCATTTTTAATCTTTTCTATTCATACAATAAAAATATGATTTTTAATGTTGAAAGATTTTTATTTCAAATAATGATCATTTTTAATCTTTTCTATTCATACAATAAAAATATGATTTTTAATGTTGAAATGTTTTATTTCAAATTATGATCATTTTCATATATTCTATATATACAATAAAAATGTGTTTTTTATTGTTAACAAATTTTTATTTTAAATATGAATATTTTACAACACATGAATATTTCAGAAAATTTCGGCATTATAACGGCAGGGTAATTAAAACCAGCACCGTCCCTAGTACGGTTCCTCTGCTATCCTCGGCCTCGCGGCGATACAAGGGTTTTATTTTTATAATTTTCCACAATACAATTCATTTTCACAACACTGAATTTATCATAACCAATTTCGTTTCAACTACAATCACAAACAATTTCACACCACAATACAATCAAGTTGTCCATGGTCTGTGGACGATGGTGTCGAGAGCTACTAAACTCCGTCTGTAACCTAATATAAATTTATTCGTTATTTTGAATCCAAAAATCTCACATTGGTTTTTTTTCCTTTTAAAATTGTAGAAAGCTCCAAAAATTCTTCAGTCTCTTCTAGAATGTCGTGTACGATGCCACGAGTCCAATGTCTCCTGTTTCATCGAATTTCATTATCGTATGAAAAAGATACGATTTTTATTCGATAATCAAGTTTTGCAATGCTTTTAAATGTTATAACTATTTAAATACACCAAACCCGTTGCCTTTTAGAAGTGGTTCTAAACTAGGTCACGAATTAGCTTCCAATCCGTTGCGCAAGGGGGAAATCAGGTTGCACCATGTCAAAGAGCAAGGAGGGGCGCACCTGCGCCTGGTGGTGGGGCCCACTTCGATGGCGTCCTGGTGGCTTGGCGGCGGTTTAAAACCCGCAACTTCGGGGCACTGGATCTCGAGCTACACACCACGAAAAAAATACAAATCTGGTATGGATGTGGAGATAGAAGAAATATCTACAAAATTCCCGAAAGAACCATTGAATTTCGTTGAGAGGATTAAGAGTTATCGAGGAGAGAAGGGAGGAAGAGGTAGCCGCCGACAAGTTTGAAGAGTTACGGGTTTCTGATCGAACAAGATAAATGAATGGTGAATTTCTATTGGCCCGTTTATTTATATTTTAATTTTTAATTCTCCTAATTCCATAAAGGCCCGTTAACCCATACAAACTCCAAATCCAACCCAACGACTGTCGCCCTAGCTAAATACCCCCATTTAGAACACAATGGAATATGTTTTGTGAGCCCATTCGACTGTTTCAGATAGTTTTACTTCAAATTAAAATATAAAACATTCAATATTAGATTTGAACGTACATTTTAATTTACCGGGGCCACATATTGATCCTAAAAATTCCCGAAAAATAAATCTAGCTATGTTTGACGATACGGTCCTAACAAAATTAATTTTGTCGAATTTGGAGATCATTTAAAAATGGACTTTTTCTGGTCGACCCAATTCATACTGAAATTACCAAACGCGTTTTAATTTACCATGCTCACATATAAATTCCAAAAAATATGGAATTTTAAACCTAGCAATAAACTGACATTCCGGATCCAACCAAGGTGGTTTTGTCGAAAATGGAGGTCAATTGCATAATGGCTATTTATAAGGGCTATATATTATATTAAATTCCATAGCGACTATTTCTAATTTTAACTGGACATAACCTTTTATTCCCGTTATGAAATCTGGATTTTTCACATTCGTTAAAAAGATATTGTTAAACAGATTCTAATATTTCTGGTTTTACTGAAGTACGATTCATTTTGAATTCTGTACATTCATTTGAAATTGAATTTTCAAACTACCATGCCATTTTAGGCTCGTTTTATAATTAAAATAAATATATACGTTCTAACTTTGATTTAAATAAATTTTAAATCGTTAATATTTAAAATAAATCATTTTAAGTATTCAAAATTCATTAAAATAGCTGAAATAAAAAAATTTAATTGGTTCTGATTTTCCGTGTTGTTACACAAATACTTAATTAAATTAGTTTAAGTATATTTCGACGTTTCAATTGCATATATATAGCCATCCTACATTCCAAACTCGAAAAATAAACACTGATGATGATGCGTCAATCACCAGAATCATCCTCAATCGACTAGAATGTGATTCTATATTATCAATTACATTTAAGACTTCAGATATACGCTAGTTAGGCGTACATGCAAAATCTTCTTATACTCGATAGTCTAACCTCGGTGTCAAATAACACTCAAAATCATGTTATAAAACATAATCTTTCATAATTAAGTTCATTTTTAATTAATGAGCAAATTTATTCTTTTCTATATATAATATTCTTCTGACTCATTCTAAGGTGTTACTAACCCCATCTCTAATAAGTCACTCATTCTAGGATACTGCTGATCCTATCTCTAATGAGTTATTCTTTAATAGGATATTACTAATCCTATCTCTAATGAGTTCTTTCGTTTGGTTCTAATGTGTCTTATTCTTGAGCTTTGTAAACCAAAGCTCTGATACCAAACTGACATGACCTAAAATCCCCGCCCGTCCTAGACCGGACTGGAACGTGGATTGTATGAGAACATGATGCATTGGAACACTAACAACTGAACATTTCATTGTTATTACAACAATTTAAATCAGATTGCAAGAATATCAGAGTATGAATAAATATTACACAGGGGAAAAATAATATCAAAGATAAATAATTTACATAGCAGTGGAAATAAAAATGTATAAATACGATGCACAGCAGAAATACATCAACTACCACAGCTGAAAGAAACACACAGAAACAAAGCTTTTTGAATATAGCTCCAACTGCATACCAGAATCATGTTTAATAGAAATTTGCAAAACCAAAACTACTAGCTGCTCGTGTGGAAAATATGGGAAACCAGAGTTTAGGTGAAAACAATAAACTCTAGGTCAGTCGTGGGACTGGTGATGAGAACTTAAAATAGTTATTAAAAACTTTACTTTAAAATAGGGTAAATCACGGGACCACGTCGTATGTCACGGAATGGGTTTACTCCATGTGAATACCTTTAAATAAAACAATTAATAAACAATGCAATGCTTTTTGGAAAGATGGAGCTATTATAAGACTCAGGTCCCATCACACAATGCAACGCAAGCCGGAGGATAGAGTTTTACCTTATAACAGCCAAAAATGCTTGGTATGTTTTAAGAAAAAAAATTGATATTATTATAAGTGCATAGTGTACAAAACAATTTTGAATGTAAATGTATCAATCATAGATGGCATAGTACCCTATCCTACTATGTCACCATATAGGTTTACAACTAAAATCGAAAAGTCGCTTATTAGAAATTGCATTTTCATCAGGAGTCAAGGCAAGGGATGGCTCCTCCCGATTCGGGTCACCTTTAGCAAGATGACCCAAGATCATACCTGTGCGCAACCCTGGATCTTGCAGGACTGGTCCATACCTAACGTTTGTGGATTAGTTATTCTGGAATAATACATTTCCTGGCCCAATCAAACCTACAGTTTGGTCAGTACGTCGATCATATGAGCCTTTTAGTCGGACCTATATCCATGGCGCCTCGTAATCCATCATCCACATAAGTAAAAATGTCTGGGCTCCATACCATGACACCACTTCTAGCTAGAAAGAAACACACGCACTCCCTGCTGTCCCTAATCCCGTTTCAGACTCACACCGGGGTGTGAAGCTCGCGGATTAACGCTATACACAAAGCTGTGCTAATTGAAGTCGTGCTTTGATCATCATCCACACGGCCCTACTTTTCAACAAAAAGCCTTTATCATTGCATCTTAGCATGCCACATTGCTAATCCAATCCATACCATTGATTTCCATCAATATATAACCTCTAAGCTCGTACGTCTCAAAGAAGGGTGTTAAGCAAGATTGTAAATTCTCTATCATCAAGCATACATATATTTAGCAGAGATCAACGAATACAGTGCGAAGTACAATGTCAAACATACAATCCATTTAAAAGTTTGTTCTGGGTCTGAACGAATCTGAATGCATCTTTTTCCTCATCCCATATGTCTAATACATGAGTGAGGTCCTTGCATATTCGGTCGATCTCCAAATACATCTGGACGATCACCACTTATTACCTCATCTTGGGTGTTCACCCCAATCAAGACATTAGTAATCATCCAAACAATGTGAAGATCTCCGGTCTTCGACCACTGTCCTCATATCTTCGACTCTTGGTCGTCGTAACAGTTATTTAGAGTGGGTTGAACCCGGCCTTTCCGAATAACCGACATATCTTTATAATCATGTGATAAATACACAAATATAACACACATCACATTCCAATCCAAAATATTATTTTATTCAAATATTCATTACCATTGGGAAAGGTTCCCATTAATTTTATCAAAGATAAGTTCTTTTAAACTTATTGTTTAATCTTCCTTTGGATATCGTTTCAAAAAAATTTGTAATATCCTTTCACAACTTGAACCAAATTAAGGTTTATATAGCAAGTTGGGATTATCGAACCTTACCGAAGTAATCCTTTATTTAATTATCCCAATCCTGGCCTATTCATCCCTTGGAGAAAAATGTGTAGTACTCCATACCCGGACACTTCACCTATTTGATAAATTTAATTATCCCATTCACATTTCAATCTAATTAAAGATTCATTAAATCTCCAACTTAGTTTTAATCTTCAGAAATCATTATTCAATTATTATTCAATTTTAGGAAATCAATCATGTCTTTAATTGGGTTAAAGAACAAATGTCATTTAAAACACTACTCACAATAAACCTAAAATCTTCTTCCATTTAATATGAAATCTTCATGGAAATCTGAGTAATTTATGGTCGATAAAAATTTTCGTATCAGACTAATACTATAAGTGGAATAACAACTAGGCCTTTTAAATTCCATAAATAGTAAATTTCTTCCTTCACAGAAGCCCATCTCGATTATTATTAGTCGAATTCCGTTCAATTCCAATTTAATTAAATAAAATGGAAAACTTCTTTAAATCTTAATTAAAAGATTTATTCCTTTCATTACAGGGTTTAATAACAATATTATTTAAGATAGCATTCATGACAAACCCAAAATCCAATTTGATATTAAATATAAAATCTTAAATGGAAATCATGCCGATTTACATTCAATACCAGTTTATGAAACTAACAGATATCATTTTGGGGTGATGATATCTATATCTTCCAAATTCCTCATCGATATCCGTATAATCACGGAATCCAATATCTAAAGTATCTGAAGATAGTTTCCATTCAAATCCATTACAATTTATTCTTTAGAAAACCCTGGTTTTAAAACCATTTTCAAATCCAATTATTTAATTTAAAACCATTGGATTATTTTTCTAGTTATTAACTAGTTTATTCAGACAAAATATCTTTTAACTTTTCAAATATGAAATATTTCATCCAAATTCTTTCCAAATCATTAATTATGATTTTACATAATGTTGACCCGCTTTTTAGTCAAAGCATTCACACATGGAATCTTTGATTAACAATGCGCACAAGTATGGGGAATATTGTCAGAAAACATGAAGCGATTTGGTTGAAGTCACATCACAAACAAAGATTGGCGCGAAACTCCTATCAGACGACCTCTTTTGGGCCCGAAAACAGTGATTATCAAGCTAAGCTCTGTAACTCTTGTAGATCTCTGAATTAGCTTCAGTTTGAGCTTTGGTTTGGCTCAATCGGACTTACGGTTTGAAAGTTACGCTCGTTTCCGTGAACGCATGCAGAACCGGAAACCTGGAATTTAGCATTGAATAGATCCTCGAATCGGATCGGATAAGTCTGTTCGGATCGGACGCTGCCTTAAAACGGACAGCTTGGTGCTTGCTCTTCGCATTAACATCAGCACGGATCGGATCGGAGGAAGCATACCCGATCTGCTCCACCTTCAAAGCATTGGACACAGAGTCTTCGGATTGAGGACACCAACTCGGTTCGGATCGGACCCGAACCGACCCGCCTGAAGTATTCTGCACAGAAGTGCTTCCAGCCTTCGGATCGGAGATTCCACCACGGTTCGGTCAGACCCGAACCGATCTGACCCCTATTGACCTGCTGCTATACTTCGGATCTGACCTATTCTTAAGGAGACTTTTCCTCCTATTCTCATGGATCGAACTCCACCTGTCTCCACACGATCTGAAGACCACTTCTTCCACTTTCTCCGAGATGGCCTCTCTGCCCTCCACGTGGCCCATCCGAACTGGACCACCCAGAAGCTTCTCTATGCCTATAAATACACCGTGAGATGGACATTTGAAGGGATCTTTCCCTTCTAACTGATCTTGGCTTCTACCACTACTTCACGCAAGGTCATTGCTCAATGAAGAAGCCAAATTTCACATAATAACACGAGGATTTCGTGTAGAATCTCCACTTTTCTCACTTCTTTTCATTGTAACCACGAGGATTTCGTGTATAAACGGCAAGCAAACAGCATTGTAATAGCTTCTTAGGATTTAAGAAACTATAAAGTGGACGTAGGCTTGGATTGAGCCGAACCACTATAAAAATCTCGTGTGTCTCCTCTTATTTTACTGCTTTTTCTGCATTGATCAGTGATTGTGAGGTTTTCACATAGCATTTGGGTGTTAGGCCCAAATTTCGGACTAACACATAATTTATTTGTTTTTTTAATAATTTTATTTAGAATCATACGGTCGGTTTCAAATATCGGCCATCGAACTGCATTCATAGCGACCTTTTCCAAAATTCATTTAGATATATTTTAAAATATAACCATTTAAATTTAAACCTTATATATTCATTGGAACGATCTTTTCAATACGAACCCAACGGTACTGATTTTAGGAGAATCCGACTGTCGGATTTCCCGTTATGTCCATTCGAAGTTAATGGTCGAAATTCGAGAACGGTCACTGCGCGACACGTTCTATTCAAACCATTTAAATATATAAAATATATTTCATCGATTTCCATTCAAAACATGATTTATATATCGTTTATAAATTCATTTAAAAATTATTCCAATTTTCATTTCAATTTTAAATAAAAATTGAACATTGCATTTTATTATGATCTCAAAACGACAATATTTTCAAAATGTCGGATTTTGAAATTCGGTCTTCTTAATATTCATTTTAAAAATGAATAAAATCGATATAAAAAACCATTTGAGTTAAAATAGCATTTATATACTTAACTCAGCTTCAAATTTTTATATTTTCGTGCCTATCCAAAGTCAGACGTCAAAATCAAACTTCTAATCTTCGTTGAACATTATATTATAATAATATTCATATTTATTCCAGATTGGAATAAAATTCCAACCAACATACATATAAATGAATTTATATGGATTGAATTCATCATATGTACCAAATAATAGTTGTAAACAACTACCAACATCCAGAATGATATCCAATGTGCATTTACTTTCATATAAGCTTCAATCAAGTAATTGACGCTTGTATAAATCTGTCAATTAACCGCAATTTCACACAAGAGAGATGTATGAGTCAAATATCATCCTAAGACCCATGTGGGTTTTTCAACCAACAACAATCAATTTAAATCAATCACTGATCAATAAATTTAACCAGTTATAATTCGATTCGAATTAGTTTTCTTATTAATTAATTTTCACTGTTCAAATTATAAATGGATATTTATATCCAATTTCAACTACCATATATATAATCATTATGCTAACATGTTAAACATTTCAATATCACAATCACATCAAAATACCAGAATTCAACAAATCATCCGTGCGTTTGCAAACAACTGTGATGTGAGCTACTAAGCACCGTATAACATTGGTGATAATATAACAAAAAAAAAAATTAGCATAGATAATCAATGTATTTTTAAATATGATATAATAACATAACAAGGTATTTGAGTGAGAAAGTTCTCACTTTAATTGGCTCATATTGTCGATTTCCTTTTAAATCAAATTAAACTTGGGTTTAATTTGATCCCAAAATTCAATTTTCTCTAAAATTGACCAAATTAGTTTTGTTGTGAAGTCCTCGACTCCCCGATCGCAACGGATCCAGTTTCGCGTGATTCTGAGCTCGTATGAACGAGTTATGTTTTGTCAAACATTTGAATACAATTAAATAGATTAATATTTAAATATTATAACTCTTCTCTCCTTCCACTTGAACGCTACAGCCACTGCCCTTGATCGACATCGTCATATGTGTGCCTCCAGTTCACCAGGGCACCTCCTGACCACCGTCATCGCTTCTCCCTTCCCTGACGCCGCCAGGGAAGCAGCCACGTCGCCTACAACCGCGCCGATCACCAGAATTTCGAATATGCCCCAATTCCGCTTAACCTCCAATTGCTCCGTCGTCATTCATCTCCACTATCGCGGATCCCACGGCTTCGACGTGCCACGCCACGGCGCTCCACCTACCATGGCCGCTGGAAAATCAACATTTACGTTCGCTGCTTCCCTATTTTATCCAACTCCGATCAACTAGATTTTCCGACTACCACAACCCATATCAGGACAACCACCCATAAATCAAAGTCAGTTTCCTTACTTTAAACTGCGATTCCGGCGAATCTGTGCAACAATAGGTTATGAAATTTTTGTGGTTAGTAAAGATCATCATATGCTACAACTTTTATGTAATGAGTTTTGGCTAAATGTTAAAGGATTGGAAGATATAAATTAACTTAAGTTAGGGGAATTTTTTGCAAAATAATTTTAGAGGAAAAGGGGTTGGCTACAATTTTGGAGGAAGAAGAAGAAATAAGGTTTAGGGAAAGATGAAAAGATCTTATATAGTGGGGTTTATTATTTCTTTAGTTAGCGTTGTCTCTAATCGACGGTTACCGATGCTCCGAGCACACATGAACTCCGTTGGCGACTAGAATTGACACACAGCTATGTCTTGATGATACAGTCCTAATGAAATATGTTTCATCGAATTCTGAGTCCGTTTGCTCAAAAAGCTCTGTTTTGGGCTTAAATGGCTGATCGATTCACAATTTATTACGTATGACCACATACTGCTCCCAAAAATTATGAAATTGGGAATCTAGCAATAATTTAATATTTCGGTTCCAACAAAAGTTGTTTCGCCGAAAATGGAGGTCGTTTGCAAAATGGCCATTTTAAGGGCTTAAATAATATTAAAATATTAATAAAATTCCATAGCGACTATTTGGAATTTTAATTTGGACATAACTTACAATTTATAAAGTGAAATATAATTTCTCACATTCGTTAGAAATATATAGTTAACACGATCCTAACGTTTCTTGTTTCGACAAATTCGGACTTATAATGAATTCTGTATACTCGTTTAAATCTTAAAATTAATTTTTCAAACTACCGCGCCATTTCAAGCTCATTTTATAATTAATATAAATATATACGCTCATTCTTTGTTTTAAATAAATTTTTCGTCGTTAATTCTCAAAGTAATTCATTATAAAATATTTAATTTCCATGAAAATCAATTAAAAATAAATTTTAAATTAGTTCCAAAAATACGGGTTGTTACAGGAAGACACTCCATCCTCCTTCCGCTTTACCATCCTTAATCCGAAGATGAACAATCCAAATCCTTTCAAGCTAGAAGGTGGAGTAGTTGCATGTGTGCCCCTTACCTGGCGCACCAAAGTGTTGACGTCAAAAAGTGGCACTCTTGAAAATCAACCCCAAAGCATACAATCCATACAGAAATCACATAATATCCTAACAATCACAGCAACATAATGCAAGAATAAAGTAAATAATAGGGAACATGCAATAGTTTTTATAGTGGTTCGGCTCAATCAAAGCTTACGTCCACTTTATATCCTTTATTTATATTGTATATTACATACTAAAGTTGCCAGTTCAAATGAAAGTAGAGAAAACAGTGACTTATACAACACAAAACCTTACATTGATAAGATTACAAAAAATCCTTGTGTTAATAATGGAATTCGGCCTCCCTTCATTGCAATGCCCTTGCATGGGGAGCCTAAAAAGAAAGGTTCCTTTCCAGCCTTCAAAAATGTGTATTGTCATGCGATCCGTGCAATCTGGGAGGGCGCTAGACTAGTCCACCACGTGAGAGATATATTTCCTCAAATCGTGTAATATAAGTATCATCTAATCCGGAAATCCTAGGGTTGGAATTGGTTAGGAGTTTACCGAGTTAATAGTTGTTGGAATGAAGTTCAGGGTTCGGGTTAGTATGGTCGACCTGGGATAACCGACCTGAGAGGTTCCGATCCGAACATAGGCTAGGAGAGGTGTCTTAGGTGCATCCATGCCGACCCAGGATCCTTCGTGCCAAAGGTAGGCGATTGAGGAGATGGGCCGAGCCGGGCATTACTGACCTGAGAGACAACATGTTAATCCAACATTCTTTGAGTTAGTTTGCCACTTCCATCAATAAATCCAAGTCCAAGCGAGCTTATACTCAAGTCTTGAGTAATTTTCTCTGTAAAAATCCGAGATGTGATGGCCTTGCCAAAGGCAGGTCAACAATTATGTGTAAGGTTAAAAATGTTGTCTAAAATGGTTTAAAATATTTCAAATATGGTGATGGTGATTTTTGTAAGCTTGTACAAAGTCAAAAATCTATAAATCGTACGTTGAATTATGGAATTAGTGAAGAAAATGGTGTAAACATGGCTTAAACCATGTTAATTATGCCACTTAATTTTAACAAAGGACTAATTACTCACTAATCCCCGTTGATCAGCCTAATTGAGCCTATTAGTTTTGGGATAAGGAAGGATATCTCTGGAAAAAAACATCTCCAGTACACATTCTTTCTTCTGAAATTTATCTTCCTCATTCTTCAAGTTACGGTAGGAAGAAAACACAATCCTCTTTGCAAGCTTCAATATTTAAGGTTAAATTATCAATCAAAACTGAGATAGAGTTGCTACACCAATCTATCATTGGGCAATCAACTCTAAATTGCAATCTATTTATTTCTAATCTAAAAAATATGAAGTTAGTTTAGTTTGTATTGAAGTTCTTATTGCATGTTACTATAAACGTACTTGCAGGCATTCAAGCTCCTTCTTAAGGCCAAAGAACACCAAATTAGCTTTAATCATTACTACAAATCACAGAAAGAGGGTGAGTTACCCTCACACTTTCTAGCTTAACCGTGTTTGAGTAGAAATTTAGCCTTTAACACTGAATTTCATTTGAACAGTAAGCTAGAGTTCTTGTTTTTATTTTATTGTTGAAAAACTGAGTTGTGTCCAACTTTGAGGGTATGTAACTCTCTCATTTCTTACCCGTTTGAAGCGATTTCTTTTCCATTGTCTAGTTAATGTCTAGAAATTTAAATCTATAATTTTTTTGTTGGAAAATTCCATGTGTAGTGATAACAAATCAGGACTTGATGTTGGGTTCTTCAATGACGAACAAGCAATGAAAATCGCATGTCCTGTATAGAAACAGACCTTGCCTATGTCGACACAAGCAAAGATTGTAACATCCCGTATTTTAACACTAAAGAGGATAAATAAAAAAATAATTAATTTGATATTTAGAATTAAGGGAAACAAACTACGTCACTGCGTCCGCCTTAAAAATCTTGTCAAGATAGACACCTGGTTTGTATAAAATGGATAACGTATGAAGAAGTTATGAACGGTAGAAGTTTGACGATAAAAGTAGGAACAACTGGCGCACCTGATAAGTGCACCAAGGTATTTTTACACTGGTGCACCTATGAAGTGCGCCCATATTAATTTTTTGGGATCCGGACCCCAAGTGGGTGTCGGTCCACGGTTCGATTCCCCCTAGGGTTGATGTGGCAGTCAAATTATGGAGGCTGGCAGCTATAAATATACACTCATTTCTCTTGTTTTCTCATACAAAAAACAATGGAGGCCAAATGATGTCAATGCCTGAACTTAATCCAATCCTTTCTTCTTCTACCAATCAAGTTTAAAGATTCAAGTGTTTCAAGCGTAGATCTGAGATTCAAACTTCACTTTTCTCCTTCTATTCTTATAGATCCGACCATTGTGAGTTCAAGTTACCTTTAGAATCGAATAATTAAAAGTAAGACATGATATGATTGTGATTTGGGTATATGCTTAGGATTAAATCATGTTAGATCGACTTTTTGATTATAGATCTAATTCTGTTTAGATCATTTTGTACCTATCATGTTATAGTTGATTTGGATCTTAACCGTTATCATGTTAGATCTACTTTTTGATTATAGATCTAATTCTATTTAGATCATTTTGTACCTATCATGTTGTAGTTGATTTGGATCTTAACCGTTATCATGTTAGATCTACTTTTGATTATAGATCTAATTCTATTTAGATCATTTTGTACCTATCATGTTGTAGTTGATTTGGATCTTAACCGTTATCATGTCAAATCTACATTTGATTATGGATTTAATTCTTTTTAGATCATTTTGTTCCTATCATGTTGTGGTTATTTTGGATCTTAACCTTATTTATGTCAGATCTAGTTTTAATTATGGATCTAATTCACTTTTTAGATCATTTGGTACTTATTATGTTGTGGTTATTTTGGATCTGTCATTAGTTGGACATGTTTTAGATTTAGATCTAAACTTTCACCTAATTGTTATGACAAGTCTACCTTGGTTTCACTGTTTAAATTACCTTGTTCCTATCATATTGCAGTTAAATAGGATCTATTATTAGTTTGACATCTAAATTATTATTTAGATCTTATCATGCCAGTTATGACATCCCTATTATGTTAAGATTGATTCTAATATCACATGTTCACTAGATCCGTTCATATATGTCCATCTTATCATTATGTTGTTATATGATTATGCCACCACATGTTTATGTCAATCTTGTTAGAATAATCATTTCTGTCACCCTGTACCTTTTGATTTAGCCTGGCTCTTTCTAGCCTAGGCATGACGTTAAATTATGCGAAATTCGTTAAAATAGGAATGAAGGGAAAAAGGGTATAAATTGGACATAATCTGTAAATGGAAAGTTTGGCATAACCCAATGTTTATAAACATGAATTTGGGCATGTAATTAATTATGAACATAATTGGGGAAAAAGAGAAGCATGTACACCTATAAAGACTTATGTATAATTAATTAATAGTTGAAATGCCTAGGATTACAGTATTTAGAAACTGTAATGGCACTTATGACACGAGGTTAGATTGCACTTGCGGTGGAAGTTTGCCCGGAACCGACCGACATATCCTGCGACCACAAGTGGTGAATCTAATGTGAAAGGTCTAAGTGCATAAGTACGAGACGTGCTATGACACGAGGTTAAGCCCGACTTATGGAAGAAGTCTGCCTGGAACCGACCGGCATATCCAGCGTCTACAAGTTACAGGCCTAATGTGGGAGGTCTAGCACATTTTAACCATAATTGAATATGGTAATAAAGATGAAGACTTTACCTAGTTGAATCCATAAGGATTGTATGAGCCTATTGAATCTATGGGGTTAAGTAAACCTATTAAGTATGCGGGGTTAAGTAAGCCTGTTAAATCTATGGGGTTAAGTAAACGGGTTAAATCGGTGTGGTTAAGTAAACCTGTTAAATCTATGAGGTTGAGTATATCTATTTAATCTATAAAGGTTATACGAACCTGTTAATTTAGAAAACTTAACCTGTTGAATATGTTGGGGTTATATTGACCCGTTAACTTGTAAAGTTTAACCCGTAAATCTGTAGGGGGTTATGTGAATATGTTAAATTTGTTAGGCATAACCAGTCAAAATCCTAGTTAGTTGGGGACATAAGATCTGTAAGGGTTGGCTTGTGTCATCTGTTCAGTGGGGCTCATATTAGTCAGTAACCCATTCTGGTATTAAAGGGGGACCCCGCACGAGGTAAGGGTCAGGGGACGCTTACTGAACTGATTATAAGAGGTTTATCTGAGAGGAGGTGTGTACTGGCGCATTCCAACGGACTCATGTGCATGCATGAGTACGGCCTGCATCTGGGAAAATAAGCCGATGTAGCACCAGTAAATAGGTCTGTGTCCTTCTGTAGGTTGCCACTTTAGGATAATACACCCTACTGTGGGGCCTACACAGGGTATTTATGGAATAGGTAGACAATCGATTGGGGGGTAGTGAATAGGGTACATTTGGTCATGTCTATTTCTATGGGGTACCTATGTTTCTGTCTGGGCTAGCACCTGTCATTTTTTATTAGGTACCGGCTTATTTCGTTTGGGTTAAAATCTGTTACTAGAGTACACCTAAAAATACCATTGTATTTCTGTTGGGATCATCCTGCTTCTGTTAAGCAATTAGGGAGTATGTAATCCTGTTACATATATGTTATACAAGTATTAGTGCACAGAAATATATAGAAGCGCAATATACTCTATCATGTTTACCTCATCATACTTGATGTTATCTTTCTTATCCATCTTATATGCCTGTCATGATACTTTTACTTATTTACTTTGTAAAAGTAACTGGACTCGCCAGACTTTATGTCTGACCCTTTTTGTTTCCTCTTCTTTCTTTCGTTCCCCTCCCCCTCCCCCCTCCTCCAGGTTCGTAGGGCGGGAATTCTCAGGCTTAGTCAGGACTCAGTTATTATCTTGCTTGGAGCAGCTTTTGGAGTACTGCTCAGTTCCTATCTTTAACTACTATGGCTTTGTATCTTTTGGGAAATTACACTTTTTATTTATTTTCTGTACTCTGATGATATAAGACAGAAGTTTTATATTATTGTAATGGGTTCTATGTAGTTTCAGACTTATGGTATTTTGGATCACGATGTTATGACTTATGTTTGAAACAAAATTTTAAATTCCGCTATTGCTTTTATATCTTCTTGTAATATTTCTGTTTCTGTTTACCTATAACGCTTCACGAAACTTAATGCATTCCCTTAGTGAGTGACATTAACGGACGTGAGGTGTCACACTTGGTATCAGAGCTAAAGGTTACCAGATTGGATAAAAGATTCTGAAAATTATTTTAAAAAAGATTTTAAAAAAAGCATTTTCAAAAGGAAAGTCTGTTTTGAAAAACATATTCCCCAAAGCCATATGTAATATCTTTCGATTCTCTATTTGAATCCCTTTTCCTTTTCTTTTCAGCATGTATGGGAACCCAATATTCCTAAGGGAGTGACGATACCAGGCTGGTTTCGTAGGTATCTAGAGGCTACAGCGCCTGCCGGTGGTCAAACTGACGTTCCTCCCCTAGCTGCACCCATCGTTCCTCCTTCCCCTCCGCGAGCAGATAACTTCTCTAAGATCTGCAAAGATTTTTGTGCTATGGGAGGAAGGCCATTCCATGGAGCCAAGACGTTCGCAGAGGCAAGGAATTGTCTCAAGGAGACAGAGGACTTGTCTGGAATCTTCGATGTGGACGATCATAGGAAGATTCAGCTAGCCGCCTAACTACTGAAGGATGAATCTTTGTTCTGGTGGGAAGTAACCCAAGCGGGGCGTCCGGTGGAAACTTGGGATGACTTTAAACAGAGGTTTGAAATGAAGCTTCTTTCTCAAGCTGAGAATAGAATGCAAATAGAGAGGTTATTGGCGCTCAAACAAGGAGATATGACGGTTAAAGAATATGTGAACAAATTCAACCACCTAGCTAGATTCGGTTTGGAACTAGTAAACACTCCGCATAAGAAGGCCTTGCGGTTTGTTAAAGGACTAAATGATCCCTTTCATGGGTTAGCTATGTCCCATATTCCAATGAGAGCAACTTTTGATAGGCTCGTTGATATGGCCTTAATGCATGAGGAAGATAAAGCTGAAAAGAAGGAAGTTAAGGTTAAGGAAATACAAAACAAGAAAGTGTGGACCAAGAAAGAACAACAACAAGGGGGCGGAAAGCACGACAAAGCTCAAGGCAAAAAGAAATGCCATAGTTGTGAGAACGTGGGTCATTTGGTCAAAGACTGCAGAAAAAGGAAGAATGCATGCTTCAAATGTGGTGAAATCAGATACTATACTAGGGAGTGCCCGTAGAAGCAAGGCCAGGACCAAAGGGCAGGATCTTCTAGAGGGCAGGTGCATGCTCTTGTGGTTGGTGTACCGGATAGAGGTAGGAAAGTTTCTGTTGAAAGTTTGATTTTCTCTTTCCAATCATCCTATTAGAACTTTTTAATTCACGCGGTTAGCAATCTTTTATATCTGATTTTGTGATTAAGTCTCTGCACCTTAGTACTAGTATGGTTTTGGATCCCGTTGTCATCTCAAACACCATTGGGGGTACGGCTCATCTGTCTATGATTTATCGGGGTTTGAGAATATCTGTGTTAGGCGTCGAATTTGAATACGACGCATATGTACTTGGTTTTATGGGATACTGTCTTATTCTAGGAATGGATTGAATAGCCATGTATGGTGCCATTCTAGATTTCCAGAGGAGATTCGTTAAATTTCTGACTTGCCATAGGAAGACCCTCGAGATTTCTTGTGACCCTAAAGGGGTCTGTCATGCTTAGTTTCCTAGAATCTCTTGACCGAACTATTGATGATCTGCAATCTATAGCAGTAGTTCGTGAGTATTCAGATGTTTTGAGGGGGTTCGGGGCTTACCTCCTAGGCGCATGATCGACTTTTGTATATACCTGGTGGACAATGCAAAGCCAGTTGCATTACATGTGCGCCATATGGCTCTAAGGGAAAGGAGGGAGCTCAGCAAAAAAAGTAGGGGAGCAACTTGAAAAGGTGTTGGTTAGGCGAAGCATAGCAGAATAGGGTGCTTTGGTTGTCTAGGCAACTAAGGTGTACAACTCTCTTCGCTTATGTGTGGATATTCATGATGTTTTTCCACACTTCTTATTTACGGAAGTGTCTGCACGATACAACAGAGGTAGTTGAGCCAAGCATGCTTCAAGAAGTTAAGGTAGAACGGGAGGCTACAATTTGACGAGTTCCTTTCTGTTGGATCAGAAGTTAAGAAGCTACGTAACCAAGAGGATGCAACTTGGAGATCGAAGACAAGATTTTGCGCTTCGCATCCTTTTCTTTTAAAGGGAATTTTCTTAACCTCTCTTCCAAAAACTTTTATTCGTGCTTGCTTCTATCATTTAAATATATCCTATCGATCGAATCTTCAACCTTCAAGTAGGAGTCCCATGATTGTAAACATGTGTTTGAAACATGTTATGTTTGATGGATGCAAGTGTTTGCTAGTGGTTGCTCGTGGAAGCATATACACACACATTAGGCACTAGATCGGTTCAATCACTCTCATACTGCATATGGATGTGTGTGCATTTTTCTTTTTTTAATGGATGAAATTGAGTGTATCATCATATGGATGCTGCATTTAGACGGATGATTGTGCACCCATATAGAACTTACATGTTATACTAGGATTGTTGCGTACATGTTGGACTCATGACACAGACATACATTGCATTAAGGAGGTCAACTGAATTAGTGGACCACTTGATCTTTCACATTAGTGTTGGGACATGTACACACACCTTTTCATATGTTCATATAAGCATTAGAAAATTTTAAGGACAATGGATGCCTGTAATTGGTGGATGAGTAGATGGATGATGGATGGTAGGAAACATTCTTCTTAACTTGAAGATTTCGGGGACGAAATCCTTTGAAGTAGGGGAGAATGTAACACCCCGAATTTTAACACTAAAGAGGATAAATAAAAAATTAATTAATTTAATATTCAAAATTAAGGAAAACAGACTACGTCATTGCGTCCGTCTCGAAATTCTGGTCAAGATAGACACCTGGTTTGTGTAAAACGGGTAACGTATGAAGAAGTTATGAACGACAGAAGTTTGACGATGAAAGCAGGAACAATTGGCGCACTTGACAAGTGCACCAAGGTATTTTTACGCTGGCGCACCTATGAAGTGCGCCCATATTAGTTTTTGGGCATCCAGACCCAAGTGGGTGTCGACCCATGGCCCTTCCCCCTAAGGCTGATGTGGCACTCGAATTCTGGAGGCTAGCAGCTATAGATATACCCTCATTTCTCTTGTTTTCTTATACTTAAAACAATGGAGGCCAAATGTTGTCAGTGCCTGAACTAAATCTAATCCTTTCTTTTTCTACAAATCAAGTTTAAATATTCAAGTGTTTCAAGTGTAGATATGAGGTTCAAACTTCACTTTTCTCCATCTATTCTTATAGATTTGATCATTGTGAGTTCAAGTTACCTTTAGAATTGAATAATTAAAAGTAAGACATGATATGACAGTGATTTGGGTATATGTTTAGGATTGAATCATGTTAGATCTACTTTTTGATTATAGATCTAATTCTATTTAGATCATTTTGTACCTATCATGTTGTAGTTGATTTGGATCTTAACTGTTATCATGTTAGATCTACTTTTTGATTATAGATCTAATTCTATTTAGATCATTTTGTACCTATCATGTTGTAATTGATTTGTATCTTAACCGTTATCATGTTAGAACTACTTTTTGATTATAGATCTAATTCTATTTAGATCATTTTGTACCTATCATATACCTATCATGTTGTAGTTGATTTGGATCTTAACCGTTATCATGTTAAATCTACTTTCGATTATGGATCTATTTCTTTTTAGATCATTTTGTACCTATCATGTTGTGGTTATTTTGGATCTTAACCTTATTTATGTTAGATCTAGTTTTGATTATGGATCTAATTCACTTTTTAGATCACTTGGTACATATCATGTTGTGGTTATTTTGGATCTGTCATTAGTTGGACATTTTTTAGATTTAGATCTAAACTTTCATCAAATTGTCATGACAAGTCTACCTTGGTTTCACTGTTTAGATTACCTTGTTCCTATCATATTGCAGTTAAATAGGATCTATTATTAGTTTGACATCTAAATTATTTTTAGATCTTATCATGCCAGTTATAACATCCCTATTATGTTAAGACTTATTCTAATATCACATATTCACTAGATCCGTTCATATATGCCCATCTTATCATTATGTCGTTATGTGATTATGCCTCCATATGTTTATGTCAATCTTGTTAGAATAATCATTTCTGTCACCCTGCCCCTTTTATTTTATCCTGGCTACTTTCTAGCCTAGGCATGACGTTAAATTATATGAATACATTAAAATGGGAACGAGGGGAAACAAGGTATAATTTGTAAATGGGAAGTTTGGCATAACTTAATGTTTATAAACATGAATTTGGGCATATAATTAATTATAAATATAATTGGGGAAACAGAGGCATAGACACCTATAAAGACATAGGTATAATTAATTAATAATTTAAATGCCTAGGATTGCACTAATTAGAAACTGTAATGACACTTATGACACGAGGTTAGATTGCACTTATGGTGGAAGTCTTCCAAAAACCGATCGGCATATCCAATGACCGCAAGTGGTGAATCTAATGTGAGAGGTCTAACTGCACAAATATGAGACGTGCTATGACACGAGGTTAAGCCCGACTTGTGGAAGAAGTCTTCCCGGAACCGACCGACATATCCAGCATCCAAAAGTTATAGGCCTAATGTGGGAGGTCTAACACATTTTAACCATAATTGAATATGGTAATAAAGATGAAGACTTAACCTAGTTGAATCCATAAAGATTGTATGAGCCTGTTGAATCTTTGGGGTTAAGTAAACCTATTAAGTATGTGGGGTTAAGTAAGCTTGTTAAATCGGTGGGTTTAAGTAAACCTGTTAAATCTGTGGGGTTGAGTAAACCTGTTAAATCTGTGGGGTTGAGTAAACCTGTTAAATCTGTATGGGTTATACGAACCTGTTAATTTAGAAAACTTAACCTGTTGAATATGTTGGGGTTATATTGACCCGTTAACTTGTAAAGTTTAACCCTAACTTTGTAGGGGGTTATGTGAATATGTTAAATCTATTAGGCATAACCTGTCAAAATCCTAGTTAGTTGGGGACACAAGATCTGTAAGGGTTGGCTTGTTTCATCTATTGTGTGGGACCCATATTAGTCAGTAACCCATTTTGGTATTAAAGGGGGACCCTGCACTAGGTAGGGGTCAAGGCACGCTTACTGAACTGATTATAAGAGGTTCATCTGAGAGGAGGTGTGTACTGGCGCATTCTAACGAACTCATGTGTGTGCATGAGTATGGCCTGCATCTGGGAAAATAAGTCTCCGTTGCACCAGTAAATAGGTCTGTGTCCTTCTGTCGGTTGCCACTTTAGGATAATACACTTTACTATGGGGCCGACACAGGATATTTACAAAATTGGGAGCCGATCGATTGGGGGGTTGTAAATAGGGTACATCTGGTCTTATCTATTTTTGTGGGGTACCTATGTTTCTGTTTGGGCTAACACCCGTTATTTTTTATTAAGTACCGGTTAATTACGTTTGGGTTAAAACCCGTTACTAGAGTACACCTAAAACTACCATTGTATTTCTGTTTGGGATCATCCTATTTCTGTTAAGCAATTAGGGAGTATGTAATCCTATTACATATATGTTATACTAGTATTAGTACAGAGAAATCTCTAGAAGCGCAATATACTCTATCATGTTTACCTCATCATACTTGATGTTATCTTTCTTTTCCATCTTATATGTCTGTCGTGATACTTTTACTTATTTACTTACTAAAAGTAACTGGACTCGCCAGACTTTCTGGCTGACCCTTTTTGTTTCCTCTTCTTTCTTCCGTTCCCCCTAGGTTCGCAGGGTGGGAATTATCAGGCTTAGTCAGGACTCGGTTATCATCTTGCTTGGAACAGCTTTTGAAGTACTGCTCAGTTTCTATCTGTAACTACTATGGCTTTGTCTCTTTTGGGAAATTATGCTTTTTATGTATTTTCTGTACTTTGATGGTACAAGATAGAAGTTTTATATTATTGTAATGGGTTCTATGTAGTTTCAGACTTATGGTATTTTGGACCACGATGTTATGACTTATGTTTGAAATAAAATTTTAAATTCCGCTATTGCTTTTATACCTGTCTTGTGATATTTCTATTTCTATTTACCTATAACGCTTCACGAAACTTAATGCATTTCCTTGGTGAGTGACATTAACAGACGTGAGGTGTCACAAGGATTATGGTGACACAATCTTTGTATAAATGGCAACATGAAAGATCTCCTTACTGTCGATTTCCTAAAGATTTCTTAGGTGCTAAACCCTTGGTTATCTTTCTTTTCCCACCTGGTTCGACTAATGCTTGTGTTATTTCGAGTTGAGTAATGTCGGGTTATGTAATGACCTAAAAGTCTAGTGTATCCGTTATTCAGATTGCATTGGTTTCTTGCGTGTTTCATTGTATTTTGGTATCTCTTTTCGTGTTAATTTTGAGTATTATTTTATGAAAAATTTGTAATCTTCTTTGTGACATCGTGCACATCTTATGAAATGTTTTCATATAATATTTTTCTCAATAAAATATATTTAGTTTAGAGACAACAATTTTTTAGATTTCGGTTTTGTAAATAATATCGCCTCAAAGCAATAGTATAAGCAAAATTTGCTGTAATATATGGATTTTAAAGAAATATCTGAATGTTTTCTAAAGAATTTTATAGACTCATTTTTCTAAATAGATATTTTCCATAAAGAACAACACGTTTTTTCATCCTTTGGGAAAGAGAGATAAAAATTTAAATGATTTAATCAATCGCATGATATGGGAAATGAAGATTAATTATATCGACTAATTCCTTACTCGATGATCGTAGGTATTTGATATTTTCTAGTATGAAGTGGGCTAGCTTATAGTAAATCGAGTAGTGAAAGTGTGCAGTATGGATCATATTGTTTTCATTATTTGGATTACTATTTGGGAGTCTGACACGTTCTTTGTTGTTGTATGTGTGCTAGTAGCCTAGCGCTAGCTTAGGTGGGAAGCCGGACTCGGGGAATCTTATATTCATATTCTCTTGACCGGGGGGGGGGGGGGGGTCAAGATAGACTCGGCCGTCGGGGGAAGCTGAAGGGTAGTAATGATTGGTGCTTGAATATATGTTAGTACTTGTCATAAGCTCCGGGGGAAGCTCATTTGTAAAGGACGTGCAATCATTTTTAATATTTTGGATCCATTTTGTAGTTTTAATGATTTTAATGTTTATGATGTTTTAGATCTATCTTTGGTGATTGTTGCCACATGGCTAATTTGAGGATTTTAAGATATGTGATCGTTGTTGCGATGTTAAACTCTTTTGAGTTTATTATACATAATTTGGGGTATTTTTGGTATATGTATTTGATGACTTTGGGGTTTAAAAGATGATACATGTGTTTAGCTCAAAGCTAACACTTGTTGATTGCGGTAAATTTTCTTATGTTGATCCTATGCCTCACGGCTTTAAGTTTTAGTTGCCCTAATTCAGAGTTTGGGTAATCTGTATTAATGGAAACATCTGAGTCTATGTTCACGGTGTTCACCAATAATCTGAGTATAAATTTGTGAATTTATCTTTTGTGAAATATGTTATTTTAGGTAATTTTTACTTTCCTTAAGAAAAGGTATTGTTCCTTCAACACCAGTATTCTTACTTATCTTATTATACTGGTATATTTAAACTAGATTGCCTCGTGTATTTATACTCATGTCAAACCGAGTTGTTTCAGTTATAGCTCACTGTTGATTTGGGTTTAGTAGTTTCATCCTGGACTGTCTCCCTTGAAGCTATTACCTAAGGTGTAACATCATATATTCGTGTTGTTGTTGTATTTATTCTTTTGAACCTTGTTGTACGCGTGTGGTTTATATACACCATTGGAGTTTGTAGCACACGTGAAACGACCCGCAAATCCGTGCTATCTGAGTTGACTAAATACAACACACATCCAACCCAAATAACACAGAAATACGAACCATTAATAGAAAGAAGATAGAGGGTGAGAATAGATAAGATAGAAAACTTAGAATAGAAGAAAAACGAAGATCACAAACTCACAGCGGAACGAATAAAATATATTATATAGCATAAGCTTCGAAATACAAATCTGTTTTGTACATATATACATACCATCATCAGAGTACACATAACAATGGATCCAGCGGAAGTAACTCTAGATAACTAACGTTGAAGCCTCCTGCTTCAAGCTCCTCCAAGTGTATCTGTAAAAGCCTGAAACACTTGACTGCCCGTACAAATTTGGGCACCCAAGAGTTTAGGGAAAACAAAAACAAAATAAACTCTGGGTCAGTCATGGGACTGGTGTGAGTAAACTCCAACCACTTGTTTAACTTTCAAAAACTCTTTTCGAAAGAAAAGATAATAGTAAGACCAACCCACCCATAAACATGGACGGTTTTTACCTTACTATAACCCAAAACACTTTGATATCAAATCCAATGATATTATAATAATGTCTACATCAAATAAATAACCAAATAGCAGAACGCTTGCATCTCACGCTCCACATATATATTATAAAATCAAAAACCGCACGGCGCTTATTGGAGATTGGATTTCCAACATGACAAGGTATGGAACCACCTTCCGATGATGTATCTCTAGAGGCGAATACACCTGGGTTCAACAAGAACGTCTTGCAACCCGGCCCACACATGACCGACCACTCATTTCGCTTGAGTGTATCGAATGTATATCACCAACGGTTGGGCTCAAACCACCGTTTCCCGAATGGGCAGAATCGATAGATTTAGAAACAAAAGGAATTTCTCTAGATAGGTGATTATACACCCTAATGGGTGCGACCCACATAGCCATGCTGCCTGCCCGATTTTTGTCCTTTCCCGGTTGTTGAGGCCTGAGGCTACGATTACTTACCATTCCTTGATAACACAATCACTTTGAATGCCACATCGTCAGATCCGTTAATCACTAGTTGAGTTTGCACAAATATTCTGGATATTATGCTAAGGGATAAATCCGTTGCAACCATATATATTTATACAGACCAACCCATTTGATCATTGGAAATACTCTGTCAGACATTCGTCCATTTACGTTCGTTCTGGGATTGAACGAAACCGAAGGCACTATTTCTATTACTAGAAAAGCCCTTGCACTTCACTCCGTCTTCAATATATTCAGCATACTTGGTTCGCAACGCTAATGCCGATACGGAGTGGTTCTTCGGATAATAATCCAACCGGTCTCTCCATATTGACAACGATGGTCAAAACTTCGATAGTCTGTGATTTAACTATCGAATAAAAACAAGTGTTCAATCAACATATCAAACAAATCACTGGGCCTTTTAATTAATATTTCATTAATTAAATCTCTTCTCCATTTCCTTATCAATATTTATTAACCAAATATTTTCAATAATCGTCTCGGCCTCTTATGCCATTTGGAAAACGTTTCCAAATATTAACTTCTTTTATTTTCTATATATTAGAAAATGTCTCTATTTGCAATTGAAAACCATTTCAATCACTTATCTCTATTCCTTTTTGTTTACAACATTCGATTTTTATATTCACTTTACTATCGAATTCAATACGTCGATACAATGATTTCAAGTTATCAAAATATCTTAAAAATATTCTAACTCCTTAAATTTCCGGAAAATTTCGCCATAACCTCCCCTGTATCGGGAGCATCGGGAAATTTCAAATAGCATCCCGGTATCTTCCAATCTCAAAAAGAAAAAGAAAAAAAAACCAAGCGGGTTGCCGATACGGCGCATAAAACCTCGTATATGAATTAAACATGTACCTTTTGTCGAGCACATTATTTATATACCTGCATTATCCTTGCCCCATACCTGTCTCCTGTATATCTATACCTGTCCCATTTATTTCAACTTCGTACACTCGTTTGACTCAATTCGTTAAAGTAATTCTTTAACTAACTCTCTGCCTATCTCGCTTGTATATTTGAATATAACACGTTTCGAATATATTTCCACTTATTTATCAATCAATTGAATTCAAATTTCAATTTAAGTTCTATATTCGATTTCGAATATATATTTACAAACCCAAATTTCACTTTTCAAAGTTCGATTTTAGTTCAAACTCGATTAACTAATTCTTCTTTAGTTAATTCTATTCAATAATCAAAAATATGATTATTGTTTCAAAAATCATCTTCTTTACTTCACTTGAGTCCATATTTATTTTCTAACTCAAGTCTAGATTTTTAAATGGAAATCCGGATTTTTATTTGCTTAAAAATCCCAATATTTATATATAAAATCCATTATGGTTTATAATGGTTTATGGCGCTGCTTTTCTAAAAATTTGATTTTGACATAACTCAAAATCTATACGATGAAATTCAGATTTTTCTCTTCTATCAGAAAACTATTATCAAATTGGTCCGGACGTTTCTTGTTTCAAAGAAATCCGACTTCAATTGAGTCCTGTATACTCGATTGAAGTTCGAATCGCTATTTTACGAACTGCAGCGCTGCGGCGAGTTCGTTTTAATTATATTTATAAATATAAACTTTTTAAACTTTCGTTAAATGAGTTCAACTCCATTTGAACTCCATTCGAATTTCTAATATTCAAACTCCATTTTTCTTTATTTGAATTTCTTGATTCAAATTCCAATCTCACTTTTGAATTCTATTTTCAAATCCCGATTTCTTTGATATTCAAATTCAGTACTTGAATTTCTATTTCAAATCTCTATTCGAACTTCATATTCAATTCTATTTGAGTTATATATTCAAACTCTATTTCGATTATATTTGAAGTTTATATTCAATCCTTCTTTGAATTCTAAATTCAAATCTATATTCAATTCTCTTGAATTCGATATTTCAAACTTCATTACAATTCTACCTTGCAATTCTATATTCAAATTCATTTATTCAAATTCTATTTGAATTGCTATATTCAGACCCCATATTTGAATTCTATTTGAAATTCAAATATTCACTCTCCCTTTAAATTCTATTTGGAATTCTAAATGTTTCAAATTCCACTTTTCTCTTCTTTGAAATTCCAATTACATTTCTTTTATTTGAAATTCCATTTTTGAATCTCCTTAATCCCAATCTCATTTGAATTCCTTTGAATTCAAATCCTATTTTCAATTCCCTTGAATTCAAATCCCATATTTAAATTCCTTTGAATTCAAGTTCTATATTTGAATTCCTTTTGAATTTCTATAGTCAAATTCTCTTTCAATTATATTTGAATTCAAATTTCATTGCAATACTATTTTTGAAATTCTATTTTCAAAGTCTATTTCAAATTCTCTTTTGAAAATTCTGTTTTGAAATTCTATTTCAAATTCTATTTGAAAATTCTATTTCAAATTCTCTATATTCAAACACCATCTGAAAGTTCTATATCCAAATCCATTTTAGATTTTCTATTTGAATTCTAAATTCAAATTTCCATTTCCTTTTCTATTATTCAAATTCTATTTAAAAATAGAATTTCCCTTTTTTAAATTTCCAATATCCCTTTTTACGATATTTTTAAATATCATTACTTAAGCCCAGTGATAAAACACACAAAGCAACCAATTATTTACTTTTCTAACACATCATATATAACAATATATATATGCAAACAAATAAACAAACAGATAATATATTTTTGAGGAATCCAGTTGGATTCCTCCAACCTGTTTTCCTGCATCCACAGATGTTAGCACATAAATAATACCCATCCTGCTTCGTGGCAGAATATCGCGGTATAGAAGGTCATCCACTAATCATAGCGTGGGGCGTATAGGGTAATCATCCGCTATGAAACTGCGGGCATCCGCTAATGAGACTGCAGGAATCCAACCAATCAATCAACCCAATATATATATATAGCCTAAATAACTAATATATATAAAACAACCAGAAAGCATTCAACAAGCAACAAACAATTATTTTTAATGAAATAAAAATAATTCTAAAGGTGAGTGAGATTTACTCACCTCGATTTAAAATCTGCACTTGTACCAATTTCAATTCCTTCTCATTGATTTTCGAGTCTTCGAACTTCACACGGATGATTCCATTTGATTTATATTTGCCTAAGAAAAATCCGTGTTCTATAAATAAGCTAATGAATTTCCATAACAAGGTTTCATGTTAAAAACTTACTAATATTTTATTTTCCTGGTTTGAACATCTAACGGTTTCAAGCCTAAATTTTCCACTTGTCTAATTTATACTCTTTAAAATAAGATAGTAAATAAATCTCCCTTTTCAGTTTTCAAATTCTAGGTAACAAATAAAGTCATTTTCTTCCATCTTAACAGAAATTCGGAATTTTTGCGAAATAAAATCCTATACCTTAACTACTTTGGATTTAATTTAAACATCATTAGCCTTAGATTAAATAAGTTAACTTAACATTATTCATATATAGTAATTAAAAATAAACAGTTACCTTACTTTCTTTCTTAACGATTAGTTCACAAAATTTAAAACGAATTAAAACTTTAGTGACAAATTAAATTAATAACTAAATTTACCAATTACCTTATTTCGTTCAGCTCGAAATCCTTACTGCTTCACACTATCGACTTCAACCTCCTCCAGAAAATCACGTCTTCATCTCCTGCTGCTACAGTAGTGCGCACCCTACCAGAACTCCACCTCGACTGTATAAGTCGAGACAACTCCATCCCCTAACCTACATCCTCTCACAAACAGCAGTATACAGATCTGAAGCAAAACTCCATCTTCCCCCATTGATTTTTCAACACTCGACATCACCAAACTCCTTCCCATCCCATCGACCACCTTTGAAGTAACGGATCCCCGAGTTCAACTGTCCCACCATCGAACCCTAGTTCATCTACCCGAGCGATTGTCGAACACCCAAAACAAACCAACGACGACCCCTCTCCTTCCTCGCTAAATCACGAGGCTCCATCTTGGTCTCGCGGGTTCTGATAGCGACGCCGATTGAAATCGCAAGTTCCAAATCTTTTTTTTTTCTTTTTATAGCGAATTCGATTTTAATTTGAATAAGGGAGAAAAGGAAATTGGGATGGCTTTGAAAAGCTTCTGTGATTTAGAGGTAAGGACAGATGAAGGCGCGACTTGATTTATATGTGCGCGAAGGGAGACAGAAGGTACACGACATTGATTTTGTGTCTCTGTGATATTGAAAGTGGAAGACCATTTTTTTCTGCTCGAGGAGAAAAGAGCCTGCGCAAATATAATTTAGGGTGGCTGATGTTTGAATGTGTAGGTCGGCTATTGATTTTATTTTTATTAAATAATTAAAATATTTCGCGGTCCTTAACTAGTAATCCCGAACCACTATTCAACCGTGACGACCGATGTTTTCAACGTTATTCACTATTCTGAATTCAATGAAATAGATTATACAATTTAATTTGAACGTATATTTAAAATAGCCATATTAAATCATTTTAAATTCAAAATAAATAAATTCTTCATCAATGAATTTCTATTATCATGGTTCAGTTTTATCTTCGAATTGAATTATTTCAAATTTCTCGTATTCCGATAATTATCAAAATAAATCGTATTTCGATTATTTAAAAAAATAACCCAATAAAATACCATCTATATTATAAATTCAATATTAAAAATCCTTATTAAATATTTAAAATAAATCGACTAAAAATCCGGGTCGTTACAACACGTATCCATTGTATTCTGTTGTTTAACCTATGTGTAACCTGTTCTATGATATGATATCTGTGATGTGCTATAATTTGTTATGAATATGATCTTTAGTCATCGTTTTTTATATTAGATGAATTGAGTATGCCGATCCGCTTGAAGTGATAAAGAAATATTTGTACACTCGATCGATGTATTCGATACTCATCTAATACACGGTTATGGATGGTCGCTCCTAGCCAGCCCTATTCTCCGCTCTATTAGATGATATTACTCAGTAATGCTCTTTATTAGAGTGGGTTTCAGGGTGGGGCATTACAGCCAACTACTTTTATCAATACAGATTTATGTTGGTGCACAATCAAGTTTTCTCTCTATTTTACAGTTTGCCAAGATTAAGTCCAGCCATAAAGTGCATAATTATTTGGTTTCGTATGCCTGAATATATTTTCAATACAACGGTACAAGAACAAATAAAAATTGGATTTTGTAAGAAAGAAGAAGCGCCTTTTTACCTGAAGAGTTTACATCCCATCTCCCTATAACTATTTAAAGACATGTAACTTGGACAAGCCAAATAAACCACTCCATCAAATTCGTGGATCCAGGATTGCAGGCTACCATTTTAGATGAACTCGTAGACGATGCCATGATTTGGATTAGAGGAGCAGAATCCAAAGGGTTTGATGAGGTTCGAGTGCTGGATCTTCACTAAGGTTTTCAAGTTTGGCCTGGAACTTGCAGATGTCATCGTGGTTGAAGGCGAAGGTGGTTTCGAATTTACTTTAGTGAATTGGAATTAGATTTCAGAAAGGATAGGAAGTAGGTATTGTAGGAAAAGAATGAGGAGTCCAATATAGATTTTGAATTGATAATTAAATGGAAAACAAGATCTAATAGGAAAAATTAAACAAGAGAGAAAATAGTACGAAGGGAAAAGAAAATATGGTTGCATGTTTTTCGACTTTAGAAAAGTTGATTTTGGCTAAGTGACGGTAAGCAAACCTCCACAAAGGTGGGTTTGATAAGAAATAAAGGAAGGAAGACGTAAATAGGAATTTTATAACTGTTGTTTCTATTGTTTCCCTTTTTGATAAGTTTTCCGTTTCTAATATATAGAAATTTTCTTTATTTTTTGATAGGTGTTTGTTCTCTTTTTTTTCCTATTATTTACTTACAACTTAGAAAAGAAATAAAAATTATGGTGAGATAAAAATAACTAAACGAAAAAAAGGAAAATTTAAGTTTCTGATGGAAAATATGTATAATGTGCATGGATAACGTTTTTTGTTTCATTTCATATTATATCTTGACAACTTATTCTTGTAATAAAAAATATTCAATGTGCATGAGTTGTTCTAAATGTTTAGATGTTAACTATGACCATAGTGTTTTATGTTAATATCTTTATTTACCAAATAAAAATAAATTATAGATACCTATATCTATGACTTGAAATGATCAATAATAATTTATCCCAAAATTGTGCAACATCTCATATTTTTGTAGGGTACTACTATTTATAACTTATGTAGATTCTTCTGTTTTTTATATGTCCTATTGTCCACTTATCGTCTACACTGACACACTCACACCCACATTATCATTATTATTTTATTTTTTTCAAAACTTTGTCTCAAATTCTCTTACTTCAAACAACAAATTCAAAATTTGTCATGCTCTTTCTTCATAATCGATCTTTCTTTGATTTAATATTTCATTAGGATATATAATCCAAACAATTAAATAGTTGTCGACTTTAATTGTAAATACAAATTCCACTTTCTTAAACCATATAACCCTAACTTGGATTCACATAGTGAAGTAAAATTTATAGTTCAAATTAGATGTTACAGCTTAACATACATAAGAACATTCATTACTGTTATAATAAAAGATAAATTAATTAAAAACGGAATGAGCCCCGCTACATTCTCATAGGGGGCTTTTAACTATGTTAGACCTGTTTGCAAAGTTTAAAACATGAATAGACTTGTTTGAAAAGTAATTACAGGAATGGACCTGTTTTGAATTAAAGGCGCCTTTTCGAAACTCACACAAAGGCGAGTTTTCAAAAATCGCTTGTATACTTTGTGGTTTTAAATTCCATAGCGACTTTATTGAAATTTGATTTGGACATAACTCAATATCTATAATATGAAATTTCCATTTTTTGTTCTATTATTAAAATATAGTTCTATAGATTCGAACGATTTGTGTTTCAATGAAATCCGACGTATAACGATTCTTATATATTCGAATGAAGTTTTAAACGTTAAACTACCAACTATCATGACATTTAAATAGTATATATAGCTTAACCAAACAACATAAAAGAAATTCTAATATTCAAATCTAAGAGAGATACATAGTCCGGTTAAGGATAGATAAGTTCGAAACTTAAGAAATACAGATACACGAAATGCAACACACTGACACCGCATCAACAAACATGCATCTCCATTTTGGGCTGCTGAAGTACACCGCTTTCTGTTACAGCCTTGCGATCCAAAATTGCTGCACCCGTTTTCATTCGGTGTTTGATGATCGTCCTAAACATTTTTGAATCTCGATGATTTTGGTCGTCCGGCTAGTCTTCTTATAGGCAGAGCCAATATTCATGGACCGCTGTACGGGTTCCATTACTTCCTATCATGTATAGGTTTAAAATTTGGCTCGTATGTGGCTCTATAAATTTGGATGGTGTACCATTCAGAAGTAAAATCGTGATGTGCTCTATTACTACCACAATCTTGTGCTGAACAAGCGGCCATCACATGAACACACGGTATCTTCTACAGCAGTGGGATGTTGCATGTACAGGTGACATGAGAACCGTCGATCACAACATCATATTCATCTCCGTAACCATGAATCACTTGCCATTCATATCGACCAAATCGAACAAGCCTACAAGGTCGTGCTTCAATAGTATGAGCTTCAATTTTAGCTTCCCGTTTAGGAGTAAGTTTTGTATTCAGGTACTCCCCTTTTTCCCGCCTCTTATAGAAATACTCAACTGACCGAAAGAACGTTCTTGCAACCAATGCCTTTATAGGAAAGGATCTAGCGCCTTTCAGTACACCATTAAAACTTTTAGATGCGTTGGTCGTCATAATATGGAAGCGGCCACTGTCATCTCTGCAAAGAGCCTAATTTTCTTTGCAATTCCTTATGCTTTGTTCAATCCAGGTGAATTTCTTGAAATTTTACTTGGACATAACTTTCCTGTATACTTTGGGTATTAAATTCCATGGCGACTTTCTTGAAATTTGATTTGGACATAACTCAATATCTATAATATGAAATCTCCATTTTTATGTTCCATTAATAAAATATAGTTATATAGATTCGAACGTTTTGTGTTTCAATGAAATCCGATGTATAACAATTCCTATATACACGAATAAAGTTCAAAACGTTAAACTACGAACTACCAGGACATCTAAATAGTATATATAGCTTAACCAAACAACATAAAACAAATACTAAATTCTAATATTCAAATATAAGAGAGATACATAGTCCGATTAAGGACAAATAAGTTCGAAACATGAGAAATACAAATACACAAAATGCAACACACTGACATCGCATCAACAAACATACGTCTCCATTTTAGGCTACTGAATTAAACCACTTTCTGTTATGGCCCTGCGATCCACATGTGTTGCACCTGTTTGTTTTGGGTGTTTGATGCTCATCCATAACATTTTTGAATCTCGTTGATTTTGGTCGTCCAGCTAGTCTTATTACAAGCGGAGCCAGTAATCGTTGACCGTTGTATAGGTCCCAGTATTTCTTATCACGTATAGGATTAAACTCTGGCTCATATGTAGCTCTATAACTTTGGATCGTGTACCATTCAGAAGCAAAATTGTGATGTGCTCTATTACTATGAAAATCCTGTGCTGAACAAGCCGCCATACATGAACACACAGTATCTTCTGCAGTAGTGGGATGTTGCATGTACAGGTGACATGAGAACCGTCGATCATGACATCATATTCATCCCTGTAACCGTGAATCACTTGCCATTTATATTGACCAAATCGAAAAAGCTTACAACGTCGTGATTCAATAACACGAGCTTCAATTTTAGCTTTCCATTTAGGAGTAAGTTTTGTATTCAGACCCTCCCCTTTTTCCCGCCTCTTATAGAAATACTCAACTGATCAAAAGAACGTTCTTGCAACCAACGCCTTTATAGGCAAGGATCTGGCGTCTTTTAGTACACTATTAAAACTTTCAGATGCATTGGTTACCATAATATGGATGCGGCCACCATCATCTTTGCAAAGGGCCCAGTTTTCTTCTGAATTCCCTAGGCTCCTTTCAATCTAGTTATGCGCCTTCAGCTTAGTTGCCTTGATTTTTTCTCTAAGTTTAGTGTATTCAACCACTTCTGAAGCACATGCCGCAGTGTAAAACAAGCCTACAAGTCACTTGTCTCGATAACCAACATCTTGAAAATTTGCTTTAAGATGCCTTGCACAGAACCTAGGTTTGTGCGGTTCTCGCCGTCTATCATGCAAAGCGCTTGAAATCCCTTTCATTCTGTCAAATATAAATGTAATGTGTCGATTTCGTACACTATAATTGAACTCACGCATGCATGGAAAGAACCAGGACCAGCTATCATATGATTCATATACGACCACCCCATAAGTTAATGGGAAAAGACAATCGTCGGCATCTACAGCGGTAGCAACTAGAAATATTCCTTTGTACTTACCATATAAATATGTCCCGTCAATAGAGAGCACTGGACGACAGTGTACAAAACCTGCAATGTAAGGTCCAAATACCCAAAAAGCATGCTCAAATACCCCCAACATCATTGTGTACTATATGTCCTACTGAACCTGGATTGCATCTTTTAATTCCGCGAAATACTGAGGGAGATACGAATACGATTCGGCCCAGTCACCGTATATTTTTCACCGTCCCAGCTGAGATATCCAAATTGGCCTTCACAAAAGCCATGATTTTGGATACAGGAAACCCAGAAGTGGCTTGCTTGTGGTTGGAATTAATCGTAGGGTTGACACAGTTATGTTCGTGAGGCAACTTTCTGATTTCCCACCATCCAGTTTGTGATTTCTTCAAAACTGTAGCATGTATTCACCGTGAAAAAGAATCGTCAACATTACATATAGCGGTGTATATTGTTTTATTCGACTTAATTGGCTTGTACGAAACACCGTGAAGAATAGACCATTCCGTAAGTTGGTAGAGAAACTGTTCTTTGCTTTGGAAACACCGTGAAGAATATACCATTCTGTAAGTTAACCGACAACTCGATATCATATTCAAGAGGGTTAATTTTGGTTGCTTTGAAGACTGTTTCTTTCAATGCATCAAGTGTGCAACCCCGGCGAACTCTCCCTGATTTGCATAATCCTCCCACATACCATTTGGTGCTATCCACGACCAATTCACCATCGTAGTAGTAAAGTGTAGGAATAAAAGTAGGCTCCATTGTTGAGTGAGTTTATTTTTCTTGAAGTTATTGGAATATAGGATTGAAGTGTATGAGAAAATGTAATGTGCTGAAGAGCTATGAAATAGGGAAACCATCTAAGCAACGTCACTGTCAAATCAACTTTAATCAACTCAGTATGGTCGTTGTCAAGTCAGCATTGGCAGAGCTTTAATCATGTCATCAATTTCAAAATATAGTAGAATCAATTGTCCTATGCTCGTCCGGATCACAAAAAACAAGCCTTGATTCAGAATTGAAAGAGCTTTAATCATGTCATCAGTTTCGAAATAAAGTATTATCATTTGTCCTTACCGCTATTGGATCAGATTTAGCAGATTTATCACAATCGACAAACATTGGGTTAGATTTGCCAGATGCTAGTCAACTCAACTATTTCAAAATATTGGACCAACTTTAATTTATGGCAAATCGTATTGTACATAAACAGACTGACCCAGCTTTAATTTATGGTAGGTAGTTGTCAATTCATCTTTATGTTGTAATGTGTACTGTACAAACCAGTAAACATACAAATCATTAATTCAAACTTCAAAAACATAAAATAATTTATTAGAAAACACAAACATACAGTACTTCATATTAATCTTTCAAGTCCTACAAACACATAAACAATAATTCAAACTAAACTTCAACAACTTACAACGACTACGGATAACAGAATAACTCATACTAAACTTCAGAAACCCACAACGAATAGTTATAATAGAAACACTAGTGGTTACGGTTAAATTGCAAGTCCTCTAAGAGTTTTTTGAGATGTCTAATTTCTTGCTCCAGATCTTTCGCATATGCTATGCCCCTTGGACAAAGCGGTCCGTCAATCCATTTTGAAAAATTGCATTCGTGGGGATAATTGGAACAAAGAAGACTTCGACGACCAATGTTATCGCCATCATCTGATACAACAACTTCAGCCATATATCCACAGTGGCAACAAACTGGGAACGAGTTAACCTCTTGCTCCACCATTGTTTGAGAAGTCATTTTGAAAACATATAAAGTTGAGAAGATGTGGTTGAGTAAGAATCAGAATTATGAAAGAACTAGTGGGTACATATAAAGTTTGGGAATGGACCAAAATACACATGCGAGTTTTCAAAACTCGCACACAGGCGAGTTTCCAAAATGCGCCAATATCCTTCCTCAAGTAAAACAGGCCTATATTTGTTATTATTTCTGAAACATGGCTAATCATGTAATACTTTCACCAAACAAGCCTATGATTGTGAATTTTCCTTCTCATGGAGACTAGGGTATTACCTCTTCTATCCCATTTGTCTCTAGCTTCCCCTTATCTACCCTTCTCTTTTATCTCCTTTTCGGCCTCAACTGTTTTCCCTTTCCCCTTACCCTGGATTTCTCCACTACGATTTAGCAGCTCTGCCAGATCTAGATTCACGCTTTACTCAATCGACATCCTATACTTGTTGTGCCTTTCTACAACGCCCTCCCCCTTTTCTATTAGGTTTTTCCTGCCTCCTTTCTGAGATGCCCTTTTACATCAACTCTAGTTTTGCGTCCCTTGATTCATTTTCTCTGTCTACTTTGGCTGTCGTCCCTACTGACTTCCTCGACTAAGCTAAAGCTACTCCTTTGGTTGCCTTTCTCAGCAAGTAGTTTCTCGATGCTAATGGCATTCTCCTAGAAGCCTGTGCTCAACACAGATTTCTCCTTTGGTTGCCTCCTATTCGGATCTGGCTCTGTTGCTTATGACAAGCTGGAACTTGCTGATGCTATTCGATAAGTTATTGGGTTGTTTCTGCTTAGTGTATGATTTGTTGAGATTGTATATGTTGGTTATATGCTCGTCCTTGTTTATATTTGAGGGTGATGTTGGTTGTTGTGTGTGTTGACCTTGTGTTAGTATTACCATGGAGGGTGGTACTCCTTGGGTGTGGCTTTTCTTTAAGTTGTTTT
The DNA here is from genome assembly GCA_030737875.1 of Allium sativum. Classification (NCBI taxonomy): domain Eukaryota; kingdom Viridiplantae; phylum Streptophyta; class Magnoliopsida; order Asparagales; family Amaryllidaceae; genus Allium; species Allium sativum. The sequence continues at coordinate 702,024,580 of CM060922.1, read as the reverse complement.
TCTTTATGGTTGAAGTCTATATATAGCTTGGAAGACATAATTGTAAACTACCAGTGTAAAGCTTTTTGTTGTTTCATTAGCATGTTGCTGGTTGGCAGCCGCATTATGAGTATTTCCTTTCAATCATCTACATCCATATTCGATCCTCTACTTCTCAGATCCTTAGTTCGCTGATTTACTGGTAAGGCTAAGGTTAAGTGATACATTGGCTTGGAGTAAACAAATTGATCTATACCAATTTGAGCTTTTCTAATGTATGCTGGACAAGGCCGTTGTGTTGAGGACATTATTGCTCTCCATATGGAAACGTATGGGATCTGTGTTTTTTTAATTAAACAAGTGATTCCAGCAAGTGTTGTATTTTGTTTTGATTTGTTTCCGGTCTTAGCTATTTATAACTAATCACACCCTATGTGGTGTTAGATTTTAGTTAATTGTAGTTAGAGAAAGAAACGACTGTAGCAGATAGGAAATCTACGTATCTCCAATTATATTTTGTACTCATTATTTGTTATAATGAGAAAATGTTATGGATCACTCTAAAAACTGGCTGGCACTGCCAAAAAAGATATTCAATTGCTGTAATTTTTATTGTTGGTTAACCCAAAAAAAAAACAATGAAATCAATTGCGGTAAAAACAATATTTTGTAGTAAAATATGTATATTTATGATCAAGGTTGTAAAGAACGTTAAGCGGGTGTTATGAGGTTAGCACAGACTAGTGATTAATCAATAAGGCAGAGATCAATCGATCGAAGCTTGGCGTTGTTGATAAAAATCATGAATTTTGTATAAAATTTAGTATTTTGTTTAATATTAACTTATCTACAATGGTATATCATAGATTTTGTTAGATCTTAAAGCAACAACTGGTACAAATCGCTAAAAACAAATGTTTTGATAGTTGTAAGAGGCATCAAGCCTAAATTGACGTATATATGGTGCCTATAAACCTGCTAACATGCTTATATAATGTAGAGAGTGTCGTCTAGACGGATTAGTCAAAAAACGATGTGGTGAGGCTAGCACAATACCTGGGCAGGTCTTACTTCCTAGACAGGGAGTCTTTAGAACACTATTTACGACAATTTTTTCCTTGGAAAATTAACAAATATTGTTTTGCATTCATTTGTTAAACAAAGTTAAATAGCTTAACTAATCAATAATAACCTAAAATTCATAAAAGAAATTTTACTTATGCTTTTCATATTATTTTTCTTTTAATAGTGGTAGATATAATTGAAAATAATTATACTTGAGTTTAGATTTCCTTATTTATTTTTTGTTCGATTTTTTTTTCAAATCATCTTTTAAACATAAGGTGGGTTTTTAAAGCAGATTTCACAATTCGATTTTAATAACTTAGGTGGCATTAATAAATGTTAAATAGATGTAAATAGTAATACTCTTTTGAAACACCATCATACCAACCTAATTAATAAGTTGATCAATTAAATGATGAATAAATGAATTTCACAAAGGAGTTCCTCTATAGGAAAGTTAACTAATGGTAGAACACTTATGAAATAATTATGATGACGGTCTTACACCTCCGACACCCAAATCGTGCGATGTGGTGGTGCTCAGAGGATAAAAAGTGATCAACAAGGTTAAACGAAACAGAAAAATCCAGAAGCCTATCGTATATCTCACAAGCATGGAATAAAATGTATTACTACTATATAACTGATATAAAACAGACAAGACACTAAATAGTTAGTAATAATATAGTATGAAATAAAAATACTTCTAAACCCCCACAGTAATTAACAATGAAAAGTATAAATTAAACATGGTATAGCCTGCTGCTAGCCCCTTTATCAACTACTCGTGATCACTCCCAACCTATCTCCAATATGCTCGTTTAAGAGCACCTAGAGCAATAAGAAGCAATGCATAAAACTCTAGGTCATATAAAGTCCAGTATGAGCGATAAAAATCTCAAATTTTGAAGCAAAGTGATATTATAGGTATGAAGAATCATATCTACCCTATCCCTACATCCAATGAGTTAGTACATGTAACAATGTACTCTATTCTAAGGTCCTCATGTCACTAAATGTAAGACGATATGTGTTTGATAATGTTATAGCAAACATTTAAGCATAAACATCCATCTTTACATTCTCTAACTCAGTGCGTTGAGATATGTGACACTCAGTATTTTGGTCACTCAATCCATCAAAGCATCGATAGGTTAAAAAGTCGAAAGATACAGCCACATTGTCACAATGTCGGAACATCATCAGCTGCGAGCAATAATCCTACCTATGTCAAAAATGTTGACAAACTCTGGAGTTCGGGTAGGCCAGGTCAAATTGTCGACAGACTCTGATCTATCCTTGTGCTTCTCTCTCAAAAGTGTATCAAATCTCTGAATATCAATGACTTCTTTGCACACGTTCTCCATAACATAATCCGTCTCTAGACTGCCTATATAACTCATAGGAGGACTGCCTATATAAATTAAACATGGTATAGCCTGCTGCTAGCCCCTTTATGTAGGACATTGTCATGTGTCTACTATCCTCCTTAGACAACCACATCAATGTGACCTCTTGTCATTTAATCTGGATCTTGAAGTCTAGCTTGTTCTTATTGGAATCATTCTTCAAGAAGCAGAATCATCATTGAAATAGGTTGTCGAATGAACTATTGTGACACAAGTACAAACCAAGCTTCACCACTAATCTCCTCCGGGCCACATCACCTCCGCTTAGGGGTTGCATGACCCAAATCCCACATAAGTTCAGTTCGATACTGATCCATTTAGGGGATCGATAGCCAACCCCACCTACTTCAGTGTGCGTAGCACACCGATCTGACATCCCTACTTCATCTAGAATTGGTCATGAAATCTCCACCAATCTGATTGATAACCACCTTTGCGACAACCCCAATTTCGACAGACCGAATTTTTTTCAAAATCTCCAATCTATCGAAACTCGGATTGATTGCTCTGGTATCCTGCAGAAAAGACAGAGACATAAAATATGTCAGAGTTCAGAAAATATCTCACAGCAGAATGGATAAAATATAGTGTAATCAAAATATAGCCTTACCATATTAATAATATTGCCTAACCAGTGTCTAAGGCTATCATGTACCTGCCACAAATTTAACCTGCGAGTATGTTATGAGGAAGGGGTCAGAACACAAGTTCTGGTAACTGGATTTAAACTATACGCTTTGGATAATCCTATATGTACCGTTCAATCAAATTTTCTTATTTAATAGGTTACTTGGGTTAATAGTACTCAAGGCTCACACACACGTTGCACCCATTTACTTCCCAATGGATTAACCTAATATAGTGTATAGGTAGCTACCCCCAATATCGAGGTACACCCCATGGTGCCCCACTCGCACGGTCTCCATCGTAATGCCACCAAAATGCTCGCAGTCCCTCATCCTACGTCGTAGTGACATACGGATCTCTATATAACAATGTTACGATTAGCATATATCTGCCATCACTACGCTATGTAAGCGTACGGATTGCCACCCTCGATCAAATTAGATCTCATACTAGAGTAATGCCCTCAAATCTATGATACACCACCCAGAGCAGATATGCATGTATCTAGACTGTCCCTCGGACAAACTGTTAACTGTAGCTCGATGCCTCAATCGTACATCCTCTAATATGCACCGAGTTCCGTAGTAGGGCGATACAAGAAAACACGGAACTCGGTCGGGAGCTTTTCTATATCTGTAATGGACCGTCTTTAAAGAGCCTCTATATACAGATATACTTAGGGTCTGTTATTTCATGGTGGCTATGGCCCCACCTCGGCCCCTCCCTTAACTAGTAAAGACTACAAGAGTTAACCGACTGCCCCTACGCAAACAATCTAAACATCCATGTGGCGTCTTCCCTCAACCCCTTACCCCGATAGTGAAGGGTGAAATGGTATCTTGGGTTTAGCTCTAGTCTTTTCGCATCCCACTGGCTATCAATGACGGGTATCTGACGATCTAATATCCTTGTTGGCCGTAACCCTCCGCCTCCCCGTGAAGAAACTGCCGAATCACCCTGGTGTCACCGCGTCACATCATTCTGACTGCATAGCTACATCTACAGTCAAGGCCCACCCACCTAGTAGTTACGCGCAGACCCAACCTCTATGAGAACAGCCTAAGACATCTGTCACCGCATAGAGGACTACTAGGAGCACCTTACGTACCTCAGGAAGCCGCGTGCTTCCCCTTCCAGTCCTCTGGAGCCGTCAGAACAATCAGATGAATACGCGCTCCCCTCGTGTCTTATAACAGCTCGATGATCTACCCCATTGGGTTATTCACCATTAACCGTACAGACTGGTCTAATCGCCTTATGTTGTTAGATCCTATGTCTAAACATTCTTTTACATGCTTACCTCACCTCATCAGGTTTCCAGTTAACTTGGTTATTCCCATTCATATTGAATTCTTATTTCAATTACCAAGTATCTCTTGCTTATTATTTCAGTCATACAATTTAATCCATTTAAGTTTACTAATAAGCCCACCACATGTTATTCTCCAGATCGTGGCCCAAGGTCTATAATCCACAATCCCTTTTTATATTCTTGTTGATTTCATCATTACAGTAACATGTTTTACTTAATATATAATTTAGTATATCCGATTCACATGTTTTCTAATTAACATGTCACTTACCATTAATGATTAAATATAACTTATTTCATTTCATTTTTCCATTTAATCATAATTCCATTTTTCATTGTCAATACAACTTATCGTTGTTTATTTATTAACTTAGTTCTATTAGCAAAGGCCCATTAATAAGTTTCTCTACCCGTTTATTATAACATATGTTATAATTTCCTCTTGTCCCTAGGACAAGCCTAAACATTCTTATCAACGGGTTTTAGACTTCCAAGCTTACAGATTACTTAATTTATAATTAAGTACAACTTCTTATATTCCATATATTTTCCCCCTTTTCTTAACTGGTTTTAGGTTTCCCCCTTTTCTGATTTCTTAATTTATAATTAAGTGTTCCTTATCTCATTTCACCAGTTATCCAATTTATTCATTAGTTTATTATGCATGTCTAAATTCTATCACTTCTACAAGTTATGCTTACCCTAAAAGGTGTTTTTAATTAAATAACTTTATTATTTCTACTGGTTATGTATACCACTAGGTGTCTTTAATTACATAACCTTATCGGGCTATGTTTGCGCGCCTATATGTAAATATTACCCACCCCCTCAGTTTTGCTTAGCCCACCCACTGTCCAACCAATTTTACTTAACTCTAACTTTGGTTCATATTCATACAATCCTTATGGATATGAACTATCTTAGATGATCATCATTTGATGTAGGACATTATCATGTGTCTACTATCAACATTAGACAACCACATCAATGTGGCCTCTTGTCATTTATTCTAGATCTTGAAGTCTAGCTAGTTCTTATTGGAATCATTCTTCAAGAAGCAGAATCATCATTGAAATAGATTGTCGAATGAACTATTGTGACACAAGTACACACCAAGCTTCACCACAAATCTCCTCCGGGCCATATCACCTCCGCTTAGGGGTTGCAAGACCCAAATCCCACATAAGTTCGGTTCGATACTGATCCATTTAGGGGATCGATAGCCAACCCCACCTACTTCAGTGTGCATAGCACACCGATCCAACATCCCTACTTCATCTAGAATTGGTCATGAAATCTCCACCGATCTGATTGATAACCACCTTTGTGACAACCCCAATTTCGACAGACCGATTTTTTTTCTCCAAAAACTCTAATCTATTGAAACTCGGATAGATTGCTCTGGTATCCTGCAGAAAAGACATAGACATAAAATATGTCAGAGTTCAGAAAGTATCTCACAGCGGAATGGATAAAATATAATGTAATCAAAATATAGCCTTACTATATTAATAATATTGCCTAACCAGTATCCAAGGCTATCATGTCCCTGCCACAAATCTACCCTACGAGTATGTTATGAGGAGCGGGTCAGAACACAAGTTCTGGTAACTGGATTTAAACTATACGCTTTGGATAATCCTAAGTGTACCGTTCAATCATATTTTCTTATTTAATAGGTTACTTGGGTTAACATTACTCAAGGCTTACACACACGTTGCACCCATTTACTTCCCAATGGATTAACCTAATATAGTATATAGGTAGCTACCCCCAATATCGAGGTACACCCCATGGTGCCCCACTCGCACGGTCTCCATCGTAATGCCACCAAAATGCTCGCAGTCCCTCATCCTACGTCGTAGTGACATACAGATCTCTATATAACAATGTTACGATTAGCATATATCTGCCATCACTATGCTATGTAAGCGTACAGACTGCCACCCTCGATCAAATCAGATCTCATACTAGAGTAATGCCCTCAAATCTACGATACACCACCCAGAGCAGATATGCATGTATCTAGAATGTCCCTCGTACAAACTGTTAACGGTAGCTCGATGCCTCAATCGTGCATCCTCTAATATGCACCGAGTTCCGTAGCAGGGTGATACAAGAAAATACGGAACTCGGTCGGGAGCTTTTCTGTATCTGTACTGGCCCGTCTTTAAAGAGCCTCTATATACAGATATACCTAGGGTCTGTTTTTCCATGGTGGCTATGGGCCCACCTCGGCCCCTCCCTTAACAATTTGATGTTATATCATGCTAATCATTCCCACATGTCATTTACACCATTTTAATCATTATTAGCATATGTTCAGGCAACTTAAAAGGTCATATTCCAACTTTCATAATGGGGAATGCTAAACAGTAATATACCATTATCTAAAATAATATGGTTTAAATCCTCTCAACTCATAAGCTTTCCAAATCCTGGGTCTGATCTAGTTTTAACATCCATGGTTTTTCCTCTTTAATCAGATTCATAACCTAACGATCATGGATTTATTATTTTCATTAAAAGAGAGAAGGGAAAGGAAGAGTAAGAATTAGAATGGATTGGATCTTAGAATTTTATCTTGCTTCTGGATAATCTTTTTATTACTGTCAATTCTCTCTTCCATATCTGTATTCATAATTCTTCTAGGCTAATATTTTAATTTTTAGAATAGATTTGAGAAGAGAGAGAGAGAGAGAGCAATGGCAGAGCTCCAGCGTAGCCGCCAAATTATGAGGTTTAGGGTTAGGTCTAAGGTCTTATTTATAGGTGCTCAAGACCTTATCGTACACGCAGTGCTGAGTCAGCATTGAATCCAGTTAAGAAAATATTCCCGGTTCGCAGATGAATCTCTGGATCTTATCGTACACGAAGTGCTGAGTCAGCGTTAGGTCCCGCAAGCTGTTTTGGCGTACAAATTTGATTTTTGAATGTTTGAATTTATTTAATTTTTATATTCACATGTAATCTTCTTATGCATATACAATTCTTATAGTGACCATTTTACGCGTATATATATACGCACAATTTTTGTTTTGTTTTCAAAATTCAAATGGTGTTGCACCGTTATTTGACTCTTGCTATATTTCATTGACTGCAGCCTTATCTCCATAACATAATCCGTCTCTAGACTGCCTATATGACTCATTTGATGTAGGACATTGTCATGTGTCTACTATCCTCCTTAGACAACCACATCAATGTGACCTCTTGTCATTTATTCTGGATCTTGAAGTCTAGCTTGTTCTTATTGGAATCATTCTTCAAGAAGCAGAATCATCATTGAAATAGGTTGTCGAATGAACTATTGTGACACAAGTACAAACCAAGCTTCACCACTATTCTCCTCCGGGCCACATCACCTCCGCTTAGGGGTTTCATGACCCAAATCCCACATAAGTTCAGTTCGATACTGGTCCATTTAGGGGATCGATAGCCAACCCCACCTACTTCAGTGTGCGTAGCACACCGATCTGACATCCCTACTTCATCTAGAATTGGTCATGAAATCTCCACCAATCTGATTGATAACCACCTTTGCGACAACCCCAATTTCGACAGACCGAATTTTTTTCAAAATCTCCAATCTATCGAAACTCGGATTGATTGCTCTGGTATCCTGCAGAAAAGACAGAGACATAAAATATGTCAGAGTTCAGAAAATATCTCACAGCGGAATGGATAAAATATAGTGTAATCAAAATATAGCCTTACCATATTAATAATATTGCCTAACCAGTGTCTAAGGCTATCATGTACCTGCCACAAATCTAACCTGCGAGTATGTTATGAGGAAGGGGTCAGAACACAAGTTCTGGTAACTGGATTTAAACTATACGCTTTGGATAATCCTATATGTACCGTTCAATCAAATTTTCTTATTTAATAGGTTACTTGGGTTAATAGTACTCAAGGCTTACACACACGTTGCACCCATTTACTTCCCAATGGATTAACCTAATATAGTGTATAGGTAGCTACCCCCAATATCGAGGTACACCCCATGGTGCCCCACTCGCACGGTCTCCATCGTAATGCCACCAAAATGCTCGCAGTCCCTCATCCTACGTCGTAGTGACATACGGATCTCTATATAACAATGTTACGATTAGCATATATCTGCCATCACTACGCTATGTAAGCGTACGGATTGCCACCCTCGATCAAATTAGATCTCATACTAGAGTAATGCCCTCAAATCTACGATACACCACCCAGAGCAGATATGCATGTATCTAGACTGTCTCTCGGACAAACTGTTAACTGTAGCTCGATGCCTCAATTGTACATCTTCTAATATGCACCGAGTTCCGTAGTAGGGCGATACAAGAAAACACGGAACTCGGTCGGGAACTTTTCTATATCTGTAATGGACCGTCTTTAAAGAGCCTCTATATACAGATATACCTAGGGTCTGTTATTTCATGGTGGCTATGGCCCCACCTCGGCCCCTCCCTTAACTAGTAAAGACTACAAGAGTTAACCGACTGCCCCTACGCAAACAATCTAAACATCCATGTGGCGTCTCCCCTCAACCCCTTACCCCGATAGTGAAGGGTGAAATGGTATCTTGGGTTTAGCTCTAGTCTTTTCGCATCCCACTGGCTATCAATGATGGGTATCTGACGATCTAATATCCTTGTTGGCCGTGACCCTCTGCCTCCCCGTGAAGAAACTGCCGAATCACCCTGGTGTCACCGCGTCACATCATTCTGACTGCATAGCTACATCTACAGTCAAGGCCCACCCACCTAGTAGTTACGCGCAGACCCAACCTCTATGAGAACAGCCTAAGACATCTGTCACCGCATAGAGGACTACTAGGAGCACCTTACGTACCTCAGGAAGCCGCGTGCTTCCCCTTCCAGTCCTCTGGAGCCGTCAGAACAATCAGATGAATACGCGCTCCCCTCGTGTCTTATAACAGCTCGATGATCTACCCCGTTGGGTTATTCACCATTAACCGTACAGACTGGTCTAATCGCCTTATGTTGTTAGATCCTATGTCTAAACATTCTTTTACATGCTTACCTCACCTCATCAGATTTCCAGTTAACTTGGTTATTCCCATTCATATTGAATTCTTATTTCAATTACCAAGTATCTCTTGCTTATTATTTAAGTCATACAATTTAATCCATTTAAGTTTACTAATAAGCCCACCACATGTTATTCTCCAGATCGTGGCCCAAGGTCTATAATCCACAATCCCTTTTTATATTCTTGTTGATTTCATCATTACAGTAACATGTTTTACTTAATATATAATTTAGTATATCCGATTCACATGTTTTCTAATTAACATGTCACTTACCATTAATGATTAAATATAACTTATTTCATTTCATTTTTCCATTTAATCATAATTCCATTTTTCATTGTCAATACAACTTATCGTTGTTTATTTATTAACTTAGTTCTATTAGCAAAGGCCCATTAATAAGTTTCTCTACCCGTTTATTATAACATATGTTATAATTTCCTCTTGTCCCTAGGACAAGCCTAAACATTCTTATCAACGGGTTTTAGACTTCCAAGCTTACAGATTACTTAATTTATAATTAAGTACAACTTCTTATATTCCATATATTTTCCCCCTTTTCTTAACTGGTTTTAGGTTTCCCCCTTTTCTGATTTCTTAATTTATAATTAAGTGTTCCTTATCTCATTTCACCAGTTATCCAATTTATTCATTAGTTTATTATGCATGTCTAAATTCTATCACTTCTACAAGTTATGCTTACCCTAAAAGGTGTTTTTAATTACATAACTTTATTATTTCTACTGGTTATGTATACCAGTAGGTGTCTTTAATTACATAACCTTATCGGGCTATGTTTGCGCGCCTATATGTAAATATTACCCACCCCCTCAGTTTTGCTTAGCCCACCCACTGTCCAACCAATATTACTTAACTCTAACTTTGGTTCATATTCATACAATCCTTATGGATATGAACCATCTTAGATGATCATCATTTGATGTAGGACATTATCATGTGTCTACTATCCACATTAGACAACCACATCAATGTGGCCTCTTGTCATTTATTCTAGATCTTGAAGTCTAGCTAGTTCTTATTGGAATCATTCTTCAAAAGCAGAATCATCATTGAAATAGGTTGTCGAATGAACTATTGTGACACAAGTACACACCAAGCTTCACCACAAATCTCCTCCGGGCCACATCATCTCCGCTTAGGGGTTGCAAGACCCAAATCCCACATAAGTTCGGTTCGATACTGATCCATTTAGGGGATCGATAGCCAACCCCACCTACTTCAGTGTGCATAGCACACCGATCCAACATCCCTACTTCATCTAGAATTGGTCATGAAATCTCCACCGATCTGATTGATAACCACCTTTGTGACAACCCCAATTTCGACAGACCGATTTTTTTTCCAAAAACTCTAATCTATTGAAACTCGGATAGATTGCTCTGGTATCCTGCAGAAAAGACATAGACATAAAATATGTCAGAGTTCAGAAAGTATCTCACAGCGGAATGGATAAAATATAATGTAATCAAAATATAGCCTTACTATATTAATAATATTGCCTAACCAGTATCCAAGGCTATCATGTCCCTGCCACAAATCTACCCTACGAGTATGTTATGAGGAGCGGGTCAGAACACAAGTTCTGGTAACTGGATTTAAACTATACGCTTTGGATAATCCTAAGTGTACCATTCAATCATATTTTCTTATTTAATAGGTTACTTGGGTTAACAGTACTCAAGGCTTACACACACGTTGCACCCATTTACTTCCCAATGGATTAACCTAATATAGTATATAGGTAGCTACCCCCAATATCGAGGTACACCCCATGGTGCCCCACTCGCACGGTCTCCATCGTAATGCCACCAAAATGCTCGTAGTCCCTCATCCTACGTCGTAGTGACATACAGATCTCTATATAACAATGTTACGATTAGCATATATCTGCCATCACTATGCTATGTAAGCGTACAGACTGCCACCCTCGATCAAATCAGATCTCATACTAGAGTAATGCCCTCAAATCTACGATACACCACCCAGAGCAGATATGCATGTATCTAGACTGTCCCTCGTACAAACTGTTAACGGTAGCACGATGCCTCAATCGTGCATCCTCTAATATGCACCGAGTTCCATAGCAGGGTGATACAAGAAAATACGGAACTCGGTCGGGAGCTTTTCTATATCTGTACTGGCCCGTCTTTAAAGAGCCTCTATATACAGATATACCTAGGGTCTGTTTTCCCATGGTGGCTATGGGCCCACCTCGGCCCCTCCCTTAACAATTTGATGTTATATCATGTTAATCATTCCCACATGTCATTTACACCATTTTAATCATTATTAGCATATGTTCAGGCAACTTAAAAGGTCATATTCCAACTTTCATAATGGGGAATGCTAAACAGTAATATACCATTATCTAAAATAATATGGTTTAAATCCTCTCAACTCATAAGCTTTCCAAATCCTGGGTCTGATCTAGTTTTAACATCCATGGTTTTTCCTCTTTAATCGGATTCATAACCTAACGATCATGGATTTATTATTTTCATTAAAAGAGAGAAGGGAAAGGAAGAGTAAGAATTAGAATGGATTGGATCTTAGAATTTTATCTTGCTTCTGGATAATCTTTTTATTACTGTCAATTCTCTCTTCCATATCTGTATTCATAATTCTTCTAGGCTAATATTTTAATTTTTAGAATAGATTTGAGAAGAGAGAGAGAGAGAGAGCAATGGCAGAGCTCCAGTGTAGCCGCCAAATTATGAGGTTTAGGGTTAGGTCTAAGGTCTTATTTATAGGTGCTCAAGACCTTATCGTACACGCAGTGCTGAGTCAGCATTGAATCCAGTTAAGAAAATATTCCCGGTTCGCAGATGAATCTATCTGGATCTTATCGTACACGAAGTGCTGAGTCAGCGTTAGGTCCCGCAAGCTGTTTTGGCGTACAAATTTGATTTTTGAATGTTTGAATTTATTTAATTTTTATATTCACATGTAATCTTCTTATGCATATACAATTCTTATAGTGACCATTTTACGCGTATATATATACGCACAATTTTTGTTTTGTTTTCAAAATTCAAATGGTGTTGCACCGTTATTTGACTCTTGCTATATTTCATTGACTGCAGCCTTATCTTGAATTTTACCTCTTGTATACATATATATATATATATATTCTCATATATATATATACATATACTTTCTTTATTTTCTTATATGTACATTCTTATCCTTTCAAATTTTGAATTTGTATATGTACATATATTTGTATGATCAGTTGGCCCTCTCTAAAACAAAGATAAAAATTATGTCTCCATCGAGGTTCAAACCCTTGACCTCTATATTGCAAATCCTATGCCTTAACCAACTGAGCTATAATATCTTTGGTTAATAAATTTAGAAACAATGGTAGTCATTGTTCTGCTTCTTTTACCTTATTCTCATATTTTGCTACAATACTTCATTTAAATGTATCTCTTTCACCTTAACTCAGTTTTCTGCAATCCATAAGTCTAAATTGACCAGAAAATCGCCACGAATGCAATGGCGCTAATCGCATGGCCAAATTCTTGAAGCTCTTCAAAAACTTTTTTTTAAAATATGCATTTTAATCGCATTGCATTTCTTCTTATTGCATGTAATTTATTAATCATTTCTTCATTTCAATGTTTGAACTTACTACATGCAATTATATTATCATATTTTATTTTATTCTCATAAAATGTGGGGTGTTACAACCTTGCTACGCCTAGGTGGAGCCATACACCTACTTGTCTATCCGAATTTAAATTTTTACGTCGATCCAAAGTAAACTCATCAATGTTAATGTGACTTCAGATGATTCAATTCCAAATCTTCATCATGCTGATCCAAGGCCAATTCATCATGCTCATCCAATCTTCCTAAGGTCATAACTCAAGCATGCAAATTCGACTTGAAATTTACATGTAGCGTTTGGAGGCCTTCCTTGTCACCTCTACAAATTTGCACGCAAATATGGGCATTTTTGAATTTTTAAAATTTTCACAAAAATTCAAATACAATCCTAAATCTAACTTGTAATTTGTTGGCATTTTCACACATCAAATCAAGTAGAAAACAAGCTTTCGGTCATATATAAATAATAAAATATTTAATCCGTCAAATTTTCACCAATTCAAAATGTTTAGATCTAAGGGGAAAACAATAAGACTTATGTGAAAAAGTACATACATCCTACCATTTAATCTGCATATGTTTATGATGTTTTTTTTTGGATAGCCGACTGATTTTTAAGGTGACCGCAAACACCTTTTATTATAACTAATAATAAAAATCAGTATAGTACAGGTGATTGATGGTAGTCAATCAGCTATCGGTTTTTAAGGTGGACCGTCCACCACTTACGGGGTTTATAGTGTTCCGTCCACTTGACCTAGTCAGGCTTACAACACTGGAGCTAGCTAAATAACTAAACTACAAACTAACTCTCCACGCAGGGATGATATGACCTGATACTTTCATACTACACAAAGTAGTTAATTACATCTGCAATAGTGACGCCAAATACATATTCACTACACCAAACAGGCCGTTTTGTAACATTTTCCCGGGTCCTATTAGTAACAGTTATAATTGTTACTATTTTATAACGTTTATTACCATTATATTCATTTACAATAGTAATTATCGTTACAACAACCCATGATTTTGCACGCAAGGGATGATATGGTAATTTTACGTCCACTCATGTTTCTAACCCTTCCGTTCCTTTTACGTTATTACCCTAACACCTACGATCCCCAAATTTTCAGAGCCGCCGCCTGGCGCCTATGTTTACTCCCTCCTTCGCATCTGACCGCTTTCTTTCACCGCTACGCTGATCGCCTCTGGTGCAATCTAACAGACTACGCTTCTTTTGCCGCCGACGCGGATCCATTCAACTACTCAGGTAATTTTTTCAACACTGAATCGAAATTAAATTTGGGTTCGACGCTTAAAGTTGGTTTCATATCTAAAGTTGGATTCATATCAGGAGTTCAGTTTTGATTCGAGGTTATGGACTTCGATGCTGAAAAATGGTTTCGATACTAGAAGATTTCATGTCTAAAGTACGGTTCCGGTCCCAAATTTAGTTTCAATTCTTAAAATTGGCTTCGTTTCTGGAGTTTGACTTCGTGCCAGTTTTGGGCTTCGAACAAGGGTGGAAAGCTTCGCAGAGACTTTCACATTTCGAATCAGATAAGTTGTTTGCAGCGAGCCACTTGGAAAGAATTTCTGGTCTCAAAGTGAATTTGTACCTTTGAAGTGAGTCTCAAGCTTCGAATCAGATGAGTGCTTCGCATGGGTGTTTCCTTCGAAATCGGGAAAGTTATCGCGAATCTCAAAGCAAGAAGAGTGCTTCATAGTTTATTCTACTTTGAATCAGATTGGTAAACAAAATGGATAGGACCACATCAAAAACAAGCAGCTTCCTGAATCAGGTGAATAGTTCATTTTTTACAAACTCATAAACAAAGTATCAGAAAACCATTTGCAAAATTTAGATTTCAAATACAGCCCTTAGGATTTAAATTTTGGAAGTTAACAAGTTGGTTTTCAGCATGCTTCCGTTGCTTGTTTGCAGTTTATTATTCGATTTGGAATTTGCCAAGAGGCTATTTATATTATGAATTTTTAGTATCTAAGGAACATCTTTCTACTAACATATCATTTTAGGCATATGAATATCAAAATATGTTGTTAAAAATATTCGGTTTCTAGTATATATAAGAGTCTGATGTTAACATCAGTTTGAGGTCAAAAATACCTTGCTCTTATATTTTCAGATTTATAGAAACATAGGTGCTTTTGATAAACACTGATTTCCAAACTTGTGCATGAGGTTTAGGCAAATATTGACCTTGTGAAATTACAGAAAAATGTCTTGTGGTTTAGTGAATACCTCCTCAAAAATCACCAGCAAAGCTGGTTGTCTATGTATTGAAAACAAGTTACATGATCCTATTTTTATTTGTCAACTGAAAATCTCAATCTTAGGTGGTAAACCTTTTCACTCCTTGCAAGGACCTTGAACCTTAACCTTTTAGAACTTTACATATTTTTGTTTTCCACTTACGTGATCCTATTTTTTTTATTCATTACCTTTATAAATGCTGTCACTTAAATAATGTCAATCTGAGTCATTCGATTTTTTCGTAGTGAAGCAAAAAAATACACAGAACGAGTAAATGAAATGGATCTATTCTGAAAGAAATCAAGAACTGAACTTTGGAGGGTCTGTTGTTATCCTCACTAATGAGTAATTTAATTAGTCTACTTTTACTGATTACATTGTATTTAATAGTTTGCAGAGGAGCTTAAGTTAGAATAACAGACCAACCGAGCATTAACCTTTTGGAAATGATAATAAACTTTGATTTTTCACATTTGTATGTGTATATATAAGGTTTGTGTATATGGTAACAGATATAAATGAATGAACATGATTATAATGCAAAATGAAAAATGACCTACGAGTCTGCAATTGAAAATATGACTGCACAAATTTTAAGTAGCTTTTAGGTGAACAAATTTTAAAATAAGTCAGTTTCAGGTTTAGTTATGTCATAACAAGTATAATTTATATTTTTTTAATTTTGATTAGGAACAATTTTAGGTTGCTGATGAATATCATTTTTGGTTTAGTTAGATACAAAGTAGATATATGTGTCTTGTATGACCTGCTTTGATTTAAATTGTTAACTATATTTTTGTATTAAACCATACCATGTTTACTGAGCATGGGAAAATGAAGTTCATATAGAAAATTTTCATATTGTACGAATAGAGACACCGTCATAAAATTTTCATTATATGGCACATACCTTTGCATCAACTAATTTCTTTAAAATGCTCGTTCTTTTTTCTTGTTAGTTTCTTATTTCAACAAGCTTGCTTGATGCCAGAACTAGTTCATAAGAACGAATTGCAAATACATGAAGAAAATAACTATAAGTTGAAAATGTGTACCTTCATTTTTATATAGTAAGAACCCCAAGGAAACAATTATAAGTTGAAAACATACAAGAAGATGATTAATATACCACTGCACCGTAATTAAGTCTTCTCTTTTTTCCATTGAGAAGCACATTTCCTGTCAAGGCCACAATTTTTCCAAGGCTTCCTTCTCCAAATCAAGAAATGTTTTTAAAATGTTAATAATCGCTTCTCTTTGAATAAATTGTTAGCACAGTATATTACAATTTTCAGTAAGTTTACAAGCACTCCTAATTTTTTTAACATGAATGTATAATTACAATCAATATCACGAAGCTAAGAAGCAGAGCAGTAAAATAAATTAACAAAAGTTCTCAACGTAATATGAATGGGGAAAACATCAAACCTTGAATGTATTATGGAATATACAAAGGATGTTATTGTGCAATAAATATTCAAGTTGCTTGTGACTTATGTCTATACCTGGCATGAATTCAGTTTATACAATCATTTTGATAAATCAATATAAAGTGCACTGTTTTCTATCAATTCATACTTAATCCTTGAATGCTATTTTACAACAAGTGCTAAAATAAAATATTCTTTTTTCCTTGCCTACCTACATAAGCTGCTGCTTCATAGCAGCAGCCACCGTACTGTGGCGTCAGTAGCCATCACTGCTGCAATGATGGCAGCAGCAGCACATCGTTGTCGTTGCTACTTGCTTTATTATTATTATTATTACTATTATTTACATAACCTGTAGTAGCTGCTGCAGCCGGCAACTGGTGGCAGCAGCCTCTTGGAGGCTGATGGTGGTGGCATAAAAAACCAAACTGTTTTTCATTGATGTATATATGCAGCTGATGATCATTTATAAGTGCAGCAAACCCATGCAAGGCATCAAAATAAATGATTCAATATTTTAGCAAGTTCAGTGCAATATAGTTTTATATGGATTGAACAAAAGAAGTTAAAAATCATGAATGTAAGCAGATACGTTTATGTTTATCGAATACTTTTGACCATAATAAACATTTGATATATTCTAATGATGTACGTATATATAGTAGCTGAATGTATTATATTTTGACTAATGCAACATACTAACAATACATAATTTAAATTTCTGTTAGTATGCAGCATACCAATCGAAAGGAGGAATATGTAATAGAGTACAAGCAACACTAAATATTTATAATTTGAATGCTCTGATTAAGGACTAGCTCAATTGAAGTCAAATTTGATTTTCCAATAGGAAAATTGCAAATTCAAACTCCATACAAGCTGGATGGCTTGTGAATATATCCTTTATGAAATTTGGACTTTATTTTATTTGAATATTTTTAGTTTTGACTTTTGAATAATTCATAATTTTTCCTCATAGTTATTCCCAAGTCATTATGGGGTCTCTAAGTCACATTTTTTCATATCATGGATCGTAAGTAAAACATTGAAATTATCTCTGCTCATTTGCTTCATTGGAATCTAACAATAATTTTATTTCTTTAGTAACAAATAGTCTAAAAGGTTTCAAAGATGGATGCTACAATCTCGGAAGCCTAGGATTTGTCTTAGACAGGAAATCTTTTATAAGACCTGGGACATTTTGACAGCACGTAATATTTTTCTAAATATTTTTAGTTTTGACTTTTGATTCATGAAGACTGGTAATCCATGACTACTTGACAAGAACTTCTTCAGTATAAGTTTTACCGACTCTATTTTGATTTTCATGAATACTGGTAATCCATTTGTAGTCGAAGACATTGTTTTTCTTTCTTCTTCTTCTTCTTCTTTTTTTTTTTTTTTTTTTGGCAAAGCCAGACATTGTTATTTTAGCCTTGGACAGATATAATTTGTAGATTTCTAACATTCACTTTTACAGACATGATTTTCTATAAGTGAAATCTTGTGTGCAAAATAACATGTTGCTAATCCAAATCGCCCACTGATTTTCTACAAGTGAAATCTTGTGTGCAAAACTAGTACTCATATGATCATATAATTAATCACGCAAGTCAAAAATGGACTCTTGAGTGTCTCAACGTATCTTTATACGATTCTATAATTACAGAGGATGCTCTTTTACCGCTTTCTTCTGCGAAACAAATACACAAAGCTCATACTAAATAAATATTAAAATGTTCTAATTTGCATCCCACTCTTGCTGTTACGTTACTTGTGATTATTCATTGGACTTGAGTTCTATTAATTCCCAATCTGAATATTCGGTTTGCACAGAATCGATCTAAGAAAGCTGCACTAAAATGACAGCTGCTCTGCATGTATATATTCAGTTTGGTTACGAAATCATAAATAAATAAAATCATGTTTAATGAGATTTAACTTGATAGATGATAAATAGACGAGATCATATGGTAGGTCCATAAAATATAAACCTGAAGTAAGGTTATGTCCCAACATAACTATGTATACAAGATACAAGGCTGTCAGGTTGTTGCTTTCTACCTATGCATATATACAAGGTTGTTATTTTCTATTAAATTCCCTTGCACATTGCTTTTACCCAATGGACTTCGGTTGTTGGTTATGTTAAGAGATTGTCAAGTTGCTATCATCAAAGCTTTTTCTATGGTGCTTATTTTATATCGTTTCCTACCTATTTCATATAACTACACAGTAGTTCTCTAAGCTTACATGACAAGTGTATACATTGTTTTAAAGATGTGCTCCATCTTCTGCTTTACATAGTTGAACAGTGGTTATTTTGTTTTCTCATACCTTCACATCTCATACTTCTCTTGTAGTTCAGATTTCATAAGAGAAAGCAATGCAAGCAAAATTCTGAAAACAAAGGAAAGGTTACTATAAGTCATACATTAGGCAGAAAGCCGTACATAAGGCTATATGATGATTGGTATGTAGTTCAGATTTCATAAGTAAACTTTATGATAAATTATAGTATATGAATTTATTTGTACATTTTATTAGAAAAGTGAAAATCCAGAAAGTAAGGCTACACAAACTCTTGTTTGGAAAATAGCACATACAAGCAAAAAAAACTAGGGAAATACTTCCATGTGCCGCTGAAAAATATGTAAGTAATCCAATTTTTTTTAATTATCAGTTAAGAACATAAGTAGTTCTAAAGAAACATGTGTTGAAGAAATCTATGAAAGCTTGTATATGATCAACTTCTAATAAACTGAGCACCATGATCAGCTTCTAATAAGCTTGGATATGGCTCAGTTAAAACTGAGCGCCATGGCTCACTGATAACCGAGCAGCATGGCTCAGTTATAACTGAGCCATTTATTTTTGCTCAGTGATAACTGAGCGCCGAGGCTCAGTGATAACTGAGCCGCGACGCTCAGTTATAACTGAGCAGCATGGCTCAGTTATAACTGAGCCATTTATTTTGGCTCAATTAAAACTGAGCCAAAATGGCTCATTATAACTGAGCCATTTTGGCTCAGTTATAACTGAGCAACATGGCTCAGTTATAACTGAGTCATTTATTTTGGCTCAGTTAAAACTGAGCCAAAATGGCTAGTTAAAACAGAGCTAATTTGGCTCGTTTTAACCTAGTCATTTTACGGGTGCGTCGGTGGTGGATCCATTCTAATGTGTGGGTACCATGGAGAGTTAAATAAGAGAATATCACTGTTGTTTCTACTTAAAAATGAGTGTAGATCCATCGTTAATTATGTGAAATTCCCTGAACATAACCTTCCACCTTCAATCTTTAATTATTTTTCTCTGGTGTCTCCAGTTTATTGGTGTTTCAGCCATTGCTAATGGCTTAGACTTAATTTCCATGTGTTATTGTAACATGATTGAAAATGCTCATCTGAACTATACTTGTACCTGTTAGTTTGTACACATTATGCATCTACCATTCCATTGCGGTTGAAGGCATTGATTTGTGTAAATCATTAACAACATATGCGGCAACATGTGCCTTGTGCATTTACCGTTCCGCATACTGCAGTCACAGTTGCAGTTTGCTAATGAATGCAAATCCTCCAAATTTGTTTTCTGATGCACCGACCTTTTTTTGTGTTTTGGGGGGGGGATGCTTGCGTGTCATTTGTCTGTGTCGCATATTCCCAATCTTTTAAGAAGATGCACCGGTTCCAGTCTCGAGTTTTACAGTGACGCCTTGAGGCAATATGCATTTTTCTTATGGTTAATATATCTTATTTATAGCTAGCAATATGTCTTGCCAGTTACTGTCTTTTTCTTGTGGTTAGTATTATCTTATTTATAGCTAGCAATATGCATTTGTCGTATGTCTTGCCAGTTACTGTCTTTCTCTTCAGATTTAGTTTTTTCTAAAGTGTTGTCTTGTACTATTTCTAGTTCGGGAACCTTATTTAATGATATTACTTGCCAAAAAGAAAATAACTAAGCCATTTTGGCTTAGTTATAACTGAGCAACATTGCTCAGTTATAACTGAGCCATTTATTTTGGCCCAGTTATATCTGAGCCAATAGGCTCATTTTTAACTGAGCGCCTAATGGCTCAGTAAAAACTGAGCCGTGGATTAGTTTAACTTGTCAATTTATGCTTCCGATGGAGGGCTGAGCGAAGTTGCATTTACTATTGATGTCATCATGTTATTTTATGCTTGTTTCTGACTATTAAATATTTCATGTCTTGGCTCTTATTATATTTGTTGAACATCGTAGGCTTTGGTTGAAGCAGCGGAAGCAAAACAAAAATTAGAAGGAGAGAAAGCCATCTAGGTGGAGGAAGTTCTTGATCCGGATGTGATAATTTTTTACGCACCCCAAAATGGTATGCATACACTATCTGATTTTGTCGATGGTGGGTTCGTAATTTGGCCCGTTTATCATTTGCGTTTTGTGTAATGGTTGTATGCTAAATTATGATACTTTGATGTTACTTGGTATTTGTTATGGATGATGAATGGTATTATGGTTGTATGTTAAATTGTGATGTTGGTCGAAATGGAATTTGCTTTAGGATATAAATTGTGATATGTTGTATTTGCTTTGAGATATTGTTATGTGGTATATTGTTATTGGTGTATGCTTTAAGAAATTACCTGTTGTAGGTGTTGTATAATATTCACGTTTGTGACTGTTATTACTGTTAGTAAATTATTGTATGAAATAGTCAGTTTTATATACTAACAATAATAACCGTTACATGTTTCATATTTGTAACAATTATTACTGTTATAAGAATAATGTTTATAATGGTTATAAGTGTTATAAAGTTTTTAGTACTAATGGTTTTAAGTGTTACAAAGTAATACCTTTGTAATGGTTATAACCGTTATAAAATCAACACTTTATAACGGTTTTAACTGTTGCGATTTTCGTGACAACAGTTTGTCACGTATGTTATAGTAACGGTTATAACTGTTACGAAATTAATTAGTAACGGTAATAACTGTTATAAAACCCATTTTCTGGTGTTGTGATTACAGCGTACAAGTTTCATGGGTACAATTTACATTTGCTTTTACATACTACTACAGGAATAGTACAAATTGAATAAACATCTACAGTAGTGAAAGTGACTTGTCCAACAGATTTGAGAAATGCCCTAAGCTCCATGCGGTCAAAAGAAGCATCCATCATACAAGAGAAGACTTGTGTCCTTCTATAGAAATTGTGACATGTTGAAGAAAAATAACACATCTGGAATAGCAAAAAAAGGGGAGGTGTACAAGCTACGGTGGCAAAAGGATTAGATGACCAGCATTGCCTTTTCCGTTGAGAGCATAGCTTTACCTGAGCAACAAGGCAAGGCCATAGAGAAGATCCAGATGACTAGCCATCGAAAAGCAAATACACCAAAATGACAATGAAAGCTAAAAATAAACAACCACCAAAGAAGCATAGCAAATACATCAGTCACTGGACAACCGCCATACTCCGATAGTTACATGCAAAGCATCCATGTCGCTAGAGTACGCAGTGACCCAAGACTAATATACATGCTACACCTCCAAACACCAGGTAAAGGAAGCACCAAACCCCCACAAACCTCACAATCCCATTACAACATCACGAATGGACGACATTCCAGTCCCTCATGTGAATTACATTGAATAACTAACCCCATACAATCCATCACTACCAAAAGTTGAGACGCAAGTCATACAAGAGCCAGTAGTTACTGCAAGACACCACAAGAACACCAGACACTATAGCCTAGACAAGCCCGAAACGACAAACTAGAAAAACTAGAACTACACATCAAAAACCATACTGGCAACACAAAAAACAACTCAACCGACCATAAACACAAACTACATGGACATTAAACACCAAGCAATGTAATCGCACAGAGTTAGGAGGTTACCAGTGGTAGCACACTACAAAGGTTACCAGTGGTAGCACACTACAATCTATCATTCGATGAGGTGTTCATTGATTACCAGTATAGCTCAAGCAGTAGATCGAAGTGAAATCTGCTTTGGGTCGTCGTGCACTAGAAAAAAGGTGTTATCTTTAATTGAGGTGGAAGAGGGAGCGAATTTTGTGACATAAGCTGAAGAAAAAGGTGGTGCGATGGCTGAAGAAAGGGTTCAGATCTGAAAGTTAAGATGAGATACTTCAGTGACACCACGTAGTCGAAAGCAAAAAAGTAGAGAAGATTTGGTGTAGAGAAGATTTGGGATCGAGAAGAAGCAGATCAAAAAGGAGCAGGAGAGGTACGAGTAAATATCGAAAAGGAGCATAAGAAAGATATGATTTATGATGCCATTAACAGTCTTACCGAAATTTCGAACCTTCGAAAAGTTTATGATGTTTAGATCTAAGAATAAACTTAAGTGAAAATGTGCAAACATCAAATCAATCAATTTGCATAGGTATAACATGTTTAGAACTAAGACAGGGATCTAGGACTTATTCGCAAAAGTGCAAAATCATACAATTTTAGGAACGAGAAATTGCTTGCAAGTTTTAATTAAAATTCCTAAAAGAGATCTTAGATTTAACACAATCAGTAAATGAGAAAGTACCACTCACCTCTACCTGCAGTTACAATCTAAGAAATACATTTAGATCTACGATGGAATAATCAACCAAATGGATTTCTCCCTGCTCAAAAGTTATAAGTCTTCCTCTCTAGTTATAGATTTAAATTGTCTTCTTTTAAATTGTTAACGAAGTTGAGATTTTGATGCTTTCAAATGTAGATCTAGAAAGAATATTTTTAATGGAGGTTGGGGAAGATTTTAAGGAGAAGAATTAAATAAAATGTGGTTACATTAACCTATTTTAGCCTTTTTTCTTATTCTTGAAATTATAAAGGGGTACCACTATTAATGTCTCTCAATGGTTGAATTAGGCTATTTGAAATTCAAAAATCCTTTAAAAAGACATCATTCTCAAATTGTTAGTCTGTTATTAACATCTAGTCACTCTCCAAAAGGGAAATCATCCTCATCCTCATCCAATGAAGTGGTTTAAGTCCAAATTTCACTTTAGTAAAAAGTTATAGACGAAATAAGATTTCAATAAGGGCAAAACGGTCATAGAAAATGTGACAAGAATCCTGTATGTGGAAAATATGGCCATTAGTCATTCCCTAAAATTATAAAATCATACGACCTCTACAAAATAATGTTTCTTATTTATATGCCAAAAATGTGCAAAATTATGGGTCTTTACATTCTCCCCAACCTTAAGAATTTCACCCCTTAAGTTTCACAAACTAGTCAATAGGCTCATCCCAAACGCCAAAAAACATATAGAATCGTTCAAATCAAACATGCATCTACAACAATAATTAGAAAAAAAATCTAGTCCTAACTTAGCATGCAAGATACCACACGAAGGCACATCACTGGCATCATTTATACGTAAAAGCGATAAGCAAAAAAATCTTACCATATAAAAAGCTCGGGATACAACTTCCTCATACTCTCCTTAGTCTCCCAAGTGTGGTCGTTTTCATTTTTTCTCAATTAAATATTCACTAACTTCACCATTCCCCTCCTTAACTACTTCCTATGGTGAAACACATATTGGCCTACGAGGTCTCGAAATTTCTGGTTCAACCTTGACGTCATCCAGTTGATCCGGTGTGATAGTTATGTTGAAGAAATGCCCAAATAGTCTTAGGTGAGAGACATAAAACATGTTGTTCACTCTTGTCATTTTTTATGGTAAATAAACTCTATATCCTAGATTTTCGATCCTTTATGAGATCGGAAAAGGACAAACAACCATCGTTGCTATCTTTCCCTTCCTACCAAACCGAATGGCAATTCTTAAGGAAGAAATCTTCACAAATACTAGGTCGTTAACTAAGAACTCTACGGACCTCCATCTCTTACCGACATAGCTCTTATGTTATCCTAGGCAGCTTACATTCGTTTTGGAATGATCTCAATCTTCTATGAGGTCTCTCTAACCGTCTTTCGCCCAAATATCGGTTTCTCGCTCGCTTTTAACCACTATAAAGGAGCGTTGCATGGTCGACCGTATAAAGCTTCATATGGTGTCATACCGAAGTTGGAAAGGTAACTATTAATGTATGTGAATTCAATAAGATGCAAATGATCATCTCACTAACCACCAAATTCCAGAATACAAGCTCATAAGAGAACTTTTAGTATATGATTCACCCTTTCAATTTGGCCAACAGTTTGAGGGTGACAAGTTGTGCTGTGGTGCAGCTTAGAAACTGAGGCTTTCTGTAAACTGTTCTAAAACCCATTGGTGAACAATGGATCTCGATCGCTCATAAGTGATTTTGGCACTCTATAAAATCGCACATTCCATTTTACATACAACTCAGCCAAATTAGATATAGTACTATACTAATTGACGGGTATGAATATAGTGCTGTTGGCCAACTGATCGATGATGAACCAAAAGCCATCGTATCCTGCTAGAGTCCATGGGAGACCATCAATAAAATTTATTGACACTTGTTCCTCTTCCTGCTCGAGAACATCTAGCGGTGTAGCAAACTACTAGGCTTCTCTTTCTCAGCTTTGACTAATTGACGATTCATGAAGTTGGAGAAGAATGTCCAAACGTCTTGGTTTATACTTCCCTATAATAGGTTTTCTGCATATCCCGGTACATCTTGTTGCCACCAAGATGTATGGTTTGTCCAGAATGATAACACTCTCGAAGGACCTGATCTCTAAATCCAACAATGTCATGAGCAAATAGCCTCCCATCCTTATGGAGCCAACCATCACTATCAAGTCCATAGATCATTATGTTTTCAGACACTATACCATTCTCAATCTTAGCGATGATCTTTGCCAATCTGGGATCATGCATATGAATTGTGCCATTCCTTTAAATCAAAGTAGGTCTGATTGTCAAACATGCCAACATTTCCAACTCTAACTCATATCCATGCCAAAAATCAAAACTGGTGATATACTCAAGCCTCCTCCACTCTAAGAACATGGGTCCTAAGCTAGCATGTCTCTTACCCAAAGCATCGGCTATTGCATTACCTTTCCTGGGTGTATATGGAATACTATAGTCATGCGAGGTAAGAAATTCCAACCGTTGTTGTTAGAGAAGGTTAAGGTCTTTCAGTGAAAAGAGGTAATTCAAATTTTTATAACCAGTGAACAATTCAAACCTCTCTCCTAAAAGATACTGCCTCTACATCTTTAATACAAACATAATCCTTACAAAATCCAAATCATAGGTGCGATATATTTTCTCATGAGGTTTTAGCTGCCATGCTGACTAGCATAGGTGACAACCTTACCCTTCTACATCAATGTTGTACCTAACCAGGTACCGCAAGCATTAGTGTATACCATCGTCTCCTTATTCCCACTTAGAATAATGAACGATGAGGCACACATCAATCTCTATTTTAGACTTATGAATGCATTCTCACATCTCACATCCCAAGAAAACGCCCGATTCTTCTTGGTCAACTGAGTCAATAGTGCTGGTATCTTTGAGAAATTCTAGATGTATCTTCGATAATACCCGGATAACCTTAAGAAACTCCTCATATATGTCGCATTCTTGGGTGTAGTCCAACCTTGTACTGTCACGACCTTCACAGGATCTATGGTAATACCTTGCTCGAATACAGAATGGCCTAAGAACCTCACTTCTCTCTTCCAAAGGTGACACTTAGAAAACATAGCTTTTAGTAGTTTTTCCTTCGATAGTTCCAAAACAAAACATGTCTTGCGTTACTTTTCCATCCATGAGTAGATGAGAATATCATTGACAAACAAAAGCATAAACTTATTAAGCTGATCCCTGAAAACTCGATTCATAGGATTCATAAAGTTGGTCGGTGCGTTTGTCAATCCAAATGGCATAACCAGCCATTCATAAAATCTAGATGACATCTGAAACATTGTTACTGGCATACTCTCCTTCATCTCAATTGATGGAGTTCCATATAAGATCTAACTTAGAAAATATCTTCACACCATGTAGCCGATCAAACAACTGATCTATATGTGGAAATGAATACTTGCACTTCTTCATTACTTTGTTCAGCCAATGGTAATCCACAAATAATCTATGGGAACCATCTGCCTTTGTGGCGAACGAGTGCTCCCCACTTTGATATACTCCTACAACTGAACCTTTTTCTCAAAAGGTCATTCACTTGCACCTCAAATCTCTTTGTTCCCTAGATGTTATCCTTCTAAAAGGAATAACTATGGGTCTGGAACCCTTCATTGAATTAATAAGGAACTCAATCTCTTTATGTGGCTAAATTTCAGTCACTTTCTCGAACATGACCGGATACTCCCAATCAATAAGTACACTTGACAACTATTCATGCGGAACATCAAGCGAATATAGAAAACTAAACATCACCTTATTGCTTGGTAGACAACAGAACATTACTCTTTTCCTATCATATGCTCCTATAGTCACAGAAGACGTCTCACAATCCACCACTACTCCGTACCTATGAAGCCAGTCAACTCCTAAAATATACCAAAACTGGAAAAACCCTAAACAAAGTGACAACAACTAAAAGTGTATCCATGACCCGATAAGACCAGACCATAAAAATTCATGCAAAGGCCAATGGAGCCACCAATAGGGTTTGTCACAATCAATGGACGACCAATTATTTTGGGTTCCAATCCTAACTTATATATCATGTCACTAGATATTAAGGAATGGGAGCCCTAGTATCGCATAACTCGAATAGGAAGATTATAAATAGAAAGCATACCTTGAATAACGATGCCCTTTCCTTTCAAAGTCGATGATGGGGGCATTTGACGAAGATGAAACAACAATGATGGCATATGCATTCACATTCTTCTTATCCTTCTAGGATTCCGAATAATCTTTTTGGAGGCGTCCTTCCTTGTTAAAATTAAAACACTTCCTTCCCCCGGATCTATAGCCTTTATTGATATGACCTCTATGTCCATAATTATAGCAAACTACTTTAGAATTAAGCTTCTTTTTGTCCATCCTAAGCATGTGAAGATTTTCTCTTATTGTTCCACTTCTTCTCGCCTCCGTCATTCTCCTAAGGGAACTACTGCTTCTTAAGGACAATATGAGGGATAACCTTTTGTTTGCGGTAAACATTTTTTAGCCTCGAACCTTCCGAACTATTGACTCGAAGGTCTTGCCGATGCGATTGATGAGCTTCTCCCCAAAGTGATCATCCAAGCTGGTGATGATATTTTCAATCTTCATATTTGGATGTCAATGAGAGACATCTCATACTTTGATAAAGCATCACATTCAACAGTGTAATTGGAGATAGTCTTGTCTCCCTGCTTAAGCTCAACAAACCTTCGAGACAACTCCAACATCTTGGCAGCCTAAACGAATTTCTCACTAAAACGATTTTAAAATTGATCCTAGTTAATATAATCCTTGGGATTAGCAACTTTGATGGTATCCCACTAATTCATG
Source organism: Allium sativum (assembly GCA_030737875.1). Lineage (NCBI taxonomy): Eukaryota > Viridiplantae > Streptophyta > Magnoliopsida > Asparagales > Amaryllidaceae > Allium > Allium sativum. Next base: position 701,996,364 of record CM060922.1, on the reverse strand, counting down.
GCCCTTTGTTGAAGTTGATGTGAGGCTAGCCTCCTCTTCATAGCATCGTTAAGCTCAAGATCTCCGAAAATGCTTTCGTAAGTATTGAGCCAATCCTAAAACTCCATAACCGACTCAGTTCCCAGGAACAGCTTACAACCCTGATTGGTACAATCGTTGTTACTTGGCATTTCAGCCTGACCATCAAAAGCAACCCAGATCACTACAACTCGACCATTACATGGCTAAACTATTCAGAAGTGTCATTCAAATGTTCAAAAGCCAAGTATAGACAGAGTCATGCAAGTACAGTCATCTTTGATCATCAAAACACTCTTAGACACACAAGTGTTTGAGGATCAATATAAATCATGCTTCAGGACTGCTATGAATCACCACCCTTCAAACATTTCAACAAATAAGTCTAAGACATTGGGGGTCGATATGAATTCCCACTTCTTAGTAATTCCTTCAAGTCCTCAGGATCGATAGGAATCTCCAAACCATATGGGGTCAATATGAATCCCAAAACATCAACGGTTGGTGTAACTCCCAGAACATCTGAAAAACACCTAGCATTAAATGGTTGGTGCTCTCGAGATCAGTGTACTTTAGGGTCGGTGTGAATCCCGAACTTCATCAAATCACATCCAATTTCAAGCCTTCGTACTCTCCGATCCAGCAAGAAATTTCCAACCAAACTTCACCAGAAAACAAGGCAAAGCCCAAAAGAAGGGCTTGCCACATCTATATCTTGAAAATCAACCAAGTATTTTGGGATCTATACTGACTACTGGGCCTTCCTTGGCTCCTTCTCGCACAACTTTTTGTCTTTCCTTTAAAATATCATGTATAAATTCCTCTTCGGGATACAAGAAATGGATACTTTTTTGGCTTTATAGCTACTTGGCATGGTTTCTTGGACCTTGGGAGATCCTTCCCAATTCTGGCACTTGGGATACTCATGGCTCTTGTACTTTTGGGATAAATAACGATCCCACTTTTGTAATTGATGAAAGTTGATTAATAAAGTGATAAATTACCAGTGTGGATGTGGGCTTTGACAAGCTGAACCACTATAAACTCTATGTGTTTTCTTGAATTTTTCCTGATTGTTTACCTCGTTTACGCTTATATTCACTATCGTGGAAATCTTTGGGTGTTGTACCAACATTTTGACACTAACATTTTTGCATTTCAGGAAGGGGAAGCAAGAAAAGCTAATTTTTTTTCTTAAAGCTCTTCCATCCAAGTTTGGAGAACTACTCAAATTTATAAAGATCTACCTTCCAAGCTTGGTACTAACAGTGAATAAAGGGAAAACCACCATTGCTGGAACTTCTAATGCTAACCAAGAAGCATATGTCCAGCAAAAACCTCTCAATGCAACGAACATCGCCGATAGGGCTGCATCTCTTGGTTCCGAGGCTCTAGTCACTCAAGCCTAGATGATTGAACTTACAAGAAAAGCTGGAGCAAAACTCAAAGGAAACTTAGCAAGAAAATCAAGAAGAACCTTTAACTGATGCAATTACTGCAATAAGACGCTCAACGAGATGTCACACGCCGTCAGGCAAATAGGAGCACTCGGCCTCCTTTAGATTACTGAGAGCTCTACATCTCATTCTTTCTACAGAAATCGAAATTAATGGAGAAGAATCAACTATAATGGTGCTGAAACCATCATCAAAGAGGGAATGTGTCATCATCACCATTCCTGGCATGGGCCTAGCCTCCATCAAAGGACTAGCACTCGACCCCTATAGGGTAGGCTCCCCCTATCACTCAACCAAACTTGGCTCTTACGGTTTAAGCAGTAAACCAGGCCTAAGTTACTTCTTAATAGCCTCCACGCAATCAAAAAAGGATGCTAATGAATCTTATGATATACCAGAGATGTCCATCCAAGGAGGCCTCCTAGACAACATAACCTGGGGTTATATCATGACCGCTGGAATCTAGTGAAGATTAGAACCCTGGTACTCACCCACATGTTATGTAGGATCATAAGAGAGACCAGGGGTCATGTAAATGATGACTAGGAAACCAGTGGGAGACGTAAAACATTCACTCAGGACATGCTCAACGTCGAATGTCCTAGACGCTTCAACATGCCATAGATAACGGTTTACTCGGGGAAGACAGATCCTCGAAACTCCTTGATCCTTTATAACTACACATGGATTTCGCCCACGCCATAAACATCGTGAAGCGCAAGTGCTTCTCCATATTTATCGAAGGCATGGATTTTCTATGGTTATCTCGACTTCCATCAAGAACCATTTCATCCTTTGACCAACTCGTAAAGAGATTGGTCGAACAATTCAGGATGTATGCGACTAGACCCAAAGTCATAATTAACTCCTATGACCACGTTTACGATGAAGCGTATGACCACGACATAATTGTCTGTCACCGTCAGAGGGATGCTATTGAAAATCCTCTCCTCCAGAGAGAGCTTGAGCAATTTAAACATGGCCTTCCAATGAAGTTCCTGAGCTGTCCAATGCTCACCAAGAATTATAGCCAACGAGGAGCCTGGTTGCAGAGTAGATTCTTAGGGATCAACCTTTCAACTTAGCAAGGTTGCAACAGAGATAAGCACAATGAAACTACGTCGCCACAATGCTTATTTCATTCAGCTTGAATTTACTTTCCATGTAAGCCTTGTTGTGCACTTTCAAAGATTAGTTTTATTGTAGGCTTTTACTTTGACATGTCCAGCTTAAATGCAACTTTGGTATAGAGTGCTAAAATGCCAACCTAAACCTTCGTGATTTGTCCATGGATCACCGGAGTACTACTACAATTAAAGTAATCAAAAGGGATAGTGACTCGGGGACCAATGGATTGGGCATGACTTATTTATGCTCAGACGTACTTAGGAGTTCGTCCATTGGAACTACCTTACTTGACTCTATAACCAGGGGTGAGTACCAAGCTTGATGGTTAGTCCATGACCTATCTATGCTCAGGCATATTTAGGAGATGATCCATTAGCACCACTAAACTTGATGGTTAGTACATGACCTATTTGTGCATAGGCATATTTGAGAGTCTGTCCATTGGTACCGGCCAAGTAAGTGTGATACTAACCGCTCACTCAGCCAACTTCGTCCTTTAGTATCCAGATTTGGGGTAACCTACATGCCAAGGTAGTGTGATACCAAATGCTTACTCAGCAAACTCCGGTCCTCAAAGATTGGATTTGAGTATAAACTAGTGAACCAATGACGCCTTGAACTCTAATCCAAATGAAACGATAGGAGAGCATAAACGATGAACTAATTACATCCACTACTTAGCTCCTCATGACTTATGATCAACGACCGAAAGGAGGTCCTGAGAATGGAGCTACCAAATCCTAGCTCCTCACGAAACTAAGGATCAATGATCAAAAGGAGGTCCTAAGAGTGGAGCTACCAATTCCTAACTTCACACAACGCGAGACTAATGGTTGAAAGGAAGTCATAGGACTGAGGTCAGTGCCTTTGAGCTTCACATGACTTGAGTTCATCAAGAGTGATGTCTCGAACAACCAGAATCTAAGTGTAATGATGATTTACTTTACATAAGTACAACTACTAGAAAGAGTAAAATTACTTGATCACTTAGAGCAAACTCTTCTTCCAATGACACGATGGTTTCTGGGGTCATCACCGGAGAAACTGGTTTGGAAGCCCTTTCCAACCTTGCCTCCTCCATCAGAGATGGAACATGAGTAGAAAGAAAAACCCCTTCTTCATAGAATACCTCCTCATCAGCGCCGTCATGACCTTCTACTCCCTCTAGATCTCTTGCCACTTCCCCTTCAGTTGGTGGTACTTCGGACGGCATGAGAAAGGGCACATATGGAAGCGGACATGAGGGAACGTCTTCTCCATCAGCTCCTGCTTCAACATTATCGCTGACCGTCTTTGGGGTACTTGGATTGAGTTGAGGTTACGTCGCGATTGGGCCAAGAATCGAACTCCAAAATTGATGATTCACCCGTATGTCCATAGTCTGATTGCTCTAATCCTATATGTACATCCGAATTATCTGTGTAACATCCCGTATTTTCGGTAGTCAGATATTTAATATATTTTTTATTTAAATATTGATTTGGAATTTTAAATGGATTTAAAATATATAATTTGTTTATATAATGAAGTTCAAATGTTTAATTTATATATAATTGTAAAACGAGCTCGTAACGTGTGGTAGTTCGTAATATTAAGTTTTGAACTTCAATTGCATATACAGAATCCATTTTTAGTCGGAATTCTGTAAAACAAGAACCGTCTGAATCTATTTGATTATAATTTTCTAATGAAAGAGAAAAATGGCAATTTCATGTTATAAATTGTTAGTTATGTCCAATTCAAATTTTCAAATAGTCGCTATGGAATTATTTATAAATTATACTGATTATAATTTAAATGATTTAAAAGGGTTTTTGATCATAACTCAAGATGACGATCGAATTAAGCCACGAAACGAATTCCTTTGAATTCGTATTGGTGTTTAGAGTCAGGATAAATATATATTTTGTTATTTTTGGAGACCGGGTGTTTTTGGTATCCAAAATAGCATTGTTTTACGTGTAAATTGGAATAACGGATTATCAAACGAACTCTTCAGCGAAACTAATTTAAATCCTAATGATGAGGTGTTGTAGTGTTTCAAGTTTCAGGTTATTTGGACTTATTTTTTGATCGTGAGAAATTTAAACGCGTGTTTTTCACTTGTGATTTATAAAGGATTTTTTACAAACAACCTCGGAATTCGACAAAACTTGTCCCATCGGGTCTAGAATATTTTTCTATGCTAGGAATAGGAGTTTTGTGTCGAATGGAGATCGTAAGTGTGAGTTTTAATGCATTACTTCACTTTCGATTATAATATTTTAATATAAATTCTTCCTTATAAATAGAGAACACTCTGCAGCAACCCTAAAATTTAGTCAACAACTTATTTACGTGGTCAATCAAATTCTGCCACCATATACATAAAAATGAATGGTTAACTTCTTCAATTCTTCTCTTCCATTAATTAAACCATCCATGAATCAATGCAACAAAGTTTCAACAGCGATTATTTTCATCTTGGACAGACCTTTATTGTGACCCTCTATGATCAGATTCGGGTGATGGTTGTGGGCGAAAATCGGGGCTGAAGGCGCGTCGGTTCAAAGACTTTTGGCAGCGCTAGGCGCAGATGGGAGGGGCGAGAGCTGCAGGGGGAGGTGGAAGAGCGGAGATAGGCGGTTGAGGTGGCATCTTCAAATGGGAATTCGGTGGTGTTTGGCATGAGCAGCGGTGGAGGGTTGAGGTGCAACCGTACGCGTGTGGGTAGAAGTCAAAGCAGTATAACTTTAACGTGAAAGCAGAAAGTGATTAAAGCTTTTCAAGGAAGAAAGTAAATACAAAAGTTGGCCACATTATTATTACGAGAAGGAACAATAGGCAACGCGTTTTAAAAAAAAAATAAAGTAAGAATTATGGAGGTGAACGAAGTACATAAGGAATGATGGGCACATTTTCGAATAAAGAAGAGAACGTGTTCGAGAATTTGAAGAAAAATATACAAGGGAATCGGGCACAAAATTGTCCAATGAAAAGGAACGAACGATGGAAGTTAAAAGGGGGTACAGTGAAGTTTTTATGGTCGGGCAAAATCTGTTTATGATCACAGCTTGTTGTATATATTCGAACAGAAGGACGAAGAGAGCGGACTGTTGTGTGAGAAAATGGGAAGTCGGGCCTGTTTGAATTATGGTGTGAAGGTGAAAACAGATTGGTTGTAGCATAGTGCATGGGTGTAGCGTGAAAGTGAAGCTAGAATGGGATGGAAACCAAGGCGTGGCGTGAAATTAACTAGCCGTGTTTTTCTGAGGGTTAAAGCGTAATTGAATTTAAACTAATGAATTTTTAATTAACAATAATTAATTAAAATTAAACAGTGGATGCTTATATGATTATATCTTATGCAATTTTTATCAGAATCCGACTAAACAAGTTACACTGGAATCGTGATAATGAGATCTATTTGCTGAAATTGTTTTAGGTAGAGACGGAGATAGCTGGAATTTATAGTTAACTTAAACGCTGTTTAATTTAACTGTAACTGAACCACTCAGAAATGAATCAAATCAAAATGAGTATAACTCACTCAGTTAACCCACTTATATTTATACAAGTCAGGTTAATTATTTATGTATTGTGTTTGTTAATTGATTGATGGATGCTATATATATATATATATATATATATATATATATATATATATATATATATGTGTGTGTATTGAAATGAACTGATTAAATTAAATATTTGTTTAATATAATTTGAACCAATCGTTATTTTTAACGATTATTTACAAATGAGATAACTTACCTCGTTGGTTACGTTTATAATAATATAAACATATTAAATTATAATAGGGATGACTGGATTGTCGCGATTTATTTACTGTTGAATATCATATCTATTTATTGAATTGAATAATATTATTTGGGATAACGTATTTGGATGCAGGGGAAATAGGTTGGAGGAATCCAACAAGATTCCTCAAATTTATTGTTTATTTTCAGATGACCACTATATGAACTGTATGACTAACATAATTAGATGATTGATTTGTTTATTGATTGTTGAATCGTAATTCAACATTTGTTATGATATTAACCAATGGGCAGTATTGGTTGGGTAATTAGCATCACATGGACTATATTTCAATCATTTTATAAATATGGATTTACTATCAGGTAAATCCACAGAAATGAAGTTATACAATTTATTTTATAACTGAGAATAGATTTTGAAATCTATTATTTTGAATTGAAGTTTGTTAAAAGGAAATAAATATTTGTTTTTAAATAATTATATAATGATTTTATAATGCAAATTCTTATGTTAATAAGAATTATAAGCAGATGAGCAGAAAATAACATAAAGGTTAAGAATTGGATTAATTGTTCTAAGAAACAATTAAATGAAGTTATTTAAATTAATTATATTATTAATTAATTTAAAGAAGGAATTAATTGGAATTAGATAATGAGATAATCGTGTTTTGAGTTAACCAAGTCGACCATTTAAACTGGGGTTTGATTATTAAGAAATTAGTTTATTTTCAATGCATATATTGAAATAGCTTAACAGGTATTTGTTTTAAATTTTAATAAGAGTTTAAAAAGGAAAATTATTATTTATTTTAGTTAATAAACAATTAAATGTTAATAGTTAATGATGAGGTAAATCATTATTTTTAATAATAATAATTTAAGTAATTACCTTGAAAATGAAATTCATCGAAGTAAGGAAATTGAAGATTGAAATGAAAACTAGTTGGATTATGAAAGGAGATTATGGACAATTTTATATTAAAACCCGAGTTATTATGAATTAAGTTATAAAAGGAATTTTAAGAATTATGATAGCTTAAATTATATATTTACTTAACATTTAAATTAAATAAAGGAAGTTAAGATAAGAAGAGGTTTATATTAAAACTTGAGGCTTAATAAACAAGGTTTATAAAAGAGATGTTAAGTCGAGGTATTGATTTTGAATTGGTATAGTTAATAATAAAATTTGGTGGAAGAGATGGAATTGAAACGATATTTTCAAGTGGAAAATGGTCGAATGAATTAGAATTAGAATAGTATGGGTTGATAATGAGTTAGGATAAGAATTGGAACCTAATTGGAGATTGGTTGAGTTGAGTGATTTTCTGAATATTAATCTGATGTTGATTTCGGTCTTCGGGATTGATATTTAGCAAATTGTTCGCTTACCACTTTGCGTTCAGGGACTAATGAATGTTGAAATATAGAAAAGAGTTTTAAGTTGTAAATTGACCATTTGTTTAATTATTTTAATTAAAGAAGCCAAGTGATGCTGAGTACTAAACTAGTCATTCTATTTTTATTTTATGGTAGAATGGCTGTTTTATTTGATAGTTAAATTACCGACTATCAAATTTGGCCTATACGATTGTTGGTACAAAAAGATCGGGATCGAATCTATATTGAAAACCATTCTGAACCAGCGAATAGTAGAAGATGATTATTGAAGATGGAGAATTGAAGATTGTTGATCTACAGGAGCGAAAAAGCGACTTGTTGAATTTCTCTGGTTTAGTGGCCAGAGATATTTCGAAAGTGATTCTGTCGTGATTGGAATCTACAGATTTCTAGGAAGACTCGCTATTAATATATAGGGTGACACCTAGGATGTGGTAGGAGGTTACCTTCGGCTCATCCTGTGCCTGGATGATTTGTATGGACGAATGTTTGACAGAGTATTTCTTAAGGCCACGTACGTTGATTTTTACAAATATATCGAGTATGGTGGCAGAGAAGGAAACTTCTTTTAGCATAAATACCCAGAGTATATTTGTGAACGTCAATTAGTGATTTGATGAACCTGACAAAGTGGCATTCAAAGTGAATGGTGATGTGGTGTTCTAAAGGTAGTGTTAAACCTCAAGCCTCTTCAACTGGGAAGTGACAAAAATCGGGCAGGTAGCATGGCTAAGTGGGTAGCTCCCAAGTAGGGTTTATAATCACCTATTTGGAGAATTTCATTTCCTTCTTTAATCTATTCGATGATGTCCCTTATTGGGAAATGGTGGGTCACGCCCAGCCGTTGGTGATATACATTAGATACTATTAGACCAAAATTTGTCACTAACACCCAAATGCATATCACAGATCATAGAGTGCAGAAAACAGTAAATAAAGAGGAGACACACGAGGTTTGTATAGTGGTTCAACTGTAGATGTATCCTACGTTCACTTTTTAATCTTATTGTTATATTGACAGATTACAAGAATCAGTTACATGTAGCCACACAATCCGTGTGTTCAATGAAATTAGAAGAGTTTATATCACGTAATCCATGCATTAATTGTGTAGAAAAGAGAAGAATTTAGATGTAGGAAGCTGCAAAGTCCTTGCACTCAGTAATGGTGGAAGCCGTGTAGAAGAATGGCTAAAAGATCCCTTGAAAATCCTTCAAACGGTGTATTTATAGGGGGTGGAGAGGCTCCGGGTTGGATGCCACGTGTCATTCATCCCATCAATCTTGAAATGTAGTGGAAAAGGTGGAGAAATCCTCTCTAAATCGTGGTATGCCATGTGTCGTCAAATTCGAGCGGATAAGAGGCAGTTAGCACTTAAGAATCGGTCAAACTCGAGTGTGTACAAAAGCAGGTCCAGTCGGTTCGGATCGGATCCGAACCGAACTGGTTTTTCTGAGCCGAATGTGTAACATCCCAGATTTTTCGGCTATTTAAATTCGAATATTTAAATCAGTTTATATATTATAATGGATTTTTATCGAATTTATTTAATTAAAATAGATTTCGAATATATATGAATTATTTATATTTATATAAATGGGATATTATTTAAAAATGTGAATTCTATACGGTTTGATGTTGAAAATGTTGTTTAATAAATATAGCGATATTTATTTAATTATTTGTTTCCATTAATTTAACCGTCTAAACTTAGTTTATATTTTAAAGTGTGTTATACTTATAATCACATAAATATAATTGGTAGACAATGTTTATATAAACAGATTGGTTCAGAACTTTCAAATAAAAGAACTAGTTATTTAGTCCAATCCGTTTGTTTATAGTAACCCGAAATTTTGTTATATTTAACAAAACTTGTTTAAATATCCTAAGTTAATGATTTGTTTCAAAACATTTTGCCAAGGTAACCAATTCATTTAAAAAATCCTGGTACACACATTAAACAAATACCATTCAAAACAAATATAGATGATACATTTGCACATCAAACTGTACATACAAATTGGATTGCTAAAAATGTGTACACATTCATATATACATCAAACCTATAACAGGACAAATCAAAAAGCCATACACATTTATACACTAACTTTACAATGAACAATGCAAAACAGAATTGGACAGAACAATTCATCTTTGCATGCTCGTTTCTTCCCAAGATCGGTGAATCCGAGTTTGTCCCCATCAAGTTTTGATCTGCGAGGAAAAAGAAAACCCATTAAAAAGGGAAATTTTATGTTAAGTAGTGAACAGCAAGAAAAAGAAAAAAAGAAAAAAAAAAAAAAAGAAAGAAAGAAAGAAAAAGAGACTGCACATCAATATGAACAGCTAGGAATGGACAAGGCATAGCCGATACATGTGCATCTACGGCCAGTGTAAAAAAATGCCAAGACAGCTAAACAGTAATGCAAAGATCTCCCATGTGCACAGATAAAAAGGGAATCACATATATGAACCTATATTTTATAACATCAAATCTCATAAAAAAGGTGGATGGGAAAAGAGAAAATAGTACAAAAAAGAAAACAGCTAAACTTATAGACACTACACAGCTAAGATATATGTGTATTACTATAAAATGAAACATACACATGCTTGAACAGTACAGGATAAAATGGACAGGACAATTCATTTCGGCAATGTACCAATAAGAAGAAAAATAGCTAGAGTAATGCACATCAAATCTCTTTAGATATAAACGGCTAGAAGAAATGTAGCTGAACAGCTATATATAATATGAACAACCATAAAAAATCAATAAACAAAATCAATGTACAAATTCATACGGCTGACTAAGACAAAACAATGAACAGCTAAGACAGCTAGAGTAAATAGCTGAACCTAAAAATATATTGTCTAATCTACAAAGGGAAATGTGATAGCTAAGGACAGCTACTTCAACAACTAAGACAGGACAATACCAGATTTTTCACCACCAGTAAACAGCTAAGAAGAACTGAGGCGTATACCAAATCCTTATCGAACAACAAACCCACATGGGTAAACCAGTGAAGTCCAGATACCAAAAATGAACTATTCATATATTTAAAGATGGAAACAGAAATCTGCAATACAGGTTAAATCTCTGGATTGAATGGACATTGCACAGCTAAGAATTTAAATAAGTATATGTATGCTTTACAGCAAACCTACAGACAAGTCAAGGCAGCTAATGTAGACAAGGACCGTTGCAACACAGAATTGAACAACCACATCACAGTTTGCCTAACCTATACATCTAAGATCAACCCATGTTCCTATTATAGCAGACCAGTAAATGAAAACACAATCTAAATCAAGGATCCAAGTACAGGTTCGAACATGGATTGATGGAACAATTCGTGGATGACGTTTATTTTATCCCAACCTAAACCGCAAGTATAAATATGCCATCACAGTAGTGTTCAACAACCTCATTCGAAACTAGAAAAATTCCATTCGAACAAACCAACACGAATTAAACCAGAGAGAAAGAAAATCAAAAACAAAATACTTCGGCAATTTAAAAGCAATAAAAAGAAGATGGAGTAAAAAGGAGACTTAGCTTTCGGTGTGTGACTGATTTTTGTTGAAATCGTTCGCGATGGAAGCCTCGTCTTGAACCCGAAATGGATTTGGGTGTTGGGGGTTTAGGCCGAGCGAGTGAAGAGGGAGGAGGTGGAGCATGGAGGGGTGCGAGGAAATTTCGTGGTTGCGGGAGAACAGAGGGGGGCGACGCCATTTTTACTGTCGAAATCAAAGGGGGATTAGGTTTAGGGTTTTCGTTGATTTTGGTTTAGGGATGAAAATGAGGGAGGCGGCTTGCTGTAGGATCGGTGGGAGGGTTTTAAGCAAAGCGGGTTCGGGTTTTGGGCCAAGGGTAAGGTAAAAGCCCAATCTTTAATTAAAAAGAAAATCCAAAGTTTAAATTTAAATTTCTTTCATAAACTTGTTTTGATGATTTCTCTCTCGTACGTTGTCGGATTTACAGACGGTCAGATGCGCTGGGACCGTGGAGGCGAGCACTTCGAGATGGAGCAGGCGCAGTCCGAATCTGGAGTGACTGGAATTTTATTCGAATTAAAACGTCAGTTTAATTGGGTAGAACCAGACTGACATCGACAATTCTAAATACAGGTGAGTTAAACTCACTCAGCCCCCTAGTTTATATTTTATATAAACTGGGTATTTTATTTTTGCGTGTTCTACTTGTTTGTGGTTGACTGTTAGGTGTATATACTGTTGATCAACGATGGTTTAAATTTAGAAATATATACTGTTGGGGATGACCCATAACAAAGTAACCCCTTGGTTTGATCACGTTTATAAAACGTGTTTGAGTTGGTTGAATGGATTGTTGTTTGAATTGATGGTCATTATAAGAATGACGAATGATTGATTTTGATGGTCGTCAAACCATATTTCCATATCTGTTCTAATATTCACCAATGTCTAGAATTGGTTGGGTAATCAGCATCACTGGACCCAAAAGTCAAACAGTTATAAAATATGGATTTTTATAAGCAGTGAATCGATAAGATTTGAAGTTATAAATATATTTTATAACGGGAATTGGATTTGAAAGATTTTTACATTGGAAGTTATTCAAAAAGGAAATAAAATATTAAATTATTATTTATTTAAAGTTTATTGGAAACTTGTTTTATAAGATGAATTCTTAAGTCGATAAGGACTTTAAATAAAGGACAGGGAATTATCTGGTGACTAGATATTTGGTTAATTGTAAATGATTAAAAAGAGTTATTTAAATTAATTTCATTAATTTAAAAAAAAAAGAGGAATTAAACCAAAAGGGTTTAAAGAAATGGTTATGGTTTGAATTAACCAAGTAAGTTTGAAAAGATGAACAGGTATAGATTGGAACTCGGATTCTTTATAAAGAAATAAAGGGCTCCAAACCGAATACGATAGGTTAAAGGGAAATTTTACTTAATGTTTTGAATTAAGTAAAGGGAGGCGAAGATGAAAATGGTTTATGTTAAACCTGGAATTTTATAAGAATTTATAAATGGAATATGAGTTTAAGTGTCGTTTTTTTGAATTCAAATACTTAAGAAGGAAATTAAGATAAACCAAATGAATTTGGAAAGAGATTTACCAAAAAGAAGATTTAAAAGTGAGCTTGGTCAACGAGATTTGGAAATGGAAATTGAGATATTAATATCGGGTTTTTAAATTATGACTCGTATTTACCTGAAGGTAAGAACGTGGTTGGTCAAGGTCTGAGAGGTAATTAAAATACCCCAACTTGAACGACTTCGGGACGACCCAAAGATAATACTAGTTGGTAATGACGAGAGTGTGCGATAAGATTTCCAAGATAACGGAAATGAGATTTCCCTAGTAATGGAATTAAAAGGAAATTGGGCGATGACTTTAAAGGCCAAGTGATGCTGAGTACTAGACCAGTGAATGTATTTCTTTTGTTTTCATGGATGTTTACTTGATAGTTAAATAACTGACTATCAAGTCTGACTTTTACGATTGTTGGTATGGAAAGTCCGGGATCGAATGTATATTCGAAAACCATTCCAACCAACAAATACGAAAGTATAAGAAGATCAAGCGACGATCGAGATGGAGCATGTGAAGACCATAGATCTTCATGAAGCGGAAGAACCACTTAAAATCTCTGATTCGCGCCGGAGATATTCTGGGGTTCTGTCGTGGTTGGGATCTGTGGATTGCAAGGGCTATCGCTACCGATCCATGGGGTGATTCCTATATTGGATGCGGTAGGAGAGTACCTTCGGTTCATCCTGTTCCTGGATGACTTGTATGGACGGATGTCTGACAGAGTATTTCCAAAAGGATTTACATGCGTTGATTTCTCCAAACGTACCATAGTTGATGGCGGAGAAATGGTTATTCTCTAGCCAGATAGCTAGAGTATGTTTGTGGACGTCAATCAAGTGTGATCTGGCGGATCTGACGATGTGGCATTCAAAGTGTATGATGACCAGATGTGTTCTGACCTCAAGCCTCATCAACTGGGAGATGACAAAAATCGGGCAGGCAGCATGGCTATGTGGGTCGCTCCCATTAGGGTGTATGATCACCTATCTAGAGAAATTCTTTTTGTTTCTAAATCTATCGATTCTGCCCATTCGGGGACGGTGGTTTGAGTCCAACCGTTGGTGATATACATTCGATACACTCAAGCGAAATGAGTGGTCGGTCATGTGAGGGCCGGGTTGCAAGACGTTCTTGTTGAACCCTGTGTATTCGCCTCTAGAGATACACGTGCGGAAGGTGGTCCCATACCTTGTCAAGTTGGAGATCCAATATCCAATAAGCGCCTGCGGTTTTCGATTGTATACTATATACGGGGAGCGTGAGATGCAAGCGTTCCTCTAGATTTGTTAATTATTTGTATCTAGACATTATCATAATATCAGATCAAGATATTGATTTCGAAACTAGTTTGGGTTATCGTAAGGTAAAAACCGTCCGTATTTATGTGTGGATCGGTCTTACGATTATCTTTTTCTTTCAAAAAGGATTTTTACTCTAAAATCAAGTTGTGTGATACTCTAAATGCTGTGCGAGTTTATCTCACTCTGGTCCACCAGACTGACCCGGTGTTTTGTAAATGCTCGGGTTAGCCCGGAGTGTACAGGTTCAGGTTATCAGGTACTGCAGGGTCCAGAGACGAGCTGAAGATGTTCAGACGAATAATATTCCGCTGTGTGATTATATATATGAGGACAGATTATTATAACTGTCCAGAGATGTTGATGTACTCTGATATTGTAAGTATTTTGAAATTTTCAGTAAAGCATTATTTCTGTATTATATTTTTGTTCCGCTGCGATGTGAGACTCTGTGTTGGTTCTTCTTCTTCTTCTATTCTAACTTTCTATCTTTCTTATCTCACCCTCTAACTTCTTTCTAGACGCTCCAGTGTTTCGGTATTTGGAAGATCGATATACGATACGGTAAAAGTATTTATATCGATTTTCGAGGCCGAAAACCGCTGGGTCGTTACAGTGGTATCAGAGCTATTGGTTGAGTAGTAACCTTGGCTCTGTGGCGTAACTCAATAGAGATGGGGTTAGCAACACCCTAGATTGAGTTTGAGTGTATATATATGAGAGCGTATTTGTAAAATTTTATTTACAAATGTTTTGTATCGTGTTATTTGACTGGTTCAAGTGTTGAGAAGCGTTGAACTAGTGAATTGACACGATATTGTTTTATAAAGAGGGTAGATGAAATAATTTTACCCAAGATATATTTTTATATAGAAAAGAGAAATAATTTCCTGTACTGATAGGAGTTGTTTTGTTGTTCTGATTGTTTTGATTTGAAATCAAATTTGAAATATGATATAAAGTTGAACTGATGTGTCAATCGAATCGGATAGGAAAATAAAACTAAATCTGGTTAAGAAAAATCAAGTTAAGAATGAATTCATATTGAAAGAATTCAAATGAATTGGGATTTAAAAATTTATTGGATAAATAAATTGGGATTCAAATAAAGTGGATTGCCATTTGGAGTTTGAATTTTCTTTCCGAAGTTGAAGCCCAGAATAGCCGTTGTAGTCGTATCGATCGAGCCATACAGCAGAGGTGCTGGCGAAATTCTCGAGAATTTTATAGTTCGAATTTATTTTGAATTTAATTCAAAGGTAATAATTTTAAAATAATTCGATTTGGAATATTCTTCTTACCTTACAATTTCGAGGACGAAATTATTTTAAGGGGGGAAGAATGTAACATCCCAGATTTTTCGGCTATTTAAATTCGAATATTTAAATCAGTTTATATATTATAATGGATTTTTATCGAATTTATTTAATTAAAATAGATTTCGAATATATATGAATTATTTATATTTATATAAATGGGATATTATTTAAAAATGTGAATTCTATACGGTTTGATGTTGAAAATGTTGTTTAATAAATATAGCGATATTTATTTAATTATTTGTTTCCATTAATTTAACCGTCTAAACTTAGTTTATATTTTAAAGTGTGTTATACTTATAATCACATAAATATAATTGGTAGACAATGTTTATATAAACAGATTGGTTCAGAACTTTCAAATAAAAGAACTAGTTATTTAGTCCAATCCGTTTGTTTATAGTAACCCGAAATTTTGTTATATTTAACAAAACTTGTTTAAATATCCTAAGTTAATGATTTGTTTCAAAACATTTTGCCAAGGTAACCAATTCATTTAAAAAATCCTGGTACACACATTAAACAAATACCATTCAAAACAAATATAGATGATACATTTGCACATCAAACTGTACATACAAATTGGATTGCTAAAAATGTGTACACATTCATATATACATCAAACCTATAACAGGACAAATCAAAAAGCCATACACATTTATACACTAACTTTACAATGAACAATGCAAAACAGAATTGGACAGAACAATTCATCTTTGCATGCTCGTTTCTTCCCAAGATCGGTGAATCCGAGTTTGTCCCCATCAAGTTTTGATCTGCGAGGAAAAAGAAAACCCATTAAAAAGGGAAATTTTATGTTAAGTAGTGAACAGCAAGAAAAAGAAAAAAAGAAAAAAAAAAAAAAAAAAAAAGAAAGAAAGAAAAAGAGACTGCACATCAATATGAACAGCTAGGAATGGACAAGGCATAGCCGATACATGTGCATCTACGGCCAGTGTAAAAAAATGCCAAGACAGCTAAACAGTAATGCAAAGATCTCCCATGTGCACAGATAAAAAGGGAATCACATATATGAACCTATATTTTATAACATCAAATCTCATAAAAAAGGTGGATGGGAAAAGAGAAAATAGTACAAAAAAGAAAACAGCTAAACTTATAGACACTACACAGCTAAGATATATGTGTATTACTATAAAATGAAACATACACATGCTTGAACAGTACAGGATAAAATGGACAGGACAATTCATTTCGGCAATGTACCAATAAGAAGAAAAATAGCTAGAGTAATGCACATCAAATCTCTTTAGATATAAACGGCTAGAAGAAATGTAGCTGAACAGCTATATATAATATGAACAACCATAAAAAATCAATAAACAAAATCAATGTACAAATTCATACGGCTGACTAAGACAAAACAATGAACAGCTAAGACAGCTAGAGTAAATAGCTGAACCTAAAAATATATTGTCTAATCTACAAAGGGAAATGTGATAGCTAAGGACAGCTACTTCAACAACTAAGACAGGACAATACCAGATTTTTCACCACCAGTAAACAGCTAAGAAGAACTGAGGCGTATACCAAATCCTTATCGAACAACAAACCCACATGGGTAAACCAGTGAAGTCCAGATACCAAAAATGAACTATTCATATATTTAAAGATGGAAACAGAAATCTGCAATACAGGTTAAATCTCTGGATTGAATGGACATTGCACAGCTAAGAATTTAAATAAGTATATGTATGCTTTACAGCAAACCTACAGACAAGTCAAGGCAGCTAATGTAGACAAGGACCGTTGCAACACAGAATTGAACAACCACATCACAGTTTGCCTAACCTATACATCTAAGATCAACCCATGTTCCTATTATAGCAGACCAGTAAATGAAAACACAATCTAAATCAAGGATCCAAGTACAGGTTCGAACATGGATTGATGGAACAATTCGTGGATGACGTTTATTTTATCCCAACCTAAACCGCAAGTATAAATATGCCATCACAGTAGTGTTCAACAACCTCATTCGAAACTAGAAAAATTCCATTCGAACAAACCAACACGAATTAAACCAGAGAGAAAGAAAATCAAAAACAAAATACTTCGGCAATTTAAAAGCAATAAAAAGAAGATGGAGTAAAAAGGAGACTTAGCTTTCGGTGTGTGACTGATTTTTGTTGAAATCGTTCGCGATGGAAGCCTCGTCTTGAACCCGAAATGGATTTGGGTGTTGGGGGTTTAGGCCGAGCGAGTGAAGAGGGAGGAGGTGGAGCATGGAGGGGTGCGAGGAAATTTCGTGGTTGCGGGAGAACAGAGGGGGGCGACGCCATTTTTACTGTCGAAATCAAAGGGGGATTAGGTTTAGGGTTTTCGTTGATTTTGGTTTAGGGATGAAAATGAGGGAGGCGGCTTGCTGTAGGATCGGTGGGAGGGTTTTAAGCAAAGCGGGTTCGGGTTTTGGGCCAAGGGTAAGGTAAAAGCCCAATCTTTAATTAAAAAGAAAATCCAAAGTTTAAATTTAAATTTCTTTCATAAACTTGTTTTGATGATTTCTCTCTCGTACGTTGTCGGATTTACAGACGGTCAGATGCGCTGGGACCGTGGAGGCGAGCACTTCGAGATGGAGCAGGCGCAGTCCGAATCTGGAGTGACTGGAATTTTATTCGAATTAAAACGTCAGTTTAATTGGGTAGAACCAGACTGACATCGACAATTCTAAATACAGGTGAGTTAAACTCACTCAGCCCCCTAGTTTATATTTTATATAAACTGGGTATTTTATTTTTGCGTGTTCTACTTGTTTGTGGTTGACTGTTAGGTGTATATACTGTTGATCAACGATGGTTTAAATTTAGAAATATATACTGTTGGGGATGACCCATAACAAAGTAACCCCTTGGTTTGATCACGTTTATAAAACGTGTTTGAGTTGGTTGAATGGATTGTTGTTTGAATTGATGGTCATTATAAGAATGACGAATGATTGATTTTGATGGTCGTCAAACCATATTTCCATATCTGTTCTAATATTCACCAATGTCTAGAATTGGTTGGGTAATCAGCATCACTGGACCCAAAAGTCAAACAGTTATAAAATATGGATTTTTATAAGCAGTGAATCGATAAGATTTGAAGTTATAAATATATTTTATAACGGGAATTGGATTTGAAAGATTTTTACATTGGAAGTTATTCAAAAAGGAAATAAAATATTAAATTATTATTTATTTAAAGTTTATTGGAAACTTGTTTTATAAGATGAATTCTTAAGTCGATAAGGACTTTAAATAAAGGACAGGGAATTATCTGGTGACTAGATATTTGGTTAATTGTAAATGATTAAAAAGAGTTATTTAAATTAATTTCATTAATTTAAAAAAAAAAGAGGAATTAAACCAAAAGGGTTTAAAGAAATGGTTATGGTTTGAATTAACCAAGTAAGTTTGAAAAGATGAACAGGTATAGATTGGAACTCGGATTCTTTATAAAGAAATAAAGGGCTCCAAACCGAATACGATAGGTTAAAGGGAAATTTTACTTAATGTTTTGAATTAAGTAAAGGGAGGCGAAGATGAAAATGGTTTATGTTAAACCTGGAATTTTATAAGAATTTATAAATGGAATATGAGTTTAAGTGTCGTTTTTTTGAATTCAAATACTTAAGAAGGAAATTAAGATAAACCAAATGAATTTGGAAAGAGATTTACCAAAAAGAAGATTTAAAAGTGAGCTTGGTCAACGAGATTTGGAAATGGAAATTGAGATATTAATATCGGGTTTTTAAATTATGACTCGTATTTACCTGAAGGTAAGAACGTGGTTGGTCAAGGTCTGAGAGGTAATTAAAATACCCCAACTTGAACGACTTCGGGACGACCCAAAGATAATACTAGTTGGTAATGACGAGAGTGTGCGATAAGATTTCCAAGATAACGGAAATGAGATTTCCCTAGTAATGGAATTAAAAGGAAATTGGGCGATGACTTTAAAGGCCAAGTGATGCTGAGTACTAGACCAGTGAATGTATTTCTTTTGTTTTCATGGATGTTTACTTGATAGTTAAATAACCGACTATCAAGTCTGACTTTTACGATTGTTGGTATGGAAAGTCCGGGATCGAATGTATATTCGAAAACCATTCCAACCAACAAATACGAAAGTATAAGAAGATCAAGCGACGATCGAGATGGAGCATGTGAAGACCATAGATCTTCATGAAGCGGAAGAACCACTTAAAATCTCTGATTCGCGCCGGAGATATTCTGGGGTTCTGTCGTGGTTGGGATCTGTGGATTGCAAGGGCTATCGCTACCGATCCATGGGGTGATTCCTATATTGGATGCGGTAGGAGAGTACCTTCGGTTCATCCTGTTCCTGGATGACTTGTATGGACGGATGTCTGACAGAGTATTTCCAAAAGGATTTACATGCGTTGATTTCTCCAAACGTACCATAGTTGATGGCGGAGAAATGGTTATTCTCTAGCCAGATAGCTAGAGTATGTTTGTGGACGTCAATCAAGTGTGATCTGGCGGATCTGACGATGTGGCATTCAAAGTGTATGATGACCAGATGTGTTCTGACCTCAAGCCTCATCAACTGGGAGATGACAAAAATCGGGCAGGCAGCATGGCTATGTGGGTCGCTCCCATTAGGGTGTATGATCACCTATCTAGAGAAATTCTTTTTGTTTCTAAATCTATCGATTCTGCCCATTCGGGGACGGTGGTTTGAGTCCAACCGTTGGTGATATACATTCGATACACTCAAGCGAAATGAGTGGTCGGTCATGTGAGGGCCGGGTTGCAAGACGTTCTTGTTGAACCCTGTGTATTCGCCTCTAGAGATACACGTGCGGAAGGTGGTCCCATACCTTGTCAAGTTGGAGATCCAATATCCAATAAGCGCCTGCGGTTTTCGATTGTATACTATATACGGGGAGCGTGAGATGCAAGCGTTCCTCTAGATTTGTTAATTATTTGTATCTAGACATTATCATAATATCAGATCAAGATATTGATTTCGAAACTAGTTTGGGTTATCGTAAGGTAAAAACCGTCCGTATTTATGTGTGGATCGGTCTTACGATTATCTTTTTCTTTCAAAAAGGATTTTTACTCTAAAATCAAGTTGTGTGATACTCTAAATGCTGTGCGAGTTTATCTCACTCTGGTCCACCAGACTGACCCGGTGTTTTGTAAATGCTCGGGTTAGCCCGGAGTGTACAGGTTCAGGTTATCAGGTACTGCAAGGTCCAGAGACGAGCTGAAGATGTTCAGACGAATAATATTCCGCTGTGTGATTATATATATGAGGACAGATTATTATAACTGTCCAGAGATGTTGATGTACTCTGATATTGTAAGTATTTTGAAATTTTCAGTAAAGCATTATTTCTGTATTATATTTTTGTTCCGCTGCGATGTGAGACTCTGTGTTGGTTCTTCTTCTTCTTCTATTCTAACTTTCTATCTTTCTTATCTCACCCTCTAACTTCTTTCTAGACGCTCCAGTGTTTCGGTATTTGGAAGATCGATATACGATACGGTAAAAGTATTTATATCGATTTTCGAGGCCGAAAACCGCTGGGTCGTTACAGAATGCATGTGTGCACTTCTGTGCAGAGGTCCGTAGCAGGTCGGGTCCTTATACCTAGATCTGATCCCAATCATACGCCCAAGTTTCCAATGCCAAGCTGCTTCGTTACATGCTACCGGGTCCGTTTTCCTTCTACCCGAACTGCGTCCTCCGATCCGAACTGCCATGCCGATCCGACCCGAAAGGGTTATGCTAATTCCAAGCTTTTTGGTACTTTGCGCGTTCACGGAAATAGGAGTAACTTCCAAACCGTAAGTCTGTTTTGCCCAAACGAAAGCTCTACTCGAACCTAATTCAGAGGACTACAAGAGTTATGGAGCAAAACTTCGTAATTGATGTTTTTCAAGCCCAAAATAGTCATCTATTAGGAGTTTCAGGCCGTTCTTAGCTTGTGATGAGACTTCGACCAAATCGCCTTATGCCTTCTGATGATGCTCTTAGTGCTAGAGCGAGTTGCTAACTAGAAATTCCATGTGTGATAGTTTTGACCATAGAATGTGTCAGCAGATACACTCAAGCGAAATGAGTGGCCGGTCATGTGTAGTCGGGTTGAAAGATGTTCATGTTGAACCTGGTGTATTCGCCTCTAGAGATACACTATCGGAAGGGGGTTCCATACCTTATCATAGTTGGAAATCCAATCTCCAATAGGAGCTCACGGTTTTTGATTGTATATTATATATATGTGGAGCATGAGATGCAAGCATTCCACTAGAATGATATTTGTTTGTGTGTAGACACTATTATAATATCAGAATAAGATATGATTTCAAAAAGAAATGGTTTGACTTTAAAATCAAGTTGGATGATGTTTATAAACTTAGCGAGTTTTATCACTTTGATTCACCACATTGATCCGGCGTTTGTAAATGCTCGGGTTAGATCGGGTTTTTCATGTTCAGATTATCGGATGCTGTGAAGTCCAGAGACGAGCTGAAGTTGTTCATACGTATGATATCTAGTATTTATTCCGCTATGTGTTGTATATGAGGATAGATTATTATAACTATCTAGCTAAATTGACGTACTATGAGGATTGTAAGTTTCATTTCAAAGCTCTCAATAAAGTTTTATTTCTATATTATATTTTATTCCACTGCAATGTGAGACTCTAATGTTGTTGTGTTCTTCTTCTTCTTCTATTCTAAATTTTCTTTCTTTCTTATCTCACCCTCTATATTCTTTTATTAACTATCTGGTGTTTTCGATACTTGAATTCTGGCAAGTAATATGGGTTTATGTATTATTGTTGGAATTTGGGCGTCGAATTCCCTGGGTCGTTACAATCTATTCCAATAAGTTTGTTTCTCGAATAATAAATGTTAACTCTTAATCCAATCATGCAATGTCGTCGAACGATTCACTTTTACGAGCACAAGTTAGGAATAAAAAAATATTTCATAACTTCAAACCCCCGAATAACCAGGGAAATTTGTCTATGTTTTCAGGATATGAAATTGAATTCTTTATCCCCACACACTCACACATTTTCCTTCTCCAACTTTTTATTCCCAAAGTATCCAAATCTTCCATCCCGCTATGTTGATCCACAACTCCAAATTCGTATCCCCAAACTACCAAACCCTGTAGCTTTCCTTAACTTCTTATCCTGAAAATCAATAGAATAGTCCAAGTTTTCGGGATATGAAAAATTATTTCATATCCCTAAAAATTTAGAGATTCAGGATACAAAAAATCATTTTTTATCCCTTCATACTTGGTTTATTTTTTCTTCTTCTTTCAAGGATCAGTATTATGGGCTCGGTATACTAGGGGTTGCTATTTTTAGGATCGGTATTATGTGGATCGACATTTTTCAGGATCGAGATTCCGAGAATCGGTATTTTGGAGTCTAAACATGGATGATCATATTCACTTGTTTTCGAAGCCTTCATTGCTAAGTCAAAATCGAAACGATGACCACCATGTACTCACCAAATCCAAGTGTACATGTTTGGCACATGAGCTCAACCCCGCTTCAAAAACAAACCTATGTGATCGTACGACCAAACATACCATCTTTATTATGTTTCTTATTCACGACTCTGATCGCATCGCACAAAACCACATATAAACGTGTGAGTGCATACGTGGCACTATCCCGATAATGACTTGCTTTCACTTTGGTGTAAGCGAGAGTCAACGACTAACATTTTGATTTCTTTAATCAACGGAAATTAGACACCCACCTGAGAAGATAGATTTCAGTCCGAGCAGTAAAGTTCAAATCTATTGCAACTCTCAACAAAGTTGGAACTGCATACTTATACCAATGAGCTTCAACAAAACATTGCAATCACTCTAAAGTAATGCACTTCCCAGTATATATTTCTCAATGGTTAGGTCATGACCATTCGCTGGACAAAGCTTGGAGATCTTTTTTGATATCGGATGCTTGTCTCGATTTAAAGCACGTCATGCTTACATAAAACATACTTGGAGGGAAGTGTTACCCATCCTCTTGGTCTAGCTATCAAAAGCAATCTAGACTACCACGACTCTACCATCGCATCTTTAAATGACTTAGATGTGTCATACGAACACCTAAAAGTCAAGTCTGGATGGATTCATGCAAGTACAGTCATATTTGCTCATCAAAACAACTCTTAAATGAACAAGTGTTTGAGGATCGGTATAAATCATGCTTTGGGATCGGTATGAATCACCATCGTCCAAACAACACAACAAGTAAGTCTAAGGCGTTGGGGGCGCGTACGACTCCCCACATCTTAGGAATTCCTCCATGTCCTATCGAGGTTGGTAGGAATCCTCGAACCATTTTTGGTCGGTTCGGATCCTTAAAAGAGTAAGGGTAGGTGCAACTCTCAGAACCTTTGAAAAACATCAATCGTTGGAGGCTGATGCTTCTAGGATCAGTGTTCCATATTGAAGACTCTAGGGTCGGTGTAAATCCCAAACTTCACCAATTAACATCTAACTTCAAGCCTTCATACTCTCAGATCCATCAAGCAACTTCCAGTCAAGCTTCACCAAAAGATGAGGGATGGCCAGAAGAAGGGCTCTCCATGCCCAGATCCCAAAATCAACCAAGTGTTTCGGGATCGGTACTGATTGTAACAACCCAAAGTTTTTTTAATAATTTATTTATTTATTTAATTAGGTTCCAAAAACGGAATTTCCATAAATGGTCGAATTTTACCATGAAACTTGTACCGTTGCGTTTGTGAAGAAATTCTGGTCAACTTTCATGTTTGGTACTACACGAACGGAGTCCGTATGAAAAAGTCACGGACAAAATATGAAATCGGACGGAAAATAAACAAAAGGAGGTAATATGTTAGATAGTAATTTGCTACGATTAATACCCATGTCCCATACCACTGCCAAGTCGACCCAGGCGGTCTAGCAGCGGTCTACAAGCGGTCGACCACTTGTGCGACCTCTTAGTTTAACCATGCAGTAGCGGCTTGGGTATTTCTATATAATTTGTTATATATTAACGGATGGATCTTTATAAAAATAAATCTAATGGGCCAAGGTCATTTTTAGGCCTATAAATAAGGGTTAGACCTCCACTCTTTTGTTTATATTTTCTAAAGGCATCAACAAATCTTTTCCATTACCAATCCTCCAGTTTCTTCCAAAACTGAAAATATAAACATATACAAATCCAATCAACAAAAATTGGAGAGACTGAATTCAGATCTATGCAAAGGGTTGGTTCTTTGATTAGGTAATTCACTTACTTAAATTTTCTTCTTCTTTCAAATCTACATATCTAAATCTGTGTTTGTAAACCCTCTTTGTAAATAAACTGTAGATCTGTAAGGTTTAGGAATTGTAAACCAAAAAGCTGTGTTCAGATTCAGATTTGGATATCTCTCAGGTGATTGAGAAATATATTCATTGTTTATAATAACTTAAATAATTCGTTTGTGTTGAATCTAAATTATAAAAGTTACCAAATTTTCTTATTTCTGTCAAATATGAAGATTATGAGTGTACATTAGGTATGGATTTGTAGGCCTTTCAATTTAATATTATCATCTTGCCTACAACTATTTTAGATTATTTATGGTTTTTGTAAACACCTAGGATCGGGAAATCATCTATAAGTTATTATTAGATGTACAATATTTTATTCCAATTCATAAGATTTGGGTGTTCATTTGTGATTTGTGCAATTTTGGTTAGAATAATAAAACCTTTTGTGTTTGATATTATTTAGGTTTTTTTAGTTATTGTAAATATGTCCTTTTTGTTCTTTTTAAATAAAAGGCATCATTTGAAATCAGCAAGAAATGTAACACATTAAATAGGAAAGGATGTGCAAATTTACATATGTTTGTATGTAGTATACATCAGCAATTCCAAAAATAGACCTTCCATATTTCTTGCGATTTGAAATATGTCAATGTTACTCTTTTAAGTAATTTAGGGTAAAATTTACAATATGTACAATATTAACCTTTTTATAAGATTTTGAATCTTAAAAAAGATTAAACAAAAAAAGGATGGTTTGGTCGTTAGTTTGGACCAAAACATAAATAGTAAATAATAATTTAATAGTAATAGTAACTACGTTAATTCCGCACTTAGAATATATATACGCACACATTACAAACTTATTCATCCAAACGTACGTAAATAATGCCATTATATTTAGCTAACAAATGTATGTTGTTATGTTTTTGAATAGTTTTTGTGTTATGAGAATGCATGTGTAAACATAACCCATCTTAATGGAAATAAGTATCATGACCAGCATAGCAATAAATAGAGAATTGATTTGCTATATTTAAAAGGTTCATGAATAAGGTCATAAATTTTATGACCATGTTTGTTTGGGGAGATGAATTGAATAGGAATTAAATGCCTAATTAGTTACAATTTAAATTATGATTAGGAATAGGGATTGTAACTCCAACTAAGGAAATAAATAAGTAATAATAAACTTATATATATTTAAGTAAGAATAAAATGAATTGTACTAATATAGAAATATTTGGAGCTTATAGATATTAGATTAGAACTTCAGTGGGACCAATATAAATTGCAATAAATGGGATAATTAATGCCTTAGGAAATATGGTCATTAGGGTCATAAATGGCAGGAAAACTTAATAGAAACAATAAAATTAAAGGGGATTAATGGGAATTGATTGTCGTAGTAGATGTGAAGTCCAATAAGGAAATAGATTCTTTAACATTCTAGGATAGGAAGTTATAGGCTTTCCTTATTCTATTCTAGTTAATCGAGAATTAATATTATTAGAAATAAAAATTGGACTTAGTAGGTTAACGATGCGAGGTCAGTTGCCTTATTCGATAGAAGTCTGCACTTTCCAACAGTCAGATATATGTATAACTGATGTGAGATATCATTAACAATAAGAACTCATGACGATATTTAATTTTATAGAGAGAATTGTTTACTAAATAGGTTTACTTCAAGCGCTGGGATATTAAATGGCTATATTGCCTGCCTCCGTCCAAAAGAATAAACTATCAAGGGAATAGTTCATAAGCATAGCCTACTTCGGGATTAGAGGTATTAAGTAGTAAGATACACCCATGAAAGGGTATTAAGTGATCGCACAGGTTGCGTACCCATAATAAAGAAGTATTAAATGACTAATTGGGTACGAGTTCGGTAATCTCCGCATAGGTCCGCTTCCTCTAGGTAGTAAGTGACTAGCGTGAGAGTTCACCTTAGGATTAGGTATTCAATGACCGTTAAGGAGGTACCATGGGTCTGCCTATCATGCGGGAAGTATTAAGTGGCTAGGGTTTTATCTATTAAGATTGACTAATTGACTAAATAGTAACATGAGGGTCCACCAGGAGGGTCTAAAATGGTGTCGAGCTCCTACCTGAACCTGGTATTAAGTGGCTGGTTTGTGTCTCTCGTCGTATATAGGTTTTGGGAATATGAGTGAATAGTTAAAGCCTTAGACTAGTAGGACTTAATAGTTAGTGTCCTCTAATTTTTAGTTGTGTGTTGTAAACCAGTACTAAGTGATCCACAAATCTGCCTTTACGTTATATTTTTAGTGAGATTTTTAAGTAGATAGATATATAGATATGGGTTATACCCCATCTCCTTATAGATTTTTGAGTAGTTAGAGAGTCCTCTTAGTTTGTTTGTTTGTAGAATGGTTTGAAGGCTTCAAATTTATGTGTAAAGTTTTATCTCAGTATATTGCATTAACGTTGGCTTAAGTAGTTAATCGTCATGTGAAATCTTTGCAAGGTTGAGTAAGAATTACTAGCCATGTTAGATATATGTTTTGGTGGAGACCAAACAAGATACATTTGTATATTATGGACAATCTTATACATTTTCTACTCACCAGGACTTGTTGTTCTGACCCCCCCTCCTCATGGCAACTCTCATGTTTACCTCAGGGAAGCCAGGTCTTAGCAAGTGTTCAAAATTGATTTTCGGTACTTGTTCATTCACACTCGGTATCGATGTGGCGATTTTCTTTTAAGGTAGTCACCTAATTCAATACTTATTATCCTATCTTGTTTCTGCTGTGGGTTTGTTTTATTGTACTCCAATTATGCTTATGTTCATTTTTGCAGATACTAGACTTATACTCTTCATGCTTGGATGGGTATGAGTTTCAATTTCTTGTCGAAATTCGGACTCAGAAAAGTGTGGGGTGTTACACCGACCCAATGCATAGGGATTGGGGCCTCGGGCCTTCCTAGCTCCTTCACGGACACCTTCCTGGCTTTCCTCCAAAATCTCACCTATAAAAACTCCTCAAGGACATGAGAAATATATCTTTTTTCGGCTACTTGGCTTGTTTGTTGGACCTTGGGAGCTTCTTTTCACTTTTGGCACTTGGGATCCTCATAGCTCTTGTACTTTCGGGAGAAACACTGATCCCACCTTTGTAATTGATGAAAGTTGATCGACAAAGTGCTAAATTATCAGAGTGACATAGGTTTTGACAAGCCGAACCACTGTAAACTCCGTGTTGTTGTTTTTATTTGTTTTCCCTGCATATTTACCTCATTTACGCTTATTTTCACTATCGTGGAAATTTTTGGGTGTTGTGCTAACTTTTGGACATCAACAATCCTTATTAAGCTTAGCAAAGTCAGTTCTAGGCGCTCATACAAGTGCGCCTCCCACAACAACGATTGGAGTGGCTCCTTGAGCATTTCTAATCACGTCCCTCAGAAAAGCAGTGGATAAGGCTAGAATACCGGAATTATTGGCATTATTAGCCCCTGGTCCATCTCCTTTCTATACACTATAAGTGGGGTTTCTAGCAATATTCCTTGTTTGGTGATATATTGTTTAATCTGTAATGAAGCCAATTAATTTAACATTAAGGAATCCTACTCAATGGTTCCCAAGCGTATGCGACTTCATTCATTAGTATATATACTAATATATATAGTTTTGTAAACGAAAATATATTATAGATACATACTCGAGTATACATACATTCCTTCCAACGCATTCTCACTAAGGTTAACTATGCAACTTAAGATTTGGTACCACATGTGATGACCGCCATATACCTCCAACACCCAAATGTGCATTGTGTCGGTTCTTGGCTGATGTAAAGCGATCGTCAAGGTTAAAGAAAAGATAAAAACCTAGAAATCTATCGTATATCGCACAGCACATGAAATAAAATATAATAGTAACGCATAAGTGATACAAAATATGAGAAAAGGTAAAATAGATGATAATGAACCATATGCATCAGATCCAAAATACAACGATACGGAGTTAGAATCATAAAAGTGGAAATTGTTAACGATATTTTTCGTCAATATCGGAGGTAGGTCTAAGGAAATGGAAAGGATAAAATAGGATTATTTAATTCCTACAAGCTTGAGTTAGCTCACTGTTTCCTAGGTATCAAGGTCTTAAGATCGAATATTATTTATCTTCCTTCAAGAGGTGAGTATCACGCTTACGGGACTAAAGGACCAACAGTTACCTTGGGATAAGGGTACCTTAAGAACAAGTTTAGTTAGGAAGCTAAAAAGCTTGTAGAAGGGTATTCTGGTAATTCGTAAGCATAGTAGAATGCAATCAGAATCATAGTAGAGAACAATGTAATGTGCGGAAAAAGTAAGAACACAACAATTTATAGCGGTTCAGTTCAGATTGAACCTACATCCACTTTAAAGGTTTGGAGATTTTATTCATGGTGGTGATTACAGGAAAAATCCCCAATTTGATTTACAAATTAGGGTTTGAGCTCTCTTAAATGGGTACAGAATTTGAGAATGAGAAAAAGTCCTCCAAAATGAGACCCCTGGGATCTTATTTACAGGAATATCGGGCCCCATTCTTTGGCTCAGCTGAAGCCCCTTTCGGCTGCGGTAGCATGTTGTCGACTGCCTTACACCTTTCGGTTTCGGGTTAACCTTCGGAATGCCGACTTCGGCTTTAGGAACATAATCTTGATGTCGAACTTCACATGTATCGACTCCAAGATCATTGCTGTAGATAACTTTCGAAATAGCTCTCGGTCTTTAACGACAAGCTCTGGTCTCAGTTTCGAGCTTTTGTAGTTTTTCCTTTGTGCTTCCTCTTCTTATGACTTCAGAACCTTCATCTCTTTCGGTATCAACACTAAGAAATTAGTGTGGATAGCTCTTCTTCTTATAAGCTTTGGTCTACTTCCAGTGAACCTTTGGAGTTGGTTCTGAAGTGGTATGCTTTTGGTATATCCACTGACAGCTTTCAGAGCTGTCTTTAGAGAGTCGACAATCTTTGACTCCAATAGTAACCCTTCTAAATGTTCTCCTTGTGTCCCTACTTCTTATGGCTCTAACGTCTTTACCTCTTCTGTCTCGAAACTAAGTTAATTAGTGCTGATAACTCCTTTGTCTCCTTTTGCCTGGCTTGATGCTCCCTGTTTTGTTTCAGACAATATACAACTCCATCTTGGTTTTGGGTCTCGGGTCATAGACTTCTGGTTCTTGATCTTCTTTTCTTGCTTACAACTTCACAGGTTATGCTTTCAGAGCTAAGCAAATGTTTACGACCTTTAGTGTCGGCTCTGCTTTGTTTATATCACCTTTCGTATCGGTACTTAGCTTTTCTCCCTTGTGTCGTATCGGTACTTAGCTTTTCTCCCTTGTGTCGGTGCTGATAGCCTATTGACCAATCCACTTCTCTTATGCTTTCAAGTCACTTTTTTTAGCTGGCAACGGTCCGATACCTCTACACCAATATCCGTTTTGGTGCTAAATTTGATAGTAACAATACTACATGTAACAACCCGTATTTTCAATAACCTGTTATAACATAAATCGAGGCAGAATTTAATTTATAAATCTGAATCAAGGGAAACGGGCTATGCCATTGCGTTCGTCTCGGAAAAATACGCGAAATAGAGTCCGAGTTTTCGAACATCGGAGTCCGTATGACCCGGTTAAGACCCGAAGAAGTTTTCTGAAAATTCAAAGTTCAAAACAGATTTAAAATTCAGGTTCAAATTTCGAAATTGGGGCCATTGGGCGCAGGTGGGAAAATTCCCGCCTAGCTACCCCAGTCGACAGGCCTGTCGACTGGGCAGTCGACTTGGCTAGGACCAAGTCGACAGCCCTGTCGACTTGGGTGTCGACAGGGGGTGCTCGGCCAGTATGGCCTGATGCACCATTTTTGAGTTTGGCTGTGTTTTGGGGCTGTTTTCTGGAAGCTTCCGAGATCTGATGGTCCTAATCTAACCTAGGGTTAATCTAAGGGTCTAAAACACATCCTAATCCTATAAATAAGCCCCTAACCTAACACTAAATCATCATTATTCATTCAAGTAACTAAACTATGGCAAAATCATTCCTTTCATGGCCTCCACTCTCTTCATAAAATTCCTAAGTTATTTCTATGAGAGATTTTCAATGCATATAAGTGTTTTCAAGCTTGTATGAGCATCATTAGCTTGCATTCAAGTCAAGTTTCCATATTTACATCATAAAGCAAGGGTTTTGATCATTTTGGCTCAAGGGTTTTTCTATTAGAGCTTGCATTTTGGGTCTATTTGATTGCATAAGGGCTTTGTCATATTTTTGTGTCTTCATAAGCATTGTAAGCCCTTTTCTACTTTCATATTTAAACTCTAAAGTTAAATGAATGATGCAAGTTTGGTTGATCATTATGATATGCAAGTTTGCCATGATATGCAAGTTTACCATGTCATGTTATGCAAGTTTGATATGTTATGATATGCAAGTTTGCCATGCTAGGTTATGCAAGTTTATCATGTTATGTTATGCAAGTATGCCATGTTATGATATGCAAGTTTATCATGTTATGTTATGCAAGTATGTCATGTTATGATATGCAAGTTTACCATGTTATGCTATGCAAGTTTGCCTTGTTATGATATGCAAGTTTACCATGTTATGCTATGCAAGTTTGCCATGTTGTGATATGCAAGTTTAACATGTTATGTTATGCAAGTTTCATATGCAAGTTTGTCATATGATATGCAAGTTATGTTATGCAAGTTTGGGTTGATCATTTTGTTCATGTTACCATGTTATGCAAGCTTATCTTGGGCTTATGAGCTTAAAGCTTCAAGCTTTATGCTAAAGGTTGCATTTTGGCAACATGTAAGTTATCATATCCCTTATGATAACTTGCATGTGAGGCTAAATGCGAACTTATGGCAACTTCTACATGTCATTTATCACCATGTATCACTTATATGCTAAGTTTGGTTTTATGCATGCTTTTGAGGCCTAATGATGCAATATGCAAGTATATGAACATATGTACATTTCATATGCCACCATGTTAAACTTGTGACTTCAACACCTTTATGTCATGATTATGCCAAGTTCCCTCTTTCTATCCTTTATGCGCTATTGCGATATGTAAGCGATGGGATTGCGTTTGGGGTTGGGTAAACTTAAAAGACATGAAAACATAAGATTGGGAATTTACCTATTAAGTTAGGTCTACCCATTGGGAATTTACCTATTAAGTTAGGTCTACCCAAATTCTTGAAAACTTGTAATGTGTTTTGGAAACATGATGGACATGACACTTAGAAAATATAAGTGTGACCAACTCGAGGTTGGGTTGAGTTTGTAGCGTAAAACTACCCGGAACCGACCGGCTTAACTAGTTGCTACAAACAATAGGACCCAATGTGAGAAGTTGGTCATGTTGTACCTTGAACCCGAGGTTAGACCAAGTTGGGGTGTAAAGCTACCCGGACCCGCCCGGCTTAACTAGTAACCACAACAAGGTCTAATGTGAGAGGTTAAGGCACATTAAATTAATTAATGCCTCGTGATTAGGGTTAAGTCATGGTCCACTTAATACTTAACCAATTTGGGCTTGGTAGATTAATCAGGGTTAAGTCGTGAACTCATCTTTACACTTAACCAAGTTAATCCTTGATTAGCAAGTGGGTTAAACCGTACTTAACCCACTAGAAAATCCTAGCAATGGGGGTCCACTCCAGCAGTAATCCCAAGTTCGTATCATTAAGACCCTAGGGACTAGGCTAGGGTGGGGGCATAATTACTGGACTTGAGGTAAGAGACCAAAAACGACGGCAGAGTGGTACGCCGGTGTAGTTCCGGGCGGACTATGGTCGTGCACATAGTCCGAAGCCGGGGAAAACATGCACGGGTACCAGTAGATCGAGACTGTGCACTTATGTTTATGGTGTCCAGGGGTTGACACCCTAGGGCTTGATACACCCGACGGGAGACCCTGCACAGTCTGACTACAATTATGTTTGGGGCCGTATTGACACCAACACGTGACGAGTTAGGCTTATAGGGAGCCGATCGACTAGACCGTTTGGTTGGACCGCGTATTAGGGTCACTTCATGTTATTGGGCCAAAGCTTGGGCCAAGGGATCAATACTTGTTTATTCAAGTCATGTTAGTTTGCTAGTACACCTGTGGTGCAAAACCTTGAACCTGATTATGCGATGACACCTTTATCTACCTTGTTAGTTAATCATCATGCTAGTATGCTGTTATCCTTATGTTCATCCCTGCTTCTCATGCCAGTTAACTTTATCAGTTTACATTGATTATAGTAGGGCTTACTCAGTCTTTTTGACTGACCTGTTTTTCTTTCGCCTCTTTTCTTCCGTTTCCCCCCCAGGTTCTCAGGGTGGGAATATTGGAGCTTAGCTTGGATTTCTGATCGCTTGCTTGTGGGATTTTAGCTCATGTACGGTCTTGACATGAAGCTAGCTATGGTTATCACTTATTTTGGGGATAGTACTTATGTATTTCAGTTTTTCAGTTGATGTTGTTTTTATCTAGACTTGTTTATTTGGAAAGTTATGTTGTACCAGACTTGTTTTGAAATAGTTTGAAATCTTCCGCTGTTTTACTTATCTTATTTATTCTGTTTACATATATACATATGTTCTTGTTCTGCCTTGATATATCATTATGCATGTTTACCTGATTCAAACGCCCCTCCAAAGTCAGAGTGCTTGCAAGAGCCACCCTGGCGGAGGTGGGGTGTTACATTTGGTATCAGAGCATATGGTTTACGAGAAGGAACAAAAAGGTTTTTAAAACTTTTGGAAAACTATTTTCAAAACCAAGTATAAAGTATTTTCCAAAGAAAAGTCTAGTTTATTTTAAAGGCTATTCCCCAAAAAGCCATTAGCAAAATTCCTTCGTTTTTCTCCATTCTGAATCTGTCTTTTTCTTCGTTTTCAGTATGGCCGATAACTTTGCCATTCCGGAGGGAGTACACGTACCTGTTTGGTATAGGAGACTTTTGGATGCTAGGGCGACCGAAGCCAGCCCCGCAAATGTTACTCCTCCTCCGGTAGTTAATGTTCCTCCTCCTCCTGTCGCTGATGTTCCTCCTCCTCCTGTCGCTGAGGTTCCTCTTCCTCCTCCCCCTCAGCATCCTCAAGTTGACTTCGCAAAGACTTGCAAAGATTTCAAAGCAATGGGTTGCAAGAATTTCATTGGAACCGAGACTTTTGTAGAGGCAAGGAATTGGTTGAAAGAAACCGAAGATCTTTTTGCCTTCTTTGATATAGATGACCGTAGGAAGGTTTTATTGGCAGTGTGGTTGCTAAAGGAAGAAGCTACACGTTGGTGGGTGGTCACCACCGCTACTAGGCCAATTGAGACTTGGGATGACTTTCGGGGAAAGTTTGGACTAAGGTTCCTATCACTGAAGCAAGGGGACATGACTATTAGGGAATACATAGATAAGTTTAATCATCTGGCTCGGGTCGGTTTAGACTTGGTTAACATAGCTCAGGAGAAGACCCTATACTTTGCTCTAGGATTAAACGAGCCATTACATGGTTTAGCCATGACTCATATACCCTTGGGGGCAACTTTCGAGAGCTTGGTGAATATGGCCCTACTCAATGAAGAGAATAGGAGTGACAAGAAGGAGATCAAGATGAATGATACTCAAGCCAAGAAGACTGATTCCCAGTGGAAAGGAAATCAGGGTAATCCAAGCGGTCAGAGCAGTCAAGGCAATAAGAACAAGAACAAGAGTCAAGGCAACAAGGGGAACAACAACAAGGGCAATAACGACAAGAGGAAGTGCCATTATTGCGGTTCAGTTGGGCATCTTATTAAGGATTGTAAGAAGAGGAAAAGGAAGAGTGGTGAATGCTTTTTCTGCGGTGAGACTGGACATTTCAGCAAAGATTGCCCGAAGAAGCAAGGGCAAGGTCAGACTCAGTGTGCAAGACCATCTGGAGGGCGAGTTCATCCCCTCAACATCGTTCTTTCAGCTCATGATCGAGGTAGTGTTTCTGTTGGAAGTCTTGTTTACATTTCTGATTTTCCTGTTTGTACTTTGTTTGATTCTGGCACATCGCATAGTTTATTTCATCTGATCTAGTTGAAAGTTTGCACCTAAGTACTAGTCTAGTTAATGATCCCGTGTGTGTTTCAAATCCAATTGGGGTTTCCGCCCATTTGTCTATTATCTACGTGGATTTGAAAATCTCTATCTTTAGTGTAGAGTTCTCGTGTGATGCTTATATTCTCGGTTTCATGGGGTATGGGTTGATTTTGGGCATGGATGGGTTGTCCAGCTTTGGAGCCGTCCTTGATTTTTAAGCATAGGGTTGTGAGGCTCATGACTCACCTCGGTAATACCCTAAAAATTTCTAGTAACCCTATGGGTCCCGTCATGTTGTGTTATCCTGAACCCCTCAACTCGTCTATCGATAGTTTCCAATCGGTGAGGGTGGTCCGAGAATATCCTGATATCTTGGGTGAAGTGAAGGGGGGGTTACCCCTAATTGAGAGATTGATTTCCGCATTTATCTGGTTGATAATGCCAAGCCAGTTACGTGGCCGGTTAGGCACATGGTCCCGCGAGATGAGAGTTAAGAAAACAAGTCAAGGAGTTGCTTGAGAAGAACTTCATACGATGAAGCATTTCCGAGGAGGGTGCTCTAGTAGTATGCGCTACTAATGTGGACAGTTCGCTTCGCCCGTGTGTTGATTATCGTGAGTTGAACAAGAAGAATAGACAACCATTACCAAGGATCGATGATTTGTTCAGCTTGTAGGAACATCTGTTCCCTCTTGATCTTGCTACTGGATTCCATCAGCTCAGAGTAGCTGAAGATAGTATAGACAAGACTGCGTTCAGAACTCCGGATGGATTCTTAGAATGGCTAGTCATGCCATTCGGTTTGACTAATGCACCCGCCTACTTCGTGGACTTGATGAGTAGGGTGCCTAGGGAGTTCCTGAACAAGTTTGTGGTAGTCTTTGTAGAAGATATCCTGACTTTCTTAAAGAACGAGGAAGAACATGCTAGACATCTCAAGGAGGTGATGGATATGCTTAGAGCCCATCAGTTGAAAGCCAAGTCCTCCAAATGTCATTTTGGAGAAAAGAAGTTAGATTTCTTGGGCACATAGTTACTAAGCAAGGCTTAGCGGTGGATCCCGCTAAAGTGGTCGCGGTTCAAGACCAGAAAGCCCCGACGAGGACAATTGAAGTAAGAAGCTTTCTCAGTTTAATTAGTTAGTTAGCGTCCCTTGAGCTTAGACCTACCCTTCTGGATCAAGTAGGGACTTCACAGAAAGAAGACCCGCAGTTAGTCGAGATCATGGACAAGTTGATTCGAGGCGAGATGGTAAGTCACCTCGCTATAGATGACAAGGGATGGCTAAGATGCGATGAGAGAAAGAAGGTTCTTGAAGATGCACATCACCCGAGGAGGTGGCCGAGTTTGTCCCAAGGTGCATGTTGTGCCAACAGGTTAAAGGCCGAGTCATAAAAAGCCCGGTGGGCTATTACATCCATTGGAGGTCCCCGCAATGGAAGTAGTAAAGCGTCACGAAGGATTTCGTGGATGGACTGCCTAGATCAAGAAAGGGAATAAGAGCATGTGGGCCATAGTAGGTAGACTCACGAAGAGTGCTCATTTCACTCCAGTAAAGAGCGAAAGGACTACGTCATAACTAGCGACAGTTTACTTCCAAGAAATAAAGCGGTTGCACGAGGTTCCCTAAAGTATAGTTAGTAACCATGACTCAATATTCACTAGCCAGTTTTGGGATAGTCTACGGGAAGTCATGGGCAAGCGACTGAATCTAAGTACGGCCTATCATTCGCAGGCGGATGGTTCATTTCGTTCAAGCATGAGTTATATAAAATCACGTTAGTAACGTGGATTGGTATTTTCAAGAAAAGTTCTGCTGCGTGGAATACTTTATAGTAAGTAAACGAGATCCAGGATTCACTGATGAATTTTGGAGAGCTTGCATGAAATAATGAGGTCATAGTTATGTTTAAGCCAAGAATGATAGAAGAGTAAGTGAAAGAGGAAGACGAGAGGCGACAATGAAATGGGTTCCAACTCATATTTGGAAATAAGAGTTAAGAAGCTAAGAAATCATGTGGTAAAAAACGGTCAAAGCACAGTGGAGTTAAGCTCAAGGAAACGTGACTTAGAAGACTGAAGGCTAGATACGCGCATCATATCTTTTTTATTATGAGTATATCCTCGATCCTTGTTTTCCTGTGGAACTTACTCGCATGTTATCTTTTTACGAATATCCTCTCGGTCCCATTCTCGGTCCTATTTCTGTCGGGAGGTATGACTTATTGGCTAGTAATACATGTCAGGGTTTGAAGGGGCCCGTTAGGTTGACTAAACCTTTTGGGCTTTTATAGAATATGGGTTGGGTTAGGAAGGGATTTCTTGTAATCCGAAAGGGGTATATCCTGCTTATCTTCCCGATCTCTTTGTAGCATATCTTTCTTTTGCTATCTATATCGTGTTAATCTCGTCATGAGAACCTTAGGTAGAAACCCTTTGGATGAAACATGTGTTTAAAACATGTTATGCTTGATGTTTGCAAGTGGTTGCAAGTGTTTGCAAGTGGTTACTCGTGGATGCATTATACACGTTAGGCACTAGATCGGCTCACACACTCCTCATATTGCATATGCATGAGTGTTTATGCTTATTCATGGATGAAAATTTTTGTGTTATCACATGGATGTTGCATATGGATGTATGTTATGAGCACACATGTAGATGTTATATATTATGTTAGGAATTGCATACATATGGATTCATTTCACTAACATAATTTGCATTGATGATATTTGCATTAGATAAGTACATATACACACACCTTTGCATATGTTCATACAACATTTAGAATCTTGTAAGGACAATGATTGCTCGTGGATGATGTTTTGAGTAGATGGATGTTGGATGGTAGGATACGTTCTTCCTAACTTGAAGATTTAGGGGACGAAATCCTTTAAGGAGGGGAGAATGTAACAACCCGTATTTTCAATAACCTGTTATAACGTAAATCGAGGCAGAATTTAATTTATAAATCTGAATCAAGGGAAACGGGCTATGCCATTGCGTTCATCTCGGAAAAATACGCGAAATAGAGTCCGAGTTTTCGAAAATCGGAGTCCGTATGACCCGGTTAAGACCCGAAGAAGTTTTCTGAAAATTCAAAGTTCAAAACAGATTTAAAATTCAGGTTCAAAATTCGAAATTGGGGCCATAGGGCGCAGGTGGGAAAATTCCCGCCTAGCTACCCCAGTCGACAGGCCTGTCGACTGGGCAGTCGACTTGGCTAGGACCAAGTCGACAGCCCTGTCGACTTGGCTAGGACCAAGTCGACAGCCCTGTCGACTTGGGTGTCGACAGGGGGTGCTCGGCCAGTTTGGCCTGATGCACCATTTTTGAGTTTGGCTGTGTTTTGGGGCTGTTTTCTGGAAGCTTCCGAGATCTGATGGTCCTAATCTAACCTAGGGTTAATCTAAGGGTCTAAAACACATCCTAATCCTATAAATAAGCCCCTAACCTAACCCTAAATCATCATTATTCATTCAAGTAACTAAACTATGGAAAAATCATTCCTCTCATGGCCTCCACTCTCTTCATAAAATTCCTAAGTTATTTCTATGAGAGATTTTCAATGCATACAAGTGTTTTCAAGCTTGTATGAGCATCATTAGCTTGCATTCAAGTCAAGTTTCCATATTTACATCATAAAGCAAGGGTTTTGATCATTTTGGCTCAAGGGTTTTTCTATTAGAGCTTGCATTTTGGGTCTATTTGATTGCATAAGGGCTTTGTCATATTTTTGTGTCTTCATAAGCATTGTAAGCCCTTTTCTACTTTCATATTTAAACTCTAAAGTTAAATGAATGATGCAGGTTTGGTTGATCATTATGATATGCAAGTTTTCCATGATATGCAAGTTTACCATGTCATGTTATGCAAGTTTGATATGTTATGATATGCAAGTTTGCCATGCTAGGTTATGCAAGTTTATCATGTTATGTTATGCAAGTATGCCATGTTATGATATGCAAGTTTATCATGTTATGTTATGCAAGTATGCCATGTTATGATATGCAAGTTTAACATGTTATGCTATGCAAGTTTTCCATGTTATGATATGCAAGTTTACCATGTTATGCTATGCAAGTTTGCCATGTTGTGATATGCAAGTTTATCATGTTATGTTATGCAAGTTTGATATGCAAGTTTGTCATATGATATGCAAGTTATGTTATGCAAGTTTGGGTTGATCATTTTGTTCATGTTACCATGTTATGCAAGCTTATCTTGGTCTTATGAGCTTAAAGCTTCAAGCTTTATGCTAAAGGTTGCATTTTGGCAACATGTAAGTTATCATATCCCTTATGATAACTTGCATGTGAGGCTAAATGCGAACTTATGGCAACTTCTACATGTCATTTATCACCATGTATCACTTATATGCTAAGTTTGGTTTTATGCACGCTTTTGAGGCCTAATGATGCAATATGCAAGTATATGAACATATGTACATTTCATATGCCACCATGTTAAATTTGTGGCTTCAACACCTTTATGTCATGATTATGCCAAGTTCCCTCTTTCTATCCTTTATGCGCTATTGTGATATGTAAGCGATGGGATTGCGTTTGGGGTTGGGTAAACTTAAAAGACATGAAAACATAAGATTGGGAATTTACCTATTAAGTTAGGTCTACCCATTGGGAATTTACCTATTAAGTTAGGTCTACCCAAATTCTTGAAAACTTGTAATGTGTTTTGGAAACATGATGGACATGACACTTAGAAAATATAAGTGTGACCAACTCGAGGTTGGGTTGAGTTTGTAGCGTAAAACTACCCGGAACCGACCGGCTTAACTAGTTGCTACAAACAATAGGACCCAATGTGAGAAGTTGGTCATGTTGTACCTTGAACCCGAGGTTAGACCAAGTTGGGGTGTAAAGCTACCCGGACCCGCCCGGCTTAACTAGTAACCACAACAAGGTCTAATGTGAGAGGTTAAGGCACATTAAATTAATTAATGCCTCGTGATTAGGGTTAAGTCATGGTCCACTTAATACTTAACCAATTTGGGCTTGGTAGA
This sequence comes from Allium sativum, assembly GCA_030737875.1. Taxonomy (NCBI): domain Eukaryota; kingdom Viridiplantae; phylum Streptophyta; class Magnoliopsida; order Asparagales; family Amaryllidaceae; genus Allium; species Allium sativum. The sequence continues at coordinate 701,956,480 of CM060922.1, read as the reverse complement.
ATCAGGGTTAAGTCGTGAACTCATCTTTACACTTAACCAAGTTAATCCATGATTAGCAAGAGGGTTAAACCGTACTTAACCCACTAGAAAATCCTAGCAATGGGGGTCCACTCCAGCAGTAATCCCAAGTTCGTATCATTAAGACCCTAGGGACTAGGCTAGGGTGGGGGGCACAATTACTGGACTTGAGGTAAGAGACCAAAAACGACGGCAGAGTGGTACGCCGGTGTAGTTCCGGGCGGACTATGGACGTGCACATAGTCCGAAGTCGGGGAAAACATGCACGGGTACCAGTAGATCGAGACTGTGCACTTATGTTTATGGTGTCCAGGGGTTGACACCCTAGGGCTTGATACACCCGACGGGAGACCCTGCACAGTCTGACTACAATTATGTTTGGGGCCGTATTGACACCAACACGTGACGAGTTAGGCTTATAGGGAGCCGATCGACTAGACCGTTTGGTTGGACCGCGTATTAGGGTCACTTCATGTTATTGGGCTAAAGCTTGGGCCAAGGGATCAATACTTGTTTATTCAAGTCATGTTAGTTTGCTAGTACACCTGTGGTGCAAAACCTTAAACCTGATTATGCGATGACACCTTTATCTACCTTGTTAGTTAATCATCATGCTAGTATGTTGTTATCCTTATGTTCATCCCTGCTTCTCATGCCAGTTAACTTTATCAGTTTACATTGATTGTAGTAGGGCTTACTCAGTCTTTTTGACTGACCTGTTTTTCTTTCGCCTCTTTTCTTCCGTTCCCCCCCCCCCCCCCAGGTTCTCAGGGTGGGAATATTGGAGCTTAGCTTGGATTTATGATCGCTTGCTTGTGGGATTTTAGCTCATGTACGGTCTTGACATGAAGCTAGTTATGGTTATCACTTATTTTGGGGATAGTACTTATGTATTTCAGTTTTTCAGTTGATGTTGTTTTTATCTAGACTTGTTTATTTGGAAAGTTATGTTGTACCAGACTTGTTTTGAAATAGTTTGAAATCTTCCGCTGTTTTACTTATCTTATTTACTCTGTTTACATATATACATATGTTCTTGTTCTGCCTTGATATATCATTATGCATGTTTACCTGATTCAAACGCCCCTCCAAAGTCAGAGTGCTTGCAAGAGCCACCCTGGCGGAGGTGGGGTGTTACACTACATCTTGATCTTCTCCCCCTTTCGAATTTGGCTTTCCGGGTTTCACTTTCATAAGTTTGCCTTTTTGTTCTGCTACCAATGCCAAGCTAAATTGTCCATTAGTATCGGTATCAGGACTCAACCTCCTTCTTAACTCTCCCGGAAATTATTTATATGATCTTTCTTTTCTAATCCCTTTGCTGTCTGGGCTTCGGTGTCGTCACTAGGATAGAAGTACATTATATGCTAGTGCCAACACCTTGCTTTTTCCCTTTCTTTATTGCTGTTATTTCTGTTTTCTCTCTACTAACGATGTTGGACTGACACCCTTGATCTTCCGGTATTGGCCTTGATTCCCTGAACCTTTTGTTGCCAGTATCAACTCTTTGATTTCTTGCTCTTGGTGTTGGTTCCATAACTTTCGGAGCTCGCTTCTGGAGATTTATCTGCCTGGTCCCGACTTTACCACCTGAAACCCCTTTTCTTGTTCTCCTGCTTCTTTATATTTGGCTAGTGAAAATTTTGGTGTTAACTTTTATCCCCCTCCCTTCCCATAGTATAAAGAAGCTTTTCTTCTTTAGGAAAAAATCATGTTGCCCCTCTACAGCTATCTGTCACTTAAAATCATTAATCAAGTTTTGGTATTAGTTTCGCATAACTAAAGATATGAGGGAATGCACACACTTTCATTATGAATAGAGCCTGAATATAAACTCTAAATTATGAACTTTTACAAACCTAGTTGCGCATAATGTGCAAACTCCCACATGTATCCATGTGGAATTCTATGGTTTTAAGGTTAAACAATTTCTAACAGCATCGAATTAGAAAACTAGTGTCCTTATTTAGGTTAGTCCGACAAGAATTGGCTCCTGGAAGAGCGAGATAGAAAATCTAAAGCATATATTTGGATACTTGCAATACAAAAACAGGAGTTCAATCTTGACAAGCATAATGTATTAGTAGGAGTACTATGACTTGCATAGAGTACTAAACATTATTTTGACTAAAAATTAGAGTAACGAACATCAAGGGTAGATATGTCATGAGTTTGGAAGGCTTCACTGTGCAAAGTACCAAAGGATCATAAACCTTATCTGGAAGACTTCGAATGAGAGACCCGAAGTAGCAACCTGGGCACTAATTTAATCATCCCAACCTAGGAACAATGGTGTCGTATCCAAACTCTATATGCGAATATGACAAAAGGAATTTAAACATTCTTTTTGGAAATAAGCATAGAAAATTCATATCTAGACTTGATTGCTAGAATAATGCAGATCCATAGGATCATTTTCTAAAATTATTTGTAAGTTTAAAAGTACTCCTTTGGAATAGCAATAGACCTGAACTTGTGCCATAGAAATCCAGAAATTTTAATACAAAAAGAATTCCGAGGCACATATCTATGTAGATTGAAATCTTAAATCACATGGAAACTTCAGGACTCAAACCTGAGTAAGTAGAAATCATAAACCATCTGAAGACAATAGAAACACCGAGAATCATACTTAGGTAGGTAGAAATCATAAACCGTGTAGAAACCCCGAGACTCACACTTGGGTAAGTAGAAACCAACAATTATATAGAAACCACGAGACTCACATTCGGGTAAGTAGAAATCAAAAATCATATAGAAACCCCAAGACTCACATTTGGGTAAGTAGAAATCGGAAATCCTATAGAAACGCCGAGACTCACACTAGGGTAAGTAGAAATTAGAAATCCTATAGAAACCTCGAGACTCACTCGGGTAAGTATAAATCAAAAATCATATAGAAACCTCCAGACTCACACTGGGTAAGTAGAAATCATAAATCATATAGTAAACCCGAACTCACACTCAGGTAAGCATAAATCAGAAATCATATATAAACCCCGAGACTCACACTCGAGTAAGTAGAAATCATATAGAAACCCCGAGACTCACACTCAGGAAAGAAGAAATCGGAATCATATAGAAACCCTGAGACTCACAATCGGGTAAGTAGAAATTATGCTTTTATAAAAGCATGGAATAACCATCAAAAGTTTAATCAAAGATCATCCGACAAAAGCATCACACATTATTCAAAGTTTATCTATGCGAGAAATGTTAAACAATTCAACCATCACTGAGAGAAACCAGACAATCATAAATCGTTTTAGGTTCCTCAGAAGTTTACTCAAAGAAACCACACGAGAGAAAGAGTCATAAATATACTAAGGAATAATTTTTCAAATGCATATATAAAGGATTGCTTTTGATATAAATTAATCTTATCTTAAACCAAATAGTCATTCAACAGTAGTTCCATTCAGTTTTAAACCATTTGACCTTTCGGTAGTAGTTATGTTCAATTGTTTCATCATTTAACCATTCAGCAGGTAGTTACGTTCAACCACTCAAATTTTCAATTGTTTGATCGTTCAACAGGTAGTTCTGCTTGGCTATTTGAATCCACAATCGTTCAGCGAGAAGTTCCATTTGGTCATTTGGTTATCGACCGTTTAGCGAGAAATTTCGTTTGATTATTTGGTCATAGGGTATCTAATGTCTAGTCTTATTCCTAACCCAAAGGATATGCATGTGAATAAATTCTCTCTAAGAAAATGACATTGGTCCCTTTATGCGTAGATGCATAACTAGCCCCACTTAGGGGGCAACTCCATTGTTGAAGCCTAATAGTGTTTTAGCCCTACTCCAGGGGCAGCTCCATTGTAGAAGCTTGAGAGTATTTCAGCCCTACTCCAGGGGCAGCTCCATTGTAGAAGCATGAGAATTTGGTGGCCTCTCTTCTTCGGTGCTTTATTTATTGTTGCTTCTCCTCTCAGAAGCTTTGTTTGATGGTGCTTCTCTCTTCGGAAGCTATATTTGATGGTGCTTCTCTCCCCGGAAGCAATATTTGATGGTGCTTCTTCTCTTAGAATCTTTATTTGATGTGCCTTTTCTTCTAAAGGCTTTATTGGGCCTTTTCCTCTTAAGCTTTATTGGCTTGCCTTTTCTACCAAAGGCTTTATTGATTCACCTTCATCAGAGGTATGCTCTACACCCTTCATTGTGGTTCTCAGATATATTAGTATAATGCATTTGATGAGAAATGTTTATGAAATTTTTAGGACAAAGTAGATAAGGTTTTAAGCAATCTCATTTAAGCAATGCAATGATTGGCATTTGATCATTTCTTCGTTGCATATTGCTTTGGGTGGCATCCATCAAAGCTTTCCATCGATTGGTAACTTTGTTGTACATTAAGTCATGATTGCATTCTTAAGTGCTCCCATTTGAGTTTTCTTTCCCTTCCAGGGGATGAGACATAAACAGAAATTGGACAAGCTTAAGTGCTCCCTTTAAGCTTTCGTTCCCTTCGTGAGACGAGACATAAGTAGAAGGTGCTTCCTTTGAGATTTTGTTGTATGCATAGGCCTGAACAGGGTTTGGTTTTTACCTGTAATATCACTCGAACTTACATTAATATTTGTTTGACCATAAGTAAAAAGACAAAGTTAAACGACTAATAAAAGTAATCATTTGAGATAGGAGACTTATTGTTAAGTTTTCATTCCCATGTCGCGTTGCCTCTAGCCAGCTTTTTTCTAATGGTTACACTCCAAGCTTCTCGACTAGTCTTTCTTTTCTTTTTTTTGGCTTAGTTTCTTTTTCATCAAACCATGACACTTACTAGTTTCGTGTCCTTTTATCTTGTGATAAGTTCAATAACCTTTCCCTTTGCCTGATTCTGAAGCATCTTCTGCAAAAAAATTGGAACTAAACTCTCCTGCTTCCTGACCTTTTTGCAAGTTATTTTTTGTGTTGAGAATCTCTTCTATGTGAATATATTTGTCAGCCCTAGAATAAAAATCATTCAAGCTTCCACATTCGTTTAAGACAAGCTCCTTCCAGAAAGGCGTTGGTGTAAGCAACCCTGAATGCATAGCTATCAGCTTCTCTTTGTCTGTTTCTCCTTCTACTTTGAGCAACTTAGTATGAAATGTCTTCAGATAGCTGTTAAAGGATTCTTCTGATCCATGTTTAATAGTGGCTAGATCATAGATGCTGATTGTTGGTTTCTTCCACACATGGAATTGTGTGCTAAACACAGTGGATAATTGTTTCCAAGTGGTGATGACTGGGCCATTGTAATGTCTGCACCATTTGATGGCTTCTTCACAGAGCGTTGTTAGAAAGATCTTGCAATAGAGCGTTTCAGGCGTGTTATATAAATTCATGTAGCTCTCAAAGGTGTAAAGGTAGTTTTCAGGGTCTGTAGTTCCATCATACAGAAGTTGTGGCATCTTCATGTCAAATGAGGATTTAGCCGCCTTTATCTCATTGGAGAAGGTGATTCCTTGCAGGCTCTTATTTTCAGACGACACTAGGCTCTCACTTCTTTTTGGATTGTCCGCATCTTTTAAAAATTGATTACTTCCTTGCATAACTGGAATGTCCTGTGGGTTTGGAGTGGTCCTAGTCTTTCTATTAAGCTCTTGTGGTGCCATTATTCTTGATTCTTCTTCATAAGGTTCAGCTTCGGAAGAGCTTTTGACTATATCTTCCTCAATAAATCTTCTTGTTGTATCGATTCGTGAAGCTAAATGCAATATTCCAAATTTATCATCTGCTTCTTTCATCAAGCTTGAAGGTTCCCCCGTTTGCAAACTTGCTAAGTTGAAGTCCGGAAGTATCCCATCTTCTAGGGTGGATGATGCGCTAAAATCTTGTTCATGATTCTTTCTCAATCTAACCATCTTTAATGGGTATTGGGAGTTTCTTTTTACGATAGAAAAGGGAATAAGAGTGAAGGCCTTATGCCGGAAAGGGAAAGTAAGGATGGAAGGTTTGAGATAGTGACAAAGGTAGGAAGAATATGGGTTAACAATAAGGGAGAAAGTGCAGGAAATAAGGTTGGGTTTTCAAGGTTACTCTTCTTCAAATAGCTTAGACCAATTATGTTGAATTAACCGTTCGGTATTCAGAAGCTCCTTTTCGAGACTCTATCTATAATCTTGCTTCTTCAAAGCTTAGTCCAACCCGGGACATAACAACATAGTTAGAAATTTCGTAAGTTATCCAAAAGGTTAAAGGTAGGAATGGACACGGAGGTTCAACCCCTCCTTCTAGTGCCAAAATGTTAACGATATTTTTCGTCAACACTGGAGATAGGTATAACAAAACGAACCTAATTATAAAATGGGATTATTTAATTCCTATAAGCTTGAGATGGCTCACCATTTCCTAGGTATCAAGGTCTTAAACCCGAAGATTGGTTACTCCTCCTTCAAGAGGTGAGTATCACGCTTACGAGACTCAAGGACCAACAGTTACCTTGGGATAAAGGTTCCTTAAGAACAATTTTAGTTAGGAAGGTAAAATTTTTGTAGAAGGATATCCTAGTAATTCGTAAGCATAGTAGAATGCAGTCAGAGACATAGTAGAGAATAATGTCATGTGCGGAAATAGTAAGAACATAACAATTTATAGTGTTTTAGTTCGGATTGAACTTATGTCCACTTTAAGGGATTTGGAGATTTTATTCATCATGGTGAATACAAGGAAATCTCCAATTTGATTTACAAATTAGGGTTTGAGCTCACTCAAATGAGTACAGAATTTGAGAATGAGAAAAATTCCCCTAAAATAAGACCCCTAGGGTCTTATTTATAAGCATATCAGGGCCCCTTTTGTCTTTGGCTCAGCTGAAGCCCCTTTCGGGTGCGGTAGCATGTTGTGGGCCGCCTCACACCTTTCGGTTTTGGTTGTCTTAGTTTCAGTCGTTTTGGTTTTAGAACGCCGACTTCATCTTTAGGAGCCTGATCTTGATGTCGCTCTTCAAATGTAATGGCTTCAAGATAATTGGTGTAGATAGCTTCCGGAATAGGTCTCGGTTATTATCAACAAGCTCTGGTCTCAGTTTTGAGCTTTTATAGTATTGCCATTGTGCTTCTGCTTCTTATGACTTCAGAACCTTCATCTCTTTCGGTATCAACACTAAACAAGTTATTGTGGATAGCTCTTCTTCTTGTAAGCTTTGGTCTACTTTCAGTGAGCCTTTGGAGTTGGTTCTGGTTCTGTAGCAATATGCTTTTGATATATCCACTGACAGCTTTCAGAGCTGTCTTTCAGGAGTTGACAAGCTTTGACTCCAATAGTAACCCTTCTGAATGTTCTCCTTGTGTCCGTGCTTCTTATGGCTTTAACGTCTTTACCTTATTCTGTCTCGATACTAAGTTAATTAGTGCAAATAACTCCTTTGTCTCCTTTTTCCTGTCTTGATGCTACCTGTTGTGTTTCGAACAATATAGAACTCCTTCCTGGTTTTGGGTCTCGGGTCTTAGACTTCCGGTTCTTGATTTTCTTTGCTTGCTTACAACTTCACGGGTTATGCTCTCGGAGCTTAGCACATGTTGACGACCTTTAGTGTCGGTACTGCTTTGTCATTGTCACCTTTAGTATTGGTACCTAGCTTTTCTCCCTTGTGTCGGTGCCGATAGCCTATTGACTAAACAACTTCTCTTATGCTTTCGGATAATGCTTTTTAGCTGGCTGTGGTCCGATACCTCTACACCGATATCCGATTTGGTGCTAAATTTGATAGTAACAATACTACAACTTGATCTTATCTCCCTTTCAACGTTGGCTTTCTGCGTGTCACTTTCGTAAGCTTTCCTTCTTGTTCTGCTGCTGGTGCCATGCTAAGTTGTTCATTGTTCATTGGTATCGGTATCAGGACTCAACCTTCTTCTTAACTCTCCCGGAAATTATTGATGTGATCTTTCTTTTCTAATCCCTTTGCTGTCTGGGCTTCGGTGTCATCACTAAGATGAAGTACATTATATGCTAGTGTCGACACCATGCTTTTGTCCTTTCTTTATTGTTGATATTTCCTCTTTCTCTCATCTATCAGTGTCAGACCGACACCCTTGATCTTCCGGTATTGACCTTGATTCCCTGAATCTTTTGTTGCCAGTATCAACTCTTTGATTTCTTCCTCTCGGTGTTGGTTCCACAAGTTTCAGAGCTCGCGTCCGGAGCTTTATCTGCTTAGCCCCGGCTTCACCACCTGAAACCCTTTTTCTTGTTCTCCTGCTGCTTTATATTTGGCTAGTGCAAATTTTTTGTGTTAACAAAATTAACTCAAAGAAAATTGTCTTTGAAATAAAAGTACTGATGAAGTAATGAAGTACATATAAATAATATGTGGTATGGCATCCTGCTCGCCTCTTGATCAGCTATACATTCTCACTTCCAACCTTCCTCTAGTTTGCTAATTTAAGAGCACCCAAAATAGCAACGCATAAAACTCTATGTTAGACAAAGTCAGGTTTAAGCGACAACAATCTCAATTTTTAAAGCTAAGTAATTTAATAGGTATGAAAAAATAATATTTGACCGGTCCTTGCATCCAAAGAGAACATACTCAGTTGTAAGGTGCTCATGTCACTAGGTGTAAATAGATGTGTACGTGATAAGGTTATAGCAAACAATCAAGCATAAGAATTCATCCTCGCATTCTCTCACTCAATGCGTTGAGATTTATGACACTCAGTATTTTAGTCATCTAATCCATCAAAGTATCGGTCACTACTACAAAACAAGTCATTTGCGTCGGTTCTCAATCCCTTTTTGCATCTGTTTAACAATAGTAGAAAGTGCAGATATTGCAATAGACATATATCTTTTTGCTACTGGTTTTCAGCTACCGCGGAAAAACATGTTTTTTGCGATTGTTCTTTATCTAAACAGTCGCAAAAAGTCAACTTTTTTTGTGATAATATACATCCGTAGTAGTAGCAAAAAACCGACAGTTTTGCATCTCTCTGGCGGCCTTTTGCGACTGGTGACTGAAGAAAATGTCGCAAATCTTTGATGCTCTTGCGACTGTTTTTTTCTACATGTTGAAATTAATGATTCAAATATTTGTAGAGAAGAAAAGAAATTGATTGATTGTCAATCAATTAATTGGCTCGTATATGGAAAGATATAAGAGGAAGTTTTTGGAAGAAAAATAAAAGGCCAATCAATCAATTAATGAAGAATCAATTTACTTAGGGAAAGAGATTGAGACCATAATTGCGCCATCCATTTATGCTCCAATCAAATCAAGGAAGATATTATATTTATTTTTCCTTCATGTCCAAGTAATCTAGAAACTTCTCTTCTTTATCCCCAAGAAATCCCTCTATATAAATAGGGGTCATGTTATTGTATGATTCAAGCAATCCACCATTAATCTTCTCTCTATTGTAATCATTTTTTGTACTCATTTCTTCATTAAGAAATAAAAGTTGGTGGATCTCTATGGACGTAGGCAAAGCCGAACAACGTTAAAATTGGTGTGTTCTTTCCTCTATTTTTTGTTTTTTGTTCTCTCTATAATTTGAGCCACTTGATTTTTTTTTTGGTATTGTTGAAATAGTTGACAGACTAGATCATTGGGTTTATTCGTATTCTGCTGCCCAAATCTCTGATTTTGCACTACAGATTGGTATCATATCTAGTTGTCTTGTTCAAAGACTTTTTCAACCATGTCAAATTCCACAAAGAATAAAGGTGGTAGAAGCGCTAAAAATTATGGAGTCGCTAGATTTGATGGAAAGGGAGATTTTGGCACATGAAGATGAAGATAGAAGCGGTGTTGAAGAAAGAGAGAACATTTAAGGTTGTCTCAGATCCAGAGAAATTGAAAAAATTAGCACTGAAGATTCAGAAGAATTGGAAGAGGATGCTCTTACTACCGTCCAACTTAGCCTTTCTAATGAAGTACTTAGAGAGTTTTCTCATGTGAAACCTGCTAAGGAATTGAGGGATGCTCTTCAGAGAAAGTTCTACGACAAGTCTCTCACTAACCGCATCATCTTACAGCAACAACTTTATTCTTTCAAAATGAGGCCCGGAACAGATGTATTTGCTCATATAGATGCCCTCAACACACTTGTCATAATTCTTCGAGCAGCTGATGTAAAGATTGAGGATGAGGCACAAGCTGTTATTCTTTAATGTTCTTTATCTGTAGAGTATAACACTTTTGTTAACTCTATGATCTATGGACGTTCGTCTATTTGCTTGGAGGATGTGAAGAAAATTTTGCATAATGAGATGTTGAGAGGAAAGTTAGCAAGCATGAGCACGGAGAATGATTCTGAAAGCCTTGTTGCATAGAAAGGAAGAAGCAAAAGTAGACCCAAATATGGTGGAGACAAAGCTAAGTCCAGATCTCAGTCAAGAGGAGCTCGGAAGGGAGTTTATCATTGTTGCAGAAAACCTGGACATTATGTTGCAAGTAGCCCCAAGTAGGAGAATAAAAACAAAGCTGTTTCCCAGAAGGCTTCAGCATCTATAGCGAAGACATCAGATTCAGATAATGATCCTGGCATTTTTACAGCTTCTGCCTCTCCTATGAAGAGTACTATGTGGATTATTGACTCAAGGAGCATCCTATCACATGACACCTGATAGACACACTTTTTCCACTTATCGTCAACTTGATGGAGGAGACGTTCTCATGGGAAATAACGCTTCTTGTCGCATGATTGGTATTGGAATAGTAAAAATTAGGATGTTTGATGGTGTTGTTCGTACTTTATGTGATGTCAGGCATGTGCCTGATTTAAGGCGTAGTTTGATCTCAATTGGAGCATTGTGCAATTTTGGCTTAAAGTGTGTAAGAGAAAAAGATTCATTAAAAATTACGAATGGCTCATTGATAGTAATGAAAGGGGTAAAAGATGGAAATCTGTATTTCTGAAGGGTGCAACTGCTGTTGCGGAGTCTGCATCAGTCATTGATTTGTTGATTCCGATTCTACCAGATTGTGGCATTTTCATATGGTCCACATTGGAGAGTGCAGTTTAGAAGTATTGAGAAAGCGAGGCTTGATTGACGATGTCCATCATTCAAAACTTGACTTTTGTGAAGGATGTGTACTTGGAAAGTAGACGAAGGTTTCTTTTGGCATTGCAGAGCATAAATCTAAAGATGTTTTAGAGTATGTTCATACTGATGTTTGGGGCACCGCACCATGCCTATCTTATGGAGGAGCCAGGTATTTCGTTTCATTTGTTGATGAGTTTTCTAGAAAAGTATGGGTCTACTTTATGAAGTTCAAAGATGAAACTTTTGATAGGTTTCAAAGTTGGAAATCTCTTGTTGAGAAGCAGTCTGGAAAGAAAGTGAAGGTTCTTCGTTCGGATAATGATAGTGGATTCACTTCTCAAAAATTCATCAAATTTTGTGAGTCCGAGGGAATCAAAAGATATTACACCACACCAGGAGACCCTCAGTCAAACGGGGTTGCAGAGAGAATGAATCGGACTTTGTTGGAAAGAACTCATTGCTTACAGCTGACTGCGGGATTAAATAAGAGATTTTGGGCAGAAGCATTATCTACGGCGGTTTTCCTTATCAACCGCACACCTTCTCCCGTTGTAGATATGAAGATTCCTGTAGAAGTATGGAAGGGAGGGCCTATATCATATTCCTTTCTCAGAGTGTTTGGTTGTTCAGCTTATGTGCATGAGAGAAAATGGAAGTTGGATCCAAGGTCGCGCAAGTGTATTTTTCTGGGATATAAGAAAGGAATTAAGGGTTATAGGATATGGTGTCCTACTACCCAGAAGATTGTTACTAGCAGGCATGTTACATTTGATGAGAAGGCTATGTTGAAGGTGGAGCCTTCTTCTTCAGTTAATGATGACGTTGAGAGGAGAAATTCAGAATACCAAACACAAGGCAGATCATCAAACTTCCATACGAGTAAAAATGGTGATTTCAATAACACTGTGGTTGATAGGGAAGAGACAGAAGATCAACATCAAGGTGGAGCTCAAATTCAAACTCAACCAACAAGAGAGAAGAAAAGACCTACGTAGCTCGATGATTATGTGGGATTAAGCGTTGAAGATATTGACTTTAATGACATGGCGACTTATGCATTAAGCATATTTCATAATGAACCAAGAGACTACAGAAATGCCATTATCTCAATTGATAGCTCCAGTTGGCTAGTAGAAATGGAGGAGGAGATCGAGTCTTTGCACAAAAATCACACTTGGAATTTAGTGCCACTTTCGTCCGGCAAGAGAGCAATTGGATGTAAATGGATCTATAAGGTAAAAGATCGCGGCAACGGTGACTTGAGATACAAAGCAAGATTAGTGGCGAAGGGTTATGTTCAGAAGAAAGATGTGGAGTTTCATGATATTTTTTCTTCAGTTGTTAGACACACTTCCATTCGCATTCTTCTGGCATTGGTTGCTCATTTCGACATGGAGTAAGAACAACTAGATGTCAAGACAGCATTCTTGCATGGTGATCTTGAGGAGGACATTTACCTACAGAGCCAGAGGGGTTCATTGATAGCAGCAGGCCAGGTCATGTTTGTAAACTTAACAAATCTCTTTATGGCTTAAAACAATCTCCTAGATAGTGGTATAAGAAATTTGATAAGTTTATGATCTCACATGGTTACCTTAGAAGTTTTAAGGACCAATGTGTCTATTTTAAAAAAAATGTAATGATGACATCATCTATTTGTTACTTTATGTTGATGATATGTTGATAGCTTCTAAGAGCATGTTTAAATTTTTGGAGTTGAAGATGAAGCTCAGTAAGGAATTTGAGATGAAAGATTTGGGAAACGCACAGAGAATTTTAGGGATAGAGACTCAAAGGGATAGAAAGCAAAGAGTTTTGAGGCTCACTCAAACGCAATACATCGAGAAAGTCCTATCTCGATTTGGTATGGAGAATGCTAAACCAGTGGCTACTCCATTAGACTCTTAATTCAAGCTATCCAAAGATATGTGTCCCACATCGGATGAAGACATAAGGGACATGCGTAATATACCTTATTCTAGTGTTGTTGGTAGTCTCATGTATGCAATGGTGTGCACGAGACCAGATTTGGCCCATGCAGTTGGTATTGTCAGTCGATATATGTCTAATCCAGGTAAAGAGCATTGGCAAGCAGTGAAGTGGATACTCAGATATCTTCGTGGCACTTCTTCAGTTGGCTTGTTATATGGTGGAGTAGATGGAGACATCTCCCTTAGAGGATACTGTGACTCAGATTACGCTGGGGATAGAGATGGACGGAAGTTGGTGTCGGGCTATGTTTTTACACTTGGCATAGGCCCGATTTCGTGGAGATCAAAGTTGCAATCTATCGTAGCTTTGTCGACTAGCTAAGCAGAGTTGATATCGATTGTGGAAGCAACAAAGGAAGGATTATACTTACTTCAGTTGTTGGATGATCCTTCAATGACGCAGCAGACAGTGGAGCTATTTTCAGACAATAAGAGTGTGATTCATCTTGTTGAGAATCAGGCTTATAGTTCACGGACGAAGCACATTGATGTTAGAGGCTTCTTTCTTATGCTTGAGGAAGAACGAAGCAAGATCAAATTGTTGAAGGTGGGTACTTTGGATAATCCTTCAGATATGATGACCAAGTCAGTTCCAAAGGACAAGTTTGAGCATTGCTCAAACTTGATCAGTTTGCTTCCTGTTACTTGAGCACCATGGGGCGCTGGGCCCAACAATTTCTATGTTGATTGTTGAAGATGAGATAATGAAGAAAGATTGCTATATTAGAATCAACGTGGAGTGTTGAAATTAATGATTCAAATATTTGTAGAGAAGGAAAGAAATTGATTGATTGTCAATCAATTAATTGGCTCGTATATGGAAAGATATAAGAGGAAGTTTTTGGAAGAAAAATAAAAGGCCAATCAATTAATTAATGAAGAATCAATTTACTTAGGGAAAGAGATTGAGACCATAATTGCGCCATCCATTTATGCTCCGATCAAATCAAGGAAGATATTATATTTCTTTTTCTTTCATGTCCAAGTAATCTAGAAACTTTTCTTCTTTATCCCCAAGAAATCCCTCTATATAAATAGGGGTCACGTTATTGTATGAATCGAGCAATCCACCATTAGTCTTCACTCTATTGTAATCTTTTTTTGTACTCATTTTTTCATTAAGAAATAAAAGTTGTTGGGCCTCCGTGGACGTAGGCAAAGCCGAACCACGTTAAAATTGGTGTATTATTTCCTCTATTTTCTGTTTTTTGTTCTCTCTATAATTTGTACCACTTGATTTTTTTTTGGCAATGTTGAAACAGTTGACAGACTATATCATTGGGTTTATTCGTATTCCGCTGCCCAAATCTCTGATTTGCACTCACTACAACAGTAGCAAGAGTAGGATATTTTGCTTTAAAACTATTTAGTTTTGCTACTATTGTTTATCACAACAGTCACAAAATATCTACCAACTATTTAATTCTAATATCAAAACTTAAAATAAATGTCATACTACAACAAAACAACATTTGTAGTTGAAAAGGTACACAAAAGAACATGATTGTTAACCAGTTCCAAGAAAATATATGAACACTATTTTCATAAGCAATCTGAACTGTTTACAATATTCTCAATATATATATATATGTTAGATCCAAAATTGGCTCTAACACCCAAGTTGTTCAATTATGCAGTAATTAATATCAGAAAAAATGCTAGAAAATCAGTAAAGACACAAGATTTATAGTGGTTCGGCGTTAATGAGCCTACGTCCACTTTATATCTATGATTATACTTGGAATCAGAGTACAATCGATGACTTATCCCTCAATCTCACTCTTACAATGTTTATTTACTCAATAATTTCGAGACAACTCTGAATAATAATGGAGGTGTAATAATTGTGGATTCAGAACTCAGAATTGCCGAAAAGATCCTGAAAAATGCCAAGTTCTGGGCTATTTATAAGTGATTTCTTCAGGCGGATCACGGTGGTACATGGCACACATCTCGAGAATCTCGGACTGGTTCGTGGCTTGATGGAGAATTGGTCAATATGACAGTTATGGACAGGTGTCATAGGATCCGACGTTTGCGGATCGTGATGGACTTGGTCTTGGCCATCTCCTTGTCTTCTGGACTTGGATCAGGTCGTGTAGAAGAGGAGAGGACGGATTGGATCGTGGCTACATGGGGGGAGCAATCGCAACCTGGAGGAAACATAGCGAACCGAAGTATGAGGAACGATTGCGATCAAGTCTTTATAGATCAAAGTAGTGAAGCATCATGTCTTCTTCGTGTGGACCTTGGTGGCTTGGTCAAAAAGCTAGCCAACATTTTGCCCCCTCGAAGGATGTTTTATCGGGGATGGAACATGCTTCGAAATTGCAGAGGTATCTTTTCGTAGAACGATACAAATTAGCGGTTGTGTCTATCTGAATGGTTGTACTTCTTCCAGAAGTCGCGTCCCTCTACGAGTATAAATATCGGGTTAAGCTATCGATCATTTCTTTGCTCATTAGACAATTCTCATCTATGGAGTGTTCGGAGACTTCATTGTCAAATTGCCAGGTAAACTTTTAAATCTTCATAAGTGTTTCTAAATCTTCATTTTTGACAATTTTTTGTTGAGTCGGATCGCCGAAACATCCCACGGTTCACGGGATGAGGCACTCGTTTCGAGTTGGAAGTCACCTGGGCATTCCTTGCGAGACGCGGTAGGCTTGTTTGCTTCAATCACGATTCGTGTGAGGGGGCGTCCTCCCTTTTCTACGTTGGGCCCAGGTCTGTGGCCCGCTAGTCTCCACGGTCCGAACGGGACAAAAACTGGAATATTAACGGTCGTGGTTTTGTCTATATAAACCGGGCCTCCCCCTTCATTTCCTTTTCTTCTTCTTTCCGCTGCAGCCGCCCCTCTTATTGAAACCCTAACCTCAATCTTCAAAAACTCACTCATCTCATAACTTTAAAAAGGTAATCATATTAAAAATGCTTTCATGTACTTTCGCCCTCATTCCTCTTTGAGTTTTCACTGTCTTGAAAGGAGAGAAAGGTGGAGTTTTGTGGTATTCAAGGTCTTGCAGGTTGATGAGGCACCATGGGTTTTGCTGCCCGAGTTTGTGAGCAAAGAGGATGAGAGAAGAGGAAGAAGGGGTAAGCTGGGTCAGTTCGTGGTAGTGGCGAGATGGAGGAAGAAAAAATGGAGTTTTTCTGAGCAGTGGATCAAGTCGTGAAGGTGGCAGGGCAATGGTTCGTGAGGAGGATAGATGGATGGATTGTTGGTTTGGCTAGCGGATCAGATCGTGGAAACGAAGGAGCATCGGTTCGTGGAAACATGAAGTAAAGATGGTCGCGAGAGGTTATCACGATCCGTTCTGGTAAAGTATGACGGATCAAGAATTCCAGCGCTCCAATTTCTGAAGCTCCTCCACGATCTGAAGCTTCTTCACGATCCAGTACATGCTTCACGATCCGACAATGCATGACGATTTGATCCCTATCTCACGAGCTAATGAAACGAACGATCCAATGGACTCGTTGACTAAATAATACAATGTAACCTTGATATACAAATGGACAGTTAGGCTAGAGCCCTCGGGACTTTCTGAACTGGACAACAGCATGATCTTGACTGCATATGACGACTACTCCTTCGATTATCTTGTTAACTTTTATGCTTTTCTTTAATGCATGCACAGGCACACACTTGCACTTGCACACACGGGGAACGGGTAACTGTATTATAATCTCTCATGTTTGCTCACCAAAACAGCAATGTCGGATAATCGTTCTCCTGAAAGATCTGAAACAGAGGTGTCGGAACACCATAATCCCGAGGTTCCTCCAATTAATCCAGAGGATGAGGATTCTAAATCCAAATATGAGGGTTAGACAGAGTCAAATTCATCTGAGAGTACCTCGCTAGAGGAGGAGTCCGATGTGGATGACCGAGCTCCCGATGAGATTCCCGGCGTTCTAGGAATTGTGAAATTCACTGACTCTTTAGCTTCCAAACTAGACGATATAAAACTTAAGAAAATTTGTTTGAAACACGGGATCCCGTGGGACGATGTGAAAACACCCAAAAGCGAAGATAGACCTCATCTTGCTCCAGAAGGGTACATGGAAATCAGCCGACTCATGTGATGGGTAGGCGCTATTCCTCCGTTTCCTCCAATCATCTTTGAAACCTTAAGACGATTGTGTGTTGCCCCTATGCAGCTTCATCCCAATGCTTACGCAGCCTTGTACACTCTATATGTAACACCCCGCGAATTCTATAACTGTGAAATTCACAAATTAAAGTATAATTAATTTCAAATCAAAGAACTAAGGGAAACGGGATACGCCATTGCGTTCGTCTCGGAAAAATACGCGAAATAGAGTCCGAGTTTTCGAAAAACGGAGTCTGTATGAAGAAGATATGGCCTTCGGAAGTTTGAGAATCAAGTTTAAATTCAAACAGAATAAATCAGGTTTAAATTCGAAAATGGGGCCCAATGGGCCAGGGCGGAAAAACACCCGCCTGACCCACCAAGTCGACTGGGCTATCGACCTGGTCTAACCAGGTCGACAGGCCTGTCGACAGGGGTGTCGACCTGGTCCAGACCCAGGTCGAGCCCAGTCTAACCCGGCTGGCCTATTCTCTATGTGGTCGATTTTCTGTGGTCTACTTTGTCACTAGGGCTAGGTGGCAAGTTTTAATTGGTCTCTCCTTAGAATGAATGGCTACGATCAATCCAAGCAACATCAAGGGTCCTAATCAGTTCCTAACCTCTATATAAACAACCCTAGACTAAACCCTAATCTATTCATTCAAAAATAAGAACATAGCCGCCATGTTGCTGAGGAACGACTAGGAGTAGCCACCAAATTGGAGCGAGAATTAGGAGGAAGATTCTAAAGCTTAAAGCAACCTAAACAAATCAATTCAACAAAGGAATTTGCGTCTTCAATCCCTAAACTAGAGAATTCATCACACCATTGTAAGTAGAGTATTACTTTGGTATGAATAAACAATTGTGTTGGTTTGTATGCTTGAATTGTGGCAATAAAGTAATTCATATTTGTGTGTTCTTATCAATTTGAAATATTATATACGTTTGGATATTTATGAATTATGTTATTCATTATAAAGAACTACATGCGGTAGTTCTATGCAAGTATACGTTTGGAATATTTCGCAAATTATGTAATCCATGTTGAAGCTACATGTATGTAGTTGATTTAAATTCATGCAAGTTTGGGGTTTGCTTCTATGCCACCATGATGTATATTTTTGTGCATAAATCATTTTGTAAGTAATTGGAACAAGTTTGGTTATTATCCATATGAAATTATGTTGAGAATTTGGCATTATGTATTAAGCCATGCTTTTGTACTAGAAAACCTATTTGCAAATTTATGAATATGGCTAGGCTATGAATGATATTTGGCATAATTGAAAACCATGATTAGGTCTATCTTGTTTACAAGAATTATATGATGACATATGTGGTACATGGCTAGGTTAGGTTCAAAAGGTCCCCTTTTGTAAGTTTACATGGCTAAAGTAAGAATCATGATTTCATGTTAGAAATATTTATGCCATGCTTATGTTTGACATTATGCCATGCTTATGCTAGAAATATTTATGCCATGCTTATGTTTGACATTATGCCTAAACAAAAATATAGGTTCATGTGACAATAATGATATCTCAATTACAAGTTCACATGCTTTGATTCATGTCACCTATGTTACCACTATGCAAGTACACCAGTTTCTATTTTGTATTTCCAACGTCGTATTGCAAGTTCATGCGCTCACATTCCCCTCTTTGTGTATGTAATTACGCTTTAAGCCTCCCCTTTTCGCATGGCTAATTTGGGCTTTAAAAGGCTAAGCCCAAAATATATATAAACGGACGTGTTAAACGGGGGAAAATAACGTTGGGTTAAATTAATTAATAAATGAAAATATAAAGTAGAAGGGCCCAAATTCAAGTATGGGTTGGGCCCATGGTTGGTGTAACCTTTACACCATTAACTTAATAATGGGCCGCAAATATTTACATATAAGAAATAAAGAAGAATGACAAAATATGTAAATGTAGAAAATACGATGTGTTTAACCCGAGGTTGGATTGAGTTGTGATGTAAACCTGCCCGGAACCGCCCGGCTGTCCAGTAGTCACAACAATACCTATCCAATGTGAGAGGTTAAACATGGAGCCCAACAAGGACCCGAGGTTAGACTGAGTTGTGGCGTAAGACTGCCCGGAACCAACCGGCAACAGGCAGCCACAACAATACCTGCCTAATGTGAGAGGTCAGGGCCTTAATAAGACAATTAAGGCTGAGTCAGGATTGTTAGGATTAAGTGAACTAAAGACTTAATCAAAATGGAACATGCTAAACTAAACGGACTGGTGGGGGTTAGGTTAGAAAACACTTAACCAACTTAGCATGTGGTTAGAGATAGAAAACCTAGTAACGGGGGACCCTTTTCAGCAGTAACCCTAGAAGGTGTATCAGGAAACCCTGAAACTAGGCAGGGTGGGGCACGATTACTGGGCTGATTGTAAGAGGTCAAATCGACGGCGGTGGTGTAGCAGTGTAGGTTCTAACGGGGTGCGGGCGTGCACACACTCCGACGCAGAAAAATAAAGCACTGGGCACCAGTAGCATACCTGTGCATTCTAAGGTTGTGTCGGGCCGCCGCCATGGGACTTGATACACCCCATGGTGGGACCAGCATAGGTAACTACAACATCGGGGGCCGTAAGACACATGTAACTATGCGAGTAGGAGCCGATCATCATAGAATGGATCACATCACCCTGATTATGGGGTGCCAGTTGGGAACTAGTTTATATGGGTTCAGAGATTAACATGGGGTACGATAGTATAGTCGACCCTAGACAACTTAACCAAGTTTATTGTGCTTGCCCACTTCCTGTTTATACTTATCATACCCAGTTCTTTATTCATAGACAAAATAGTACTAGACTTACTCAGGCTTTATGTCTGACTCTACTTTTCTTTCGTCTTCTTTCTTCCGTTCCCCCCCCCCCCCAGGTCCTCAGGGAGGGAACACAGCAGCTTGATCAGCCTTGACATCCAGCTTGAAGAAGAGAAATGTATTGCTTGGACTTTCCTGCTTTGAACTATGGCTTTGGAAAATCCACTATGGGGCTTTTGCAGTTTATCTACGTTTTATTTATGCTTCTTTAAATAATGTACTCAAGACAGATTATGAAAATGTTATGTTATGTTTTTGGGAAGGATGTAAGACAATTCTGGTGATGTTTTGTAACACGTATTTGACTTTATGAAATAAAGTTTGTTGTTCTTCCGCTGTTTACAAATATGTGTTCCTATATCTGTCTTGTATATCTGTGACTTATACTTATAAACCTCCACCAAAATTAGGGCATTCCCTTTGAGAGTGACCCTAACGGAGGTGGGGTGTTTCACTTGGTATCAGAGCATAGGTTTACTAGATAAGATTAAAAAAAAAGGTTTTGAAAAATTATTTTCAAAAAAGGAAATTTAAAGAAGCATTTTTAAAAGATAAAAATATTTTATTTTAAAAAGGCAAAGTCCACTCCCCAAAGCCATAGGTATTATCTCTTATCCTTCGTTTTGAATCTATCCTTTTTGTTTCAGCATGTCCCAAGAACTTAACTTGCCGGAAGGGGTACCAATACCTGGTTGGTTTAGACGGTTCTTAGAAGCAAGGGCCACTCAGCCTGGTCCTACCGTTCCTCCTCCCCCAACTGAAGGAAATCATCCAGCTGCAGCGGCACCTTTTCCTCCACCTCCTCCTCGGGGAAACACGTTTGCTAAGATATGTAAAGATTTTAAAGCTATGGGAGGAAGGGATTTCCATGGAACTGAGTCCTTCGTAGCAGCTAGAAATTGGCTGAAAGAAACTGAGGACCTATTCATCATCTTTGAGGTAGAAGATAGACAAAAAGTACAATTGGCAGTGTGGCTATTGAAGGGCGAGGCTTCCTACTGGTGGGAAGTCACTAATGCTGAAAGACCAGTGGAGACATGGGAGGACTTTAGGGCAAGGTTTGAGACTAAATTTCTCTCAGATGCGGAAAGAAGTTTGCAGTTGGAAAAATTCTTATTTCTTAAGCAAGGGGACAAGACAGTCAGAGAGTATGTGAATCAGTTTGATGAGCTGGCTAGGTTTGGGCTTGACCTAGTCAACACCCCGCACAAGAAGGCTCTCCGTTTCGTCAAAGGGTTGAATGAGCCATTACACAGTTTGGCCATGACCCATATACCCATGGGAGCCACGTATGAAAGATTGGTGCAAATGGCATTGCTGAATGAAGAGGATAAGGGCAAGAAGAAAGAGGGTTTGCAGCCTAAGAAGACAGACTTTAAGAAGGGCGGGAAAGGCAACAAAGAGAAGAGGAAGTGCAATTTCTGTGGCAAAGTGGGGCACTTAGTAAAGGACTGCCGGAAAAAGAAGGCCAAGGAGAATGGTGGGTGCTTTTCTTGCGGTGAGACAGGCCATAGGGCTAAGGACTGCCCAAAGAAACGAGGACAGGGGCAGAGGGCTGGATCCACCCCAGGGGCACAGGTCCATGTGCTAGAAGCGCCACCTCTGCAACAGCGAGGTATAAATACTTCTGTAGAAAGTGTAGTTTATCTTTATGATCACCCCGTTCGAACTTTATTTGATTCTGGCGCATCACACTCCTTTATCTCGTCTGCTTTAGTAGAATCTCTGCACCTAAAAACTAGTATGGTAGAGGACCCCTTAATTGTTTCAAACCCAATTGGGGGCCCAGCTCATTTGTCTATGATCTGTTTGGATTTGAAAATTTCTATTCTAAGTGTAGAATTTCAATGTAGTGCCTTTGTTTTGGGCTTTTCGGGTTATGGTTTGATTTTGGGTATGGATTGGCTATCCAGTAATGGGGCCATCCTTGATTGTGAGAAAAGGGTTGTTAGGCTCCTAACCCAACTCGGTAATACTTTGGAAATTTCTTGTAATCCCTCGTATGCGGTTATGCTTAGTTATCTTGAATCGCTAGATGCCTCGGTTGAAAATTTGCAATCAGTTAGAGTGGTCCGGGAATATCCGGATGTCTTCGAAGAGGTGAAGGGCTTGCCTCCGAAGCGGGAAATAGACTTCCGCATATATCTTGTAGATAATGCAAAGCCCGTTGCGTTGCCCGTTAGACATATGGATCCACGAGAAAGGAAAGAGCTCAGTAAACAGATTAAAGAGCTTCTAGAAAAGGGGTTCATTAGGAGGAGCATTTCAGAATGGGGCGCTCCAGTGGTGTTCGCTACAAAGGCGGATGGTTCACTCCGTCTATGTGTTGACTATAGGGAGCTCAACAAGCTAACGAAAAAGAATAGGCACCCTCTCCCTAGAATTGACGATTTATTTGACCAGCTTGTAGGAGCGTCTGTTTTCTCCCAACTCGATTTAGCAACCGGTTTTCATCAGCTAAGGGTGGCTGAAGATAGCATCGATAAAACGGCGTTCAGAACCCCAGACGGCTTCTTTGAATGGCTTGTCATGCCTTTCGGCTTGACAAATGCACCTGCTTACTTCGTGGACCTGATGAGTAGGGTATTTAGAGATTTCCTCAACAAATTCGTAGTGGTCTTCGTAGATGAT
Source organism: Allium sativum (assembly GCA_030737875.1). NCBI lineage: Eukaryota > Viridiplantae > Streptophyta > Magnoliopsida > Asparagales > Amaryllidaceae > Allium > Allium sativum. The sequence continues at coordinate 701,933,921 of CM060922.1, read as the reverse complement.
ATCCTTATCTTTTCAAAGAGTGAAGAGGAACATGCTCAGCACTTAAGGGCAATCATGGAAACTTTGCGAGTCCATCAACTAAAAGCCAAATTCTCCAAATGCCACTTTTGGAGAGAAGAGGTGAGGTTCCTTGGGCACATAGTATCCAAACAAGGGTTAGCAGTGGACCCTGCGAAGGTAGTGGCGGTACAGGATTGGAAGACACCAAGGAATGCAACGGAGGTCCGAAGCTTTCTAGGACTAGCAGGTTTCTACCGAAAGTTTATAAGGGATTTTGCGAAGATCTCAGCTCCGCTCACGAAATTGACTAAGAAGAATCTAGTATTCAATTGGGGTTTGGATTGCGAATTTGCTTTCCAACGACTGAAAAGGGCTCTTACAACAGCCCCAGTTTTGACGCTGCCAGATGGGAGCAAGATGTTCACTGTTTATACGGATGCATGTGGGACAGGGCTAGGCGCCGTCTTAATGCAAGAAGGAAGGGTAGTAGCTTATGGCGGGAGGCAGTTGAAAGTGCACGAAAAGAACTACCCAACCCACGATCTTGAGTTAGCCGCCATCGTCTTTGCACTCAAGTCTTGGCGACACTATCTCCTAGGTGAGAAGTTCGAACTTTACACTGACCATAAATCGTTGAAATATCTTTTCTCGCAGAAGGATCTTAATTTGAGGCAACAAAGATGGATGGAGTTTCTTGCCTCGTACGATTTCGAAATCTCCTACACTCCGGGCAAAGGCAACGTAGTGGCAGACGCGTTGAGCCGAAAGAAATTGACCCTAAGCCCGTTGTTTGTTGAAAGACAGAGCCTAGAGTTTATAGCCAGCTTCGACTTTAGGCCTTCCTCCGATTTCGTACCAGGCTTGCTAGCATCTCTCGAAGTGCGCCCAACTTTAGTGGATTCAGTAGGGACAGCACAACGCGAAGACCCTCAACTTGTGGAAATAATTGATAGGCTAATTAGGGGTGAAACTTCAAGTCACCTCAACAGATACTCCATCGACGATAAGGGTTTGCTAAGGTGAGACGGAAGACTATGCGTCCCACAGACAAAAGATTTAATAAAGAAGGTTCTCGAGGAAGCACATCACTCCAAGATGACGATACACCCAGGCGGAGATAAAATGTACAAAGACATAAAAAGGACTTTCTTCTGGAACGGCATGAAAAAGGACGTGGCAGAGTTCGTTTCTAAGTGTATGGTGTGCCAACAGGTTAAGGCGGAACAGAAAAAGCCTGGCGGACTGCTACATCCTCTGGAGGTCCCACAGTGGAAGTGGGATAGCATCTTAATGGACTTCATCGATGGGCTGCCTAGGTCTAGGAAAGGCAACACTAGCATTTGGGTAATAGTGGATAGGCTTACTAAAAGCGCCCACTTTTTACCTGTCAAAAGTAAAAGAACTGCCTCATCCCTAGCATCACTTTACCTCAAGGAAATCGTGCGACTCCATGGAATACCATCTAGCATTGTTAGTGACCGAGACCCCATCTTCACCAGCGAGTTTTGGCGGAGTCTGCAAGAAGCAGTAGGAACGCAGTTATGCTTGAGCACAGCCTATCATCCCCAAACCGACGGACAAACAGAGAGAGTGAACAGAGTTTTGGAAGACCTTCTAAGACTATGCGTCCTTGACTTCGGAGGGACATGGGAAGACCACCTTCCTTTGGTGGAATTTGCCTACAACAACAGCTATCAAGCAACCATCGGAATGGCGCCCTTCGAAGCTTTATATGGAAGACCGTGCCGATCGCCCACTTGTTGGTGGGAGTCTACTGATAAGCTCGTACTTGGACCAGATATGATCCGAGAGACCTCAGAGAAAGTAGACTTAATACGAAGAAGGATGAAGACGGCCCAAGACAGACAAAAGTCCTATGCCGACAAGAGGAGGACCGACCTTGAATTTGAGGTTGGAGACAGAGTTTTTCTCAAGGTATCACCGCTAAGGAACGTTGTTCATTTTGGAACCACAGGAAAGCTAGCGCCAAGATTCGTAGGGCCATTCCCTATCATCGAGAAGATTGGGAAGATGGCCTATAGATTAGAGCTACCCGAGAAGTTGGCTGGAGTCCACAACGTTTTTCACGTTTCACATCTCCGAAAATGTCTACATGAGTCTGCTGAAGTGGTAGAGCCAAATATCCTCGAAGAGGCCGAAGTGGAACGCGAAGCAACCATAAGGAGAGTTCCAACCCGCATCTTAGGAACGGAAGTGAAGAAGCTACGCAACCGCGAAGTCAAGCTCGTCAAAGTTCAGTGGAGCGACGCCGAGGGAGACGCGACTTGGGAAACTGAAGCTAGAATACGCACAGCCTACCCTTTTCTGTTCGAGGGTACATCCTTGATCTTTCATTTTCCTTAAGTTGCGCTTTTATCTATCTTTTTAGGTATATTTCCTCGACCTTATCTTTTAGGTAGAAACCCTTTGGATGGAAACATGTAATTGAAACATGTTATGTATGATGGTTGCAAGTGGTTGCAAGTGATTGCTAGTGGTTGCTCGTGGTTGCATATACACACACAATCTAGGTTTTAGATCGGCTCAGTCACTTCATATTGCATATGCATATATGTTTGTATTCGTATATGGTTGAACTTTAATGTGTTGTCATATGGATATTGCATTTGTATTGAATGATTGTGCACTCATGTAGAGTCAAGAATAGGAAAATTTGCATACAAAATGGATTCATGGCACCTACATAATTCGCATTAAGGAGGTCAACTGAATCAGTAGACCGCCTGATTTTGCATTAGATAAGTACATGTACACACACACTACGCATATGATCATAAAGCATTAGAAATCTTTTAAGGACAATGGATGCTCGTGTTTGATGGATGAGTAGATGGATGATTGGATGTTAGGATATACATTTTCCTACACTTGAAGATTTCGGGGACGAAATCCTTTTAAGTGGGGGAGAATGTAACACCCCGCGAATTCTATAACTGTGAAATTCACAAATTAAAGTATAATTAATTTCAAATCAAATAACTAAGGGAAACGGGATACGCCATTGCGTTCGTCTCGGAAAAATACGCGAAATAGAGTCCGAGTTTTCGAAAAACGGAGTCTGTATGAAGAAGATATGGCCTTCGAAAGTTTGAGAATCAAGTTTAAATTCAAACAGAATAAATCAGGTTTAAATTCGAAAATGGGGCCCAATGGGCCAGGGCGGAAAAACACCCGCCTGACCCACCAAGTCGACTGGGCTGTCGACCTGGTCTAACCAGGTCGACAGGCCTGTCGACAGGGCTGTCGACAGGGGTGTCGACCTGGTCCAGACCCAGGTCGAGCCCAGTCTAACCCGGCTGGCCTATTCTCTATGTGGTCGATTTTCTGTGGTCTGCTTTGTCACTAGGGCTAGGTGGCAAGTTTTAATTGGTCTCTCCTTAGAATGAATGGCTACGATCAATCCAAGCAACATCAAGGGTCCTAATCAGTTCCTAACCTCTATATAAACAACCCTAGACTAAACCCTAATCTATTCATTCAAAAATAAGAACATAGCCGCCATGTTGCTGAGGAACGACTAGGAGTAGCCACCAAATTGGAGAGAGGATTAGGAGGAAGATTCTAAAGCTTAAAGCAACCTAAACAAATCAATTCAACAAAGGAATTTGCGTCTTCAATCCCTAAACTAGAGAATTCATCACACCATTGTAAGTAGAGTATTACTTTGGTATGAATAAACAATTGTGTTGGTTTGTATGCTTGAATTGTGGCAATAAAGTAATTCATATTTGTGCGTTCTTATCAATTTGAAATATTATATACGTTTGGATATTTATGAATTATGTTATTCATTATAAAGAACTACATGCGGTAGTTCTATGCAAGTATACGTTTGGAATATTTCGCAAATTATGTAATCCATGTTGAAGCTACATGTATGTAGTTGATTTAAATTCATGCAAGTTTGGGGTTTGCTTCTATGCCACCATGATGTATATTTTTGTGCATAAATCATTTTGTAAGTAATTGGAACAAGTTTGGTTATTATCCATATGAAATTATGTTGAGAATTTGGCATCATGTATTAAGCCATGCTTTTGTACTAGAAAACCTATTTGCAAATTTATGAATATGGCTAGGCTATGAATGATATTTGGCATAATTGAAAACCATGATTAGGTCTATCTTGTTTACAAGAATTATATGATGACATATGTGGTACATGGCTAGGTTAGGTTCAAAAGGTCCCTTTTTGTAAGTTTACATGGCTAAAGTAAGAATCATGATTTCATGTTAGAAATATTTATGCCATGCTTATGTTTGACATTATGCCATGCTTATGCTAGAAATATTTATGCCATGCTTATGTTTGACATTATGCCTAAACAAAAATATAGGTTCATGTGACAATAATGATATCTCAATTACAAGTTCACATGATTTGATTCATGTCACCTATGTTACCACTATGCAAGTACACCAGTTTCTATTTTGTATTTCCAACGTCGTATTGCAAGTTCATGCGCTCACATTCCCCTCTTTGTGTATGTAATTACGCTTTAAGCCTCCCCTTTTCGCATGGCTAATTTGGGCTTTAAAAGGCTAAGCCCAAAATATATATAAACGGACGTGTTAAACGGGGGAAAATAACGTTGGGTTAAATTAATTAATAAATGAAAATATAAAGTAGAAGGGCCCAAATTCAAGTATGGGTTGGGCCCATGGTTGGTGTAACCTTTACACCATTAACTTAATAATGGGCCGCAAATATTTACATATAAGAAATAAAGAAGAATGACAAAATATGTAAATGTAGAAAATACGATGTGTTTAACCCGAGGTTGGATTGAGTTGTGATGTAAACCTGCCCGGAACCGCCCGGCTGTCCAGTAGTCACAACAATACCTATCCAATGTGAGAGGTTAAACATGGAGCCCAACAAGGACCCGAGGTTAGACTGAGTTGTGGCGTAAGACTGCCCGGAACCAACCGGCAACAGGCAGCCACAACAATACCTGCCTAATGTGAGAGGTCAGGGCCTTAATAAGACAATTAAGGCTGAGTCAGGATTGTTAGGATTAAGTGAACTAAAGACTTAATCAAAATGGAACATGCTAAACTAAACGGACTGGTGGGGGTTAGGTTAGAAAACACTTAACCAACTTAGCATGTGGTTAGAGATAGAAAACCTAGTAACGGGGGACCCTTTTCAGCAGTAACCCTAGAAGGTGTATCAGGAAACCCTGAAACTAGGCAGGGTGGGGCACGATTACTGGGCTGATTGTAAGAGGTCAAATCGACGGCGGTGGTGTAGCAGTGTAGGTTCTAACGGGGTGCGGGCGTGCACACACTCCGGCGCAGAAAAATAAAGCACTGGGCACCAGTAGCATACCTGTGCATTCTAAGGTTGTGTCGGGCCGCCGCCATGGGACTTGATACACCCCATGGTGGGACCAGCATAGGTAACTACAACATCGGGGGCCGTAAGACACATGTAACTATGCGAGTAGGAGCCGATCATCATAGAATGGATCACATCACCCTGATTATGGGGTGCCAGTTGGGAACTAGTTTATATGGGTTCAGAGATTAACATGGGGTACGATAGTATATTCGACCCTAGACAACTTAACCAAGTTTATTGTGCTTGCCCACTTCCTGTTTATACTTATCATACCCAGTTCTTTATTCATATACAAAATAGTACTAGACTTACTCAGGCTTTATGTCTGACTCTACTTTTCTTTCGTCTTCTTTCTTCCGTTTCCCCCCCCCCCCCAGGTCCTCAGGGAGGGAACACAGCAGCTTGATCAGCCTTGACATCCAGCTTGAAGAAGAGAAATGTATTGCTTGGACTTTCCTGCTTTGAACTATGGGTTTGGACTATCCACTATGGGGCTTTTGCAGTTTATCTACGTTTTATTTATGCTTCTTTAAATAATGTACTCAAGACAGATTATGAAAATGTTATGTTATGTTTTTGGGAAGGATGTAAGACAATTATGGTGATGTTTTGTAACACGTATTTGACTTTATGAAATAAAGTTTGTTGTTCTTCCGCTGTTTACAAATATGTGTTCCTATATCTGTCTTGTATATCTGTGACTTATACTTATAAACCTCCACCAAAATTAGGGCATTCCCTTTGAGAGTGACCCTAACGGAGGTGGGGTGTTTCACTATATGTCGCGTATGCAGAGATTTTGCAAACTAAGCTTACTTTTAAAGACTTGAAATTCTACTATCTTTTCAAGCACCGTTCCACAGCGACTCCAAATTTCTCTTTCTTTGAATCAGTAGCCAACAGGAAGGTTCTGTCCGATGGTTACAGCAACATTGGGGATCCCAAAGCTGATTGGTTTTACATAAAACACCAGGCTGGGTGTGCGAGGAGGTGGCTCAAATCTAGTAAGTTTCGAGCCTCCAGATGCATGACTGAATTACATAATCGAAGTATTAACATGTTTCCTTTTCCTTTGCGCAGATCACACATTCCCCAAGACAGAAGGCTCAGTGTATAACGATCGATTATCCCGTCTTCTAAAAAGCAAATCTGACTTCTTGAGAATCAAGAAATGTATTACCGACGAAAACCCTCACAAACATTATCTTTTGGACATAAGATTCGGACTTGGCACGAGCGGCAAACCTTACAAGTATGTATCCCCAATTGAAGGAGAAGGAACTTCTCAAGTTGCAGAGACGACTACTCTTCGCAAGAGTCCTTCGCTGATGATTAATCAAGATGACGAAGATTTAAACGTGCATAAAGGAGATGAGGGACGAGCTGATAAATAAAAGGAGGTTCCAACCTCCGAGGAGTAGTCTCCACTGAGGAATTCATCGCCAGTTGAGTCTGTCGCTCACGACGAATTAACGGAAGAACAGATTTTCGGGGAATTAAGTAAAATTCCTTTGCCAGATGATATTTATACCCAAGAAGATTTCGAAGGGGAACCAATTTTACCCCTTTTCGAAGAGACGGGTGCCCCGGTTGGAGAAAAAGAAGTTACCCAGATGAGCCTAACTTCGGGCCCTGGTCTGTTTCAAAAAAGGGGATTCCACGGGATGCACAAAACACATGCACCATTTATTATAACACTCTTTTGCTAATGTGGTTCACAATTCTAACACGCACTTGTTTTCTTCGCAGGAAAAATGTCTCGCAAACGGTCTTATTCCTACCGTTCCCTTCGCGAGGGCACACCAAGCCTCCTTCCAGATTCTGAGCACACTCGTAGCGATAGTCGGGGAAGGGATAGTCGTCGACCCCGGGATTCTCATCAATCTTATCCTGCACGGCTTCGATCTCCGCCGAAGCAAAGTTATGGAAAGCCACATAGTCGTCCAACGCCACTAGCTGGGGGAAGAAACTTCCTAGAGATTTAACCCCTCGAAAAAGCACTCCTTCTCATGCCCAATCTTCTAAGAAACACGTCGAGCCAAAGGACAAGGACAAAGATGAGGGCAGAATTATAGAGAAGGGGAAGACAGTTCCTACTTCCTTTGGTGAGTGTGGCTTGGATACTACTGCTGCAAGGGATGTTTCCCCTAGTTCTGAGATCACGGCCATGTTAGAGCGTTTACAAAAACAGTTTCCCGACATTTACTTTGAGAGGATGGTGTTCGTCCCAGATCTTGAACCGGTCCCCCAGTATTGGGACACAGAGGTGATAGGGTATGTGTGCCATGCAGCTAAACAATACGGGGTAATGAAGAAGCATGCTGCTACACTCTCTTCTATCATCCGCCGGATGAAGACGGACGCAGCCAGGGCCAGAGTAAAGATTGACAATGATTCTAGGGCTAAGTGCAAAATGGAAAAAGAACTGGAGGATGCACAAGCCCAACTAGCTTTAGCTCGGCGAGATGCAAAGAATTACAAGTCTGAGTTGGAAAGTGCCAGGGAGCGTTTTCGCAATGAGCTTGACTTAAATAGCCAGGAACGGGTGGCCCTGAGGAAAGAAATGGAGGATCTCAGGGCGGTTAACACTGAACTGAAGACAGTACATGATTGCTTTTCTGCTGAGAAATAGGCTTGGGAGAAAGAGAAGGCGAGCTTAAAAAATGACCTTGCCCTTGCCAAGAAGGAGAAGGAGGTTCTAAATGATCAACTCGCTCAAGCTGAGGAGCAGGTAACTGTCGCCGAAAGCAATGCCAATAGTGCTCTTGAGTCAGCAGCTGCTACGGCTGACAAGCTTGCCGAAAAAGAGAAGGATATAGATAGCTTTGAAGAATTGTTGTTCGATTTCTTTGGTCAAGTTATCAAGCATCGAGATATCTCTTGGATTCCCGACTATATGTTACCTTGGCCAATATATGGGCCGCAATTGTTGAGGGCGAGAAGCGGCGACTGGGGGTCGATGAAATTGACGAGCACCAACTGATGCAAACCTTTCTCAGAGGTAAAGAGCCCGCGGCTTTGGAGGAAGGTAGACGCCTTATCCACTAGGAAATGGAGAGGGAGAAGAGCAGGCTCAAGGGTAAGGATAAAGTTGGTGAGAGGTCGAGTTCGATAATAGAGCCCAGAACCTCTGAAGTTGAGGGATATAACCCCGATGATCCATTGATCCCCTTGGCACCTACTCCTCCGATTGTCGGGACCACCAGTACAAGTCTGGGAGATGAGTCAGCCAAAGGTATCTCCATATTTTCTCCACAGTTCATTAAAGCAATCGTAACTTGTCGTCGTCTCATGGGACAGACAACTAACATGGCCACATCTCCTCCCGATTTGCTAACCCTTATTTCTAATGGTGTAGGTACCAAAGTGGTCGAAAAGGGTGCAGAGGAGAAGGCAGAGGCTGATAAGGTTGAGATTCCCCTGAGTTCTGGTATCAAAGCTTCCGAGATCTCAAAGCAAACTGGGGGCTTAACCATTGATAGAGTCACAATGGCACCCGTGGAGCCTGGCGCTGGCGCTCCTACAGACGTCGAGATCATTGGTGCTCTGCATGACTCAGACGACGGTCATGGAGGTGAGGAAGAGAAGGTAGAAATCATTGACGAGGCTAAGGGTGATGATAGTGAAACTTTGGCTGACATACAGGCTAGGAAGGAGAAATAGTTGGCTCTTAAGAGGGAGGAACAGAATCCTGTGTTCGTGACCCCTATTTCTGAAATCGACCCCAAGACCGGGTTGGTTATAAGATTCTCTTCTAGATCGATAACTTCACAGCTTACCTCCGAACCCTCCAGTCCTTCTCCGGAGCCCCTTGTCGACAAGAGGAAGAGGAAGAAAAGTGACCACTCCGGTACTGATAAAGAGGAGTTAGAGAAACAGAAGAAGGACAAGAAATCAAAGCCATCTCCCAAGCGCAAATAGAATGCAGCTATTGGCTCATGTTTTAGTTTTAGGATTTCTTTTGGCCAAAAGATGTAGTCGTAAGATTGGCCCTCACTTTTTGCTTAGTTTCTTGTTTTTTGTATATCCGTTTCCAGTAAATAAGGACCTATTTCTTTTGCATCACAGTGTTCCTGCAAATTCATCGTGTTAGCAAAGTTTAAGTAATCATAATTGAAGCTTTCATAGTTAAATGTTAAAGTTGTAAGTAGCGATCATTAATCATAACGAAAACAATCATCGGGAAATACATGTGCTAAGTAATCGTGTAGTAATGCATGTATACATTCCTAATTGAGCGTCACTATAGTGCCTAGCCAGGGCGTGTTGGCGATCGATTAGAATTATATTCGTACTACCCCGATCTTTCCATAGGGTAATGGTTCTTGCGGCGCTAAATCTCTAGCGCTTTTGTACTCTCCCGATCCTTCAACGGGTTAGAGTTTGTGTGGCACTAAGTCTCTAGCGCCTTTATACTCTCCCGATCCTTCAGCGGGTTAGAGTTCGAGCTCGATTTTTGGTCTGCTCACCGATCCTTCAGCAGGGCAGAAGTTCTAGGGGCGCCAAGTCTCTAGCGCCTTTATACTCTCCCGATCCTTCAGCGGGTTAGAGTGTTGCCAAGGCGATTTTATCATGGTACACCTTCACGCCTCGGGGATGTCATCTTCGCGTCCTTTATATTCTCTCCCTGATCTCGGGAGTTAAGTTGTAATGCAATTTACCATGCTGCACCTTTTGAAGCTTTAATCATCGCGAACTTTTCGATATGCTGAACGGTATTTTGAATTAGTTGTTTTGAGATTACTACATAAATTTAAAACATTTTCCTGAAATGGTAACAGTATATATATTGATGAAAATTAAAGAGTAGATAAGAAATGGTGCAGTAAGGGTAAATAACACACAACATTTTTATAGTGGTTCGGTCGAATCATGACCTACGTCCACTTTATAATCATTTGTTCAAATAACCAGACTGGTCTTAGGAAAGTCGAACCTTTTTACATGGTTCTAAAAACAAAAGAATAAAACTGACACTTTTTATGTCAGGTAAAGCCGCGAATGCTGGGCATTCCACACTCTGGGGATTTCTTCTCCATCTACGGTCGCTAGCTTGAAAGTTCCATTATCAAGCCTTCGTAAAATGGAGTACGGTCCTTCCCATTTCGGGCCCATATGTACCGGGGGCGGAAAGACACGTTTCAGAACCAAGTCTCCGGGTTCGAATGTGCGAGCTCGGACTCTTCTGTTGTAGTACCGAGCTACTTGTTGTTTGTGCCTCAAGGCACGTAAGTCGGCTTCGTCCCTTTTTCCTCAATCATGTCCAAGGATTCAAGGAGCAACTCATTGTTGGTCATCGGGTCGTAATAAATGGTACGATGGGATGGTACTTCTAACTCAACCGGATTAACTGCTTCAGCTTCGAAAGCAAGGGAAAACGGGGTGTGACCCATTGTCGACTTGTACGTCGTTCTGTAGGCCTATAGTGCCAGGGGCAATTCATCGACCTACATAGCTTTGGCCCTCTTCAACCTTTTCTTTAGAATGGATTTGATCACCTTATTTGCTGCTTCAACCTGTCCGTTCGATTGCGGATGTGTCACAGTGGTGTATCTTTTCACGATGTGATACTTCCGACAGAAATACCGAAACTCTGTACTGTCGAATTGGGTCCCATTGTCGTTTATGATAACTTTTGGAATCCCAAATCGACAGATGATGTTCTTAACGACAAAGGTGATCACTCGTTTGGTCATGATTGTGGTCAAAGGCTCTTCTTCTACCCATTTAGTAAAATAATCCACGGCCACAATAGCGAACTTTGCCCCGTCCTTTGCTATGGGAGGCTCCCCATAATGTCAATTCCCCACATAGCAAAAGGCCACGGGCTAATCATTGTCTTCAATTGGTTAGGTGGCGCCCTAGGGATTTTGGAGAACTTCTGGCTAGCATCACAACGTCGTGCATGCTTGGCTGCATCCTTGTTTATAGTGGGCCAGTAATAGTCGTATCGCAATATCGTCTTTGCCAATGTTTTCCCTCCTGTGTGGTCTCCATACTCACCTTCATGGACTTCCTTCAGCACACACTTGATGTCATCGTGGGCAATGCACCGGAGGAGAGGCATCGAGAAACCCTGCCTGTACAGGACTTCGCCTTGCAACACATATCGGGAAGCCTTCCGTATGACCGCGCGCCTCTCGCTTTTCTTATTTGGGAGTGTTCCGTTCATCAAAAAATTCTTCAATGGGATCATCCATAACTCCCATTCAGGTTCAGTTTCCAGTACCGGATCAACTTCCATCTGATCCACACTGGGGAACCGTAATACTTCAATCGGGACTAGCTCCGTATGTTCTGGATTATCGGAACTAGCCATCTTTGCTAACCTCTCTTTGATTCTCTGCTCGAGGAATGTGAGATATACTATGGTGCTCAAAACCACCCAACAATATTCTTACTTTTTCCAGTTATGATATCAACCTTGGACTCTTAGCCTGAACTTTTTCATTAACTTGGTTCACGACCAACTTGGAGTCACAAAAGATGTCTAGCTTTGTTACCCCTAGTTCCTTTGCAAGCTTCAATCCGGCAATCATAGCTTCATCCTCGGAATCATTATTGGTCGCGTGGAACTCCAATCTAAGAGCGTAGTATGTTATCTGTTTCTCTGGAGTTTCAAGGACCACTCCGGCACCTGATCGTTTGTCATTTTTAGCTCCATCGGTATATAGTTTCCAGGCATTAGGGTCAAGGAGTAACTTTGGCGGATCATCTTCTTCAGTTTCCACGTCATCTTCTGGGATGGTAAATTCGGCTATAAAGTCTGCAAGTGCCTGCCCTCTTATCGACCTCCGAGGTTGGAAGTTCAGGTCGAATTGACTCAGTTCGATGTTCCATTTGAGCAATCTTCCCAATGCTTCTGGCCTTTGTAGGACTTGCATAAGCGGGTGATCAGTATAAACAGTAATAGGATGAGCTTGGAAGTAGTGACAAAGCTTCCTAGATGCGATCAGCAAACTATACACGAGCTTTTCTATCTTTGGGTAATTTCGTTCTGCGGCTGCCAATTTCTTGCTCACATAGTATACTGGTCTTTGCACCTTATCCTCTTCTCTTACCAGAGCCGAACTAGTCGTGTGGGATGACTCTGCCAGATACACGAATAAATCCTCGTGATCCACAGGCTTAGATAGTATCGGGGGTCTCTCCAGATGATTCAACAGATTTTGGAAATCTTCTACACAATCAGGAGTCCATTTAAAGTTGCGCTTGCCTCGCTTTATTAATTCGAAGAACGGGATGCATTTATCCGTAGCTTTTGAAATAAATCTGCTTAGCGCTGCGACTTTTCCAGCAAGGCTTTGCACATCTTTAATCTGCTTTGGTTCTTGGATATTTCGGATTAATGTAATTTGGTCTTGATTGATCTCGATTCCACGCGAGCTTATAATGAACCCTAGGAATTTTCCAGATGCTACCCCAAACGAACATTTCAAAGGATTCAATTTCATCCCATATTTTCGGAGAATTTGAAACATCTCTGCCAAATCGTTGCTATGATCGGACGACTGTCTGGACTTTACCAACATATCGTCGACGTATACCTCCATCGTTTTCCCAATCTGGTTGTAGAACATCCTATTCACCAACCGCTGATATGTTGCGCCAGCATTTTTCAGACCGAAAGGCATTACCACATAGCAATATAATCCCAAATCTGTAATGAAGCTGGTATGCTCTTGGTCTGGGACATGCATAGGGATCTGATTATATCCTGAATAGGCATCCATAAAGGAAAGGAGTTCATGACCTGCAGTTGAATCTACTAATTGATCGATTCTAGGCAACGAGAAACTATCCTTCGGACAAGCTTTGTTTAAATCAGAGAAGTCGATACACGTTCGCCACTTTCCATTGGCCTTTTTTACCAAAACCGGATTTGAAATCCAGTCAGGGTACATCAAATCTTTAATAAATCCATTACTCTTCAGTTTCTCGACTTCTTCTTTCAAAGCGGCAGACCTTTCTAGACCCAACATTCGCCTTTTCTACTTGACAGGGGGATGTTTCGGGTTAATGCTTAGCGAATGGCTCATAACCGAGGGAGATATCCCACACATGTCTGCATGGGTCCAGGCAAATACTTCCAAGTTAGTTTTCAGAAAATTTGTTAATTCCTTGGCTCGAACAGGATCTAACTAGGATCCAATCTTCAGGACCTTCTCTGGGTCACTATCATCGATTGGTACATCCAAAGTTGCTTCATTGGGAGTCGCCATTCTGCCCCTAGGCTCTTCATCCTCTCTGGGATCTATGTCCTCGGGCAACTCTCTGGGCGACCCTCCCAAAGGTACTTCCTTTAGTTGCTATGACGATTACTCCCTTGGAGGGGAGGAGCCACCTTTCGCTTCTATATCTCTTCCTTTGCGGAGCAGTTTTAACTCTGCAATGTAGCATGCTCGTGCCACAACTTGATCTCCTCTAACAATACCCAAACCAAAATCCGTGGGAAATTTCAACAATAAGCACCAGGGTGCAATACATGCCCAGAATTTGGCTAGGGCCGGTCGGCCCAAGAAGGCATTGTACGGCGATTCAATATCCAAGACCATGAAAGGGAGGATCCTCACTCTCTGGCGTTCCCCTTCCCCAAGGGTTACTGATAATTCCACGTATCCTATTGGAGCGGTCAAGGCCCCATTAAATCCGCGTATCCACCCTTCACATGGCTTTAAATCCTTCAGCTCGAGTTTCATTTGGTCGAACGTTTTCTTGAACAAAATGTTGACGGAACTCCCATTATCTACCAAGACCTTATGAACTATCGCTGGGCCAATGGTGACGGTGATCACTAACGGATCTTCAGTTGGGGAGTGTACTCCAATACTCTCTCGCTCGTGAAATATGACGTCATCGGACATCGTCTTTTGTTGCTTAATCGGAGCGCTGTCCTCGGGGTTACTACACTCTCCCACTTCGAGATGCTGTTTAGCTGCATTTATATATTGATCCTTAGCTCTGAAACTGTGCCCTGCTAGGTGGAGCCCACCAATTTTAGTATTGATAACGATATTTTTTCCTTTTTGTTGAGTCGTCGGTTTAACAGTAGGTTGGCTTTGGTTTGGGGCTTGTACGACTTGCCCCCTGTCCCTGGGAGTCACCTTATACTCATCAAGCTTCCCTTCTCGGAGCAGCCTTTCAACCACGTCTCTCATGTGACGACATTCGTTTGTGGAATGACCGTGGATCTGATGAAAAAGACAGAATTTCCCAGTCTCACGCTCTTTCTCGGTAGAATCTCTCGGAGGAGGTCTTTTATAGTGGAGGAAATTATATGTATCTAGGAAGATGTTCTCCAATGTATCATTTAACGGTGTGAAGTTCTCAAATGGTCTGGACCGGGATCTCCTCTAATAGTCGTTTCCTCGATTTCTCTTCCAATTATTGTTATTATTATTCCCTGATTGGCAACCGCTGTCTTGATTCTTGTTCCCAACATTAACTTCAACCTTTCCTGAGCTATCTCCCATTTGCTTGATGGCCACGTTGCTTTGGATATCTTCCTTATCAGTAGATTTTCCTTTTCGATAAGCGTATATCTCCTCCTGACGCAGGCGAATATTGGCTTTTTCATAAAATATTTCTCTGGTCGGGGGAGGTTTGCCAGCCAGATATCTTCCAAACTCGGTATCTTTATCGACGCCATCGATCAAGGCCATCAACACAGTTTGCTCATGCGGATCTTTAACTTCTGTGACAACCAAGTTAAAATGATCCAAATATGACCTCAGGCTTTCGTCTGGTCGTTGTCTAATGAGGGATAGCTCGATCACATTCTTAGACCTATGGGCATGAAGACGGAATTGGTTTACGAATTTCACACTCAATTCCCTGAAGCTGGATATTGACTGTGCTGGAAGGCGGGTAAACCACAATAACACCACATCTTCCGAGAATATAGGGAACACTTTACATTTAACCGCGTCTGTAGCTGTAGCGGCATTCATTGACCAGGAGTACCGCATTAAATGCTGGATGGAGTCAGTCCTGCCCGTATAGCGATTCATGGTTGGCATATTGAAGCGCCTCGAGAATGTAACATCCAGTATGTCGTCAGTAAAAGGTGTGTGACTGCGGTCTATGCCCCAATCTTCATTCCTCTGTCCACGGCTATCTACCATGACTTGTCTAATCATTGCTTCAACCTCTGCATGGGTCAGGGTAGATTCGGGATCAGCACTCCTTGCCTGACGTCCTCCTCCGGCGTTTCTTTGACGTGCTTCTATAAAATCTGGGCCTTGAGCAGAACTCCCTTGCCCCCTGTTGTCGCGGTCGATCATGCGACAAGCGGGAGGCATGCTATTCCTTGGTGGTAGAACAGGCTCATTTAAGTTGCGGTTACTAGTTCCCTGATTAAATGCCTCCGCTTCACGAGACGGAAGCGACCCAAATCGAAGTCGTTTTATGTTTTCGGGCCTTTCTAATGGGGACCATCATTGGTTCCTTTGGGGCTTGTAATGTCCCGTATTTTCTGACCATTAATTGGAACTATTTTATTTATTTTATATAAAAGGGGAAATCATTAAAAGTTCGGGATTTTTAATGTTGGTTTTAAATTCTACTAATGGCAATTTGTATTACTAAAAATGACGATATTAATTCATTATCATTAGATGTTTGAATTTTAATTTACATTGACATTATATGAGATTTACAATTCAAACAAAACATACTAGTGCAAGGCAAAACGGACAAAAACAATTGATGGTTGGATTCAAGGACAGCAAGCATGTCCAGTGAGAAATAGTAAATAGAATTCCACCATAATAAAAACTGCTATGCAAATAGCAAAATACACGACTAAAATATATAACAGTAGACTCAACAGTAAGATCATAATATTAGATAGTTAACAAGACACATATAGTACAATATCACCAAATCTTTTACAATCAAAACAGCTATATATTTATATGTATAACCTCATGTACAAACTGTCCTGAAATTCATACGATATTTTACAGTTCAAATCTCGAGTTGAATAAACAATTCAACAGCTGAAAGAGACAATACAATTGGACATCAAGAATAAACAAATTAAAAGATTTGTATACATAGACCACTTGAACAAGAAATTTCGAACAGGCCATGTGAATAAAGAAGACTTGAAATCCAACCAAATCTTCACTGTCTGATAAGTGCAGCCTTCAAAGCACTATTGCCATCAGTGAATCAACCTGAGAAAGAAGGAAGGAAAAGACAGCTATTAATAGCTAGAAAATATATTATATGTAGATATATATAAGGTTGAAAGATTTGCAAAAGATAAAATACAACAGAGGATCGAATAAATGCACAACACAATCAAACAGAACAGCTATGTATTTTTACAGCTAAGAATGTACAATGCAAAACAAAGGTAAGACAATTCAAATTCAATCTCAGTACAACAAACATGCCATGTTCCTTTCACTAAAACAGTAAAATCAACAGTGAGCCTAACAGTAGGAAACAGGGGATAAACAGCTAGAAGAATTAAAATAAAACAAACAAAATATATATGTCCACATTTAAAATCAGTAAAACAAGGTAATCAGATTGACAAAACAATTCGAACAGACAAAGAAAGATATGCATCAAATCTTCATAGATCTGGAACAGCTAAGGAATAGCTAGAACAGCTATATTTTTTTATATAGCTTAACAGCTAAGAAAATGAACAATGTAGAGAGAAAGAAAAATCAATTATATGAATATATTTTTGAAACAGCTAAGGATATATTAAATTTGTACCATAAACTATTAAACAAGATATACGCAGTCCCAAATCTTCAAATGATAGGGACAATTCAATAGCTTGATAAATCCCTAATCTATAGGGAAACAGTTCGATCATTTATATAAGATTTGGTACAGAAAATCAACGCAAAATCTCAGACAAGTACTACTATACTTTTAATCAAATACAGGCATCTATAATAGGTGGGTTCTCCAATTTCCGAATGAAGTAACAGTGCATAGCCTCACTAAATCTAAGCCCTAACCAGTCGATCAGTGTAGGTATACGTCTGAACAGGGTAGTACATCACTAAGTCAACACCAATCTATACATTGCCCTGTCAAGTATCATCTCAATCACAACCAGATTCGATCACTACGCAAGCCTGAAATATCATATCAACATACCACAGTTCGATTGTAACAGGACTGAAATGAAAGGAGATAGCACCTAAGAACTAGGATTAACCCTATGATTTTACAACTCAAGTATTGACCTTTAGAACGAATTCGACTATAAATAGGCATTCATATTCGTTGTTTCAGAACACAACAGAAAAGGAGAAATCGAAACAGAAATTATATAAACAGGAAGTAGATTTAGGAAAAGAAAATACTTAGCTTTTATGGGGAAGGCTTCGACCTAGGTAAATCGGAAAGGACGATTTCCGTTAGTTGAGCGTGGTGGTCCCTGCAGTGCTGGACGGAGACAAAAAGGGGTCGGACTTGGAAGCCTGGATGGCAGCGTCGCTGGTGAAACTGGAGATGTAGGGTCCGGCGTTAGCAGGTGTCGGCGGCGAGATCATCAAGGTGTTGTAGGGTTTTCTTTTTCTCCATTTTGGAGTGGCGGCGGATGATGGAAAAATGGTCTGAGGGTTTGAAATGAGAGGATCCGATGGTTTTTGGATTTAAAAGGAAAAGGGATGCGGGCTTGAAACGAGTGGGCTGAAGATAATTAAGGTAAGGCCCAAAATTTATTTATTTGTTTAGTTTAAATCTAAATGAAAGTTAATTTAAGGTATTAACTAAGGAGTTTTTAAAATTTAAAGTAAGCTGATCTACTTAACGAAATTTAAAAACCCTTCCATTCTGGTACCTTGCGGGTCTAGATTGGTCGTGTTAATTTCGTTAACCAGTTTAAACGTATTTAGTTATTTGTTTAATATAATGAAGTTATTAGTAAATGTGATTAAGGATTATCGTTTTAATTAATATAATTAATTTAACTTGAAAATAGGGATTTAAGGAAATCAGTTAGGATCTGTATAACAAGGTTATTAGTTCAATTAATAGAATTAGTTCATTTATAACTAAGGATTTAATTAATTTAAAGGCGTTAATATTTGAAAATTTATAACTCGTTCATATATGAACAGAAATGGACAAACCAACTCGTGTTATGATAGTGACTACAAGCAGAACAAAACCAGGACAAAGCTGGCGATAGTGAAATCAAGGTGAGTTAATTCTCACACCTTCTGGAATTCTGTGATGTGGTAAATTCATACTAAAATATAATTTACCGTTAAAAATATAAATTGGTTGATTGGTTGCTATTGGCTGATTATTGGTTGCTGTTATCTATAGATGATTGAATTTATTTCATATATTATTATGAAACGTATAACGAGCTGTGATGCAGGGAAGGACAGGTTGGAGGGATCCGACCGGATTCCTCAAATATTATATATATTGTTTGTTGTTTCATATCGTTGATATGTGAACTAATTGAACCCCTATGGTCGTAAAACCTGTTTGAGTGTGATGGTTGAACAGACATTCCCCGTGTTGTGTTTAAAATCAACCGACAGTGTGGGTTTGGTATTTGGCAGTGAAGGGCCTCAAATGTGTTGTTTTAGACGTCGATTTACCGTTCGGTGAATTGACGCGGTTTAAAAATTATAAATTGTTTTATAACTGGACTGAAGCTTTTCAGATATTTTATATAAATAATTAAATTGGAAATTTATAAATATATATATATATATATATTTTAAATCAAGTTTATGTAAGAATTTCATTAAGGGGATTATAATCCAAGTTCAAACAAGATTGGTATAATGAGAATTCGATTAAAGAATGATTAATCGACGATGAAGTTTGATCGAAAAAGTGAAAAAAGTTATAAGGAGATTTATGAAACCAAGTTTTAAAAATGAGATTTTTGAATAAAAATGGGGAGTAAATATAGAAATAAGATTTGTCTTAATTTAAGAAAAAGGGAATTTATTAAACTCAAAGGTTATAATTGAAATTGTGGTTTAAGATTAAAAATATGTTTAGTGGAAAACTTACTTAATTAAGGGAATTAAGTAAAAATGGATTATTAAATGATGATTCCGAATATGAGAAATGGTTTATAAAACCCGACTTGAGATCAAGGTGGTAACGAGATTTAATATAAGGGTTTTAAGTTATAAATTAATATTATTCTGAGGTAAGAACGTTGTCGATCAAGGTCTGAGAGGTAACTAAAATACCCCAACTTGATTGGCTTCACTATTATCAAAGGATGATATTAGTTTGGAGTGAGTAAAGTGGTGAAATTGGTCTTACCTTATACAAGGAATATCGAACTTTGATGTAAGGTTTTGGAATTTAAATAATATGACGATATTAGTTCAAAGGGGATAAGAATATTGTTTTCAAATTATAGTGAATATCGTTTATTCAATTAGAGTTGATCAAATATAGTTAGAGTTAAGCAAAATATAGTTATTCAGGAAAAGTTACCATTGCATACGACTGCTAGCGTAATTCGCAGGGCTGTAGATAGCCTACGGCGGTCGGATGTTTCCTGGGGGAATCAGGTGTAACCATTGTGATCGCTGCGATCTAGAGTCAAGCGAATAGAGTTAAATCAAATATTAGAGTTGACTAACGATTTTGTTAAATATAATTTAAAAAGGCCAGGTATTGCAAAGTACCGAATCAGAAACACATATTCACACTATTGTATTTGATGGTTAAAACACCGACTATCAAACCTGACCAATACGATTGTTGGTATGGAAAGACCGGGATCGAATTTATATTCGAAAACCATTCCGACCAACCAATACGTGAAAATATCAGAAGACGGTCGAGATGGAGCATTGAAGACCGTGGATCTTCATAAGCGGAGGAACTGCTAAGAATCTCGGGTTTAGCGGCCAGAGATAAACTGTGGTTTCGTCGTGGTTGGAATCCACGGGTTGCAAGGACTACTCGCTACTGATCCATGGGGTGATTCCTATATGAGATGCGGTAGGAGAATGCCTTCGGTTCATCCTGTTCCTGGATGACTTGTATGGACGAGTGTCTGACAGAGTATTTCCAAAGGGGTCACGTACGTTGATTTCTTCAAACGTACGATAGTTGGTGACGGAGGACGACGGTTCTCTTATCAACTAGAGTATTTTTGTGGACGTCAATTAGTGATGTCTGGCGGATCTGACGATGTGGCATTCAAAGTGAATGGTGGCCAGATGTTCACAGAGGAATTCTAGCCTCAAGCCT
The DNA here is from genome assembly GCA_030737875.1 of Allium sativum. Taxonomy (NCBI): domain Eukaryota; kingdom Viridiplantae; phylum Streptophyta; class Magnoliopsida; order Asparagales; family Amaryllidaceae; genus Allium; species Allium sativum. The sequence continues at coordinate 701,913,337 of CM060922.1, read as the reverse complement.
CATCAACCGGGAAATGACAAAAATCGGGCAGGCAGCATGGCTATGTGGGTCGCTCCCATTAGGGTGTATAATCACCTATCTAGAGAAATTCCTTTTGTTTCTTTAATCTTTCGATGCTGTCCCTTTACGGGAGACGGTGGTTTGAGCCCAACCGTCGGTGATATACATTCGATACACTCAAGCGAAATGAGTGGTCGGTCATGTGAGGGCCGGGTTGCAAGACGTTCTTGTTGAACCCAGTGTATTCGCCTCTAGAGATACACGTGCGGAAGGTGGTCCCATACCTTGTCAAGGTTGGAATCCAATATCCAATAAGTGCCCGCGGTTTTCGTTTGTATACTATATATGGGGAGCGTGAGATGCAAGCGTTCCTCTAGATTGTTATTTACTTGTATTTAGACATTATCATAATATCAGATCAAAGTATGATTTCAAAAAAAACGTTTGGGTTATAGTAAGGTAAAAACCGTCCGTGTTTATGTGTGGACTGGTCTTACTATTATCCTTTTGTTTCGAAAAGGATTTTCCAAAGTTAAACAAGTGTGTGTTCTGTGAATTTATCACTGATAGTATTCCAGACTGACCCGGTGTAATTTGTTCTAAATCAAATGTGCTCGGGTCAGACCGAGTATGTTCCAGGTTAGGTTTCGCTTGGAGATTCAGGAGCTGGAAGCAGGCGGCTTCATCGTTAGTTATATACAGATACTATTCCGCTGTGATTAATGAATGTTGTACTCTGATGATTGGTATGTATACAAAGTCTTTTGTATAAAGGTATTTGATATTATATTTTATTCGTTCCGTTGTGAGATTCTGATGTGTTCTTCTTCTTTCTTCTATTCTAATACTTCTTTCTTTCTATTCTCACCCTCTAAATTCTTTCTCATGACAATCTGGGGGTTCGATACTTGGGTTTTGGCAAGTAATACGGGTTTATGTATTGTTGTCGAAGGCTCGAGTGTCGTCCTTTTCCCCGGGTCGTTACAGTGGTATCAGAGCTATTGGTTTAAGAATAACCTTGGCTCTGTGGCGTAACTCGATAGAGATGGGGTTAGTAACACCCTATATTGAGTTTGAGTGTATATATATGAGAGCGTATTTGTAAATTTTATATACAAATGATTTGTATTGTGTTGTTAATCGGTTCAAGTGTTGAAAAGCGTTGAACTGGTAATCGACACAAAATTGTTTTGAAAGGAGGGTAAATGAAATAATTTTACCCAAATATATTTTTGTATTAAAAGGAAATAATTTTATGAAGATATTATGTTGTGTGAATGAAATTCAAAATTGGGTTAAAATTTTGAATTGAAACTTAATTGGGTTAAGTGAAATCGAATTAATCATATGGAATTAAATTAAAGTTGTAATTAAATGAATTTGAATTAAATTAAATAAATGATAAGTTAAATAGAAATCGATCGAATAATTGGTTGATATCCAAATATGTTGAATTAAATTAAATAGTAATATTGAATGTGAATTTGGTTGATTTGATTGAGATTATGATGCCCTGAGTATTAATTGTTAGTTAGACAGGTTGAATATAATCCATCCAGGGATTGATAAAGAATTAAATAAACTGCTGATTTTTTTTTAGAACTTAAAATTTGAAAATTTTGTTTTATCAAGATAAATTGGTTTTGATTTGAAATAAATTATATTTTTAAAGTTAACAGGAGTTGCAACATTTTTCTTACCTTAGCAATTTCGAGGACGAAATTATTCTAAGGGGGAAGGAATGTAATGTCCCGTATTTTCTGACCATTAATTGGAACTATTTTATTTATTTTATATAAAAGGGGAAATCATTAAAAGTTCGGGATTTTTAATGTTGGTTTTAAATTCTACTAATGGCAATTTGTATTACTAAAAATGACGATATTAATTCATTATCATTAGATGTTTGAATTTTAATTTACATTGACATTATATGAGATTTACAATTCAAACAAAACATACTAGTGCAAGGCAAAACGGACAAAAACAATTGATGGTTGGATTCAAGGACAGCAAGCATGTCCAGTGAGAAATAGTAAATAGAATTCCACCATAATAAAAACTGCTATGCAAATAGCAAAATACACGACTAAAATATATAACAGTAGACTCAACAGTAAGATCATAATATTAGATAGTTAACAAGACACATATAGTACAATATCACCAAATCTTTTACAATCAAAACAGCTATATATTTATATGTATAACCTCATGTACAAACTGTCCTGAAATTCATACGATATTTTACAGTTCAAATCTCGAGTTGAATAAACAATTCAACAGCTGAAAGAGACAATACAATTGGACATCAAGAATAAACAAATTAAAAGATTTGTATACATAGACCACTTGAACAAGAAATTTCGAACAGGCCATGTGAATAAAGAAGACTTGAAATCCAACCAAATCTTCACTGTCTGATAAGTGCAGCCTTCAAAGCACTATTGCCATCAGTGAATCAACCTGAGAAAGAAGGAAGGAAAAGACAGCTATTAATAGCTAGAAAATATATTATATGTAGATATATATAAGGTTGAAAGATTTGCAAAAGATAAAATACAACAGAGGATCGAATAAATGCACAACACAATCAAACAGAACAGCTATGTATTTTTACAGCTAAGAATGTACAATGCAAAACAAAGGTAAGACAATTCAAATTCAATCTCAGTACAACAAACATGCCATGTTCCTTTCACTAAAACGGTAAAATCAACAGTGAGCCTAACAGTAGGAAACAGGGGATAAACAGCTAGAAGAATTAAAATAAAACAAACAAAATATATATGTCCACATTTAAAATCAGTAAAACAAGGTAATCAGATTGACAAAACAATTCGAACAGACAAAGAAAGATATGCATCAAATCTTCATAGATCTGGAACAGCTAAGGAATAGCTAGAACAGCTATATTTTTTTATATAGCTTAACAGCTAAGAAAATGAACAATGTAGAGAGAAAGAAAAATCAATTATATGAATATATTTTTGAAACAGCTAAGGATATATTAAATTTGTACCATAAACTATTAAACAAGATATACGCAGTCCCAAATCTTCAAATGATAGGGACAATTCAATAGCTTGATAAATCCCTAATCTATAGGGAAACAGTTCGATCATTTATATAAGATTTGGTACAGAAAATCAACGCAAAATCTCAGACAAGTACTACTATACTTTTAATCAAATACAGGCATCTATAATAGGTGGGTTCTCCAATTTCCGAATGAAGTAACAGTGCATAGCCTCACTAAATCTAAGCCCTAACCAGTCGATCAGTGTAGGTATACGTCTGAACAGGGTAGTACATCACTAAGTCAACACCAATCTATACATTGCCCTGTCAAGTATCATCTCAATCACAACCAGATTCGATCACTACGCAAGCCTGAAATATCATATCAACATACCACAGTTCGATTGTAACAGGACTGAAATGAAAGGAGATAGCACCTAAGAACTAGGATTAACCCTATGATTTTACAACTCAAGTATTGACCTTTAGAACGAATTCGACTATAAATAGGCATTCATATTCGTTGTTTCAGAACACAACAGGAAAGGAGAAATCGAAACAGAAATTATATAAACAGGAAGTAGATTTAGGAAAAGAAAATACTTAGCTTTTATGGGGAAGGCTTCGACCTAGGTAAATCGGAAAGGACGATTTCCGTTAGTTGAGCGTGGTGGTCCCTGCAGTGCTGGACGGAGACAAAAAGGGGTCGGACTTGGAAGCCTGGATGGCAGCGTCGCTGGTGAAACTGGAGATGTAGGGTCCGGCGTTAGCAGGTGTCGGCGGCGAGATCATCAAGGTGTTGTAGGGTTTTCTTTTTCTCTATTTTGGAGTGGCGGCGGATGATGGAAAAATGGTCTGAGGGTTTGAAATGAGAGGATCCGATGGTTTTTGGATTTAAAAGGAAAAGGGATGCGGGCTTGAAACGAGTGGGCTGAAGATAATTAAGGTAAGGCCCAAAATTTATTTATTTGTTTAGTTTAAATCTAAATGAAAGTTAATTTAAGGTATTAACTAAGGAGTTTTTAAAATTTAAAGTAAGCTGATCTACTTAACGAAATTTAAAAACCCTTCCATTCTGGTACCTTGCGGGTCTAGATTGGTCGTGTTAATTTCGTTAACCAGTTTAAACGTATTTAGTTATTTGTTTAATATAATGAAGTTATTAGTAAATGTGATTAAGGATTATCGTTTTAATTAATATAATTAATTTAACTTGAAAATAGGGATTTAAGGAAATCAGTTAGGATCTGTATAACAAGGTTATTAGTTCAATTAATAGAATTAGTTCATTTATAACTAAGGATTTAATTAATTTAAAGGCGTTAATATTTGAAAATTTATAACTCGTTCATATATGAACAGAAATGGACAAACCAACTCGTGTTATGATAGTGACTACAAGCAGAACAAAACCAGGACAAAGCTGGCGATAGTGAAATCAAGGTGAGTTAATTCTCACACCTTCTGGAATTCTGTGATGTGGTAAATTCATACTAAAATATAATTTACCGTTAAAAATATAAATTGGTTGATTGGTTGCTATTGGCTGATTATTGGTTGTTGTTATCTATAGATGATTGAATTTATTTCATATATTATTATGAAACGTATAACGAGCTGTGATGCAGGGAAGGACAGGTTGGAGGGATCCGACCGGATTCCTCAAATATTATATATATTGTTTGTTGTTTCATATCGTTGATATGTGAACTAATTGAACCCCTATGGTCGTAAAACCTGTTTGAGTGTGATGGTTGAACAGACATTCCCCGTGTTGTGTTTAAAATCAACCGACAGTGTGGGTTTGGTATTTGGCAGTGAAGGGCCTCAAATGTGTTGTTTTAGACGTCGATTTACCGTTCGGTGAATTGACGCGGTTTAAAAATTATAAATTGTTTTATAACTGGACTGAAGCTTTTCAGATATTTTATATAAATAATTAAATTGGAAATTTATAAATATATATATATATATATATATTTTAAATCAAGTTTATGTAAGAATTTCATTAAGGGGATTATAATCCAAGTTCAAACAAGATTGGTATAATGAGAATTCGATTAAAGAATGATTAATCGACGATGAAGTTTGATCGAAAAAGTGAAAAAAGTTATAAGGAGATTTATGAAACCAAGTTTTAAAAATGAGATTTTTGAATAAAAATGGGGAGTAAATATAGAAATAAGATTTGTCTTAATTTAAGAAAAAGGGAATTTATTAAACTCAAAGGTTATAATTGAAATTGTGGTTTAAGATTAAAAATATGTTTAGTGGAAAACTTACTTAATTAAGGGAATTAAGTAAAAATGGATTATTAAATGATGATTCCGAATATGAGAAATGGTTTATAAAACCCGACTTGAGATCAAGGTGGTAACGAGATTTAATATAAGGGTTTTAAGTTATAAATTAATATTATTCTGAGGTAAGAACGTTGTCGATCAAGGTCTGAGAGGTAACTAAAATACCCCAACTTGATTGGCTTCACTATTATCAAAGGATGATATTAGTTTGGAGTGAGTAAAGTGGTGAAATTGGTCTTACCTTATACAAGGAATATCGAACTTTGATGTAAGGTTTTGGAATTTAAATAATATGACGATATTAGTTCAAAGGGGATAAGAATATTGTTTTCAAATTATAGTGAATATCGTTTATTCAATTAGAGTTGATCAAATATAGTTAGAGTTAAGCAAAATATAGTTATTCAGGAAAAGTTACCATTGCATACGACTGCTAGCGTAATTCGCAGGGCTGTAGATAGCCTACGGCGGTCGGATGTTTCCTGGGGGAATCAGGTGTAACCATTGTGATCGCTGCGATCTAGAGTCAAGCGAATAGAGTTAAATCAAATATTAGAGTTGACTAACGATTTTGTTAAATATAATTTAAAAAGGCCAGGTATTGCAAAGTACCGAATCAGAAACACATATTCACACTATTGTATTTGATGGTTAAAACACCGACTATCAAACCTGACCAATACGATTGTTGGTATGGAAAGACCGGGATCGAATTTATATTCGAAAACCATTCCGACCAACCAATACGTGAAAATATCAGAAGACGGTCGAGATGGAGCATTGAAGACCGTGGATCTTCATAAGCGGAGGAACTGCTAAGAATCTCGGGTTTAGCGGCCAGAGATAAACTGTGGTTTCGTCGTGGTTGGAATCCACGGGTTGCAAGGACTACTCGCTACTGATCCATGGGGTGATTCCTATATGAGATGCGGTAGGAGAATGCCTTCGGTTCATCCTGTTCCTGGATGACTTGTATGGACGAGTGTCTGACAGAGTATTTCCAAAGGGGTCACGTACGTTGATTTCTTCAAACGTACGATAGTTGGTGACGGAGGACGACGGTTCTCTTATCAACTAGAGTATTTTTGTGGACGTCAATTAGTGATGTCTGGCGGATCTGACGATGTGGCATTCAAAGTGAATGGTGGCCAGATGTTCACAGAGGAATTCTAGCCTCAAGCCTCATCAACCGGGAAATGACAAAAATCGGGCAGGCAGCATGGCTATGTGGGTCGCTCCCATTAGGGTGTATAATCACCTATCTAGAGAAATTCCTTTTGTTTCTTTAATCTTTCGATGCTGTCCCTTTACGGGAGACGGTGGTTTGAGCCCAACCGTCGGTGATATACATTCGATACACTCAAGCGAAATGAGTGGTCGGTCATGTGAGGGCCGGGTTGCAAGACGTTCTTGTTGAACCCAGTGTATTCGCCTCTAGAGATACACGTGCGGAAGGTGGTCCCATACCTTGTCAAGGTTGGAATCCAATATCCAATAAGTGCCCGCGGTTTTCGTTTGTATACTATATATGGGGAACGTGAGATGCAAGCGTTCCTCTAGATTGTTATTTACTTGTATTTAGACATTATCATAATATCATATCAAAGTATGATTTCAAAAAAAACGTTTGGGTTATAGTAAGGTAAAAACCGTCCGTGTTTATGTGTGGACTGGTCTTACTATTATCCTTTTGTTTCGAAAAGTATTTTCCAAAGTTAAACAAGTGTGTGTTCTGTGAATTTATCACTGATAGTATTCCAGACTGACCCGGTGTAATTTGTTCTAAATCAAATGTGCTCGGGTCAGACCGAGTATGTTCCAGGTTAGGTTTCGCTTGGAGATTCAGGAGCTGGAAGCAGGCGGCTTCATCGTTAGTTATATACTGATACTATTCCGCTGTGATTAATGAATGTTGTACTCTGATGATTGGTATGTATACAAAGTCTTTTGTATAAAGGTATTTGATATTATATTTTATTCGTTCCGTTGTGAGATTCTGATGTGTTCTTCTTCTTTCTTCTATTCTAATACTTCTTTCTTTCTATTCTCACCCTCTAAATTCTTTCTCATGACAATCTGGGGGTTCGATACTTGGGTTTTGGCAAGTAATACGGGTTTATGTATTGTTGTCGAAGGCTCGAGTGTCGTCCTTTTCCCCGGGTCGTTACAGGGCTCTTCATATGACGATGTATGTTCCAGAGAGAAAGGGTGAGCTGGAGGTGGCGAAACCTGCCTTTGAATATCATCAGTTCTCCTGCCCAGTAATATTTTGATGCAGCAACGAGCTCTCTTGCCTTTGAGCAGCCAGTTCATCGGTTTGCCTATCCAATGCTTCAAGTATTCGAGTTAAATGTCCCTCGGTAACTGGGGCAGAAGGGTCAAATTGATCATCAACATTCTCTCTTATATGTAAAGAACTTGGGCCAGGTCGAGCCGTTGTACCAGCACGAGAAGAACGGGCCATAACCTCCTTTCCGGGTCTGGTCGTGGTCTGATTGTCGCTTTGGATCGCGTTACCCTTGTGTCGATAGCTCGTGGTAGCACCCTGAGATCGGATCGCAGGGGCATTAGATGGGAGGATGGTGGCGTTGTCCTGGGATCGAGTCGTGACTCCTTTAGAGACTCGGATCGTGGCGCCCCCTTCAGGTCGGATCGTGGTACCCTCTTCGGCCCGTATCGCCCCCACGTCATCGCTATTTGAAGGCTCTTCTTCGACCTGCTCATGCACACCTTCCTCGATCGCTTCATTCATAGCTTTGTTCGCTTGCGAAGCTCGTAATTCCTTAGACTTCTTTGCAGCCATGATATCGGGGTATCGCTGAAATCTTCAAAAGTTGAAACTGCTGAGTTTTGGACTGTCTTCTTTGGACTTGAATATCCAAATAGTAGAGCACCAATCCAACGTGCTGAGACTTTATTTCTCAGTGAAAGCACCAAAATGTTAGATCCAAAATTGGCTCTAACACCCAAGTTGTTCAACTATGCAGAAATTAATATCAGAAAAAATGCTAGAAAATCAGAAAAGACACAAGATTTATATTGGTTTGGCATTAATGAGCCTACGTCCACTTTATATCTATGATTACACTTGGAATCAGAGTACAATCAATGACTTATCCCTCAATCTCACTCTTACAATGTTTATTTACTCAATAATTTCGAGACAACTATGAATAATAATGGAGGTGTAATAATTGTGGATTCAGAACTCAGAATTGCCGAAAAGATCCTGAAAAATGCCAAGTTCTGAGCTATTTATAGGTGATTTCTTCAGGCGGATCATGGTCATACGTGGCACACATCTCGAGAATCTCGGACTGGTTCGTGGCTTGATGGAGAATTGGTCAATATGACAGTTATGTACAGGTGTCACAGGATCCAACGTTTGCATATCATGGTGGACTTGGTCTTGGCCATCTCCTTGTCTTTTGGACTTGGATCAGATCGTGTAGAATAGGAGAGGACGGATCGGATCGTGGCTACATGGGGGAGCGATCGCGACCTGGAGGAAACATAGTGAACCGAAGTATGAGGAACGATTGCGATCAAGTCTTAATAGATCAAAGTAGTGAAGCATCATGTCTTCTTCGTGTGTGGACCTTGGTGGCTTGGTCAAAAAGCTAGCCAACAATATATATATATATATATATATAAACAAAAAAAGTATGGTTTACATGAGTAGTTTATAATGCTAGACGTGCTAAACTGTTTTTCTTACAATTCTAACTTGGTTTAATATTCAGGAAGCTTCCAACTTGATTGTTTGCCTTTATCTTCAAAAATCTCCTTCGCTATTGCATCTGCATACAATGATGATTCCTCACACATCTGCATGTTAATAAACAGAAAGTTATAAATGCCAAGATAATTGGTAAATAAAATATAATTTCCACATTCACTAGCAGACGTACAGACATATGGACACATCCACACGTTAATGTCTGCCTGATATACTTTTTTTGTGCATTATGCTTACTGACATGGAAAGAACGTACCCTAAGTTTTAACATTCAGTTATTCTTTTTAAACTACTATTTGTATTTCGAGTTTCATGGCTAAGAGCTTGGTAATCTTAGTTTGTGGATTACACATAAACTACTTTTTGTATTTCGAGTTTCATGGCTAAGAGCTTGGTCACTTAGTTTGTGGATTACACCGAAAGTTACAATAAGTTGGAAATGATCTTACTTTATGAGAATAAAATAAGCAATGATGTCAATGGCCAATTTGAAAATTAGCACATCACATGTGAAAAATAAATCTTACTAGAGCATAAGTATACTTTTAAAATTTGCACGTCTATTATTTATTTAGTGTATTATGATCATTCAGATCAATGGCAGAATGATCGCTAATTTAAATACTTGATAAATAAAATGATGATAAAGACTATGGTTTTCTTTATCATTTATATTTGGCACTGGAAACAACCTATTGCATCCCTCGACACCATTTTTCAACTCATTTTTCTTTATCACTTACAGTTAATAATCAGTTAAAGGCTATGTATTTCTAGCCAGTTAAAGATGACAATTCATGGCATTTTTTGAACATGAAACATGCCTAAAAAATTCATACCAACTCATTGCATGGCTTGAGAAACGCAATGTTACTACTGAGAACATATAGTTAATAATGGTTGCAAGAACCACGCAACAACATGGTAAAACACACCTGAAAAACATCAAAAAGATCTAATCTTATCAGGTTATTTCCTAGATAAGAAAACCATGAACCTTTACAGATGAAAATCATAAGTTAGATTACTTGGCACACACGCACTATGCAAATTAGACTACGAAAATCATAAACACGAAGCCTGCATGCATGTGCACAGAGACATGCATAAGCATAACTAGGTCATATGAAACAGTTTCTTAGAAACATCTATAGTGATTAGAGCAGTTCTCTGCTGCTCTAAAGGAACTTATAAACAGAATATTGAAAGAATAAAATCAACCACCATAAAATTTGAAACAATAATAGAGCTATAATAAGTGTTGGAGTAGCTAGAAGAAAATGTTACCTGTCTCCAAGGGGCTTGGTAAAAATTTGCAAGAGAGTATTCCTGACCGTCTCTATATATTGAAAATAAACTTGGTTTTTAATAGGAAACATTAATTAGCGACATATTTAAGAAAGGTCAAGATAAATGGTAATTTGCTATTTAGGTTTTATGAGAGGTTTTAATGTTGCTATTAATTAGGAAAAGATATTCCTAGAATATTACAAATCTAGAAGGTTCTATTGTATGTTATAAATAAGAGTTTGTCTCATTTGTATGCATGTATGAAGGAAGAATTAAGAAAAGAAAAGAGTAATAAAGCAATTAAAAGTTTTCCTCTTTTCCAAATATTCTTTTTTTCTCATTAATCTATTCCTCTTCCTCCCCAAAAATTCTAACAAAGTGGTATCAGAGCAAGGTTAATTAGTGAAGGTGTGATAAAATGGAAAACAATGGAATGGTTTTCCTCCAATATCCTCGTCTCACAAAAGAAAATTATGAGAAATGGAGTCTTCGAATGAAAGCTTTACTTGGCGGACCAAAAGTGTGGGAGATCGTAGACAAAGGCTACGACAAGCCAGAAAATGAAACTACATTATCTCAAGTGGAGAAGGAAGCATTAACAAAGATGAAGGAAAAAGATCAATATGCACTTAGCCTCATTCATCAATGTTTGGATGATTCAATGTTAGAAAAAGTAGCGGATGCAGCCACTTCAAATGAAGCCTGGGAAATTTTGGAAAAATCTTTCCAAGGAGTTGAGAAAGTAAAGAAAGTTAAGCTTCAATCGCTAAGGAGTGATCTCGAAGCAATGAAGATGAGTGAATCCGAATCGACTTCGGATTACTTTACAAGGGTGAAGGCGAATTTGAATCAGTCAAAAGGCTATGGAGAAAAAATTGCTGATGTTCGAGTGGTGGAGAAGAAGTTAAAAGCTGAAGAGAAGCTGATGAGAGAGAAAGCTGCTAAAGAAGAAATCGAGGAGAAGTCGTGGAAGAATATGAAGTAGAAGAAGAAGATGATGTAAAAGAAGAGAAAGAAGAAGTCGGTGACCAGAATAAAGCGAATGAAAAACTTATTGATGTGGAGGAGGAAAATGGTGATAAAGTTGCTGATGTAAACTTCAAAGAGGATTTAAAAATTGAGAATGGTGAAAAGAATAAAGACATGATAGATGAATGGATAATCGAAGCAGAAGAGGACGTAAAGGATGGCATGGGGATAAAGGACATTGAAGAAAGTTACAGTGAAATAAAAGAGGTTGCAGAAACAAAAGACAAAGGAGATAATAAAAATAAGGATATCGAGATGAGTGACCCTGATGATGCTAAGGTCGATGATGATTCAATAAAAAAGGATGCTTGGGAAAATGCGAAGAAGGCAGAAGAATGTAAAGGAGGTCCTGATGGTGTTCTTAATGTGATCTCCGGTTTTGGCTCCACAACTAGTGCAGCCTTTGCTAGTCACATGGATGTTAACGAGCTTTCTCATTTTGCATTGTTCTTTAACCAGGGGCAATATTATTGTGCTGGTTCTCGTACTTTTATGCATGAAAAAATATATGATTAGTTCATGGAAAAATCAAAAGCTCGTGGTTTGAGTCATGTAGTCGGTGATCCTTTTAAGAAAAGTGATAACAAAAGAAATGGAAATAAAGAAGTCAAAGAAATTCAATACACTATTAGAGATTTCAAGTACAAGAAAAATTTGGAAGTTATGAAAGAATGGAAAGATGACTTATATGACTCATTCAAAGATAATGACACCGGAATTAAATGGAAGCTAGAGTACACACTTTTTGGAACGTCTTGTGCGAATGGAGGAGGACAAAAAGAATGGAGCACTGTTGAAGAAATTGCATCGAAGATCTTCATATTGGGAAAGAGGAAGAAACGGAAAAAGAAAATTTGGATAATTTCTTCATTTCTGCCAAAACACGTGAGATACAAAGTAATCTTCTTGGAGTAATAAAACCAAGTTTAAGGGGGATGTTGAAAATAAACTTGGTTTTTACTAGGAAACATTAATTAGCGACATATTTAGCTATTGTATTTAGGAAAAGTTAAGATAAATGGAAATAAATTATAGACTTATTAGAATGAGATTAGAGAAGAATCTAGAATGAAGAAAAGTATAGAAAAAGAAATGTTTGGAGATTCTCTCTTATATAAATTAGGATGTAATCACTCATTTGTATGAGGCATTATCAAGCAGTGTATTAGACCTATGTATGGAATCAAGGAAAAAAGAGAAGAGAAATAAAAGCAATTAAAGTTTTCCTCCTCATAATCTATTCTTCTTCCTCCTCTAAATTCTAACAATGCGACCAAAATACCCAGCTCCTTGCACGCCTTAATCTTCTGATCGCTCAGCACATTTCTTTCCCTTCTCTTCACTCCTTCATAGTATTTTCTTGAAGGACCTACCATGAACTCAAACCCTCCGAATTTCTCAGCGGCCTTCATCTTCCTCAACGTGGAGATTATATCACCAATTTTTATGGCCAAGTGCTGGACCCCAGGCCCACTGTTGTAGTCCAGATAAGTTTGCATCTGACTTCTACGTTTCATTCCGTGCACCGGCTCATTTAGAGGAAGAAGGACGTTTTCATCATTATTCGCTAGGACTTGCGAGTTAAGGCCACTCTCGGTTGTGCCCACACCCTCTGTTGTGAACTTAACAAACTCATGGAAATTGAGATTTTTTTTTATGTAGAAGACATTTGGAGCAAGTTTAATTATCCACGTTTCCCACTGCATGGTCCAGGTTTGTGAGTCCGTAATCGATTCTTGGTTCCTCTTGGATCACGTCTTCGAAGCCCGATAGAATGTTGATCGAATTTGCTATGAGGCAATTTCAGATTTCAATCCTTTTTTTTTAATATAACTTGTTGAGAAAGATTAGGGACAAAACCAGTAGAAATCCAATAATAGAACACCTAACTTGTATTGTTCCCAAAGGTTTTACATTCATACCTTCTAGGCATACATAACTGTCAATGTCAGAAAAAATTATATTATCAACAACGTAGCTAATATTGATATTGCCAAACAATACTTTTTTTTACATGCACATAACAAATCTGGTTTTCTCTAATAACAGGTTTGAATCATCCACTTTGGTATAACCAACTATTAATGAACCCTGTTTTGATTTTTTTTTTTTTTTTTTTTTTGAACAGATTAAGAAGAATATGGCCTAAGTCCCAAAATGAACGGGTAATACAAACCCAACAAGACATAACAAGTCAGAAGGGTAAGAAACCCTAGCCGACATAACACAATGCTCCTCCCAAAAAACTCAATAATGATGGATGATGTGAAAACTTCCACCAGAATCTTCTTCTAATCAAACTGAATCACGGTGGCTTCCATACAAAATCTTTGTTGTCTTCGTTCTTACTTCTGGAGGAGTTAGGGTTCGTAAGATCAAAGAGAACCCTGTCCTCGAACCTTCTGTCTGTGATGTCCTCAGATATGCTATTCTCCTTGGACATCGAGCTAAAATAACTTCCTTTATGCCTCTTAAAACTCAGATCCACTTCTGGAAGCTTGCTAATGCTGCTTCACTACAACAAAAAACACTTTTCGCAACAGGCGATATCTGTTGCAGTAGACCTATTGCAACAGGCCTGCGCCTGTTGGTATAGCCGAAGTTGCAAAAAATCTGCAACATTTTTTGCCTGTTGCAATAAGATATTGCGGTATCCTTTTTTGCAACAGGCTTTTGCTCTTGCAATAAATCATTTTGCAACAATATATGCCTGTTGCAATAGATCCATAAATCTGTAAAAAAAAATTACAGCTTATAGATATTACATATTAAATGTATTCGTTTTAGTAATAGTGTATAGAACAAAATAAAATAAACAAATAAATTTTTTATTTTAACAAAGTTTTAATACTATAGACAATTATAACAAAAAAAATTATAATTTTCATACACCACTCATGTATAACAATTTCTTTTCTCACACAAAACATTTTTTTCGAATAGAATATTTTCTAATCATATTTCTGCTCTATCATCTAGTGTATATCTGGGACATTAACAAAAGACTCTCAGCTTGCTTCACCGTACTGCCTAGGTCCAAACTAGTGTTTAGGCTGCCCTTTGAGTAATCTACTGACATTTTTTTCTCTGCAACATGTGAAGCATAAGTAGCGTCATTCATTTGAAATGAATTAATGCAGTTTCTTTCAACAATAACTTTTAGATATGTATCCTCGCAACATGCGGATTAAAGTGTTATTCAAATTATTTGCAAAAGTTTGTTGCTCCTATATATATATGCCAGAAATACGAGCACAAATAACAACACATTCTTTATAACTAAGAAACAAAAAATATAAACAACCCCAGTATCCATAGCAACTGGACAAGCCCACAAACGAGGAGCCAACCAATAAGAACAAACCAAGAAAAAGAGGGAAGGTTACCTTCAACGAACTTGACATGGGATATGACATAACCGAACAAAAAGTCAAAGTTGCAAAAAGTTAGTTCATTTTCTCTTTATTGATGTCACCCTCTTTTTTTTGGGTACTTTCTATCATGTTATTGTTGTAAAATGGAAAGAAAAAAAGACCTGTCTGCATAGCATAGGAGTTAGTATATAGTCAAGACTGAAGGATCAAAATTGGCATACTATAGCAGGCTTGTATATAGAAAATGTACAGGCAAATATGTATCCTCAAAATTAAGCATATAGTTGTTGATTAAATAAGACAGATTCATTGCTTTATTCAAGCATACATTATTGTTGCTTTTATGGTAATTAAAAATGTCAGTTTAAGTACAAAAAATGATAGAATTCTCACCATGCTAGCCGGACGTTGACTGATCAAGGAAAATCATACCTAACAGGAAACGCCAGAAAATGAAAACAAAGCTGTATTGATTAAGGGCCACCCAATTCTCCAAACTCCATCTCCAACAATTATGTTATCATTATTCCCAATCACAAAACTGAACAATTCAGGAAAAAATAACATCAATGTGGAAAACCCAAGCGTTAAACACTTCACCTTTTTTCTTCCTAGCTGATTTAACTTCCCCCCAATATGTTGCCTCCTTCTCGAAAACCCCTAAAAACCCCGCCTAAAATGAAAGTGACATTCCCCAAACACGCTCACAACCTACGCTAATGTTATCGTTTTTCCCATACAGGAAACAACCAACTCGATCCCAGCTTCTGAAAAGGGCAAACAACGCGATGAAGAGAAACAAACCTTAGAAGCTTCCTGGTTCTCGAAATGATTTTGGCGTGAAGAAAAAACGAGGAGGGAGAAGGAAGGGTAGGAGGAGAGGGAGTAGAGGAAGCGGAGCGATAGGAAGAGCAAGAGGATGAAAGAGGAGGAGGAAGGGTACGAAGAAGGTATTTTCGAGGAAGCTACTGAAGAGCGGATCTGTAGATTTATGGGAAATATAATTTAGGGTTTCGTTCGGGAAGCGGGAAATGAAATAGAAAGCGGGAAACGAAAGTGAGTGCGCGAAGTTCGTTTGGAATGGAAATTCTGGTTTTGAAATCAAACCACGACTTTGGAGCTTGCAGATAACTTATAATAAACAAAAAATACGTTATCATACACAATTATAAAATTTGTTGCTAGTTGAAAAACAAAATTATGAATATGTAAAAATATAAAAATAAGTTTATTATTTGGACATTCTAAATATTAAGTATTTTATATAATTATCAACTATTATAATTAAATAGTAAATATAGGTAGTCCTTGGACCTAGCTTCCCCGCACTGGATTAAATGCATATAAAAGTATATTTTATTTCATAGATATTTTTCATTTATTTAAGAAACTTTTGATTTTTTAAATATTAAATATATTTATAAAATATTAAATAGTATTACTTATTTATTATTAAAAACATTAGTTATAAATCATAATATAATATTAAAATTACAGTTATCGCAAGTGGCTTTACTTGTTGCAAAAAAATTACAGTTATCGCAACTGGTGAAAACAGTTGCTAAATATATAATTTTTGCAACTGGTTTGAAAGTGTAGTTGCAAATAATATGTCTATTGCAACAGGAATGAAAATGCAGTTGCTAAAAGTATGTTTTCGCAACATGCACGAAAACGCTGTTGCGAAAAATATGCTTTTCGCAACAGGAAGGTAAAGCCTGTTGTTAAATCTTATCTATTCACTACAACAAATTTACCTTTTAATAGCACGTGAAAAACGCTATGATAGGTTACCATAGCATTAGTAACGACGCTATACAACGCCATGTAATAATAGTCCTATTATATCTTATAGCTCAAACCTAAACGCTATAGTATTATATATTTTATAGCGCACGTTCACCAGCATGAAATGTTTTACATAGCGTTCAGACCTTGCAATTATATTTGCTTACTAAAATCTTAGCTTATTTTTTATAGCGTTATCAATAATTTCATAGCATATATTCATTACTATGAAAAATGTTTTCCATTTTATTTAAAAAAAATCCGCTATTATTGAATTCCCCATTGATATATAGCATTCAGACCTTACTATGTTAAATACTTGTTTTTTTTAATAGCATTATCACTGTTTTCATAGCATATATTCAGTGATATGAAAAGTTTTCCACACGGTTTACATTTTATATAGCATTTCACATTTTGTGTTAAGAATATTAGTAGTATGTATAGCATTTTTGGTGTTTTCATAGCACACATTCAATGAAATGGAAAGGTTGTCACACTACTTAATTTTTTACATAGCATTTCACCTTTTATTTCCATAAATACAATTTTCCGCTATTTATATTTTTAATATATAGCACATATTTCAACTACGATATTTATATAGCAAATCTCTTATTTAATTTGTGCACAGTTCTAACAAATAAGCACTAAATTCATAAGACAAAACTGTCAATAGCATAAAACTAATACCGAAAGCATATTTGATTTCAATTACAAAGTCATAGTTAATAAATATAGAAATAAATCAACATACATGTTGCTCAAACATCGTTTCAAAACAAGATTACATGAAAAATCACTTAATCTTCAGCTTGTAAGCTCATCCAACCTCTAGAACCTGCAATTCACAAGCACAAGTTACAGTCTTATAACAGAGAAAAATGCAAAAAACACAATTAAAATGCAAAAAATGAAACATTGTTTGATGTCATCTCTATTTTATTAGCAGTAGTTTTAATCGTCCAAACAGCCAAGGAACTTTCACAAGTTTTGACAAAGGAACAACAGAAATGTGCAGATGTAAAAAAAGAACGATAACAAGAACAAGAATATAGAAGAAATTGAAAATGACACAACTAAAGACAATTAACAAGAACATTAGCTAATCTCATCTATATGCTTTAGAGCACTAAGTATACAAACAAGAATAACATATATGGAATAATGCAAATTGATTGACTATCTGCGCAAGCTGAGCCTAAATTAAAGGATGCATACTGTATATGACCACAGATGCTTTGTTCAGTTTAATACAACAAAACTCTACCTAGATTACTTAATTTAAATAAAGGATTAAAGCTCAAATAATAGATGGTTGTATGTGACATGTATAGGTATCACATATTTGCCATCAATTATGGTAATCCATTTGCACATTATCTTTATGCAGTGGTGATATTTTCCAAACAAAGTATGAATGTATGAAGCAAGGAAACAGTATAAAGGTAAATGAATAATTACCCTAAACTTGTTCTTGAACTCCAACGTTTTCATCCAAGGTGAATTATATTTTAAACTGCTTCCTGCATGAGGAGGCAACTGAAATGTTAAAACAAACACACCTCTACTTCAGCAAATTAACCCAAACACACTCCTACTTATACAATACATTTTCATGATTATGACTAAGGTCAGTACCAAATATCCCGATTCAAATTTAGCTCATTAATTAGTTTCTCAGTTGGCCTGGGAATTCTTCATAGAGTTCTTCCTTGCTGATGCCACCACCATCTTGTCTAAAACTATGAAATATGCAACTCCTCCTACTGCTTCATTCAAAAGCCCAATCTTTACTGATAATCCGTGGCAGCATTCTAACACTAGCCAACTGCATCATTCAAATGAGTTACTAAAAAAAATTGAATTCATAATAGAAAAAAAAACAGAGATGGTGAGTAAATACAGTGGGAATGACAGCCGCAACACTGGCAACAACTGTGGCCTTGGCACCAGCAAGAACTCCCTCTGCAAATTAATATATATTAATTACTGGCCATTGAATTCAACACAGAAGTAAAATCACTAAAATGCAAGTTATATTCACCATGAGAGCAGCGCTTTGCAAGAGCAATTTTCTGATCAACTGAAGACATGTTGTTCTTGATTTTGTTTCTTGAGATGATTCAACACACTTTGTGTTTTCTGTTGAGATGTATTAATGAAGGCAAGCACGTTCCATTATCTCAATTTCTTAAGTGAGGAAGACCAGATCTATATAATAGTTTGCATAACTCAATTCCTTAATTAAGGAAGACCAGATCTATATAACAATTTGCATAACACTAACGATTAGCCACATTTTTCTATTATCGATCTTCTACACACACACACAAACACTACATACACACATCTCACTACTATTTGTAATTTTCAGGTATAAACTTTGACATAAACGTATGAATATATACATGTTCTAAACATAAGAAAATACACATTTTGCAGATATATTCAATCTTTTCCTTGTAGCACGTCAACATTGATTCGGTTAGCACGTCAATCATCTTCTATAAATCTTCTTTGAATGTTTCCAAGATCATTAGCAAGCCTAATTCACTAAGCAATGACAGTGTTCTAATGATATCGTCCATCAGTTTAATATTCACACGTTAATGTATAGCATACATGAAATTAAATCTATTTAGATATAGGTTTGGCAGTTTAAACTTCATTCAAAGTAACACAAGTTACATTAAGGACAAAAAAGTTTATAAATGTTTAATCGTACCACTAACGTCAACCTTGATTCAGCTAGCACGTCAATCATCTTCTTTGAAGCTTTGTTTGAATGTTTCCAATTCAATCAAAAAGCCTGATTGAATATGCAATGACAGTGTTCTAATGATCTCATCCATCAGTTTGATATTCGCACATACATAAATGTATAGCATACACAGAATTAACTCTATTTAGATATAGGTTTGGCAGTTTAAACTTCAATTAAACTAATACAAGTTAAATTAAGAACATAAAATGATTATAAATGCTTAATCTTACCACTAACGTCAGTCTTGATTCAGTTAGCACGTCAGTCATCTTTTATAAGCTCCTTTGAATGTTTCCAAGATCATCGGGAAGCCTGATTCACTATGCAATGACATTGTTTTAATGATCAGTGCCGATGTCATATAAAGAAACATAAAATCGTGCTTCTTATTGGTACCACTGGGAGAACAACAGGGAATTTATGATGGAGCCCTTCCGGTTTCCCTTCCCAATGTCCTCCAACACCGATGAGTTAGATAACCGATTCGATGCAATGATTGCGGAGTCCTTAATTCCTGAACCTTCGCTGCTCATTCCGATGAACCCACCAGCCATGCAAGATAGTTCCATGAAAGTTGTCGGATCCGGGGGTGGGAACCATGGCCCTCTGATGAACCCAGATGGGATCCCTTTCATGACCTGGACCTCTCAGAGCTGTACCGTTTGGCAGCCGCCAACTACCCATTAGACATGCAGATAGTCCCCCAAGCCTCAACACCGCCACCGATGAGCAACAGAGTTACAACCTTGATTGCAGCAGCTTTATCCTCTTCTGTTGTTAGATGCAGTGCCAAGCTTAATGCCTCCAACTCTGGTACCCAAATGCAGCCTTTCATGCCGTTGATTCTGGACGTCACGCAACTTTGGGAAGAATCGGTTGGCAGCGTTCAACTTGATGGTGTTCAACAGCAGACGCAGTACCCGAGGCTATGGTAACAGCTCCACCCACCAGACGCAGTGTAAGTTCCTTCGTTTATTAGACTTTTTGTGGTTAGTTATGTTGATCAACTATTGTGTAAGCTTGTTTTGGTTTTCCACGTCATACTTTCAGTTGGTGGCAGTGTTTGTATGTATATTTTGATGAACTTGTAATCGATCTGTCAATGCTTGCGCTAGGCGCAAAGCTTTACTTCTGCATGCAGTTTGCATGCACATTTTGTCGTCTTATGACCAGCGATCAGGCCTGTTGATCGCTTAAAACTATTTTATTAATATTATGTTATTAATCGTGTATGTAGAATCGCTCTACACAACCGTCTAGTTCAAAAAAAAACATCGTGCTGCTTCTTGTGAGCTTGTCTCAGGTGGAGAACTGAATTCTGATACAAACCGGAAGCCTAAAGCTGCTATTTCTTCAATCCTACAAAGAAAATTTTTCAATGCCTATGTCCCAATTCTACCTTCAGTTTTATGACACAAAGGTTTCTAACATGGGGTGAAATGACTCAACTTTTAAGATAACATGAAGTATTACTTCATACAGGGTTTCAGCTAGTTATAAGATGTGCCCATTTGAGAAAAAAATTGTGAATTTCTCAAACATCGGACCACTTCTGTCTTATAATCTATAACCGTAGTAACGAAATAATATGACTATCATGAGTTGATACTTATATGTGCCATTTATATCTACCTACAATGTTATTTTGTTTCAAGCCAAAAAAAGTTGCGTGGATGTCCGACATAAAAACACCACCTAGCTACTGAACTAAAGCCATTTCCGACATACATTACAGAAAAAAAATAAGCAACAAAATTTTGATATGATAATTGAGTATTCGACCAGGAGCATAAAAACCATTTAAAGATAAGGAGCTTATCTTAGCAAGATCAACATCATATTTGATCTGAATACTGAATTAATAAAACATCATGTGGTGATTTACTAATGCCATGGACCACTTTTGAGATCTGCAGAAGAAAGACTTATCTTTGCATGCTTATATGCCTGTGACAATTGCTTGTAAGTCATCATATATGTGACTACTACAAATGATCACTCAGACATATAACTATTCATGACAAAAGGATGGCAGTATGATACGCTAAAGTCGGGTTTTTTTTCATAGGTGGACACATCATAAACTTCGATGATTCAGATTTATGCCAACTACTTGAGTAATGAGATATTTGAATAAAAGGCTTGTTGTGCTCAATTTAAAAACTACACCTTATTCATTATCACAAACCATCCTTTTTAAAAAGGAAATTCCATGGAAAGTATATTTTTTTATATTAACCACGCGATATGTAACAGATGTAAGCAACCTTATCAAGTATAAAAGTGACAAAAATAGGTAGTTTTTTAAAGGGATGCAAATGTTGGAACAGTATTATAGGATAGTAATTTAGAAAAAAAATTATAACTCAGCGGAGGATAGTTTAAACTGAACATCAGTCGCCTATACCAATTTTTAGTTATAAAGCGAAAACAAAATTTGTAGCAAGAACTCTTCCAGGTAATATTCAAGTAGAATACCATGCTCAACAGTCAGCACAATCTCGACATGTGATTATAGAAAGCAAATCAGCTTTTGTATTGAAGATTGATTCTTTGAAGAAGAAAAATGCTGTTAAGGGTCAGTGGTTAATATTTTTCCCAGGCTAAATAACACCACCTAACTTATTTCATAATACCCACACACTTCTGACAACTATTGCAATACTTTGACTTATTCAGTTTTGTGTAAATAACCTGAAAGAAGCTGTACAATCCATGCTCACATGTCCCCCATTCTGAAGCTTGAATTGGTTCTCATTCTCCTCTGTATTGACTTCCACCACCTTCTTTCTACTTGTATTAGGAATATGATAAGTTGATTCTGGTTCCGCTAGTTGTACACGTCAATTTAAAAATAAACTGCATAATACTATTTTGCAAGAAAGCATCAAGAGGTAACATAGAAGCATACACATAATCAACTTCAGAGCGAGCTGACTACATTCACTTTGATAAATTGATTGCAAGAACTTAGAAAATATAGAAACAGTATAATTTACAGACAGAAAGCATAATTGTATCCACTGATGTGTTAAAAGTGTATTCAGCAAGCTACAGTATTGAGATATAAATTGAAGTCGATAAGTAAACAAATGTAAAGTGATTAAAATTACATGTATGTGCTATATAGACATGATTTGGAATTTAAAACACAATATGAGATTTTTTATTTATTTTTTGGTCAATGTAATTTTTATAGTAGAACATAGTATAAAATTTTCATCTACACCTTATGGCACTCTAGCAGTTCTGCAATGTACATTATATTCTAGTTGCTCATAAAGATATTAAAATGCAGGTTCAATTGTATATCTTTTTAACGTGAATTATGTAAATGAGTACGAGAGAAATATGCTTGACCCAGCCTAAGATATTTCTAGTATATTAACTAAAATTACATATGTATAACACAAATAAGAGACTTTACCAACTAAGTTTCATTTGGCTTTTTGTATAAATCATATCCCTGTTGATATCTATCCATCGGTAAAAGGTCTGAACTGCAAACAGTATGGTCTTATGGAATGTTCATTGTCTAGTACGTGGAGTAACTTGGTATACAATTGATATGATAATATAACGACCAAGAAATGTAATGTAAATGAGAATATAGAGATCATTAACATTCATTTGGTTGTTGTAAACCACATTATATTATTATCTGGCTTTGTCTTCTACTTAGATCACAACTTTACAGCATTAAAATGCAGCTAACAACTATATATCAGCAGTGTTCATATATTATATAATAGATAGACGATATTTGTTTGCCAAGCAATAGAAATTAGTGCAATTATCATAAAGACTTCTAGGTGGTATAAGCTATTTTCAGAAAACTATGTACAGTAATCATTAAAAAACATTATCGGGACTGCCACTTATATTTTCGGGGCTATCATTAAAAATAAAATTATCAACTTAAGAAAGCAAGTAACCGCAGTAGTCAGCAATGCGAAACGAACCACCAGTTCGGACTTCCATTTATATTCCTCATCATCATTGTAATTTCCTCCAACTACTCTCTTAGCAACCAAATAAGATAAGTAAAATTCAATACCAAATTGAATCGTTGTGCTGACATCAGCACCCGTTTGTAATGCTTCCATGAACTAGTACATCTCAGATCTTGCGATTGAGCCGAAACTGTTCACTTGGTCTGATCACACATAATACAAACTCAAATTCAGCATATCACATACAGTATAATATATAATTTTGGTAAACGTATTCAAATAAGATTATTAATTAATTATTGTGCTCATCTTGATATAACCATGAAAACAAAACATTTTAAATTACAGCATAGAAAAACTGAAAAGAAAAACATTATTGTGCTCATCTCGATGCACCCTACTACACCATTAAATAATGAAAAGAAAAACAAAATAACCAATCAACTTACCTTACCTTTACAGGTCTTTTTTAACTTTAACACTTGTTCATCATTTATATATGGCCATATACTGATTTGAAATGGAAACGTTGTTATTCAGCTAGTGCAATATTATATTGAAAAAAAATTCTAGTTCATAGACCCATGCTATCATTTATTAATTGATTTCTTTCGGCTGCAAGGATAAGTGTCCTAACGTATGTACTAAACTTTTATATCCTAATAATATATTCTTCGGTATAAATGTGTTTATGCAAAAATAAATAAAAATAATTGTACCTTCGTCTACAATGGCTCGCACATGTTGTTTGTGATGTCAACCTCCCCTGCATCCAGCTACCCGCACAAAAATAAAAGTGATGTTAACACAGAAGTAACACATGATGTTTTGTCAGCAAACAATATCAAGCACCACAAGTGACGTATTTCACATTATTATTTTTGGAATAGCACTAGGCTGAAAAAGAAAAAAAAAATCGGATGTCTTATTGAAATGAAAAGTAAAAAATTATGAATGAATCGAATAAGTCCATCCCCATTATCCAAATATCTGAGACTACTCTACAAGGCTGATGGTAACTAAGCACCATGCTAGGAGTGTTCTTTTTTGAAGATTTTATCTAGCTTCTCAACGCCACAACAAATAAAACAAGAAAAAGAATTAATACTGCCAACAATAAGAAGTGCCTACTAATATAAGTTTATTGATAATCCAACAACAATTAAAAAGAAATAATAGGTAAATAACTTGCCTACCAGAAAGAAAAGAAAAATCAAGCAAATGTGCTTGTTGAAGTTGGAAGACTAAAAACATTCTTTGTCGTCATGTGATTCAAATTAATGCATTTGGCATTACAAATATGTGTAATAATAGCTTCTGTGTGAAGAGTAAACTTTCCAAGTTGTGGATAATTAGAAAAAAAATCAATACATACTAGAATATTTACCTAAAAAATGGCTTGGTTGTTAACTAGACAAAAAGGTAAAGATAAAATATCTTCTAATTTCAAACTAAACAATCTGACCTGAACAATACATTTCATAGTAGCATCGCTCTTAACAAAAAGTGACTTCCGTTCCTTTTTCTTTGGATCTGCATATTCCCCTTTTCTCAGGTCAATTTCTATCATGAGCATGATGATTTCGCATTCTTCAACAGTTGCATAAATGTGTTACACTTCCTTGTAGCCAAGACTAGAGAACATCGATAAAGATTCCTTTTGCCTTGTTAATTGCTTTAACATAAATAATATTGCAACTATATATTTATTGTCTTTCGTACATTGTCAAGCAATTCAAAAATCTATAGCTAAGCTTCAAGTTTAGAGTAAACACCAATTGGACTTGCTGCATAAAATAAGAAAATATGTTAGATTAATATGCAGTAGCAAAAAACTTTATGATACCAAAATATGCAAAGCAAGGCATCACCAAAAAATATTAATACTTCAATGACTTATCTCTATTAGGTACCATCAATGCATAAGGCCAAAGGCATCCCCATTATGAAGTAGCATAAAGACTCCTAAATGAGAAAGTCATTGTTGATTATTCCTCGTTGTATTTCAGAGGCTGCGAAAGTTAAAAGTAAGAATAAACAACAACTGAAGCAAGAGAAAAATCATAAAGCCAGCACAGGCAAGCAACAACATGGTACAATTCAAAAAGTTGAGTAAAATTTAATATACGATCAAGCACATAAGTACATAGGTGTTAACATTTGGATCATGTTTTGGCAATCAATGTTACCGGCTACTCAAATGCTTCCAATGTGATAATTTAGCCTTACCTGAAGACATTTAATTACTCAGCTATAATTAATCAATCATTACTTCTGTGAACTGCTCAGTTACAAATGACACGACAACTAGTTATCAGAAAAAAATGTTTGAACTCATATAATCTAGTTTTTTCTTATTAATATGAGCTGCATAACTATATAATTTGAAGTTGACTATGTGATCATTATTTTTTACTTTAGGGATTTCTAGTCCATTATAGATCAAATAATCTACATATGGTATTGCAGTAGACATGATAAGAAATGAACCCATGGAAGGCCGACTGGTCCCAAATAAATAAATATGGTGGCAACTGACATGAAATTAACAGTATTATTTATGGTAATATTCCAATTCAAATAGCTTATGCATCAAATATGAATAAAATCCGACAAATTAACATAGTCCTAATGTCAAAATTTTCTGAAAATTATAAAACAAGAAAAATTGCTGGAATAAGTCTTAGCAACAAAAATTTCAGCTTCAATTGGATTATTAACAAAAATATAATTGCTAGTGTTATGAGAACCACTCAATGTTGCAATAAAAAAATATTACTAAAAAAAATATACCTGTAGAAGTCATTGAAATTGAAGGGTCCACTTTAGTAATCAATCTTTGGCTTAAGAATCATGTTTAAGCTGCTTTAATGAATCGTGCTTTAGCTCAAATCATGGTTAAGCGAAGTGAAGGAACCAAATTTGTTAAAGAATTTTGTGGAATCGAGCTTTGAGGAATCAAACGGGTTACGAAATCGAATCAAGGTGAGGAAGGTTTCATGATTAAAGAGGGATTCATGAATGTAGATAAGATTCGTGATGTAGAGGACTTTGGAGTTGGAGTGAATCGGTCACTGGTGTATTGAATTGACGATCTGGAGTGAATTTGATTATTGGTTTTCATGGAGTTTGTCGAGTGAATGGAAGAAATTAGGTTTTGGTTCTTCAGGTATTCACGAGATTTTGGGTGAAGTGAAGCGATGGACTAAATTTTTTATTTTCGCGGTTTGATTTTCACTTTTATCTTTTGCTCCCGCCTCTCTTTCCACGCAGCCGTAACATAGCGGAAGGAATACATAAATAGCACAATTTAACCCTTATTTCTTTTATTTAATTTATATAGCACAATTTTTTTTTATTTTGTTATAGCTCTTTAATATAAAGCTATGAGATAATGCAATGTATATCATATTTTCTTGTAATGATTGCAATAACTACAAAAGGTCTGTTGCTAAACATCGTTTACTGCAACTGACATTTGAGGCATGTTGCAAATAGCTAGTTGCAATAGGGTATTTTCTTGTAGTTCTTTATCCTTCTTTCCAAAAAGATAAGTGCTAGATTTGATTATTTATCTTGCTTCTATAGTGATATTTGTTGACTTTATGTAAAAAGCTTCTAGCTTTTCTTGTCTCTAGGTCTTTGTTGAACTCTGGATAACTGCTAAAGTGGTTTCTACCTAATTCAGGTAAATTTAACAAATTATTTTTTGAAAACCAATTAAAAATGGATGACTCAAATTAGTAATTTGTTTATGTCCTTGGCAGAAAAATTTTATGTGATCAGTATTGAAATTATCTTCAGTTAGGATGTCAGGGTTACAGCTAATGTCATGATAACACTCTGGTTCAATACTAGTTGGTAGATGATCTTCATATCCTATAACAGGTGAGAACCCTGAATTATTGCTCAATAAATTCATACACATATTCTGTTTGTCTAATTTTAAGTGTTTACTTCCCTTGTAGAGCCAATGACTGTTATTTGGAACGAGACTATTTTCACCAGGAAGGAAGTTAGAGTGTTTGCGCTTGCCTTCGTTATCTCTATCCTTCATATCTCTGGAATTTGGTACAGAAGTATGGTTGTGATGCTTATGAAAGCTTTGCTTGCCATTGAGTAATATTTGTTCAATTTGCTTTTCATAATCTGCATCTCTGCTATGAAATGTTTGATTATGCAAGTTTTCAATCCTAGTTTTACTGGCTTTTTTCATGATAATGTGACTATCATGCATTATGGTTTTCCAAAGTTGTGTGCAAGTGACCTCTTTGCCATTATGTAATCTTTTGCTCCTTCCCTTCCAAATGTAGTAAATAGAAGTAATCTTCGGCTCCTTACCTTCCAAATGTAGTAAATAGAAGCAGTTAGTAAAACGCAAGCCCTATTAAATTGGATGGACTTGGGCTTAAAAAATTTCATAATGTAACCAATACTATCTCTAATATTCAAAGCAACAAAGTTTTGATTGAAACCGAAAGTATTTTTGGCATTAATCCAAATATACGGGAATATGAACGATCAAAGAATAAATGATTGGAGCTTTCAATTTCAAAATTGCATAGCAAGCAAGTGTTTTTTGTATCCTTACTCCATTTGCAACATATTTCTCTTGTTGGAAGTTTATTTAAAAGAGCAAAGTAGGCACAATGTGCCATTTTTGGACAATTGGGTTTGCACCAGATCGCTTTGTACTAGTTAACTTCAACCTCATCTCCTAAAAGAAATTCCCAAACTTTTTTGGAAGAAAATTTATCCTTTGAACATAGCTTCCAACACCAATTATCTTTATAAATGTTTTGATCGATATAAATATTCTTGATAGCATTCTGAAAAATATTGGCAGTAGGGTAATTTTGAAGGCTCCAACAATTATTAGAAATAATATTTTGAACTTTATCATTAACCCGTCCTAATATATATAAATTATTCCAACCAAGAAGATTTATAAGGGAATTCCCACGAATCCAAGGGCTAAACCACATATTAGTTTGACTACTGTTAGAACTAAATTTGGCTCTAACACCCAGATAGTTCTGATTCGTTGAGAATTATAACCAAAAAATGAGGAAAAAAGCAGAGAACACACAAGGTTTATAGTGGTTCAGCGTTAACGAGCCTACGTCCACTTTATATGCTATTGATTATACTTTGAATGTTAGTACAACCAATGATTTCTCTCAAACTCACTCTTACAATTATGGTTTCTCTCAGTAATTTCGAAGAAAAACTGATGAGAAATAATGGTGTGACAGTAATGGAGGAATCAATACTCAAAACTGCCAAAAGATCCTGAAAAATGCCAAGTTCTGGGCTATTTATAGCTGATCTCTGGTGGCAGACCGCGGTCATACGTGGCCCACATCCCGAAGATCTCGGACCAATTCGCAGCTTGATGGAGAATTAGTCAAATTAGCCGTTGTGGACAGGTGTCGCGATCTCCTTAAACATCAGATCGTGGATGACCAAGTCCGTGGCCATCATCGTGTCCTCCTGCACGGATCGGATCGTGATCGCAGCTTAATGAAGAATTGGTCAATATAACAGTTGGTGACACGTGTCGCGAGATCCTGCATTCTCGAATCGTGGTGGACTTGGTCTTGGTCATCATCCATCAGCTTCGGGGATCGGATCAGATCGAGCTAGCGATGGACAGATCGGATCGTGGTCAAAGGGGGGCGATCGCGAGCCGAGGGGAGCATGGCGATCCGATCGGGTCATCGAGGGTTAAAGGTATGAAACTACATATTTTCTTCTTGTGTGTGAACCTTGGTGGCTTGGTCAAAAAGCTAGCCAACATTTTGCCCCCTCGAAGTATGTTTTATCGAGGATGGAACATGCTTCGAAATCGCATGGACGTCTTTTCACAGAAAGATGCAAATCAGAGGCCGTGTCTACCCGAAACGTTGTACTGCTTCGAAGAGTTGTGTTCCTCGATTAGCATAAATATTCAGTCGATCTTCAGTCATTTCTTTGGTTATCGGGTAGCTTTTCTCTCTGGAATTTCTGGATGCTTTATTGAAAAATTGCCAGGTAAACTTCTGATTTTTTTTTTTTGGTACGTGACCTGTCGGTTCAGATCGCGTAAGAGTCCCACAATCCGAGGGGTGAAATATTCGTCTCGTGCTCGATGGACATTTGGGCTTCTCCACGAAACGTGATGGGCTTTGGTTCGCGGCCCGTCTATTTCTGCGGTCCGAATAAAACAAAAAATGGGATAATAACGGTCGCGGTTTCTCCTATATAAACCGAGCCCCCCCCCCCCCCATTCCCTTCTCTTTCTTCCTCTTCCTACCGCCGCCAGTTTTCTTGAGAAAAACCCTAACTTTGATTTCCAAATTCCCACCCGATTTCAAACTTTAAAAAGGTAATTAAACAACTTCCCTTTTGTTTCTATCGTGTTCGCACTGGTTTAGAGAGTGGAGATAGCGGAGTTTTGTGGGATTTGGTGATAGCAAACATGAACGTGCCAGGTTCGGTCCATGGGTTTAAGGGTGGAGAGGAGAGTTGAGGAAAAAGAAGGAAGGGATGACCAGGTCGGTTCGTGGGTAGGGGCTTCGACTCGGGTCGCGGCAATGGTGAAAGCAAAGAGAGGAGTGGGAGAGTAGTCTTGGATCGGAACGAGGTAGCAGGAGCGGGTCGGATCGAGTCGTGAAAAGTCACTGGTTCACGAGAGAATAGGAAGAAGTGGATCGCGGGGGGTCCTTGCGATCTGTTTCGGTTTCACGATCCGACGTTGTTTCATGAGTTAGTGCTTTTACCGCGGGTCCATACCCGCTTCACGATCCATAGATACACCACGATCCGGACCCTGCTGCGTGATCCAGTTTGATGAACTTGTTACATAAATAATGCGAACTAACTCTGATATATCGATGGACAGTTAGGCTAGAGCCATTAAGAGGTCCTTCTGGACTGAATGACAGCATAATTTGACTGCTGTTGACGACTAATCCTTCGATGAACTTGCTAACTTTTATGCTTTTCTTTATTGCATGCACAGGCACACACTTGCACTTAACACACGGGGGGACGGGTAATTATATTCTTATTTCTCATGTTTACTCGCCTAAACAGTAATGTCGGATAACCGTTCCCCTTCAAGATCTGATACAGAGACGGATCCCGAGGTGTATGAGCACCACAACCCCGAGGTTCTTCCAATTAATCCAGAGGGTGAGGATTCTGGATCTGAATATGAGGCAGAAACGGAATTGGATCCGTCTGAGAGTACCTCGCTTGATGAGAAGTCCGAAGTAGACAACCGAGCTCCCGACGAGATTCCTGATGCAATAGAAATAGAGAAATTCACTGACTCTTTAGCTTCCAAACTTGATGACATAAAGCTTAAGAGAATTTGCTTGAGACACGGGATCCCCTGGGATGATGTGAGGACACCTGGTAGCGAAGATAGACCTCATTTGGCTCTGGAGGGGTATATGACAGTTAGCCGACTTATGTGCTGAGTAGGCGCTATTCCTCCGTTTCCTCCAATCGTCATTGAAACCTTAAAACGATTGGGTATTGCTCCGATGCAGCTTCATCCCAATGCCAACGCAGCCCTATACACTCTATACATTGCATATGCGGAAATCCTGCAAACTGAGCTCACGTTTAAGGATTTGAAATTCTATTACCTTTTCAAGCATCGCTCCACGGCAACCCCAGATTTTTTCTTTCTTCGAATCGGTAGCAAATAGGAAGGTCTTGTCTGACGGGTACAACAACATAGGGGATCCCAAGGCCGATTGGTTCTATATAAAGAGACAGGCCGGGTGTTCAAGAAGATGGCTTAAATAAAGTAAATTTTAAACCTTTGAATGAATAACTTGTTTAAGAAATCGAAGCGCTAACATGCTTCTTTTCTCTATGCAGATCACGCCTTTCCAAAGACGGAAGGCTCGGTGTACAATAATCGACTGTCCTTTCTTCTGCAAAGCAAATCCGACTTCCTAAAGATCAAGAAATGTATTACTGACGAGAATCTTCACAAGCACCGCCTTCTGGATATAAGGTTTGGACTTGGTGCAGGTGGCAAACCTTACAAATACGTGCCCCCGACCGAGGGAGAAGGAACGTCACAGGCAGCAGAAACAACTAAATTTCGTAAGAGTCCTTCGCCGATAATTATCCAGGACGACGAAGACTTAAATGTACATAGAGGAGATGAGGCCCGTGCTGATGAGTCTAAGGAAATCCTAGTTTCTCCGGGGAGTTTCCCCTCAAGGGCCTCTCTACCAGTTGAACCTGCTGCTCCCGATGATTTAATAGAGGAGCAGTTATTTAAAGAACTGAGCAAGATTCCTTTACCTGTTGATGTATATACATAGGAAGACTTCAAAGGGGAGCCATTTTTCCCTATTTCTAAGGAAACAACTGTTCCAGTTGGAGAACGAGAGACTACCCAGATGAGCCTGACTTCGGGCCCTGGTCTGTTAGGGGGAATTATACGGGATGCACAAATCACATGCACTGTCTGACCCCACACTTTTATACCAACAGTATTCAAGGTTTTAATATGTACTTGTTTCTTTTGCAGGAAAGATGTCTCATAAATGATCTTATTCCTATTGCTCTCTTCGTGAAGGCACACCTAGTCTTCATCCAAATCCCGAGCGTGCTCGTAGCAGCAGCCGAGGGGGAGACAGCCATTGGTCCCGGGGTTCTCACAAGCCTACTTCTTCACAGTCCAGATCTCCGTCAAAACAAACCTCTGGAAAGCCTCCCAGTCATCCGGTGCCACCTACAGGGGGAAAACAACTTCCCAAAGACTTAACTCCTCCGAAGTGCGCACCATCTCACAGCAGATCATCCAAAAAGCACCACGAGCCTAAGGATAAAAACAAGGATCCAAACAACGATTCTGAGAAGGAGAAAACTGA
Organism: Allium sativum; assembly: GCA_030737875.1. NCBI lineage: Eukaryota > Viridiplantae > Streptophyta > Magnoliopsida > Asparagales > Amaryllidaceae > Allium > Allium sativum. Next base: position 701,881,191 of record CM060922.1, on the reverse strand, counting down.
CATTGTCCCTTCCAGCCAACAAAGTTTGAGTGCTCCCGGGGCACGAGACTATATCCATGGTCCCGAGACTCAGGCTAAGCTGGAAAAATTACGAGAACAATTCCTCGATATCTTCTTCGAAAGGATGATGTTCGTTCCAACTCTAGAACCAGTCCCTAGAAATTGGGATACTGAAGTCATCGGACACGTTCGCTATGTAGCCAAGCAATATGAGACGTTGAAGAAACATGCTGTCAATCTTTCAGACGTCATCCGAACGCTAGAGATGGAAGCGCACAGGTCCAAAGTGAAGATAGATAACAATGAAAGGGCCAGGGAAAAATGGAAAAGGACTTGGAAGATGCACAGTCTTTGCTTGCCTTGGCTCAACGAGATGCTAAAAATTACAAGACAGAGTTGGAGGAGGCCAGGCAACGTTTTCATAATGAGCTTGATTCTAACAGCAAAGAGCGTGTGTCATTGAAGAAGGAGGTAGAAGATCTCAGGATGGCCAACACCGAACTAAAAACAGCACACGATCATTTCGAGGCTGAAAGAGCTGCTTGGGAGAAATAAAAGGCAAGCTTGAAAGATAGTTTAGCTTTGGCCGAAAAAGAGAGGGCGATTCTGAATGATCAACTCGCGCGTGCAGAGAAGCGCGCGATTCTTGCTGAAAATAATGTGGAAAGTGCCATTGAAATGGCTACTGTTTCTAATGAAAAGCTCCTCGAGAGAGAGAAAGATATTGAAGGATTTGAAGAAATGTTGTTTGACTTCCTTGGCCAGGTCATCATGACCCGTAACATCTCCTGGATCCCGGACTACCATGTCACTCTAGCCAACATATGGGATGCAATCGTCTAGAGCGAGAAACAACGATTAGGAGTTGATGAGATTGATGAGAATGAGTTGATGAGGACCATTCTTAGGGATAACGAACCTGAGGATTTAGAGAAAGGCAGACGCCTACTCCAAGAAGAGATTGATAAAGAGAAAACTCAGGCCAAGGGCAAAGATAAAATTGAAGAAGGCTCGAGCTCAGCTGCAGAACCCAAGGCCTCCGAAATTGAGGAATACAATCTCGACGATCCATTAATTCCTCTGGGTCCAACTCCTCCAGCTGTCGGAGGTTCTGCTGCTAGTTTGGATGGAGGATCGGCAGAAGGTATCTCTATATTTTCTCCGCAATTTGTCAAAGCAATTGTCACTTGTCGTCGTCTTATCGGACAATCAACTAAGCAAACCGCATTCTCTCCCAAAATAACATTTGTTTCTCATGATACAGGTGGCGGACCAGTTGATAAGGATGCTGAGAAGAAGGCAGGGGCAGAGAAGGTTGACATCCCGCCAAGTGTTGGTGCTGATGTCCCCCCAGATGCTAAGCCCATCGAGGCTTTGAGAGATATGGACGAGCGCCACGAAGGCGATGAAGAGGAAGTCGCCATTACCAAAGAAATCAGAGGCGATGAAGAGGAAGCCTTGGCTGAACAACAGGCTGAAGAGGAGAGGCAGTTGCTCCTTACGAAAGGAGAACAGGATCCAGTATATGTGCCCCCTATTTATGAGATCGATCCCAAAACTGGGTTGGTCGTAAGATTTTCCTCCCGATCAATAACTTCACAACTAGCCTCTCAATCCTCTAGTTCTTCGCCAGAGCCTCTTGTTGATAAGAGGAAGAGATAAAAAGGTGATCGTTCGGGTGTTGATAAGGAGGAGTCGGGGAAGCAGAAGAAAAGCAAGAAGCCCACATAGCCCCCTCTTCCCCAGCATGAGTAGGATGCAAATATCAGTTCATATTTTGTCCTTAGGATTTTTAGGATTTCCACTGGCCATGAAATGTAATTATGAGAATGGCCCTCACTTTTGTTTAGGTTCCTCTTTATCTTGTAGGTTTGCAGTTTATGAATGAAAGTTTATTTCTTTTGCATCATCGTGTACCTGCATCGAATAAACTCTTCACACTTAGTCACAAATCATTTGACCATAACTAAGCTGAAATTATACTACAAATCATTCAAGCAACAGAAAGAATTTAACAATTTCTATGCATGTTGCCCCCTATTTTTGAATACGGGGGACTTAGAATTTTTTAGTAGGATTATAGTCCTTGAGGCACCAAATCTCCGGTAACTCCATACTGTCCCGATCCGTTAGCGGGTTAAAGTTCAAACTCGTATCATGATCTGCTCACCGATCCTTCAGCGGGGCAGGAATTCTGGGGGCGCTGAGTCTCCAGCATCCTTCTCAGCGCTTAATCATAGACGCTTTTATACTCTCCTGGTGGTCGCCAAGGTTAGAGTTCGATCTCGGCTGTTCAGTCGGCCCCCGATCCTTCAGCGGGGTAAGAGCTCTTTCTCAGCGCTTAATCATAGACGCTTTTATACTCTCCTGGCGGTCGCCAAGGTTAGAGTTCGAGCTCGGCTGTTTAGTCGCCCCCCGATCCTTCAGCGGGGTAAGAGCTCTTTCTCAGCATTTAATCATAGACGCTTTTATACTCTCCTGGCGGTCGCCAAGGTTAGAGTTCGGTCAAGGCGGTTCTTATCATGGTGCATCGCATTGCCATGTGGACATCATTTTCGCGTCCTTTACGTTCTCTCTCGGCTCTGGAGAGTTAGAATGCAGTCAGTGGTGTGATTCACTTTATTGCACCTTCATCGTTCTGGCTGCGGATTACTCTCCATTCTGATGGAAGGCACCTAGAATTACACGTTTCTGTGATCGCTGTATGATTTTACAGCAAACTTTATAAAGATAGAAGAGCAGATAAATAATAGTGCAAATAAAGGTAAACGACACACAATATTTTTATAGTGGTTCGGTCAAATCGTGACCTACGTCCACTTTATAATCCTTTGCTCAAGACATTGGACTATTCTAGGCAAGTCATGCCTTTTACATGGTCCTATAAATCAAAAGGATAAATCTGATGACTTTACGTTAGATAAGACCGCAAATGTTAGGCATTCCACACTCTGGGGATTTCTTCTCCATCTACGGTTGCTAGCTTGAAGGTTCCATTATCAAGCCTTCGTAGAATGGGGTATGGTCCTTCCCACTTCGCACCCATATGAGTTGGGGGTGGAAAGACATGCTTTGGAACCAAGTCTCCGAGTTCAAAGGTTCAGGCTTGAACTCTTTTGTTGTAGTATCTAGCGACATGTTGCTTGTGTCTCAAGGCACGCAGGTCTGCTTCATCCCTTTTCTCCTCTATTGTATCTAGGGATTCGAGGAGCAACTCGTTATTAGTCATCGGATCGTAGTAAGTGACTCGGTGAGAGGGTACTTTTAGCTCAACCGGGATGACTACCTCTACTCTAAAAGCAAGAGAGAAGGGAGTATGGCCTGTCGCCGATTTATACGTTGTCATGTAGGCCCATAATGCCAAGGGTAATTCATCGACCCACATGGCTTTGGCCCGCTTCAATCTTCTTTTGATAATGGACTTAATCACTTTATTTGCTGCTTCGACCTGTCCGTTCGACTGCGAATGTGCCACAGAGGTGTACCGTTTCTCAATGTGGTACTTCTGGCAGAAGTCCCTGAACTCGTTGCTATCAAACTGGGTTCCATTGTCAGTTATGACGATCTTCGGGATCCCAAACCGGCAAATAATGTTCCTAACAACTAAATTAATCACCCACTTGGTTGTGATTGTAGTTAACGGCTCAGCCTCGACCCATTTGGTGAAGTAGTCTACAGCCATGATAACGAACTTTGCTCCGCCCCTTGCTATAGGGAGGCTTCCGATGATATCAATCCCCCACATAGCGAAAGGCCATGGACTCGCCATCGTCTTTAACTGGCCAGGAGATGCCCTGGGAATTTTCGAAAATTTTTGGCATGCATCACAACGTCGTGCGTATTTTTCCGCATCTTTGTTTATGGTAGGCCAGAAGTAACCATACCGCAACACCTTTTTTGCCAATGTTTGTCCTCCAGTATGGTCACCACACTCACCCTCATGTACTTCCTGCAGTACACGCTTGATGTCGTCATGGGATATACACCGGAGAAGAGGCATCGAAAATCCCTGTCTGTACAGGATTCCGCCTTGCAGAACGTATCGGGAAGCTTTACGGATTATTTTACGCCTCTCGCTCTTCTTGGTCGGAAGCGTTCCATTTATCAAGAAATTCTTTAGAGTGGTCATCCATGACTCCCTTTCAGGCTCAGTCTCTAGTATCGGATCAATTTCCATCTGACCTATGCTAGGGAACTAAAGTACTACAACTGGGGCTAGCCCAGCTTCTTCAGGATCGTCGGAACTAGCCATCTTCGCTAACTTGTCCGCCTGTTGGTTCTCTGACCGCGGAACATGGGATATACTGTAGTGATCAAAGCCCGTTAGCAACTCCTTCACTTTCTCCAAATATGAAATCAATCTTGGGCTCTTAGCTCAAAATTTTCCAGTAACCTGATTTACAACCAACTTGGAGTCACAAAATATGTCCAGCTTCGCGATCTCTAATTCCTTTGTGATCCTCAGCCCGGCTATCAGGGCTTCATATTCAGAGTCGTTATTAGTGGCGTGAAATTCCAACCGGATAGCATAGGATATCAGTCTTTTCTCAGGAGTTTCAAGCACCACTCGGCACCGGATCGTTTATCATTCCTAGCACCATCAATATACAATTTCCATGCACTAGGATGGAGAAGTAACTTTGGTGGGTCAGCCTCTTCGTTTACCATGTCATCCTCCGAGACAGTAAATTCTGCTATGAAATCTGCCAGCACTTGCCCCCGTATCGATCGTCGGGGCTGAAAATTCAAATCAAATTGACTCAGTTCAATGTTACACTTGAGCAGCCTTCCAGAAGCTTCCGGTCTCTGTAGAACTTGCTTGAGCGGATGATCTGTGTACACGGTGATAGGATGAGCTTGGAAATAATGTCGAAGCTTCCTAGATGCAATCAATAAACTGTACGCCAGCTTTTCGATCCTCAGATAATTGCGTTCAGCTGCCACCAATTTTTTACTCACGTAGTACACTGGCATTTGAACCTTGTCTTCTTCTCTCACTAACGCTGAGCTGATCGCGTGGGACGACACTGCTAAGTACACGAATAAATCCTCGTGATCCACCGGCTTAGACAGTATCGGGGGTCTCTCCAGATGATTTAGCAGGTTCTGAAATGCTTCATTGCAATTAGGAGTCCACCGAAAATTGCATTTTCCTCGCTTTATCAATTCAATGAACGGAATGCATTTGTCTATCGCCCTAGAGATGAATCTGCTTAATGTTGCTACTTTCCCCGCAAGGCTCTGCACATCTTTGATTTGTCTAGGCTCCTGAATATCTCTGATTACTGCAATCTGGTCTGGATTAATTTCAATCCCGCGCGAGCTGACAATGAATCCCAAGAATTTCCCGGATGCAACCCCAAATGAGCATTTCGTTGGGTTGAGTTTCATCCCATACTTTCGAAGAATACCAAACATATCTGCCAAGTTTGTAGTGTGATCGGACGATTGTCTGGACTTAACCAACATGTCATCAACGTACACCTCCATCGTTTTCCCGGTCTGGTCATAGAACATTCTGTTCACTAACCGTTGATATGTAGCGCCTGCGTTCTTCAAACCAAAAGGCATTACCACGTAGCAGTATAATCCCAGATCAGTAATGAAGCTAGTTTGTTCTTGATCTGGAACATGCATAGGAATCTGGTTATATCCTGAATAAGCATCCATGAAAGAGAGAAGCTCATGACCTGCCGTTGAATCTACCAACTGATCAATTCTGGGTAACGGAAAGCTATCTTTTGGGCAGGCTTTATTCAAATCCAAAAAATCAATACACGTACGCCACTTCCATTGGCCTTCTTTACCAAAACTGGATTTGAAATCCAATCTGGATAGGCTGAGTCTCTGATGAATCTGTTACTTCTTAACTTTTCAACTTCTTCTTTCAAGGCTGCGGACCTCTCAGGGCCCAGCATTCGCCTTTTTTGTTTTACAGGGGGATGCTTTGGGTTAATGCTCAATGAATGGCTCATGATTGATGGAGATATCCCACACATGTCCGCGTGGGTCCAAGCAAATACATTCAAGTTATCTTTCAGGAAATCCGTCAGTTCTTTAGTTCGAACTGGATCCAACTGGGATCCAATCTTCAGGACCTTCTCTGGGTCGCTATCATCGATCGGTACATCCACAGTCGTTTTGTTGGGAGCCTCCATTCTGCCCCCAGTCTCTTCGTCCTCTCTGGGATCTATATCCTCGGGCAGTTCTCTGGGCGACTCACCTATAGTCATTCTCTTTAATTGCTATGACGTCTCCTCCCTTGTAGGGGAGGAAGCGTCTTTAGTCTCAATATCTTTACCTTTACGGAGTAGCTTTAGCTCTGCAATGTAACATGCTCGCGCAGCAACCTGATCTCCTCTGACTATGCCAACACCAGCTTTCGTAGGAAACTTCAATAACAAGCACCAACGGCTATACAAGCTCTAAACTTTGCTAGGGCCGATCGGCCCAAGAAGGCACTATAAGGCGATTCAATATCCAAAACCACGAAGGGAAGAATTCTCACTCTCTGTCGTTCTCCTTCCCCAAGTGTTACCGGCAGCTCTACATATCCCATTGGAGCAGTTGAAGCTCCGTTAAATCCACGGATCCATCCTTCACACGGCTTTAAATCTTTCAATTCAAGGTTCATTAGATCGAATGTCTTTTTGAATAGAATTTTGACTGAACTCCCGTTATCCACTAAAACTTTATGGACAGTGGCCGGGCCAATAGGAAATGTGATTACAAATGGATCTTCGGTCGGAGCATGGACTCCAATACTCTCTCGGTTGCGGAAAATGACGTCATCTGACATCATCTTTTGTTGTTTTACCGGGACATTGTCCTCAGGGTTGCTACACTCTCCTGCCTCAAGATGATGCTTTGCTGCGTTTACGTACTGGTCCATCGCCTTGAAACTATGCCCAGCTAGGTGAAGCCCTCCGATTATGGTATTGATAACAAGATCCTTTCCTTTTTGCTCGACAGTTGGCCTGGAAGTAGGTTGATTCTGGTTCTGGTTCGGGGTCTAAATAGCTTTCCCCCTGTCTCTAGGAGTCACCCGGTACTCATCCAACTTCCCTTCTCGGAGCAGCCTCTCAACTACGTCTCTCAGATGACGGCATTCATTTGTAGAGTGGTCGTGAGTCTGATGGAAGAGAAAAAACTTCCCCGTCTCACGTTCTTTCTCCGTCGAATCTCTTGGAGGAGGCCTTTTATGTTGGAGAACGTTGTACGAGTCGACGAATGTATTCTCTAAAGTACCATTTATTGGCGTATAATTTTCGAAAGACCTAGGACGGGCCTTCTATGGGAGTCGCTCCCTCGATTTCTCTTCCGATTATTGCCATTACTGTTGTTACCATTGTTTCCTGACTGGCAGCCGCCGCCCTGGTTTCGGTTTCCAACATTGACTTCGACCTTTCCCGAGCTGTCTCCGGTTTGCTTGATGGCCACATTACTTTGTATTTCCTCCTTATTTGCCATTTTCATCTTCCGGTTGGCATATACCTCCTCCTGACGTAAGTGTACGTTTGCTTTCTCGTAGAACAATTCTCTAGTATGAGGTGGATTGTCGGCCAGGTATCTCCCAAATTCAGTATCTTTATCTACCCCATCAATTAGGGCTGCCACAACAGTTGGCTCATGGGGATCCTTGACTTCGATGGCGGCTAGGTTGAAACGATCCAGATACACCCTCAAGCTCTCGCCTGGTCGTTGTTTGACGAGGAACAGATCAATCACACTTTTCGACCTTTGTGCATAAATATGGAACTGTTCCACGAACCTTTCACTCAATTCTCTGAAACTGGAAATTGATCTTGCTGGTAAGCGAGTAAACCATAATAACGCTACATCCTCTAGGAATATAGGGAATGCTTTGCACTTTACAGCGCCAGAAGCTACGGCAGCGGTCATTGACCAAGAATATCTCATTAGATGTTGGATTGGATCAGATATACCTGCGTAACGGTTCATCTGAGGCATGTTGAAGCGCCTCGGGAATGTTACATCTAGAATATCGTCAGTAAAAGGGGTGTGACTGCGGTCAATTCCCCAATCTTCATTCATTTGTCCACAGCTATCCGCCAGGATTTGATGGACCATAGCTGCAACATTTGCACTGGTCGTCAAAGGCTCGGGATCAGCGCTCCTTGCTCGGTGGAATTCTCCGATCCCTCTTCTAGGAACATCCACGAAGTCCGGGGCTCGGATCGGGCTTCATTGCCCCCTGTTACCATGAGTATTCGTACGGCGAAGAGGCTAAGGTGATCTATTCTCAACAGGATTATCCACAACGCGAACTCTAGGAGTTGCGGCATGATTATTCAAGTTGCAGTTTGAGGGTCCTACACCAAGTGTCTCTTCCTCTCGTGATGGCAAGGTTCCAAATCGGAGCTGCTCTATGATTTCAGCCCTCTCATACGGTCGCCGCGGAGGTCTTGGCGATTCCTCTGACGAAGAAGAGTACTCTGGGGCGAGTGGGCGAACTGGGAGTGTTCTTTGTCTTGCGAGATCATCGATCCTTTTATCCATAGCAGTTAAGTTCTGCTGCAGCACAGAGCTTTGCTGCCTTTGAGCAGCTAATTCATCAAACAGCCTATCCCACATTTCGGAGAAGCGAGAGAGATCTCCTTCAGTGACCGGAGCAGAGGGGTCATATTGATCATCAGCATTTTCTCTTATGTGCAGAGAACTTGAGCCAGGTCGAACAGAGGTACCAGGACAGGTAGAGTGAGTCATAACCTCCTTTCCAGGTCGAGTTGTAGTCTGGTCATCACTTCGGATCGCAGTGGACCTGTGTCTGTGGCTCGTAGCTCCCCCCCGGGGTCGGATCGTGGTTACATTAGGGGGAGGGTTCGCGGTGTTGTCTCGGGATCGAGTGACGACCCCTTCAGATGCTCGGTTCGTGTCGCCCTCAGTTCGGATCGTGGCGGCACGTTCGGGTCGGATTGCCCCCATGTCTCCGCGATCTGCGAAGCCTTCCTCAACTTGCTCATGCACACTTTCTTCAACTGCTTCATTCGCGACTTCAATCGCCTGCGAAGTTCGTACTTCCTTAGACTTTTTTCCGGCCATGATATCAGATGCCGCTGGAATTTTCAAAAATCTGAATAGTGAAGTTTTGGGACTGTTTTCTTCGGACTTGAGTATCCAAACAACGGAGTAACAATCCAATACGCCGAGAAATCAATTCTCAGTGAAAGCACCAAAATGTTTGATCAAAATTTGGCTCTAACACCCAGATAGTTCTGATTCGTTGAGAATTATAACCAAAAAATAAGGAAAAAAGCAGAGAACACACAAGGTTTATAGTGGTTCGGCGTTAACGAGCCTACGTCCACTTTATATGCTATCGATTATACTTTGAATGTTAGTACAACCAATGATTTCTCTCAAACTCACTCTTACAATTATGGTTTCTCTCAGTAATTTCGAAGTAAAACTGATGAGAAATAGTGGTGTGACAGTAATGGAGGAATCAATACTCAAAACTGCCAAAAGATCATGGAAATTGCCAAGTTATGGGCTATTTATAGCTGATCTCTGGTGGCGGATCGCGGTCATACGTGGCCCACATCCCGAAGATCTCGGACCGGTTCGCAGCTTGATGGAGAATTAGTCAAATTAGCCGTTGTGGATAGGTGTCGTGATCTCCTTAAACATCGGATCGTGGATGACCAAGTCTGTGGCCATCATCGTGTCTTCCTGCACGGATCGGATCGTGATCGCAGCTTAATGAAGAATTGGTCAATATGACAGTTGGTGACATGTGTCGCGAGATCCTACATTCTCGGATCGTGGTGGACTTGGTCTTGGTCATCATCCATCAGCTTCGGGGATCGGATCGAGCTAGCGATGGACAGATCGGATCGTGGTCAAAGGGGGGCGATCGCGAGCCAAGGGGAGCATGGCGATCCGATCGGGTCTTCGAGGGTTAAAGGTATGAAACTTCATATTTTCTTCTTGTGTGTGAACCTTGGTGGCTTGGTCAAAAAGCTAGCCAACAACTACCATCCTTAATTTTCCTATCAATAAGCTTCTTACCTACATCCCTGTTGTCTAATATGTTTTTCCAAAACATATGAATGGTAATTCTCTTTTCTGACAGTCCAATTTTTTTTTTTCTTTAAGTATTTGGCCTTCATCTATCGGGTCCAAAGAGATTTACCATCCAGGAATTTCCAAAATAATTTCAATTATAGACCTCAGAAAGATCTCTGATGTTTCGAAGCCCAAGCCCACCAAATTTTTTAGGCTTACATACATTATCCCAAGCAACTTTGTGCTACTTAACTTTCCATATAAAATTAGAACATATTTTCTCAAATTTTTTAATGGCATTACTTGGGACGTTATGAGATTGAATATAGTAAATAATAACTGCAGTGATGACAGTGTGAGTCAGTTCCATCCTACTAGCTAATGACAACAGATTACTAGACCAACCTTCAAGCTTACCTTGAATGATGTCAAATAATCTAGAATGGTCCTTTTCACTGATCTGATTATTACTTAAGAGGAGGCCTAGGTATTTAACAGGAAGCTTACCTTCTTCAAAATTCAGAATTTTTAGAATAACATCCTTTTGTAAACTATCCTTACTGAAATATATTTTTCTCTTACTAGAATTAATAGATAAACCAGCAAATTTTTCCATGTTTGCTAAAATACTATACACAACTATTCCTATAAGCTTTAAAAAAAAGCATATCATCTGCATATAGTAAGTGGGTAATGAATGGTCTGCATCTACTAAGTGGTTAAATGTTTCCCTTTAATACTTCCATTTCCATTTGCATGTAGAAGTATTCCATTACAATAGAGAATAAATAGGGTGACAAAGGGTCCCTCTATCTTATTCCTCTATTGCTATGGATAGTCTTTATGGGAACCATTAACCATAACAGAGTATGTTACATTACATATGAATTCTTTAATCAGAGCACAAAATCTATCATTAAATCCCATTTTCTGCATAATGTTAATGATAAAATTCCTATTAATTTTATCAAATGCTTTATGCAAACGTACTTTGATGCACATGAAAATTTTATTTTTTGTGTTAAAATTCCTAATTAACTCATGAGCTAATAGAGAATTTTCAGAAATTAATCTCCCCGCAATAAAGGCACTTTGATTTTTAGAAATAATAATTTTGAGAAAACATTTCAATCTATTACACAGAATAGAAGAAATAATCTTATATAAAAATTTGGAATAAGCAATTGGCCTGTAATCATCCAAACCCACTGGAGTTTCTACTTTAGGAATAAGGGTCAAAAATATGCGATTTGTGTTTTTCAATAGTTTACCAAAATAAAAAAAATTATGTAATTGAATTACACAAGGCACTTTGCATTTCAACCCAGTGAGTCTTATGAAATTTGGCACCAAAACAATCAGGGTCAGGGCTCTTGTCATTATTTGCATTTAAAATAATGTTTTTGATTTCATCCTACCCAATAGGAGCATCATGAATATTAGAACTATTATGATTAATAGTAAACTTAAATTCAATGTCAGGAAAAGAATTTGAATAATCAGAGGAGTTATATAAGGAGCAGAAATAACTAACAGCCCCCACACCAGAAAAGCCCATTTGTCAAGCTTATAAACGTTAGTAATCAAATTCCTCACGATTATAACCGTTTTCCCAACAGGCGTTGGTGATTTTTATCACGCGTATTATCACGATTATAACCATAATAAATATTCATGGTTGTTGTCATGGTTATAAAGGGGATATTATTCTCTTTAGTAACAGTTATAACCGTTATGTTTGATTATTTACTCACGGTTATATGCGTTACAATATTTTCTTAAGTAATGGTGATAAACGTTATACTTTTTTATTTAATAACGGTAATAAATGTGATATTTGTTTGTTTGCTAACAGATATAACCGTTAAATTACTTTAGTATCTAATGGTTTTAAATGTGGTTGATACCAAAATTATAACGATTATAACTGTTAGAAACTACACATAGTATGTTTACTACAAAAGAGGCCTATATTTCATATCAAATATACATAAGTAAATATTCAGTACTAGTGTTGGCTACATACACAATAATAGCATTAAAACAGCAAATGACACGTAGAACATACCAAGATTAAAATAGCATACATAAAAAATTTATAATACCAAGTGTTATACACCGTCGTTAGCGCACATAATAAGTTTTAAAACAATATTCAACATATTTCTTCTAAATTCGGTCTTAACACAAACTCTACTTATCATGTGAGTAGCAAAATAACTTCAATCATCTACCAAATTAACTTCAATCCTACCACTAGCCGCACAACTTTAATTGTACCTATAGAAAACCACAATAAAGCATCACGTGAGTAGCAAAATTAACTTTAATCACCACAGCCATGCACATTACATCACTGCCTACGAGGACATACAGCAACAAAAAGCAAGGAGACATTAAGGAAATGCCTCGGATTGGATGAAAAAATGGATGCATTGCTGATCGTTTTTCAAACACTGTCAAAGTTGCATAATAAAATGAAAGGCGTTAATATTTAAGATTATATTGGTACAACGTCCCTGCAGTCTATAATTTGAAAAGGTAGCCACTGCATTGAAATTATTTGAAAAACAGAGATTAGTTTTCAGACTACATGCTATCTAGTAAGGTAAAAAATTACAACTGAATTTTAAAAAGCACGTTAGCATTTTCAATAGGCACAAAAACACAATCATCGTATAAGTTTCACAAGTTCAAAATTGAAACTCCTAGTGTTTAATTGGAAGAAGTCTGTTAGGTGAAATAAGTTATTATCACATCTTGATGAAAACCCAACAACAAGAAAAATAGCCTGAAGAATAGTACTGAATCATAAATCATGAAGGTGAATCACTAGTGCCTAAAAATTAACATGGTCAGTATACATAAAATGATCTATGGTAGACAAGATAACAAGTACACTATATTATTGCTCATGAGAATAAACTTTAACAGTAATGGATAAATCTTTTGATAGAATAAAACTGTTTCCGGTGACAAGATCATCTAAATTATGACTACCATGAAAACTAATCTGTTTCGATTAGTGCTAAAAAGCACTAGATAAACTGAAAGTGATGATATACCTATGTATGTATGCATATATGTATATTGCATATGTATTGTATATATCTTCATGCATATGTTATATATACCAGTGCATTTGCATGTGCAACTACACATACACGTAAAAAAGCGAAAAAGCAATGAACACATGATTAACTGAATAACAATCAATATGCATGTTCAGTGAAGAAATTTAACTACATCTAATGTAAACTAAGGGGAAAATGAGCTACTATATCTGTATAAAATCCAGTTAGTTAGATAAAACTGTTTGTTAATTCTTATTCAGCTATGTTTGAAGGCTGTTAGGAAGGAAGCATGTGCTTCTTTTAAGTTTCTAATTGATGATAAAATTGCAATTTCAAACCATCAAACTGAAAGGTTTGACTGTATGAAACTAGATGATAGTTTTTCATGGTTAGCTGCGCAGCTTTCTATACTATATGGGGAACCAAATGGTAAGTTGTTTGCAGTGGGAATTCTAAAACAATCATTACTCCATTGACGTCGAAAGTTAACAGTTCATTTTTTTGTTTACATGCAACTTTGACAGTGTTTGCTCCATGGTCGTGTGGTACACAAAAAATTACCTAATATGCATGAAATGTTTTATATTTCTTTAGTTTCCTACTAGCAACTCCTATTAAAAAAGCGAATGTAGGGGCCAATGATGCAAAATGCTAGTTCATTTAGGTAGAATAGATTATATATTGTCTACAAAAAAAATCAAAGAAACAAAAAATTATCTGAGGGGCATAACAGAGACACTTACCAAGAAAATCACTCAAATCAAGTCCAATTTTCATTTTTCTAGCTAATTCAATCGAATCTGTTCAGATAAAACATAAAAAGTTATATAAAGTACCAACAAAATGCTAAACAGAAAATACTAAAAATAGCGACAAAATATTAAAATGAACTTACAGAATTTTACTGATAACGTAGACGATACTCAGGCCAAATCACAAAACCTCCGTTAACTAGCTCGGACAGCATGTACTGACCATTTTGTGGTGCATCAAAAAGTGAAGCATCTGGATTGAGAACATCCTCCACCAAACAACTTGTTGTCCTTCAACCATCTTTCTACCATGACACATCTTCTGTGTCCCGATATGTCCTCTCGCTACCTCCACCGAACCTAGTCCTAATATCGTTAATGATTGTTTTCCTCCCGTAGGTGATGTTGTCACTTTGTCTAATGAAACACTTTTGCTAGATATCGAATTATTGCGATTTTGCTCGGTATTGGAATTATCAACCGGTTTTGTTGTCGTCGCATTTCCTTCAAACTGATTTATAAGAAATGTCATGCATTGTTTCAAATAAACGATAGCCAAACTCATTGTTTTCATCTCTGTCTGCATTTCCTCTCGTCATTTCTGATTCACATTCTCTCGATAATTGGCTATTGCCTTTGAAGCTTGCATGTGTTCTACTTGTTTTGCATTAGACGTAGAGCTAATAGCACGGTAATAACTTCTCCTACCATTATCTCCAAAAACATCGACGAAGGGATCTCTTTCAAAGTCTTCTAAGCCTCTTATACCATCAACTCCACTAACACTAGATTCTGACTTTTGTCTTTCTTTAGCTGCTTCTATTAATGCCTATATATTTTATAAGCATATATATTATGTAATCATGTTTACCAAAAGTAAAAAAAAAAACTAAAATATTTCAAAGAATTAAAATAGTGAATTATGACATTGTGGGAATTACCAGACTATGTGACATTGTGACCATTTTGTTTTGAGGCCTTTTATCTTGATGTACATATATTTGTTCAACAAATAATATTGAACAATTGAAGTCTTTAGATTGAGAATTTTAGTTGATCTATAAATTTCCAAAAATACGATAGTTTTTTTCTAGTTTATACACAACGTGATTAGAATTTTGCACTATTAACATCAATCCAAGGCTTAAGCCCTGAAGACAAGTAAATTATACACACTTATAAGGCTAAGTATTCATTGGATTTTATCAACTTTTAACGAACAGTATAAAGTTTTTTTGATGTGATCAAAACAGTGGATGAACACAAGTAAAATATAGGACCGCATTTTGATTTCGGAGCCCAACATGCTTTTTCTAGGTTACTTAAACCCGAACGTCATCTTGCAAAACGTTTGGTGGTTAAGTGCATTCATTAAGACACTATCATAAGAGAAAAAAAACTAACATGATCCAATAAAGCTAACTATATGATAATAACGGAATACATGATTAAAGTTAGAATTTTGGTAATGATTAAGAGGTGAAAAGTTTGGTTTAATACAGTTTACTCTCCCAACTCATACGACCTCATACAAAAGAAGTCTTATTAAAATTTGAATTTGGAGGATTTAATAGGGTAAAGTTGTACATGTTATGTTTTGATGCAGATAGAACAAGTATAAAAGTTTGAATTATGTTAACTGTGTATATAGTGATAGCATGGTATGAAAGCTAAACTTGTAATAATATTAATAAGTAATATATTTTATGGTCTTGCTTAGGTGTTGTAAATTAGATTTATACGGCCCACCCAATGCATGCTTTTGGGAAGACATAAACTAAATTACATAAAGTATTTAAGGGAAGACACAAGCTGTTAATTTGAAATTGAACCGATTAACAACTTTCTTCACAGGGACGGTGTTTTCTATCTGTATTTTGATATCCATGCTTCCTAACTCAAATTAACACATTACACTTAAAAACACCTTTTTAGTTCATTGTTGTGAGTTGAACTACACAAACAACAAAAACAAGAAGAATACTCAGTTAACAATCATTATTCTCACAATCACTCGTCCCAAACTAGAACAAAAAAATTCCAGTTAATTAACGACCTTCATTCATATAATAGAATACGCCATCACTTAACTAACAGCCACCATTCCCAATTAACGATCATGATTACATTATGCCATAACTTAATAAACTGTCAATCATACAAACTGACCAATAATTAATACAATTACTCATACTGGTATGAGCTGAGAGCTTTCCAATTTCCGATTTGAGGATACAATTAGAAATAACTGTTCAGGATTTGTGAGGGACTGCAGCACACAACCTTTATTTGAAAGCTACAGTAGCTGAGAAATAACAGCTACTAGGGACTTCTGGTCACTATTAGATCTAAGAACTGCACACATATGTTATTCAAAAAAAGGGACCACTTTTAGATCTAAGAACTACTATCACTTAATGGTTGATTTGCTGACCAAGTAGTTACTATTATAATTGTTTGAAAAAGTGTAAACATGGTTTATTATTATGTTTCAGTTTTATTAAATTTCTATTTTGAAATAAGTGGATGCCACACCTTGTTGAAGAAAAAGCTAGTGGTATTGTACTACTACAGCAGTTGCAAAGCAGCAACGATGAACCTCCATTCAAACTTAATTCAAATTGTTATGGTTATTGCACACGTAAAAGAACTAGAAGTATGTCTTCATGTATTTACCCAAACAACAACAATTAAGTTTCCCAAAAGTGTATATACAATATACATATATTTATTATGCTATATACAAACTATTCATAAATGACGAATGATATTTTAATCCTACTATTACATCTAAATTCTTGAAAAAGAAAATCCAGTGTGGTATATGTATGATATACACCTTTGTTTTTTGAAAATACTAATATATAGGGTTATGATCTTAAGCTTACATTGAAGCACGCAACATCCTACCCGTAATTACAGTAATAATCATCCAAAGCGACGATCATTCCTTCCGCGAACGTAGTCGTCATTACGTGACTCTCTTGTATGGACGTCTTAACTTGTTAACTAAACTTTATTAGCGTAACCCTCCTCCTTAATACTCTTCTAATCGCAGGCATAGACGTAACGCTCAACTGTGGAAAGCGACAATGATTCCACCCTCAGATTTTTATACCTCGCATTCCAACATAAAATATAGATTCCACATAATTGTCTTCTTCCAAATTAATAGCGGATGAACTATCATCTCTAACTCATTTTGCCACTTCTACTGACATTTTTCTTATTGGACACAAAATTTCAAGAACTAGATAATAAAAGCACTGAAATTTCATCTGTTGCTCGTTGCTTTCTAGTTTCTACTGACAAAGGCTTGTTAATTTTATTTTATTTTTGGATTTCAACCATGCATTTCAGCAAGAAGAAATGTGTATGGAACCAAATATTACAATTGATTCAGGCTCCCATTTTAATGATTTATCTCAAGGTAACAAAAATTATATCCGAGCTATAGCCTTGTGCAGTAAAAACCAAATGGTGAGAAGTCAGTAAGAAACGTTAAATATTGTCTTTAACATATCTCTTTGAATCACTTCTTGAATTCCCACAATGTTATTTACTTTGTTTTTTCCATAAATATCTTGAATCGGTTTTTATTATTCAATGTTAGTAAAATCCTGTATGAGCTCGTATGCTCTGAGTTCCAAACTTTGTGACCATTCAGTTTTTATTTTTGTTTAAATATTGCTTCAAAGCTCTGAGATATAAAAGGACTATTCATTCTTTTATTGGTAAAAATAATAAGTTCTTTCAATTACAAGTTACGAACGTTAGATAAAAACTTCATAGTTCTGTCAATATTCCCTATAATCCAACAACTAACTATGTGGTTAATTTCAATAGCTTAAGGTATATAAATCTTTGTTCATAACGGTTACTTGGGATTTTAGAACCATTTAATTTGTACAAGTTATATAACACCATTGAATCTCTTAAGTTGTAATAGGATATCAATATAAGTAGAAAAAATATAACTATCAAATAAGTAAAAACATAACATGTAAGGCAAGATCCTGGCCACATAACAATAGAAAATATGAAAATTTTCTTGTCAGTTGATGCTTCATAACATGTAAATATATTGAAATCATCCAAGTAACATGATGATTAGTTAGAAATCTCCAAGTCACAATCATCCAAAATTTTCATTATTGCAGCATAGTTATTTGTTATTGCAAGTTTTAGGACCAGTAAATCAAAGCTGAAACGAAATCAAATATGAATAGATTACTTACATATTTTTCGGTGGTGCAACGAAGCACTTCTCCAGTTTTTTTTACTTGTGTGTGCCACTTTCCATACTTTTGTTCGTGTAGGCTTACATTCAGGATTTCCTTTTCCTACATGAATAAATATTTATAAAATATTCAATAGCCATAAAGTATTATTCAAAATAACCATAAAAGACTAGTACAAACCAATGTTTCATACAGCCTAGCATAAGAATTTATTCCCAATGTACGATTTATAGTATTTTTTCCCTTGTTGTCGCTATTTGTTTTGCATTGTTTTCTCTTCTTGTTTGTATACTCATTGTCGATGAACTTCTCCCATTGAACTTTGTTGATTTCTTCGGGTTGGTTTTCAATTGGAAGAATATTGCTTGTTCTTATCAAATAACAAATTAATAAAATGCTCTGATACATTCTTCTCAGTGTGCATTACATCAATAGTATGCCGCACTTTATGATTGCTCCAATATTATAATGCAAAAAAGAATCGACTTCTTGTACCATGTCGGTCTTTCATCATCACCCTTTTCATTCATAGAATATTCCTCGACGGGATCAACATCATCTACTATGTGCTTTTTTTGGGGGGTAATTTACCTGGTATATATTTGATATGAGTAAGCTTTGCTAGAAGTACCGATCCTGTCAATCGTGTTGGAGGTTCATTATTCTCTATGGACTTATACCACCCATGCTTCAATGCCCTATACGGATGACCATTCTTCAAAAATCTTCTATACTTCGTGTAAACAATATTATTACCGATGCGCTCTGATACTGTATCTGTAGCACAAACAGGACATGCTTTACACAACCAGATAAATTCCCAAGGGCGGGTAGATCGTGAATTCCCCATAACAACATTGCTCTAAGAGTGAAATACTCCTTTGTATTCGTGTCAAATGTAATCACTCCTTCTGTCCATAATTGTTTTAACTCATCCACAAGAAGTTCCAAATACACATCAATATCTTGACTTGGTGCTTTTGGTCCAGGAATTATCAAGCACAGCATTTGAAACTCCGGCTTCATGCATAATGATGGCGGTAAGTTATAAGGAACTGTATAAACAGGCCAACAACTATAACTACTTGATTGGGCATCGGTGGCAATACCAAGCCAAATATTTCGTCCATTTCTACTAAACTCCGACCACTTATTCTTCAATGATCTCCATTCAGCCGAGTCAATAGGATGACGCATGCGATTCCAACAAGGCTTTGCTTCACTATGCCATAACATTTTTTGGGCTATCCATGGTATAGTGTACAATCTTGTTAATCTAGAAGCTAATGGAAAAGTTTTCAAAACTTTTTGAGGTTGTTTTGTAATTTTTACCACATCTCCTTGCTTTTTAGTTTTAAATCTTGAAGTGTGACAACGAGGACATTCTATTGCATTACTGTGCTCTTTCCAAAACAATATGCAATCATTTTTACATGCATGTATGCACTCTGCTTTCATTCCTAAATCTTTTAATATTTGCTTCATTGTTGGGTACTTCTCTGGTATTGTATTTTCCTTTGGAAGCCACTGTTTCAATCGTTTCAATAACTCGGTCATACTATTTCCTGACCAATTAAATTCTTTTTTCAAATTGTGAAGCTCTATCATGACAATTAACGTTGTTAGACCGTCTTCACAAGAAGGGTACAATTTTTCTTTTTCTCTTCTTTTGTACTCCTTATACTTTTTCCAATGGTTACCATCACTAATCCCTTCTATGCCATACGCATCATCAACGAGATCGCCAAGAGCGTCTCCTATATGGCCTCTCGAAATTGGTTAGAATTACAAGCCTTGTGGTTGACATGCCGTGTAGGATTGAGCATCATGTCATTGTTGCTTCTCTCACCATGAAAAACCCATTCATCGTATGTCTGATCCATACCATAAACGATCAAGTGTTTCTCTGCTAATTTAAAATGCAACTTTTTTGAACTTCTACACTTTATGCAAGGACAACTGCATAGTTCGAGGTCGGGTGGTGAATTAGACTTTGCGAATTCAATGAAATTTTGAACTCCTCGTATGTAATTAATATTATTTCGATGTCAAATTCTAATCCACTCTTTCGACGTTGGATTCATCTTTAGCAAGAAACTTTATTTGTCCCTGACAAGGCATGAAAATACAACTTGGAAGAGTTAGGTAAAAAAAATAAACTACTAACACTAAATGCTACAAAAATCCAAGCGAATTCAGCGTTGCTATAAAGAATTTTCAATTTTTGCAACAACATCAAATTCCATCTTAATCCATATTTTATTTGTTTATAAGAACACTTTTGTGTAAATCAAGAAATTCAGGGGTACACTATCATTTTCTATGTTACACTAAAAAGTGTCGTTATGGCTAAATTTTTAATCTTTTGTCCTTATGCCTAAATGTTTCCCTAATTTTGTCTTTCACACTATTTTCTTGTATATAACTAAAATCCAGTGAAACAATAGCTTTTTTTACTTTAGGTAGACTGCATGCTTTAATTTAATCTCACTTCAAAGTAAGGTCATTTCTATAATTTGTATAGCGCACAAACTTTCTACATAACAAAATCGAGTACAGCGAAATTTTGATACACTATGATAATGACTCGAGCTTTTGAGATAAACCTTAAGAAGGCAACCACCTGAGCGAGGTTTTATGGCTCCGCCAATGGCAAATACGGTAATGAAATATATGCAACCACTAAAAGTGTTTAACTAAAATAATAATATAAAACACCGGCGAATTAAATATAAAATTATGGTCGTGTGTAGTTATCACTACATGTAGAGATTTGGTATTATTAATGACCATATAACAAATAAAAAGTGAACAAATTGAAATAGAATCAAAATTTACATACCAGAATTAATAAAATGCAATTAATAAATTTGTTGTTATCTTGGATGATCTAATAAAGGCATACCATGTTTGTACTTTACGTTAAGTTTGCAGTTTCCATTAACGTTGCCAGAAATAAAGTAACAAACACACTATTATAAACATACAAGGAAATTTATGTTTCTTAAGAGAAACCAGTATGGTAACACATAATAGATCCAAAACACAATTATTTAACTAATTAATCATCAAAATTTGGTTATATATAATTTGTTTGTTGAAGCTTGCAAAACTACTAGTATTACCGCACAACGATGGGAAAACCGACCGTTAAAATATCTGATATCAAAGGAAAATATATATTTTTTAATTATTTTCTTAAATAAGAAATTATTGAAAAACTCAGTGTTATTTGAAAATAAAAATAAGTGCAAACATGTAGATTCTATTAATTAATATATTCTAAATCATTATTGATTTTACAAAATGAAATATCAAATCAAACAAATGTTAGCTTATATTATATTTGTGACTTATCGAGTAAAAAAAATGAATAATGCAATAATAAATTTAATAAATAAATCACATATCAATGAACTGCATTAAATAAATAAATACCTAAAAGTACCATTGTTAATTTCAAAAACTAAAATTGCTGAGACGATTAAACTAATAACGCTAAAATAAATAAATAACTAATCTGAAGAATCTACCACCGTTGAAAATAAATAAATAACTAATCTGAAGAAAAAGTGCAATGTTCATTTAGTAGCTAAGTTTAAGTGAGAAAACAAATAGTTTATAATTTCTGTAACAAAATCGACATGCAGATTACAATAAAGAAATGTAATGGAAATGGCTCTATCTCGGTCAATGGTATTTGTAGCTTTTCACCAACCAACAATGAAGGTGTGCTTAATGTCCAAATTTCAGGGTGTATATCTGCAGTTTCATGTTTCCTGGATTGGAAAGCAGATTAACTTTGGAAGACTGCACAAAAAACCAAACAGATCTTGTACAAAATGCACTAAAAATCGATTAGGATGTCTTATGGTTGTAACCTATCAATCATCAAAAATTTCAAGATATACTGAAACTGATGAGGATGCATTTTGTTTTCAGTAACTTGATATCTTAAAAACTCATCAGGACACATTTCCTTTGGTTTGTCGTGAACTGCCAGGTAAGATTGTAACTAAAGATGATAAAATCTGAAGGGGGATAAGAGAAAGTGAAACATAACATTGGCTTTTAAAGATGCACTGTTATGGAAGAAAATGATATATTTAATATGAGCAAAGTATGTATAGGTACATCAACCGTTGAGCACGCAACGATGACAATTGTCATAGCTCTTATATTAATTTTGAATAATAAACAATGTGTACTATGTTGATAACCTGAAATCCACTATATCTAAATCCTCTATGTGCTTTACCTAGATGTTTCCACTTGATGCCATCAAATGAATAACAGAAACGGCATACAAATCAACAATAACTACAAAAAGGCATAGGAGACATGAGTATGCACAGTTCAGCTATTTCAAAGAGGCAAAATATTGATATATGCCATAAATTGAACCAGATTTTTTTTAGGATCCAAGCAGTATAACAATGGAATCCACCATAAGAAATTAAAATAAGGCTTTTATTGTAGGGAGAAAAGCAATTTACTAATGAGCACCCAACCTTGTAGACAGTACCTCAAACTGAATGTTCAGCCAGTGACCTATATGGCCAATCTTGACATATATGTAGACAATGCAAACTATGGGTAGATCACTTGCAGAATTACTTTGATATGTAACAGTATAAATGTATCACAGTGAAGGATTATATAAATTTATGAACCAATAATGGAGGAAGTATTAATAAATGATAGTATTTAATACAGCTTAGGGACCAGTAAAACGATAAACATTATTTTTTGTGTAAAATAGTATTTATCAAAAGAAGAAAAAAAAAGAAAAAAAAAATCAGTGTCCATGCTTGTGTCGCAAAAGGTTAAAATAACGTAAATTTGTTTAAAGAACGGCAAAAAGCCTAAAAACTGGTGAATCAAAGTTCAAACGTCCAGCCTTTAAGGAAGCAAGTATTTCATAAGTAAATCATAATGTTTAAGACATCAAGAGTTGAAGAATTATTTCATGTTAAATGAATGTTTGTAAATATGTAAGGATTTGGCTAGTTCTCCCAGTAAAAAAAAACGACATTATTTAGTGTGCATGCAGTTATCATTAATACTCTCTAATTCTTTTGTGCATAAGTAGGTAAGAAATACATCGCATACATAACCAACGAAAGAAGAACATCGGCAAAATTGTGCAATTTGTACTTATACGTGCTTCCACCAAAAAAAAAAAAAAAAGGTGTCAAAAGCCCTCCAACAAATATTTGAATTTGATGTTTATGTTAGCTAAGTTCATAGCGTGTTCTTTCTGAAAAGAAATTAGAATGTTATAATAATATAATAACAAAATGTAAGGAAAACTGGATGACAAAGTTGTCAAAATGGAATGAAAATTTGAAATAGAAGCACACTATGTCAGGGAAGCCAAATCTGGGGGAGGGGGATTAGCTGATGAATTTTTGTAAATAAGCAAGGATTTTGCAGGTTATATTCGTCCAAATCATGCACTATTTAATGTATTATATGCATTTGCTATTAATAATCTTTAATTCCCTTATATGAAAGTAGCTAAGGACCATAGGGCATACATAACTGAATGAAAGAAGAACAATGACAAAAACAGTGGTTGTTGTACATATTGAAACATAAGACCTTAATTATAAATGCATAATCCTGTTGTGAAATTCGTACATATAAGTGTTTTCATGCTAGAAAGAATGCATACAATCTAAACATGTATCCAAGCAATTCAACAAATATTTAAATTTGATGCTTATGACAGCCAAGTTCATGTCACACGCATAACCATTGACAATAAATTTCATAAACAATTAAAAAGTAAGAATAATAACATGAACAAAATGGAAGAAAAACAGGACAATAAAATTGTTATCAAAATGGAGGGAAAAGCTGAAATAGAAGCACGGTTTTCCATAAAAACTACAACTTTTTGGAGAGAAAAGTCAGCATAATACAATATCTACCAATGTGAGCACATAATATTTTATGGGTTTTACTTTCCTTAGAAATCATGCATGATTAGTGCCTTAGAAACTGCTTAAACAGAGCACAGAAGACTAAAACAACAACAATGTATAATAAAAATTGAATGATAACAAACGTAGGTTTGAAAGTCAATGGTTGCAGAGTATGATCGTCGAAGAAAGGCCCACTGTTGAACTTGTATGAATTAAGAATGTGAGTGAACTTGCAGTTTGAATGCATACACAATCAATTGAACTGTTAAGTCATAGGGTTTCCGGTTGATGAGCAGGAGTAAGGGATTGTATATGTATATTTTGTTCAGTAGTTTTTCGATTACCTTGTGTACCTTGTTTACATGAATCCATCCTTGATGTTCATGGTATAAATGCAGTTATATAACTCTTTGATTGTCCGACCCAATTCCATATTCATGCTGGCTTATTTCCAGATCTGATGGGAAAGTGCTGGCACTTAGTATGTACTATTTGCACCAGAATCACCACTGCTTGCATCTACTTTCTTCTGCAATTTAGCATACATGATTAAAGTGGGATCCCAAAACATACATGAAAAGGCATAAAATTTCAACATCCTAGGACTTGAATCCTAGCTGCTTGGTTGTAAGGAATACGCTTACTATATACACTAACAAATTCTCCGATAATTAAATCAGTGATTCCCTTTATAAAATAAAAGTCAATCTTATTCATATTGAATTATGAGTTAGGAAGTTAAAATTCAATGAATTGAATTTTAATTTACAAAACATCAAAACCAAATTTTATATTCCTATTGTTACATCATAATCATTTCATATTCATCAAACAATGTTGAGAATTAAACCTCAAACCAAATGACTCGATCTCATGTCACCTTCACCAAAACTAAAACGGAAAACAAGCGAAGTTAAGCAAATCACTTTAATTTAAACATTAGTTGTAAGTGTGGGGAGTCATCGTCGTGGATGCTAATCTAATGTGACCAAGAAGCAACCATGTATGTGTTTCAATTTGTAGAGTAAACCTTGAACTAATATGAGCATGCATTACCTTGAACTTATATGAGCATGCCAAATATTAAAGTTGTTCTGGAATTCATCAATCATGTTTGATGGGAATAAGGAAAAAAAATCTTGAAAAAAATGATTAAGCAATCTCACCAATCAGTAAATGCATGTTGTGAAAATGTTAAACTAAAACTAAGCACTTTAACGGCGAAATAAAATAGAAATTTAAAATACAAATAAAACATATAGATCAAATTATAGCAGTGATAAAAAAATAAGCTGGAGGACAAAAGTTGCTTACATCTGTTCGTTTTGAAGATAAATCGCCTTCAATGTCCATATGTGTTCTGCGAAGTTCTGCTAGACAATTAAGTTTTGCATCTAACTCTTCATTAAGCTTGGTATTATGTTTTTCAATAAGCTCTTTCTCCTGTGGAAATTATTATGTTGTCATAATTTACGGGATTAATCAAAAATATTCCATTAGCTAAAGCATATAAAAATTGGATGTAGCAACTTGTTGGAAACCAGTATTTATTTACCTAAGTAATACGATTATATGCTACGTAGCAGTGACCTAGTTCTGCCTCTGCTCCAAGCACTCTAGCTCCCTTCATGGGTTGTTTTCAGCCAAAAGAATCTATTTACAACAAAAGTTAAAATAAATAAATTCTTAAAGGTAATGCATTATCAAAGACAATGACATTTCTAACCATTCTCCAGAGGCTAACTAATTTATATACTGATGCCACAAAACAAAATCGCGAGGGTGCCCAAAATTTCAGAAGAAATGCAATTTCATAATCAGGATGATGCTGACATCAAAATAGGAGTCGAACGCAAAACACCAAAACTGATAGATTATTGAATATTTGGAAGAAGAAAAAAAGCAAAATCACCGCAACCAGTAATGAGCTAATCACACATGAAGGATCGGGAATCCTAAATATAAGTAGGCGAAATCCAAGCGCCCGTCTTCCAATCGGTAACCTTGGGATCAAAATTGGCTTTCAGTTTCTCAACTTTGATTCAAAACAAGTATTCAGTACACGGAAAAAAAGGACTGAAAAAGGATTATGTTAACCCTTATCTACACAGACATCCTAATGAATCTACTGGATTAGGTTATTTATAAGTTTTAACCAAGGTTCGAAAACTCGGTTTCGGTTTCGGTTTCGGTCATTTGAAAATTTATTAGTTTCGGTCGGTTTCGGCGGTTTCGACGGTTTCGGTTTTTGTTTCGGTTTCGGTCCAAAAATCAAACTTTTATATTTTTGTATCTAAAAGCATGTTATATATACACATATATTGTTATTATAATTGTTTGCAGCCCATTTCACATTATATATAGGCCTGTAACTTTGAAAGTATGAACTATGAAGTAATAATGGTTGTTGGGCTGAATTTACCAATACAATAATAATGTACAGCCCATTTTCTCATTTCTTTTTAAAACTAATTCAATACAGCCCTCTCAAGTACTAAACCCTAGGTTTCCTACGCACTGTCACAGCTGCAGCCGCAACATATATTATTCAATGAATAAATTAGCGAATAAAGATAAATCGTATCGTTCAAAATTAGGGTTCCCAACTGCGGACACAAGACGCGATGAATGAAATTGTCGCATCGTTCGAAATTAGGGTTCGGGTATGTTTCATGTTAATTCATACTACTTTGAATTGATTTTTTTCTGCATTCGATCTGGCCTCTTCTAAATCTTGTTTCTTTTTTCTTTTTCTAAACTGAGATTATGAATTTCAGAATGAAATTGATCATTTCGAACGAAACGAGATTTACCTCGAATTTCGTCTCGGCAACGGCCGGAACCGAGTCGAGATGACCGGAATCTCGACGTTCCGGCCGAAATTTCAAACCTTGGTTTTAACACATGAAATAGTTCTATAGTTACTGGCAGAATTTAGTTTTACTCTTCTTTACTAACAACAGAAGATACATTGAATAATCTTAAGTTAAAAAAATAAACTTGATCGTTTATACTTTGAAATATGATTTCTTATACCACAAGAAAAAAAATTAGATCTAGCAATGCCAGAGTGAAATACAGCTACATTCAAAAATGTAAGAAGTTTAGCGATTTAGGATGCCTGCACTGCTCAATCATATCCCAAATCTCCAACTTGCGTCGAGTTATGTGATTCTTCCTTCTTCTTTTCCTTTTGGTTATCCCTGAGCCTTTTCTGTGATCGACGCTCTTTTCACTTCCGAAGCTTTTGTTGGTTTTAACAGAAGCTTTGTCGATTTTGAAAAAAATCAAATCTTTCAGAGTTGTACAGAAACAAAACTGCTATTTGTATTGGTCCTTGAATCACGATATCTTGGCTTCATTTACTGCGGCCAACACATTCAAATTGCATTCGAATTTTAGAATTTACCCATAAAGACATTTCCGATCCAAATATCCAGGCTATGGAGAGATTTGACCTGACGAAGGAAGAAAGCATGCTTTGACTTTTCTTATTTCGGTGTGAATTAACGAACGTTGCGCTGAGTTATTTGAATCCAACAGTCAGACCGAGAAATTAGGATCGAGAAACAAAGGAATAGGAAATTGGAAGAATGTTTGGGGAAGAGAAATGAAGCACCGAATACGCGTGAGATTTTTTAGCCGATTATAATTGGCATCAGAGAGTTTTATATGGGGCTTGGAGTTCAGTACATAAGTTCATTGTATTTCAGACCCAAATCATCAGACATAAACTATGTCGCACCATTTCCCAGTTTGTGTTTTACGAAATGAACTAGTTCTCTTTTGTCCTTCCCACTGTAAAAGTAACAAATACATATTCACATGCATCATGAGTATAGACCACAACATCTGAATTTATACTGCTTCAATTGCGCATAGTGTAACATTTTCTAGGTCCTAACCATAAATATATGTCAAGGACTCGAGAATACTTCACAAATAATTTGCGTGCATATGAGTGAAATGATAAAAGAAGCCAAAAAATCCTATAAAAGAGTTAACCTAAAGCCTTTGTACTTGATCAACTCATTTATGCAATCTAGGACAAAAAGTTGCCTTCATCATCAAAATATACAATATCACCTGTGTGTAACCGCCTCTCCGTATCAAAAGTGAATTTCGTGGCCTCTGGATTATTGAAGTACCCTGTATGACTCCAGTTTGATGTCATTGCTTTAATGTTTATCATATATACAGTAATCAATGCATAAATCTTGCAACATGTGGCTTTATGAAAATTTTTACTAGTCCGGTTGAAAGCGCGATTCCCATTTAATCCTTAAAACTGGCCAGGGGTTCATTTTATACCTTAAATTAGCAAATAAGCCTAACAAAAAAATTAGTATAAAATTATTAATTCAAAGTTGAAAAATAATCCAAGAGAATGACGAATGTCAAAACTGAAAGCTAAAAGAAGAACGTTCGATGAGCAAAATCCATTGTCCTTAAAAGCCAAAATGGTGTCTCTGTGCATTCAGTGCCATCCCAACTATTCCTTGATGATAAAGTTACTTAAAAATAATTCAAGAAAAAAAATGACGATTTAGATGTACTTGCAATAAGGCATTAATCATGGTAACAGATGAATGGATCTCCTTGACGTGGGGTAGAATAATTTTTTCTAACAATAGTTTGCTTGTTAATTAAATGTTTGATACAAAATATACCTTTCATTATGTTTGGTCCACGAAAGCACAGCCCCCCAACTGATTTGGTGGAAGTGTTTTATTCGTGTCTACATTAACAACTTTAGATTCAACCCCTGAAGTGAGCTGACAAGTAGATCCATGTTTATAATTACATACTTACAAATGGTTCAGTTATGATGATTTTCTCGAAACTCAGGAGATTAAGAAAAAAATTAAATTGTCTATAAATTTCTTTGTTTTTAAACTTTAAAATAAAAAGAAATTAAAAGATAAACAACATCCAGAGTTAAAATAGAAACCATCTTATTTTGAAATAGTAAAAGCACTAAATTTGAACATCTCCTTCACAAGTTTCCAATTAAATTGAATAATTTTCAGTAAAGCAGGTTGGAATTAAGTCAAAAACCAAAGGTTAAATGGCAGAAAAATAAATAAGAAATCAATCTAAGAAAAAAAAAACATATTACTTCAATTCAACTTGCTTTTAATGAAGCAGAACGTGACTATACAGTAAAATTGCTTAATTTAACCAAAAATTGTCTATATCAGCGACAGAATGAAACAATAAATTACCTCAATTTGAAAGCAGTATTAAAAATTTGACCTCTTTTCATCACCTTCGGAAATCTAGAAAAAGAAGAAGCAAGGTTTGAAATAAAATCAATATAATAAATCAAGCCACATCAATCACTAACTTGAAATCAAGCAACTATTAATTAACATGAAATTTTCAAAAAACAGCTTTCGATTACTAAAAAACTTATAAAATTGAACAAGAGGAAGTGTTATACCTGGTCATCAAAATGATTGGAGAGGGAAAGAGAGCTCGAACGCAAATTTAACGCAAAATATTTGATAGTAAGGAAACTGGCTAGGGTTCTAATCTGGATCCAAGGAGTTTGCTACCGAATATCTAGATTTGAAAAGATATATGAGAAGAAAGAGGAGATATTCGAGGAATATGTGAATCGGCAGCGAAGAGAAGAAAAGCTATTCTATCATAGACGCTCTAGATCTAAGGCGTATGAAATAAAATGAAAGAAGTCGGATTTAAGAATAGGTAGAAAGAATTCGTATTTAAGGAAAAAGCAGATTTGAGGAAGAAAGAATGGAGAAAGAAGGAAACGACGGAGAAAATATTATTGTTAAGCGAAAATTATGCCTAGATTTATTGGCTCAGACAATTTGTTTTTGGCTCTTACAGTAGGGAAACCTCCCTAACGGTCGATTTGATTATCTCTATAGTACGCAAACCATTCAACAATTGGGAAAGATAACTGAAATCCAGACCATGATGAATTATACCTTCTAAGATAACGTTAGATCACCATATATAATATTATATTTCCTTAGATCAATGTAAAATTTGGTACTATTGAAGTAGCTAAACAAAAAACTATTTTGCTGCAAAATATGAAATTCAAATTAAATCTATTTCTTGACTTAAAAGCAAATCTTAACCATTTGAACATTAATATACTTATAGATGAAAACTGAAGTTACTTACAAAAGCAGATCAAATAAGAAATTAGTTAGGAAAATGCAACATAAAATGCAGCCAGTATGCTTATTCAAACAGACAACAATCTAATGAGAAAAAAAATTACATGCAACAAATATATAAGTTATTAGGAGTACTATTAATTTCCCTTAGTGAATATCAAGCAGATCAAACTTAAAACCAACAAAAATTTGTGCATGTAACATTTTTAGCATCTCATGATTAGATTCGTGCTTTTTTAGGTTACTATTTTCCATATAGCCAATCACAGAAAACAGAGCGACAGTGATCTCATTGTGATAAGGGTGCTCTGATTTCTAAGCTAATTAGACAAAACATAGGTAGACAATAAATTTATTCTTTAAAATGGCAAGAGAGATCCATGGTAGGATGAATAAACGAGTGAAAATCAAATTTCTCTATGACTAAACCGATGTATACATGAGACAAGAATAACTTACTTCTTGTGGGTGAATGGATACCTGCAAATCACCCTAACTTTCCTAGTATATATTTTATTGGTCTTTTGAACGGTATTAATCAGTAAACAAAACATTAGTAATTGTTTATCCTTTAACTTTGTATCTGTGACTGAACCGATGTACACATGAGACAAGAATAATTAGATATAATTTAATTTAATTTGTTTATAATGGTTCTGTACATATAGGTACATGCCACTCAAATGTACACTGTACAGGGACATATTGTATTGCATTTCTTATCACTGCACTCATACATGTTGATCATTTTAGACTGTTAGTAATGGGCCATTTGTATAATGCTTTCTTTTATGTCCATCAATATGAACTACTAGGCCACACTCTTACTAAATAATTCTGGTAGGTCTGTGAAATACCAAGTTGCACAGCAAATAACACCTTCAATTAAAAGGTCGAATAACCATACGAGGAAAATGAGAAACTGAGAATCCTTTTAACTATGTACCTCCTCAGTTTCTAACTTCTGGGACATGGCATTGACCTAATCTTTTAGTTTATTGAATTTCTCAAATCTCTCTAAGTCCCTAACCAAGTCGCTTTTGTGAACGCTTTCCATTCTAGTTCCATACCATATTACCATTATTATTTTTAGCAACAAAAAAACATGATTTAATTATTCTTTGCATAAAAATGAAATAAACTTGACCTGCATGAACTTTAGTATATGTCACTTCACATATATAATATCCACTTGACACGTAAGAAATAAAAATTGCGGCATAAACTTTCGATTTCAACCAAACAAAATTCTGTGTGATATTTTATAGATCGAATGATATCTAGATACATTTCATTTTTTAAATAAAATTATGCATTGATGATCCAATCATGGCTGGACACAAGCACGTGGACGAGAATAATCCATAATATAAAGTAAATGCACATGTACAATTAAAATGCATAAAGAAACAAGCATGGCCTCAGTAGAGTGTATTACGTGTAGAAGAGCAACGCCTATGTAAAGCATTAACCAATTCAGGGAGAATAAAAAGAAATCAACAGTTTCAAGCAATGGGAAAAGAGCACAACAAGGATACAAAACAACGCAAAGTATGTAAATGCATACACCAGCAATCTACATAAAGGAGGGACATGCAAATAGCAAACTAAAACTGGCAGTGATCGATTAAGCAAGGATAAATCGAACAATTTACTATGGCTAAACCACTTAGCTCAAGGTAGTTACATATAAGATGAGGGCTGTAATGTCAATTAGTCTTGCGCAACTTTTTTGGATCTTAAGAGCACCATCTAGAACTTAATTCAACTAGAGTAAAAATTAGGATGCATTTTTTTCTTAGTGAAGTTTGCCAATAGAACCCATATAGAGTGAATATGCGACATCTTTTCATGACAAATTCATTGGAAGTAGATGCAAAATCATGATATGAAAGTCAATAAATCATGGAAAATTTTAATTAATTTCTTTCAATAATATTTAGGCATTCAATACTATGAATATTTATTTCCATTAGTGTATATTAGTACGTTAATAATTTACGAGAATTTTTCTTATATTCATTTATTTGTATCAATATCCACTGCTAAATATTCCTATTTTTATCAGTAAACTTCCCCATAACCATCCTTTGACCTGATTTCTGTAAATAGAATAGGTATTATATTTTCTAAGAAGAAGAACAATAAATATCTATGAAGAATTCGTGGCCACTTTAGGGGGAAAATGTAGGACAAACTACAGACATACAACATAGATGATTGTAATGTTACAATCACGATGGGGAAAGTTTTAAATATATGGATAATTTACCATTTTAAAGTAAAGATGATTAGTCCATGTATATACATATTTATCATATATACTTTAACCGCAAATTATGTTTTGAAATGGATAAAATATTAAAGATGCAATTCAAAATAAAGAAAGCAATGTGCATACATAAAATTATTTACCTTTTAACGGTTAGATGAACAAAATGAAATCAGACCTGAAAGTTAATGGTATTAACCAAGGTTCAAGAACTCGGTTTCGGTCTCGGTTTCGGCCGTTTGAAAATTTGTTAGTTTCGGCGGGTTTCGTAAATTTCGTTAGTTTCGGTTTTGTTTCGGTTTCGGTCCAGATTTCGGTTTTCAATATTTTGGTTACGAATTTGTTAACGGTAAATAACATGAAAATATATTATATAAAGAAATAGAATACAACATACACCATTCTGAATTTACTACATCCAATAACTATTTCTTGGAGCTATATATGGAATGTTTTCATAATCTTCTTCATCAATTTCTGTCGCATGATGCGATGGATAGTCATACTGCATCTGTCCTGTACCTATGAACGTTGCCAACATGTTATCAAATGAGAAGGGTTCATTATTCTGTGTTGTATATGCAGTTTGACTATTTTGATCACTTGATATATCGCTGCTGTATGTCTCATTTGCTCCGTGATAGAAATAGCCTCCAGTGTAATCAGAAGTAGAATGCCTGTAATTGGGTGGATCTTTTGATGTATATGGGTTATTAGCATAATCGTAATTTTGTGGTTCTTCATATTGGACATTTAAATTACTGTCTCTTCTTTCACGAGTACGCACCACACCTCTCCGCACATATGGTATAGTTGGTCTCTGTGAACCACCAGCAGCACTAGATCCAACACCATAATTACTTGCTAAACCGATATTGTAACCACCAGCATCATCGTTTGAAGAGCCACTGCCATTTCCAGTGCTTTGACTTGTTGTTGTTCGTGCAGGTATTCCATCCACTGCAGCAACAGCATTATGCATCATATCAACCATCGCAGGATCATCGTCAAGCAACCGTGGTTCAATTTCTGTAGTCCACTCTGCTAGTGGATCCTCCTCGTGAAATATATGATTTAGATCAATTAATTGATCATCTGTATCACGACGTTTAACATTCTTAGCTCTTAATCTCATATTGTAATGTACATATACCACTTTTTCAAGATTTTCCATTTTGATTCTATTTCTCAGTTTTGTATGAATCATGGAAAATGTAGTCCAGTTTCTTTCGCAATTTGAGGAGGAAACCGTCTGACTGAGAATATGCATTGCTAAACGTGTAAGGTGTGGGGCGTCCGCTCTGCCGATTATTGACCACCACTGTGCAGGAGAACAAACACTTATGGCGTCTCTTGCTTTTGAAGAGCCAAATTCGCCAACTTTCATTCTATAAATGTCCACCTACGTAATGTAATGTAATTGAATAACATATATAATGTAATGTGGGTCTATGTATCTGAAAAAATATGTAATGTAATTTACCTGTTGTCCAATTTTAATTTGTGTCCATGTGTCAGGGACCATTCTTTTAACGACACTATTAAATCCATTTATTACCTCATTATCATTTACTGCATTGCCATATTGAATGATAGGATTGAGGAAATAACCTATATTTTTGGAAAATGCAAACATTAATGTAATGTTTTGAATTTTGACTTTGTAAAGTAGCAATTTTAAAATACCTGCAGCATGAATTGGTCGATGGAGTTGTCTTTCCCATCTTTTATCGATAATATTCCACCATTTTTCTGATTGACTTACACCGACATTCTTCCTAATCGACTCCTTTGCGAGATCCATCGCTTCATAAAGATAGCCCATATCCGCTTTGTCATCACTATCCACCATTCTTAGAACTTTGACTAATGGCTCAAATACGAGAATTATAGAAGCAGCGGTCGTCCAAAAAGTTTCATTGTAAATCAGATCAGCAACATTGGTTGCTGTTCTTTTATCCTTAGAAGTGAGCCTAGGCATTTTTGATGCCCATTCTCTTGTAGCGATCATTCTTCTTAAATCATTTTTGTGTTTATGAATAGAGACTAATGCAATGAAATGAGTGGCAAATCTAGTCACTGTCGGTCTAATCAATTCTTTGCCATTTGTCTCTTTTCTCATTATTGAAAGTAACCAACCATGATTGTATATGAATGTCGTTATTAATTGACAATTTGAAATGACAGTTTTTACCTCTTCTTCTTTCGAAATATCTTCTAAGATCAGATCAATGTAGTGTGCAGCACATGGTGTCCAATATAAATATTTTCTTTTCTCCATTAATAATTGTCCAGCTGCTTTGTAGTTAGCTCCGTTATCTGTCACAATCTGCACTACTCTATTTTCTCCAATAGTCTCTACAACTTCATCCATCAATCTGCATATATATTCTCCACTTTGAAATTCATCAGTAGCGTCTACAAATTTAAGAAATATCGTTCCATGGGTGGAGTACACAAGAAAATTTATAATTTTCCGTCGATTCTGAGTACTCCAACCATCACACATCAACGTACAACCATACTCGTCCCAGAAATTATGAAAAGTGCTGATATATGAACCAACTTCATCTAGTTCCATTTTCAAATATGGATGCGATAGTTCATACGTTGTAGGTGGATCTATTCCACGACCACATTCCGCAATAGCATCAACCATAGTTGCATAATAAGGACTACTTGCAGCATTATATGGAATATGGTTAAAATAAAAAAACTTAGCAATGGCACGACCTATATGCTTTTTAGCATTTTTAATGCCCTTTATTGCGGATTTAATAGAAGGTTGAGAACTACCTCCTTTTTTTTGCATATATGAATCGATCCGTGCAGCAGTACGAGTTTCAAAATCTCCTTCCATCCTTACAGATTTACCACGGACGTTCCGCTCTGTTTGACTAAAACCGACGCCTGATTGCCTATAAGATCTTTGCATCTCCTGTTCTCTGAATATATCTCTGCTTTCCTGCATTGCACGACGAACATTCCTATCATCTTCGTTCTCATCATCTTCGCTGTCTGAATCATGTTGTTGAGGTTTATTCATCAGTTCTTCTTGTATGCGTTGCTTCTCCAGTTTCCCTTTATTACGATCATTTTTTTTTCCAACGATATGCGCTCGTACAAGTTTTTTAACATCTTGAGGAACATTTGTGCATGCCATTACATTGCCTCCTACGCCCGCCAAGTGTTCTTTCAGACGTGTTACACCACCACCGTTGATTTTTTTGTTGCAGAAATTGCACTTCGTTTTCCGAACATTACCATCGATTGAGGTACCGTAATTCCAACCGATTTCTGTAGTGTTTGTCGGGTTCTCCATAACGTACCTGTAAATTGTGAAACATATTATCAAAAAATTTAAATTACATTTTTTATTCTAAAATTGTGCTATAAATAAAATAAATAAAAAACTGAAAGCATTTATGTCAATTGAAAATAGCTCTCTTCCATACATGATAAGGCTGCAAAATATACCATAAAAGTTAAAAACACATGGTCCCGTGAATTTGCTGCAAATTTACATATTATTATTAACCAAATGAGTGCAGCATACATGGATTGCCACATATTCAATTTCCTTAACAGCACATGGATTGCCATATATTCAATTTCCTTAACATCACATGGATTGCCACATATAACGCTGCAGCACACGGATTGCCACATCGTCCATCATATATGCATTTTCCTCCTCCGCTTAAAAGATACCCAAAATCGATCAGAAAAAATAAAATAAAGCCGTCGTATTCTTTTCAACCAGAGAGAAAAAAAAAATCGTCGATCGAATCGATTAATTCGAATCGAATTCGATTCGATTTCATTGATCGATTCAAACGATCGATTTCATCTCAGTAGAAGAAAAGAGGAAACTCACGAAAGTAGATGCTGAAGTATTGCTGATAGATGCGGTTTTTATGTCAAATTGATTGTTGTAAGTTTAATTTTTCAGTTGTATGTTTTTATAGGGTTTAAATCTACTGTTGATTCACGGATTTGAAATTTTACGATGATAGAATTTGATTTGATTCCCTTTTGTTTGATTCCCTTTTACTTTCGGTGGCTTTATTTCACTTCTGATGTTATTCTGCGTACGAGATTTCTTTTTTTTTCTTTTTTTCTAACCCTAGTCCGATCCCGATTTTGGGGGACAAATCCGATTCGTCCCCATCCGAAACCGATCCGATAACCCCGAAATCTCGGGGTATCGAACGAGTTTTTAAACCTTGGTATTAACGCTTCATCCTAAGAAAGTTCACTCATTTGATTTAATTGCATCTCTTTCATTTACTTAATTAGCTTTCAAAAAATCAGTAGATATTATTTATTGCCCTTCTACAAGCAATATAAACACTTCATAGGTCAGTCGGTTCCAGTAGCAAGATTATAGCCACTAATCAAATTGAGATAACACAATCAAAATTAGGAAACAGAGAACCAGCAAATAAGCAATGGATTATCCAAAACGGAAATAAACTGATATTACATAACCAATTATAACTCAAAAATTAATTTCCTTTTTTGCAATCATTTATCAAAATTGATCACTTAAATATGATAAACTTCCTAAAATATACGGTTCAAAAAGTCAATAAAATGCATGTAAAAAAAGAATTAGACAAAATGTATATTAAGTAGGATATGACATAAAATGTGCATATAGTCATTGTTGCATGTAAAAATGCATGTAAAAAGCTAGGATACGACATAAAATGTGCATATAGTCATTGTTGCATGTTGCTATCATGGAAAATACTGGAGTGTCAACTACTACTAACTTGAGTGCTTCAGATAAATCAACTTTCACATGATTGAAGCTCACTTGAAATTTTGAGTCATTCAAATTTATTTAAGAACCAAGGATCAATCAAACTTTATAGTAATTAGAATAGTAGATGTGCACAAGGATTGGTTGTAGTACCTTTAAAATAGAAAATGATATCTAAACTTTTAATTATTATCCAGCAGAAATAAGGATCAACAAAATTGTACTATGCTAGCACAACAGGGGACAACAGTACAAACTAAGAAGTGACTTTGTTTTAGGTTACCATACATTACATGAATCTATCTCAACTGTCCACCTTTTTCATTGATTTATTTGTTGTAAATGAATAGTTGAAACTAAATAAACATACATGTACTACTAAAAACTTTGATATCTAATCTTCATTAAGTTTAAAATGGATTATAGTATATTCTTTTTTAAACAGATTAAGTGGGCCCAATCACTAATATTAAACTACAAAGTGTGGAAATATTATGCAGTTATGGAACTAGCAAAATTACTATTGCACTGGAATCACTGTCTACCCGATCCATGATTGTAGTGTAAAAAAACAAGTTAGAGATATGATAACGAAGCAAAACAAAATAATTAAAGTATACTTTGAGACTAAATGATTAATGTTCATATCGCTGAGTTGCACATTATACTTGTTGAAATAAACTTTGTATGATAAGTTTCAAGCTAATAAAAAGTATAAAACCCAGACACTAACATGCATAAGTTAATAACTTGGAAAACCAAAACAATATGCACAAACAATGAACATTTGATGTCATTAATCAAAGATAACACATCGGCTCAGTTCATTCCAAAAATAATAAGAAACACAAAAATTCATTTAAGAAACATATGAAAAGCTAACCTACCCACTATTTTAACTGGTTATAAAAAGTCACTTTTAACTTTCAATATATGGCAAAATATTGCATTTATTATGAAGAACTTTATATAAAAGAAATATTATTTTTCTGTCTATTGCAAAACCTCAAAGGGCCTATCCTTTGATTACTGGGTAAAAATTGTACAAATTAAAAGAATGATATTCATCCAACGTTTGAAACCAAATTGGATTATACTAACAAAAGATCAAATCAATGTTGGAGAGTAATTTACAACAGAATCCAAATCGTTTGAATTAATCAATTTAATATCATTTGCAGTGTTATTAAATCTAATTGTTGCTTAGTATTGAGAAAGCCTATCAAGATCGAAATGAAACCAGAAAAAAAATAAGAAGACAAAAGGAGGAAAATTTACCTGAACAAGGAGAAGGCGGTGTTAGGCAAAGGATGTAAGAGGTAATCCCATCAAAAGTGGAAGGAAATAACGAAAAGAATAGGCAGATCAGGCGTCGGTAACCCTAGATTGAAAGAGGAGCATGAAACATGAGAAGCGTAACGAGTGAGATAAAAGTGAAATAAAAGGAAAATTACTATCATGTCCACTCTTCTTTAGATCATTACAAAACTATGTGGTTATATCACGGAAATAACCGTGATAACCTGTTCTAACGGTTAAAACCATTATACCTTTATCACGCTTATAACCATCGTAATTTCAAGTGGAAAAACTGTTACAAAATGACCAATCCGGTGTAGTGGGCCTCTTTCTCAATGAGGAAGGCTTCATTAATTATTTTTCCCTTAGAATTAATGATTTTACCAATATCATTCCTATTCCTCCAACTAGACATCCTAGTGTAAAAAAATTTACTAACTTCATCACCAGATGTAAACCAATCCACCTTGGCCTTCTGCTTAAGGTTGACAGTATATGAAGAGAATTAATAAGGTTAGACTGAGCATTGAAAAAAGAGTCTACCTTATCCTTGTTTGAGTAGTTAGCATCAAGCTCATTTTGGAGTTTTTCACATTCATCCCTAATGGCCTTAATGCTATTCTTACTCTTAGAATTATTCCATCTTTTTAAATTAGCTTTAACAATTTGCAAGGTTTTATTAATTTGAATTGAGCAGTGCCAAAAATACTATTATTAAAACTACTATTAAAAACCTCTTTATAACTCCTCATATATCCATCCATTAACAAATCTGAAAGGGGAGCTACTCAGGCTTCCCTTATCAGAACAAAAGGTTACTTGTATGGGGGGGGGGGGGGGGGGTTACGATCAATGGAATTTTGGGGTAATGTACTGCACTTAACATTAGGAAAGAGACGGATAAAATCCTGATTTAGAAGAACCCTATCTAGTTTGCAATGAATGTTTCTGTATTCACCTAATTTCCAAGTGAACTTATTACCAAATATAGGGGGTTCTAACAAACCAGATTTTAACATGAAATTGGCAACTCTTTCTAGTTTTGAGTAGGGAATATGATTGCCAACTCTTTTTTCATAATTGTGAAATACAGTATTGAAATCCCCAATTAATAACCAAGGGTTGCAGATAGTATAGCTAATCTGCTCAATACAATTCCATAGCTTCAATCTATCATTTTCAAAATTGGAAGCATAAATAAAGGTTGTCTTCAAAACAAACCCACCTTTATTTTTAAAAGTGCAGTGTATATACTGCATATCAATAAAGAAGTTGATGAGAGTCCAAATGATAGGATTATGCAAGATCACAATCCTACCATTTCCTCCTATCAGATTATTATTGATAATGTTCCAATTAGATAGCTTTCTAACTTGCAAATCATTAATCTTTTGATCACTAAGCTTATGCTCAACAATACCTATCATACTAGGCTTATATTTACCCAAAAAAATGGCAAGATCAAGTTGCCTTTTAGGGAAATTTAGCCCCCTAATATTCCAAGCTATAATATCCATATATCTATATATAATAAAGGATATATGAAAGCTATAGTGGACCACTGTGCTTTTTGCTGTCCACTTTAATCTCCAACTGCCTATCACTCTTTTTAAAACTGGTATTATCTGATGGCTTTAGTTATTTCTCCCATTTGGTGTTTTTGTTAATATACATTTTCCTGAAGTCATAATCTTTGTCATCCTCTACTGCAGTTATATCTGATAAGCTTTTAGTCCTGCACTCCTTTTTTTTAATTGGTGATGCAGGTTTTGATTGCTTAGAGGCTGTCAAAGAATGATTCACGGCTTTTTGAATGTTTTCTTTAGTAACAGAAGAGCACTTAACTGAAGCAAGCCCAACAGCTAACAAATTAGCATCTGTGAAGATTAGATCAACAGAAAGAAGATCGCTGCAGCCAATTCCTTTTTCTTTTATTTTGAAATTTTCCAT
The DNA here is from genome assembly GCA_030737875.1 of Allium sativum. Classification (NCBI taxonomy): domain Eukaryota; kingdom Viridiplantae; phylum Streptophyta; class Magnoliopsida; order Asparagales; family Amaryllidaceae; genus Allium; species Allium sativum. The sequence goes on along the minus strand of CM060922.1, from coordinate 701,840,721 downwards.
GTTTGTAACTAAACTTGGGTCCTTCTCTGGGGGGGGGGGGGGACTTAATGACCTCTGTTGCTTCTACCCCTTTAGAATTACTTATGTTTTTACTATTTGCAAAATGATGTTCTATCAGTTCTAAGGATGCATCATTGTTGCCTTCCTCAGATTTGTTTAGATCAGCATCGGTCTGCAAGTTATCCTGGGTACTTGCAGACCCTTGCATTTGTTGAGATGAGTTCAGATCTAAATTTCCTAATTCAAAATTAGTAACAGCAGAAGTATCAATATCCATTGCTTCTGTGTTATTGGGCATCGATATACTTGCAGGATTGGGAATATTTGAGGGATCAACTTTCGAATTGATTCTAGAGCCGTTAAGAACGGGAGAATTTTCAAGATTTGTAAATTCTTTTGGATCAGCTCTCGTTTCATTATTATGAATACAGTTTTCAAGAGAGTGTCCAAAGTATTTACAAATCCTACATCTATCTGGAATTGGTTCATAAGTGATTTGTTGAGTAATAGCTTCCCCATCGTGCATGTATATAGATGCCTCATTGGGCAACTCAGCGTTTGCTCTTATTTCAACAAGTTTTCGGGCATAACTCAATCGAGTTTCTTTCGTTGTTTGCTCATCCATCTTGAGAGGAACTCTGACTAGGATTGCGATAAAGCTAAATATCTCTTTATCCCATAATCTTAGGTTCAACTCAGGGAGTCTAATCCATATAGGCATAGTGCTCAGAAGGTCTCGATCAAGAATTAACTTATTGGTCCATTTTTTTAGGATAATCAGTTTGCCATTTATAAAATATGGCCCATCCCTTAGAAGCTTTTCACAATCTTCTAAATTTGTAAAGCTTAATATGAAAAACCCGTTTTCATGAGTAAATATCTCGAAGGATCCAATAGGGTTCCATGTACGAACCACGAACGCTCTAAAGTAAAGATAAGATGGCCTTTTGCTGAAAACATATGCAACTATTGAGAGCCCCGTTTTCCTTTTGTTCGAGAACTAGTCTCCTTAGGAACTACAACAATCTTCTCGCCAGTTGTTTCCACCGAAGATATAAAATTCAGATCAAAATTTGAATCTTGGCCACCAATCTTGACCATTTCAGCTCAAGATGACGCCTTTGAATCTTATGCCAAATAATCTTTTGTGACCTGTTTGGGCTCCTGAGTAATCTTGATTGAATTTCTAGGCTGGAAACGAGTGCCGTTAGAAGCGGGATAAGGCTTCTGTTTTGATTTGAGTAGGTATTCGCTGGATTTGCCAGCCCATTTTTTCAAATGAACAGAAGCAATTGAATTCAGGAATGATTCAGGTCTATTCTTGCAATTTAGCACCCTTGTGAAACCATCCTCATCCACTAAGAAATCAGGAGATGAATGAGGAAGACTAGAAGGAGGACTAGAGGGGAGAGGAGGAGAGGAAGAAGATCCCTCTTTTAGACTAGGATTATCTTTGAAGACTGGATTCAAGAAAGGTTTAGGGGCAGCCATGGCTGCTGGGCTCTAAGAGTTTTTTTACTTATTGTTTTCCCAGATTAGATTTTTGATAACAGAATACTCAATGGGTTAACTATCCGTGCTTTATGCAGAGATTGGTGCTTGAATTCTAATAGAGTGATGAAGATTAAATTAATGAACTTGGACTTATAATAGAAATCCAATAAAATATGATTAATTCATAAACTGGATCTTCATACATCAAATTAAGAAACCACATATGGTTCAGTGACATCCAGAAATCCTTCATTTTATCATGCATGTACAAAATTATTCAATCCTATAATTATGCTTCTTATTTTCCAAATAAAGCAATAAAAATAATCTCAAAAATAATCACAGATTGTTTCAGGCTATTGTTGTTCTTTCTTTTCAATTAGAAATTACCAGAAAACATTTACTTCATATTAGCTCCACCTCAAAAAGACCAGTCCAAAAAAGGCCATTTCTTTCATACTACATTGCATATACTACTGCACTCTCCAATATTTAATACAATTTATATGAATTTGATTACCAACCAAGCTACCAAGCTTGAAAATGCACTTACCAATACAACATTACCCTATTAATATTAACAGAAGCATGTTAATTCAACAACAGAAAGCCTGAAATATAGCATCCACCAAATAAATCTAGGAAATAGCTAAAATAGAAATAGAGATACATGTCACACTATCTACCCTAGTTGGGCATCGACCAATGATAGAACTTCTGAAACTATAACTGCAGTTATTACGTGAGCACTAGGATCCCGCACTATCTTTGGAAATTAGAAAGGAAGAAAGAAAAAGAAAAAAATCTTTCTAATTGGTAGTTATAGCATATATGCTAATTTGACAGTGTTGCATATTGGCACACTAACTAATTTTTTTTAGGTCTTGCATTACAGAAAAATACAACAATTAACTGCTTTATTTTTCATTGAATTGCCTTCTACTAATACGGGTTACCTTCGTTGTTATTGTTACCTTCATATGCTTGGTCCATTCATAACTCGTTGAGTAAAATCTTAGCTTCTTCATTTTTCTACTTTCCAGTAATCCTCTTCATTTCCTACTAATAAAGCACAAGGAAGAGAGCATGGTTACACATGAACTGGAAGCTAAAATTGAGATACATAAATCGGTATTTACTCGTTCATAAACCATCAAGAACATCGAAAAGGAATTTTATACCGAAGCGGCGAAGCCCTCAGCTAATATGCACCAAACCAAGGAACTAACCTTAACCTGAGATGAGGTTGTCATCTATTTTTAACCATAGAAGTTAACAAATGGAACAAAATATAGTGGATATGGTGATGAATACTTGGCATTACATGCAAAATTTGTATTTCCAAGATTTTCACCCGTAAGGCAGCAGAATGAAATTTTGAATATAAGTAAACATGGAGATCAAATTACTAAGTAAACACATATTTGGGAAAACAATGAATCATGAATACTTTTTTTAATTAGAAAGATGTTTGGGATGGTTTATGAATGAAGCTTGATACTAGTCAAACTTCTCAATGTATACGCTGGCCATGTTCACTCGAAAATCTAAATGCCCGTTCAGGTAAATTTTCTTACCTATAAATGAATAGGTTTGATAGAGTATCTTTTTATAAGCAAGCTCATGGCCCTAGCCGGACAATGCACTAGATCCTGGCTAGGCTCAGATCCAGCTAAGTGCATGGAGAGGGCTCCAGTTGACAGCAGTGCGTGCTATTGTTGTATACAATAGTGCAGGTTGCTGCTATACACGGGTGTGCAATGCTGCCACCTTCTTGCAGCAGGGGTTGTTGCTCCTCAGCGACAGTCGGGCTTCTTGTAAAAAAAAAATCTGCCTTCATAACGTATGGATACCAGAGGAATATTATTAAGCAAATTTTGCCAGTTTTCAGTTTCACTAGAATGTGTCTAATCAAATGTATGCATAACAAATATACATTAAAAGGGCTAAATATTAGCAAATATATGGATATCAAAATAATCACTTGAACTTATTAAAATTAAATTTACTTAGTTAACATATAAACTACTGTTATGCTTATATTACATCTTTTGAACGAAATATGCCTGCATCAAATGATTATGCTTGAGTTTCTTGTCCAATTCAACACTACTAGATTATTTAGAGGGTCTACCTTAATGGTATTGTAAAAGTAAAACTAGCGCTTTAGTGCACTTTTCATAATTGTATTTAATACTGAATCAATTTTAGGATATTTTTTTCATATGTGTGTGTGTGTATCAATTTAAAAAAACTACTCTCAAGGTGGACATGACTGGGATTTAAGAGGAAGTAACTTGTCACACACGAATAGCCTAGTTCTAAGACAATACGACAATTACTGATGAACAACTCCACCCCATCCCCCCTCCTCCCCCGGCGGCCCTGTTAGGAATAAATATTTGCTTTTGTCCTATTCTAAGTATCTTGATATGTTTAGTTACCTAGTCCTTAAGAATGTACCTAGAGTTTAGGAAGTAGTTTTTATTCGTTTATTTATTTACAGCTTAGGAGATGTAATCAACTTATAAGAGAAAATAACAATGTAGTCCTTTAATTGTTTTAAGATTAATCTCTCTTCTCTTTGTACCAAATTCTAACATGGTATCAGAGCTAGGACAGAGAGAAGAGAGTGAAATAGAGTGTTCAAGCCAGTTTTATTTTTTTGTGTTTTGTTTTTGTTATTGTTTCTTTTTAAAAATAAAACAGTTGGTGAGAGAGAGAGCAGAGGAAGAAGAAGCACCTTCTTCTATTCCTCCTTTCATTTCAGCGGAGATCTGTAAATGTGATCGGAGTGCTGACCAGATCTCATACATGGATTCGCCGTACTCTGCTAGCATGTGGATTCACTCCTTGAAGAATATACTCAGCCCAATTTAATTCCTCATACCAGTACTCCTGTATTTGGTTCAGTAGCTAAAACTACTAGTGACTTGCCTGCTCAAAAAATAGATGAAAACATTGTTTTTTGGGTCAAAGCTTGTGGGAAATGTTGATGCTTTGTGTTTTAGCGAGATTCCAAGTGACCATGATTGTTAGACAGCTTTTGAAAGAAAGATTGGAATATGGCGATGAGACAATTTTTTTAACCCAACAATTTTGGTTGATTGGGCAAGAGAATTGTCATTTTATTTTGATCCTAAGGATGTGCAACTTAGCGTCTTTTAAGCAAACTGAATGAGATTGCAGAGAGTAATGAAGTTAGAAGACTTCCGAAAATACCGAAGGGTACGAGTGATTTTGGGAAAGAGCAGATGGCTACCAGAGGAAGGGCATTTGCAATTATTACTAGCGTGTTCAAGGGACATGGGAGCTCAGCAGGGTGATAGCCAGAATGTAATGTCACAGTTGCTTGGAAAATCTGATAGCGGTTCAAAAATTTATGGTTCAACAAAGGAAGATTCCGATGATGCAATTATTATGCAGGATCCTTCCTGGGATCGAAGCACCATTTTTTCTCCTGCCTCCCCGAATTATGTGAAGGATTTGATAGGACTTCTTGCTCATCAAATTGCGGTTATGACTCCTTTTGCGGGTTCTTTCTATGACTAGGTCTCTTCTTGAGCTGAACTTTGATGATGTTTTAATATTTTGTTATGTTGGTACTAGACCTGCTGTAATATTTTGTTATTTTGGTACTAGACAGTGACTGGACACTTCAAACCAGATAGTTGCTATGCGCATGTGCAGAGCACCTGTTTCTTTCGTTTTTAATAAAAGTGGAACGACCACTATAATCCGGCTTGCCTTGCAAAAAAAAAAAAAAAAAAGAAGAAGAAAGAAAGAAAGAAAGATTCCGATGAAAGTGGTAAAAAGACAACCTTTAACATGGGCCTTGATAGCAATGCCTATCCTTCACTCTTTTGCAATGCAATGATATATTATGGACGTGATATGTCTAAGCAGGAGGTGACGCAAAATGGCAACTTTGTCATGGATTATGATTTTGTTCTTGAAAATGGCTTAGCAAACGGAGAAAATGATTTCATAGCAGAACCCAGAGAGCTTGATCGAATTAAGTACCACAACAGATATTTCTCTTAGGTAAATGGTAATGTTGTTGTTGTTGGTTGTGACAGCAGTGGTGATTTGCAGGTTAATTAGGAACGTGAACTGCTATTTGGTAAGGCATGTAGGTTGGTGTTTAGTCAACGAAGGGTGCAAAAGGTTGTTTGGAGTTTTGGCTTGAAAGCGTATTGGTTCGGGAGACGTGATGCTTGGTGTTATATTGATAATGATGGCGAGAGAGCGATGAAGATGGAGAAGTGTGCAGTGAGGTGGTTTTGAGGAAGAAGTGGATGTTTCGGGTTACTGCTCGTGCGCATTCGTGCTTACGGCGAGAATTGATGATTCTGGATGAGGCGATTGATGGTGAAATGCAGGTGGAAGAAGCTGATGATGTTAAGGATGTTTGTAAATTGCTTGGTATGTTGTTTGTTGTGTGTGTAGTTTGTTTGTGAATTGTTCGATTATGGTGGATTGCAAAGTGCACGGTTGTTAGTGACATGAGTCATCCAAAGAGTAATGAAATATATTCCATGTTAGCTGAGCTGAATGAATTTCTTAAGACACATGGCTATGTTGCAAAAACCGATCATGTTTTGTATGATCTTGATGAAGCAGAGAAAGAAAGAGCAATCAGTGTTCATAGTGAAAGGGTGGCTTAACATGGTCGGATTTTAGAGCTATCTAATTTTCATGTCTCTTAGGTTTCAGACAACGATATTGATCAGATTGAGTTGGTGACTTGAGCACGTAGAAAACTAGATGACTACCGCTCAAACACAAAAAAACGAAGTTTCTTTCAAAAAAAAAAAGAGCAACGTGAATCGAGAAATCATATGCGAATAAGGAAAATCGATAAGCTGATGGGGCGATTGCTGAGGCGGGTTTTTGTGGCTGACTGCGGGTCTGACACAGGAGATCAAGAGCAATTTGGTGAGAAGTTGGCGGTCGCTAAGATTGGAGTTCGACATGAGATTTTGGGTCGTCAGATGGTTAAAAAAACAGTTCGATTATCTGCAGATGTAGATGGGATGTTGGTTGTTGTGTAGGATGGAACAGTGGTATCAAAGCCGAAGGTTACGGACTGGGCCATGCAGGCAAGGGAGTGCTCTCAAAAGATACTCGTAGGATGCGAGTTAAGGGAGAAACTGTTAGGATTGTCTCGCATGTTCTTAAGGAGGAATGATGGTTTGAATACAATAGTCCTACATCACGGAATATATTGAAGGAATTATGTACAAATATGAGCTGGTAGGCATGTAACATCAGGGATTCCTTTTGTTATATGGGAGTTGTGTATCAGCTCATATGCATGCAAGGAAGGGGGCTTTGCTCCGACCGTCGTTACATAATAGTTGAAATCAGATGTGATTAAGGGAAATCGATAAGCTGATGGGGAGATTGTTGAGGCAGGTTTATGTGGTTGATTGCGGGTTTGACACAGGAGATCAAGAGCAATTTGGTGAGAAGTTGATGGTCGCTAAGATTAAAGTTCGACTTGAGATTTGACCGTTAGGATTGTCTCGCATGTTCTTAAAGAGGAATGATGGTTTGGATACAACAGTCCCACATCAAGGAATATATTGAAAGAATTATGTACAAATATGAGCTGGTAAGCATGTAACATCATAGATTCCTTTTGTTATGGAGTTGTGTGCCAGCTCATATGCGTGCAAGGAAGGGGGCTTTGTTCCGACCGTCGTTACATAACAGTGGTATCAAAACCGAAAATTACGGACTGGGCCATGCAGACAAGGCAGTGCTCTCAAAAGATACTCGTAGGCATAGTAGTTAAGGCGCTAAGGCGCAAGCATTGAGCCTGGGGCTTTTTTGAGTCTTGGGCTTTTTTATGTGCCTTTTATATGAGTTTGATATCTTATTTTACTAACTACAAATTAATTTTTAAACCATATTTTATAATTCATTCAATTATTTACATATTTATTTTATTAATAAGATTTAAATTTTAAACCATATTTTATAATTTGTTGAACAATGAAATTTTTTACTTAAATATTTATAAACAAAAATTTGAATTTAGCCAAAAAAAGCACCTCAAACTGCAAAAAGGCGTACTCAAAACGCAAAAAGGCGCAATCCTTGAGCTTTGGGCTTTTTTGCGCTTAGACGCGCCTAAGTGCGCGCCTTGATAACTATGCTCGTAGGATGCGAGTCAAGGGGGAGACTGATAGGATTGTCTCGCATGTTCATAAGAAGTTAGAATTTGGTACAAGAGAAGAGATATTAAACGTAAAACAATTAAAGGACGACATTGTTATTTCCTCTTACAAGTTGATTACATCTCCTAAGCTTTAAATAAATAAACAAATAAAAACTACTTCCTAAGTCTAGGTACATTCCTAAGAACTAGGCAACTAAACATATCAAGATACTTAAGAATATGACAAAAGCAAATATTTATTCCTAACACCCTCCCTTAAACTGAGTATGCTAATATTCAGTTTATAAAACAATGAACTGCATTTCTCATTCTCTTCATCTTCTTTGCATAGACGATCTCGGTCTCAACTTCCAACCCTTTCTAGTTGGACATACTCAACTGTTTTGTGTTGGTTAATACTTTAACCATCAACTACTACTCTATGTTTCCTTTGAGGGACCTTCTTGGTCTCTACATACGGACCATCCCTTGATACCACGGTATCTGTCATCCCTCCAACAAGCTAGAGCTGCGGCTCTTCCCATTTGCTTGTCGGATGACATCAAACAAGTCTTCTTCACTCATAAACTCATCTACTTCACTTGTATACATATACTCATTCTTTAATAGGCATTTCATCAAACAGTTCTCTCGAGCATTCACGAATATCCAACCACCCTTCGTCGTCTTCGTCTTCATTACTGTCACATCAACAACTAATGTTCTTCTGAACGTCTTCCTCATGCTAACAGCAATAGCACCACTGCGTCAAACATCTGAAAACAAACTCCGTCTTCGTCGACACAATGAATAACACTGCCACATCACACATCTGCATACCCTTTCAATCATCACCGTTCTTCTTCATTCCAAAACATATTCAACTTCCTCCTCAAATCCAACAATCTTTTCACTAAACCCTCCAGATCACTTCTGCAACTTCCATGCACCAAAATTCCTTAATCAAACTTCACCTTGAAAAAGACCATCCTCACTCAAAAATTTTGTCTTTTTCTTCATTAGCTCAACTCCTTCTCACGATAACAGCTTCTACATTTCCAACTCTTCCCCATCATTTAAGTTCACACTCCACCATTCAGAAAGGCAAAAAACATGTTCAACTTCACACTCCTTACCAACCCATCATCAACATCCGCAACATCCAACTGCCACTGCAACCTAACTTTCAACCACTATAACCTCCTTCTAAGCCTCCGGACCTAGTAAGACCAAAATAAGGAATTATATGTGAAGCAATTAGAAACTTTAAATTGTTTGCATATGGATTGAACTGTGGCTCCAGTCTACATCCTACAACATTATCAACCAAATTTGCAAATTAAGTTGCTTGCTGTCAGGTTTGAAATATAAAAGATAGTGAATACTTGATGTGTCCATCTTCCTGCAAGGAAAACTAAGCAATGAAATACAACAAAAAATCATAATGTGAATATCACAATGGGTTATACAGTTTGCATTTGCATCATTGTATGTACGGTGGTGGTCATTTTTCTTTTTAATATTTATCTCATTGTATGCTTTGCTGTAAGCTGCATATCAACTAAACATTAGTTGTTATCCTATGCGGTTCATTATACCATCAACCAAACGTATATTCTGACATTCACATTAAGTTTTTCCTCTTATGTTTTCAATCTTTGTATGCCTTTCTTCTATCTATTAATCTTTGTATACTAATACTTTTTCTACTGTCAGTTGCATCTATAAAACACTGCAATATATTCAAAAAATAATCATATCCAAAAATAGAATCATTTCACTGAATTATTTATCCTAAAAAGCATAAGAAAATTTCTAGGGAATAAATATGACAAAATTCTCACAATAAATTAGTTAGCCAATAGCAGTATAATCCAAATCTAAATGAATCAAGGTTACCATATCTATAGCACACAAAGGCCATGATGACACAAAAACTCAACTTATGTGGTAGTAGATTTTGAACTGCAGAGGAGATCAATTTTCAAGTTGTTGCAGATGAGCTTGACTTTCAGTTGCAAGGAAGAGGAGATCGTATTTGTTAGATTATTACAAAAGATCAGTTCAAATTTTTGCACCATGGAACAGCTCAGGAGATAGCAATCAGGGATTGATCTAGAAATTGCAACAAATGGAATTTAGGGCAGTTACATGTATTATAGAATAAATTTGCTCAATTTATGTATTGACTTTTAGTAACAAGGCTATGCAGGTTAGATTACCGTATAAATCAAATATACATTAGCAAGGACTGATATTAGTATGCTGCTATTATACCCAGAGTATTTTACAATACAATTAATATATTGACTTTCAGCAATTTTGCAACAGAATTTCATTATAAGCACCGCCTAGGACTTATCCAGATTGTCTACGCATTCAACAAAGGCTCTATTATATAGGAAGTGTCTAAAAGCTTTTAAATGTTCTTGACACTCAACTCCGATTATGCCATGATGTTTCACCTCTTCTAGGTAGCACAACAAATACGCACAAATAAAGAATATGATGAAACAAGGATGAACTGCACAATGTTTCAACCAAACTTAAATGGATTACACAATTGTGCACACAAGCAACCAGGTACAATTTATACAGTAACTACAATAAGGCAAAGGAATACAAGTGCAAGAAAACATCATGATGCAAGATCAAGCCAGAGACACTATGTTTGAGATCAACTAACACATGTACCGAAGATATTAAAGGCTTGCATTATGTACAAAAGCATAAATCATTTACAGTCCAGTTAAACCTTTTGTTCCCTAAACAGTTCGATCCGTACGGATTAATTATACTTTTCTCTTTTTTACTATAGTGGCCATCATGCTATGAATTAAAACAATATTATCTTATATCAGAAAGCTACTTTCTGTTTCAAGGTTACCTATAATTTGAGTGAGCAACATCATGCTACAGTTGATGAATTATTATGATACATGTTACTAAGTTAAGAAATAATTAATGCAAAATGCTTATTTGCAAAATTAAATTGAAAAGGTTTGGTCAGCAGCTATTGAAATAAAACTAAGAGCTCTAGGATGTCAAAAATCAAACAAAAAACTCAATTAAAACTATAGTCTAATCAAAAATGAAAACCTATTGAAAAAATTAAATCTAGTAACTAAAAAAAATATACCTGCTATTGATCGAATCTATGTAGTTTTTCCTGCACTCAAGCGGGAATCTAGTATAGCCATCGACGATAGTTCACCGGGGAGACGAACGATAACTGACGATAGTATAACGATCTGGGATTGAATTTAGGGTTTCGTTATTTATTTATTTTGATCTGAAGGGAAATGATTGTTAAAGAGTTTTGTCTCTTAAGTTGGCTCCATGTATTAGGGCCCCACAACTTGTTCTTCCCACCCCGGTAATTTTAAAAAACAGTATTCACCCCAGTTTTTTCTTTTCTCACCCCGTTTATTCCTAAAGCGTCCTTGTTCTTTCATTATTTGTGTTTCTTTTCTTTCTTTTTTACTTCATTTTATTGTTTTTCGTTTCTTCATCAAAACAATAACAACTTTACAATCTGTTATCCGCAATGGAAAAAAAAAGCAAACAACAGGAAAACAAATATGCCAAAAAATATCAAAAAAGCGGCATCATAGTGGTTTATAATTTGTTTTTCTATTTTGATCGAAGTTAGAAAACGATTTTACTGAGTTGCATTTGAGGACTGAATTGATTAAATCAACCCGCCTTTGAAATGTTGGTTGATTTCGATTAATGTCATAGTGAACAATAATTAAAATTATTAATTACATTTAACAAAATAGATAATTAATTGTTTGAGGGCAAAATTGGTATTATTAATTCACTAATTTGGATGGGGGGTGAAGAGCAATTAATGGGGGGCTAATAGACACAGCCTCTTTAGTTTTGTAACTAGTGTGTAACCCGTGCGTTGCACACGTAATTTTTTAAAATATTATATTATTACTATTAGTGGTAAAAATAAGCTCATTATGCATTATATGATAATGTAACTAAAGTAAATGATTTTTGGAATAAGTTTTAAAATTATGATGTGTAATTTTATGTTATACATCTTACACTTTATGTTTGACTAAAGAAAATATTTTTGTTATTTTTATTTATTTAATGAAGTGGTTTTTCGAAAATATGTTAAACTTTTAGTTCTATTATAGGTTTACGTAATGGACTCAAATGCAGATGGTAAGAAAAAACAAAGAAGGGATTAGTAGAAAATTGATTAATTTAATACTATTTGTTATGTATTTAATAAGTTTTTATATTTGATTGAAAATTTAATTTTTCCTTTTTTGTTAATATGAAAGTGGTAAGCAAATTCAATTTGTCATTTTAGAAATAATTTAACAAATAAATTAGTATCGACAACATAATTATTTTGAACATTTAACATTCATAAATCAATATCAACGGCCCAAAATAAGTACAAAATAGATTTACACTTTGATATTGAGTAATAATCCGTAAAATCCATAGCCCCACAATAAATCAAGTAGTAAAAACAGAACTTGTATGTAATATGAACAGCCTAAAATGCAAAAATTTTTAAACTGAACATTAATAATTTTGGAATCCAGTAGCCCTCCATGCGAAAAGTAACCGTTCTCTTGCAATTGTAGTAGAAATTTAGAATTTGATGCTTGTTCCTTATGATGATTTCATTTCAATGGTAATTCCAAATCTGTTTGAAAAAGAATATTATATCAGTAAATACATATATATAATGTAAGCAACAATCATGCATTAAATGCTGGAATGGATGATCTTAATGAATTGGAAAACTCAAAAACTAAATACAGTACCTGTAACGACCCGGATTTTCGGCGACTTTGGTTATCGACATAAACTCGATGTCGATAACCAAAACATCGAAAAATCCTGGTAATTAATGAAAGAAATTAGAGGGTGAGGATAGATAAGATAGAAACTTAGAATAGAAGAAGAAGAAGAAGAACACACCATCAGAGTAACACGAACCTCACAGCGGAACGAATAACATATAATATATAACATAACTTTGAAATATAACAGTTATGTATACAATAGCACTTATCAGAGTACAGCACTTACAACACAGCGGAAATAAACTATAGCTATATGATCCTGAAGCCTCCTGCTCCAACTCTTCATGTATATCTGTAAAATCTTGACTACTTAACTGCCCGTACAAAATTTAGGCACCCAAGAGTTTAGAGAAAACAACAAAGTAAACTCCGGGTCAGTCACGGGACTGGTATGAGTAAAACAGTTTAAAATAGTTGAACAAGTAAATGATATCTCATAAGACCACGCCGCAGAACGGAACGGGTTTTTCCCTTATGAGAATCCAAAATATCTTTATATCAAAAACCTTTTGATATTATAATAATGTCTATGTACAAATAGATATCAACTAGCAGAAACGCTTTCATCTCACGTTCTACATATATAGTATACAATCAAAATCGCAAGCATGTATTGGATAATGGATTTCCAACTATGACAAGGTATGGAACCACCTTCCGATCAGTGTACTCTAGGAACGATACACTGGAGTTCAACAAGAACATCTTGTAACTCAGCCACACATGACCGACCACTCATTTTGCTTGAGTGTATCGAATGTATATCACCAACGGTTGGGATCAGCAACCGTTCCCGTATATATATGGGACAGCATTGATAGATTTAAGAAACAAATGATTTCCTTTTTATAACGTTTCCTTTTCAATTCTATTTGTAAATGGTTTACAAATATTTCCTTTTCAAATTTATTCTTGAAATATTCTAACTCCTTAAATTCTCTGAAAAATTCGCCATAACCTCCTTTGTAACGGGAGCATCGGGAAAATCCCCAAACCCGCCACACAGGCCTTTCCATTCAAAAAGAGAATGGTTTGAAATTATATCCTTTTTGAATATCTCCTATTTATAAATATTCAAATTTATAAATATTTCTTATATATAAATATTCCAGTTTATAAATATTCTGTTTTCAATATCACTTTGAAAATTCCCTTATCGACATTCCGGTATGTTATGGTATCCAACATATTAGATCACGATGATCAATATCGTCCAACACATATAATCAACCACAGATTATAAACTACATCATATATTACAATATATGAAAAATAATAAAATAACTGTTGAGGAATCCAGTCGGATTCCTCCAACCTGTTTCCCTGCATCCATAGATGTTACACAATATGATTATCATCACTTTCAGTTCAATATAAATTATTCTGATAGCAGAATCAATATATAAATATTTAACGGTTTATATATATATATATATATTTATATACATATATAAAATTTTCACTAACTGACTAGCAGCTCAATCAAGCAACCAACACACAGCAATCAACAGATGATTAACAGTTCTAAAAATACATTATAAAAATATAACTGTTCAGAGTTGGTGAGTTTTACTCACATTTGCAGTTCATCGCTAAAGAACGATAAACTGTTGTTTGATTTGAATCAAACAGTTTAATTCGTCGTAAATTCAAATGAGCTCCAATCCACTTCCAGTCAGCTTCATTGTGAAGCTCTCGTCCATACGATCCCAATGCAACTTACGGTTCGTCCATCTGATCTTGTATGACCAAGATATTCGATTTACAGGATTGAACTAATTTAAATTAAATTGAAACATGGATTATATTTTCAATTGGGCTTTCACCTTGATTTTCTTCCCGACCCATCACTATACAAGCCCACCCGCTCCCACTTTTAAAACCCGCGGCCCATTGCAGGCTTCTTCCCCAAATATCTCGACCCCTGCTGAAACATTCCTCCACAAAGCCGATCCTTTCAAGCAACTTTCCTCATCCAATTCTTCACCGAACAACGCAACCTCACCACCATCTTTCTCCTCTTCGCAACCTCTTCAGCCTCATACCCATCCCCTTAAACTCGACGATATCAGTTCATTTGCGTCGTTCACTCCTCCTCAGCAGGTTGCGACGACAACAACCAACGAACCCTTCACTAACACCATAAATCGAAAGTCCCTCTCATCCTAAACCCAAATACCAACTCCATTTCACCAACTGATCACCACCAACGCTGAAAAGTTGAACCCTAGGTTCGCTCTTCACAAAACCACAGTTCAGAAATTCGACCGCATCCTTCAAGTATTACCCAAAAATGAAGCTTCTGCCACGAGATGATCATTGGAACTGGTTTTAGAATTTAAGGAATTTTATTTCTATTTGTATTTGATTTTTCTTTAGATCGAACTTTACTGGAGGATGTAAAAATTTGTGGCGGCTCATTCTTTTTGCTGTTGACTTCATGAGGAAAAATGAGATTAGGTTAAAGGGTGGTAGGGTATTTATAGAGATCCAAAATATCTAGATATTTTCGTAGCAGGAATATTCCCGGTATATTCTCCCTTGTAAATTCGTTTTTGACTTCTAAAAATTCGTCTGATCACACACGGTACCCAAAAATTACGAAAATTGGCATGCAGCTAGAGTTCGACATTACGGTCCCAACGAAACTGGTTTCGTCAAATTCCGACTCCGTATGCTCACACAGCGTATTTTTAACTGTCAAAATACTGACTGTTTTTCACTCTAAAAATCCGTACGGCCACACAGTGACTCTAAAAATCACGGAAACTGACATCTAGCAATAATTTGACATTGCGGATCCAACAAAATTAGTTTCGTCGAATTCCGACTTCGTTTGCAAAACCGACTATTTTTAAAGCTTTGGATGACCCATTTAAATATATAAATATATTTAAATATTATTAAATTAAATATAAATAAATCTATATTATCGTATATCTTCACATATGATATCGTACAGCTCCAGAATATCATATCAGAATTTACAGTTTGATATTTAAGATTTTAGATTTATCGATATTCAGTTTTATATCGAAAATTCCTTTTATAACGTAAATAAAGCATCGCAAATTATAAAGGAATTCTACAGCGACTTTTCTGAAATTTGATTTGGACATACATCAAAATCTACACGACGAAATCCCGATTTTTCTCTTCCACTAGGAAGATATACTCCACCCGCTCCACACGTTTCTTGTTTCACAGAAATCCGATTTAAAACGAACCCTGTATATTCAGTTGAAGTTCGAATCGCCAATTTACGAACTGCAGCGCCATTTCAAGCTCTGTTTTAATTATATTATAATTCTACGTTCAAACTGACGTCGATTGAATATTTTCGTCAATATACTTCAACTCTAAGTTGAATTAAATATAAGGGACAACCCCGTTCACAGAATATTGTGATTTCCAATATTTTTTATTATTTCTGAATTAAATATATTATTTAATTATTTAATTTAATTAAATATTCCATATTATTTAATTAATGATGATTTAATTCCCTAAATCACTATTTATATAATTAAATAAATAAATTGTAATACCTCTGACAATGCGGGTCATTACATTCTTCCCCACTTAAAATAATTTCGTCCTCGAAATTGCTAAGTTAGAGGATGACCCTACCTATTGGAATTCCTAAGATTTGTTTACCCCTTATTTCTGATTTTAACTGAACCAATTAATATCGACTAAAATAATTATTCATTCCGACTAACTAAAATTTTCAAAAATTCTGAAAATTTTCTAACACTTTAAACTTTCGAAAAATTTCGCCAGCACCTCCTTTGTACTGGTCAATAGCTCAAACTCCAACTCGCCTCTCTGGGCCTTCTTCAACCCAAAAGAAAATCAAAACGCCAAACGGCTTGCCAATTCGGCTCAAAAATTCCAAACTCATATAAAATATAAACTTGTACCTTTTTGTTGGGCATATCATTATTGTAACACCCCGAATTTTCTATTAACACTAAAGTTGCTAAAATATTAATAAGTGTGTAAGAGAGGGGATGTATCTAATATGAATATAAAAATATTAATAAGTGTGTAAGAGAGGGGATGTATCTAATATGAATATAAAAATATATTAATAAGTGTGTAAGAGAGGGGATGTATCTAATATGAATATAAAAATATTAATAAGTGTGTGAGAGAGGGGATGTATCTAATATATATATAAAAACAATAATAAGTAAAGGGGGATGTATCTAATATGTACATTGTAGAAAATATATATATATTTATGACATGAATAGAAGTTTATTAATATGCTGAGTGTTTGCTGAGTCACTTCTGACTCATTGCTGAGTCAACAAGATAAACCCCATCTTGTCTGGACGGCTGCAGTTATTTCTAGGTTAAATCTAATGGCCTAAATGAATTCTAAAATCTATAAATAAGTGGGTAGACCCTAGACCTAAATCACTTGTAAAATTAGAGAAGCTACCGTCATGCTGCTGCCATGGAGTTCAGCATAGCCGTCACAAACTAAGAAGAGGAAGCCTAATCATCTACAACTAAATCTACACAAATCAAATCAAAAGATCTCTCTTTCTCTAATTCTTTTCTTTTGTTGGTGAGTATGATGATTCTCATAAGACTATTACAAACTAATTTGACTCAGTTATGAATGGATCACAAGAAAGTGATGTGATTTGTAATTGTAAATTCTATATATTGTGGATCTCTTATTATGTTATTATGTTGTCGTATGATGTAAATTATATATGCTATGTCATGCTATGTTGTAAATTCTCTTATGCTATGTCGTGCTATGTTGAGAATCATGTCAAGCTATGTTATACTATCATACTATGCCATGTTATAAATCATGCTATATTATGTTGAAAAATCATGATGTTGTTGGATCATGCTTAAAGTTATGTTTTTTTTTCTTAATTTAAATGGATCTTGTTTATGGGAATTTGCCTATTAGGTTAGGTGTACCCATAAACTTGAAACTATAATTAAATAAAACTTGATTATGGGAATTTGCCTATTGAGTTAGGTGTACCCATATAAAACCATGTTGTTAAAAAAATTAGATGATGTTGATTCACACATGTTCATACGTAAGTTTATGAAAATTGATTGAGATTATATTAGGTGAATTTTGAACAAGTTGACACCTTTAGGTCCATGACATGTATAATCTATGCAAGTTGGACATATGCAAGTTTCACCCCTTATTATGATTCATTTGGTCACATATACATGTTGTTATTATGATAATCTCTTTTATGCTATGAGTTAGGCTATTCGAGTCTAACATATATTTTGCGAATAAACGTTCAAACGTGGGGTAGGGGTAATATTAGGAATTAATAAATTGGGTGCAATTTTGTAAGATGTTGCATACCATGAATGAATGTCCATAATTGAGTCAATTATGGACATTGTTAAAAATTGGAAGTAATTAATAATTCAAGTAGGGAATTATTAAAATTGGGGGAAAGTGGATTATTATTAATAATCAATGCTTAGGACACGAGGTTGGACCCGTTTGTGATGTAAACCTGCCCGGACCCGCCCGGCAAATCCAGTAGTCACAAATGTCGGCCCAATGTTAGAGGTCCTAGGCCCAAACTAAAGCATAACAGTTGTAAAGACACGAGGTTAGACTCTTTTATGGTGTAAGACTGCCCGGACCCGCCCGGCAAATCCAGCTGCCATAAATGCCAGTCTAATGTGAGAGGTCTTTATGAGGTTATGGCCTTAATGAACTAAGAAATACTTAACCAGATAATCATGTAAGGTGGGACATGGGGGTTAAGTAGGTGCCTTGGGTGGCATGAGGAATCTGGTGGTTGCCTTTAGAGGCATTTGAAATACGATTAGACTTAACCAAACACACATGTAAATGAACATGACTAAGTGGGTTAAGTGGGATGGACTAATGGGGACAAGCTTAGGTGGAATGCTTGTGGTAAATAGTGGGGGCCCATTTCAACCAGTATCCCAAAACGTATCTTTGTGGGCTCGACCCAAGTCGAGGACGGGACACGCATACTGGGTTTGACTATAAGAGGCCAAAACAGGGAGCGGTGGCAACGCAAGTCCAACGGGTTTCATATGCGTGTGTGGACCCGGGCTGGTAGGTAAGACGTTGTTGCATCGTGTAGGTATAAGCCGTGCATGTCCGTTGTATCAGGTTGCCACTTTAGGGGAGTGATACACCCCACTGTGGGGCCAGCACGGGTATCTACGAGTTAGGGAGCCGATCGAATAATGGGAAGTAGGGTACACCTAGTGGAGATAGGGGCAGGCGGCACCTATGTAGTCAGCTAGGGGTACGTAAAGCCATTGGGAAAGTTTCTAAGTGAAGCTAAGTGGGATGAATCTTTAGGGTGACTGGTGTGGTGCAGTATAGTGTTTATCCTTTAGTATTTAGGAGCGCCTATAACGTTGCCTTTAGCGATTGTCTATGTCCTTAATCTGCTCTTCATAGACATTTTCTTGTTTTCCAGCTTATGCCTTAGTCCAGTTATTTTGGTAATAGTATTGTAGAATTATCATATTCACCAGACTTTATGTCTGACCCCCTCTTTTCCATCCTTTTTCTCCCTTCAGGTCCGCAGGTTGGGCCAAGTTCTAGTGGAGTCTAGTTGGGTCGCTTATCTTCTGGAAAGCTTGGACTGCTGAAGTAAAGTCCAGCTTGTTATCTTTCTTTTTAATGGCTATTCATGTAATGGGATTATGTACTCGTTTTATCAAGATAGATATTGTACTTGACATTGAATATGGTGTTATGATGTAATCAAACATGTTTTGACTTCTGCTACAATGAAATAAAGTTTTTGAATTTCCAAGTACTATTTTATATCTGTCTTGTTGTAATTTTACTGTTCTATATTCACTTAAAACCTCCATGGAAGTTAATGCATTCCCTTTGTGAGTGACATTAATGGACGTGGGGTGTTACAATTATATCCCTACCATCTGTTATCAACTCGGCATATACAAATGCCATCCCAATCAACTCCAACCAAGTTATTCTTAACACAACCATTCGCTTATTCAAGCCGAATTCAATTTCAAATTCGAGCTTCAAATTCCAAACTCTCAACTTATCATTTCAAATCCAGATTATTCTCTAATCACTTCAGTTTTTCTTAACCTATCATCTCAAGTTAAATCCTGGTTTATTATTTACTTTTACCATCCCATTCGAATTAACTTCACAAGTTAAATTTTAATTTCTAGAACTTAAATTCCCAGTTTTATTTCAAATCAAATTTGAAATCATAATACCAATTCAAAACCTTTGAATTTCTAAACAACTTGTTTTCTCAAAATAATTCAAATCAAAATCTCTGGTAGTAATCCACCACTTAGAACTCGAAAATCACACCGATGATACTGCGCAGTCATCATCGGAATTATTTTCCAGCGACCCAAGTGATTTCAATACTATATCATTTCAAAACCCTTACTAAATACATCCATTTTGAAAACATCTCAAAATCTCCTAGGAACTTAAAATTTCCTTATTTTAATTCCAAATCTGATTTAAATTCATATTATTTCATATACTTTACTTATATGAATTCTGATCGGTTATATATAACCATTTCACATGTTATAATCTTACTCGATTATAATCACAACCTATATATGATAATATATCACATATCCATACTGTGTCGGTCCATCGTATTCAAGTGTTTATAAACCCCTACCGATACAGTGGATCAAACTGATCGACCAGAATTCATAAACTACTCAACCAATGAATCTCCCCAATATAAAACCATTTTTATATCAAATACAAATACGCACTCGTATATATACACTCAACTCAATCTAGGGTATTACTAACCCTATCTCTACCGAGTCACGCCACAGAGCCAAGGTAATTCACTAAACTTAAGCTCTGATACCAACTGTAACGACCCGGATTTTCGGCGACTTTGGTTATCGACATAAACTCGATGTCGAAAACCAAAACATCGAAAAATCCTGGTAATTAATGAAAGAAATTAGAGGGTGAGGATAGATAAGATAGAAACTTAGAATAGAAGAAGAAGAAGAACACAACATCAGAGTAACACGAACCTCACAGCGGAACGAATAACATATAATATATAACATAACTTTGAAATATAACAGTTATGTATACAATAGCACTTATCAGAGTACAGCACTTACAACACAGCGGAGATAAACTATAGCTATATGATCCTGAAGCCTCCTGCTCCAGCTCTTCATGTATATCTGTAAAATCCTGACTACTTGACTGCCCGTACAAAATTTAGGCACCCAAGAGTTTAGGGAAAACAACAAAGTAAACTCCGGGTCAATCATGGGACTGGTATGAGTAAAATAGTTTAAAATAGTTGAACAAGTAAACGATATCTCATAAGACCACGCCGCAGAACGGAACGGGTTTTTCCCTTATGAGAATCCAAAATATCTTTATATCAAAAACCTTTTGATATTATAATAATGTCTATGTACAAATAGATATCAACTAGCAGAAACGCTTTCATCTCACGTTCTACATATATAGCATACAATCAAAATCGCAAGCACGTATTGGATAATGGATTTCCAACTATGACAAGGTATGGAACCACCTTCCGATCAGTGTACTCTAGGAACGATACACTGGAGTTCAACAAGAACATCTTGTAACTCAACCACACATGACCGACCACTCATTTTGCTTGAGTGTATCGAATGTATATCACCAACGGTTGGGATCAGCAACCGTTTCCGTATATATATGGGACAACATTGATAGATTTAAGAAACAAATGAATATTCTCTAGATAGGTGATTATACACCCTACTTCGGTGCGATCGACTTAGCCATGTTGCCTGCCCGATTTCTGTCATTTACCGGTTGATGAGGCTAGAAGCTATGCTTTATCATTACATCAGATTCACTTCGAATGCTACATTGTCAAATCCATCGAAATCACTAATTGACGTTTACAACAGTACATTACGTGTCAGCTAAAAGAAGTTTCCTTCTCCGCTTCCACTCTTGGTACGGTTGAAGAAATCAATGTACGTGACCTTTCTGGAAATACTCTGTCAGACATCCACCTTCATTCACTTAAAATTTCACATCGTCATACCCACCAAATCACAAATTGACTTATCCAAAAATAACACGGGTATACAGCTAAGAGAAACGAATTCCTCCGCCACCAAACGTGAATACGTTTGAACAGATCAACTTACACGATCTATTGGATATACTCTGTCAGACCTTCGTCCATACAAGTTGTCCTGGGACTGGACAAACCGAAGGCACTATTCAGTATATCCATCTTAGTCACTGTTATCTAAGACTTATACAACAGCCCTTGCATTTTACTCCGTCTTCAATTATCTTTGGCATATATGATTCACGACGCTTATGCCAATACAGAGTGGTTCTTTGGGTAATAATCCAACCGGTCTCTCCATATTAACAACGTTAAAAATGGTCAAAACTTCGATAGTCTGTAAGTTAACTATCAAAGAAAACAAGTGTGCAAACAACGATATTATCTCCAGATGGAAATTATATCGATCAATCATCAACATATATCTATATATATATATTCACATTGCCTTATTTTCTATGTTTAGAAAATATATGTTATTAACACTGGAAAACGTTTCCATCTGCTTATTTACAAATCACTACTCTTTCCCAACTATCAGTCCCTGACTGTAAACTAGTATGAGAACAATCCCCTAAGTATAAATCCCGAAAGCCGAAACCAACATCAGATAGGCACTTAGAAAACCATTCAATTTACTAATCTCTAGTCAGTTCTAATTTTACTTAACTCTATTTGATTAACTCTGATTGATTAACTCTAACTGGTTAATTCTAACCGATCAACTCTAACTGGTCAACCTTAATTAATTAACTCTAACTGGTTTTACTTGGTTTGACTAACTCAATTTATTAACTCGACTGACTAATTCAACTCGATTAACCTAACTTGATTTACTTATCTCGATTAACTGAACTAATCACTTTGATTAACTCGACTAATTCACTTTGGTTAACTTAACCAATTCACTTAACTAATTCACTTAGTTTAACTTAACTAATTCACTTAACTCCTGTCGAATAAACTACATTCGATAACTCCTCTAACTCTATTCGAATAAACTATATTCGATTAACTCCTTTTCACTATTCGAATAAACTATATTCGATCAACTCATTTGATTTAACTCTAATCGATTAACTCCATCGAATAAACTATATTCGATAACTCCTTCGATTTAACTAATATTCTATAATTCACTTCGTTTAACTAATAATCGATAACTCCTTCGATTTAACTAATATTCTATAACTCACTTCGATTAACTAATAATCGATAACTCCTTCGAATAAACTACATTCGATAATCTCCTCTCGAATAAACGATATTAGATAATATTCCCTTTCGATTTAACAAATCGATAACTCCTTTTCGAATAACTAAATTCGATAACTCCTTTCGATTTAACTAATCGATAACTCCTTTCGATTTAACTAATCGATAACTCCTTTCGATTTAACTAATCGATAACTCCCTTCGATGAAACTAACATCAGTACTCCTTTCGATGAAATTAACATCGATTAACTCCTTTCGATGAAACTAACATCGATTAACTCCTTTCGATGAAACTAACATCGATTAATTTAACTCGACGAACTTAACTCGACTCACTTATCTCGATAATCTAACTCAAGAACTTAACTCGATTAACTTATCTCGATAATCTAACTCAAGAACTTAACTCCTATCAAATAACTAATGTGACGGCCTGGAATTTCGCTCGATCTGAATCAGTCGTTAAACCGATCTAGACCGTTCGAAACCCCTGATCGTTTGAGAACAGGACAAAACAGAACGCAGACGAAAGAACATTTCATTGTTATTACAACAATTCCATCAGATACAAGAATATACAGAGTATAAATGAATAAATTACATTCGATAAATATCAGAGATTACAATAAATTACATAGCAGCGGAAAATAATACAAAGCACAACTGAAGGTGATATACGGATACAGAGCTTTTCGGATATCATTCCAGCTGTAAACCAGGATCCTGTGAATATAAATCTGCAAAACCAAAACTACTAGCTGCCCGTGCGGAAAATAGGGGCACCCAGAGTTTAGGTTAAAACAATAAACTCCAGGTCAGTCATGTGACTGGTGTGAGAACTAAAACAGTTATTAAAACTTCATTTTTAAAGATAGTAATTCAAGGGACCACGCCGTATAACACGGAACGGGTTTCCTCCCAAGAATACCAGTGCATAGAATAAACAACGCAATGCTTTTTCGAAAAATGAAGCTATTATAAGACCCAGGTCCCATCACACAATGCAACGCAAGCCGGAGGATAGGGTTTTCCCTTATAATAGCCAAACATGCTTGGTACGTTTAAAACAAATCATTTGATACTATAATAAGTGTATAGTGTCAAAACATTTCAATCATAAATATAAATCATAGACGGCATGGGTACCATATATCATGTCGCCATACTAGTTCTACAATTAAAACCGCAATACACGTATTGGAAATTGGATTTCCGTCATGAGTCGAGGCAAGGGGCAAGCTCCTCTCCGCGTTCGAGACACTCTAGCAAATGTCCCAGGGCTACGCACTCTGGGCAACCCCTGGATGCTTCAGGGCCGGTCCTCACTTACGTTAGAGGATTAGTTATGCCTGAACACACGTTTCCCGGTCCTTACAGACCTAAAATCGAGGCGCCTCATCCAACAACCACAAAGGTGAAAAGTATATATGTCAGGGCTGGTAAGTCACTGACACCACCAAAGCTAGAAAGAAACGTCGTGCTCTCCCTGCAGTCCGTATCCCATTTTTAACTCATACCGAGGTGTGAGGCTCGCGAATTCACGTTATACACAAAGCTGCCACGTAGGCTATGCTTTGATCATCAACCACAAGACTTTGCTTTTCAACAGAAGCCTTGATCATTGCAACTCAGTATGCCACACAGGCAATTCATGCCATGCGATTGATATCTATCGATATATAACCTCTAAGCTCGTACGTCTCAGAGAAGGGCGTTAAGCAAAAGAATAAATTCTCCGCCGCCAAACAGATGTATATTTAATAGAAATCAATCAACATAGAATAAAATCCAATGTCAGACACACAATCCATCTACAAGTCCGTTCTGGGTCTGAACGGAACCGGAGGCACTTTCCTCGCATATCCATCCATCTCCAAGTACGTCTAGACGACCACCAACTATTTCCATCCTCTTGGGTGTACAGCCCAATCAGGATCGTCAGTAATTACCCAAACGATGTGAAGACTTCCGGTCTTCAACCACCGTCTTCATCTTCGACATATCGTCGAATTGGTTATTCAGAATGGGTATAAACCCGGTCTTTCCGAACAACCCGCGTATATTAAAAACAAATGTTACACAAACACAACATACGCCTCATTCCAATTCATTAGTCACTAACCACAAATTAGCAAGAGGACAATTTCCTTAACATTAACCCCGAAGGCCGAAACCAACATCAGATCAATACTCAGGAAACCATTCTTCTTAGCCAACCTACAGCTAGTTTCTAAATTCCACATTCTTAGGGAAAGGTTCCCATTAATTTTATCCAAGATAAATTCTTTAAAATTTATCCTGTAATCTTCCTTTGGATGTCATTTAAAACCAAGTTATGGTTTTTCCAACTAGTCGAGATTAGCGAACCATAACGAAGTAATTATTTATTTTATTTCCCAATCCCAACCTATTCATCCCATGAAGCAAAACTGGTAATACTCCATATCTAACACCGTGGTGTTATCGGTAAAATTAATTACCATTTCACATTCAAATCTAATTAAAGATTTAACTATCGCTTTGGAGTAAAACTGGTAATACTCCATTCTAATTTAGAAATAGATTCACATTTCAATCTAATTGCAGATTCGTTAGAACTCCTTTTACTGGGTTAAAGAACTAGGTGTTATTTAAAACACAGTTCACGACAAACCCAAATCACATTCTATTTGTTATCGGGTTAAAGAACTAGTGTTATTTAAAACACTGTTCACGATAAACCCATTTCAAATTCAATCAAATATATTAGAAATTCCGATTATTTAAAACCCCTTTTTAAATCTAATTTAATTATTTAAAAATAATTGGGTTTTAAATTTAGTTCAAAACTAGTTCATTTCGAAAAAATTCTATTTTTATCTTTTCAAATATGGAGTTTTTCATCCCAAATTTTCCCAAATCATTTCTTCTGATTTTACAAAAATTATTGATATTTTTAATAATTTTATCAAGGCCCGTACAGTCGATTTCCACCAATGGCCATCGAACTGCACTTACAGCGACCTTTTTCGAATTGATTTGGACGTATCTCCAAATCCAACTGTTAGATTTCAAATTTCTAATATTCGTTAGAAAGCTCTTTTCGATACGAACCCAACGGTTCCGGTTTTAGGAGAATCCGACGGTCGGATCTCCCGTAATGTCCGTTTGAAATAAATGGTCGAAATTCACGAACTGCCGCGACGCGGCGCGTTCTATTCAGGCCATTATATTATATATATAATATATATTTCGTCGATTTCTATTTAAAACGAATTTTATAAATAGTTTTGAATTCGTTTCAAAAACAATTTCAACTCCCATTTCATTTCAAATCAAAATTGAATTCCTCCTTATAAGTTCGTTTTAAAATTCATTTCTATTCAATTCAATTTGAATTCATTTCAATTTGTTTTAAATTCAATTCGAATTCGTTTTCAATTCGATTCAATTCAAATTGGTTTTCTATTCGATTCAATTCAAATTAGTTTTCTATTCGATTCAATTCAAATTGGTTTTCAATTCAATTCGAAATCGCTTTATATTCAATTTGAATTCAATTCGTTATATATTCAATTCGAATTCGTTTCAATTCAAATTCTATTCAAATCAAATTCGTTTCATTTTCTATTCGATTCAATTCAAATTAGTTTTCTATTCGATTCAATTCAAATTAGTTTTCTATTCGATTCAATTCAAATTGGTTTTCTATTCGATTCAATTCAAATTGGTTTTCTATTCGATTCAATTCAAATTGGTTTTCTATTCGATTCAATTCAAATTAGTTTTCTATTCGATTCAATTCAAATTAGTTTTCTATTCGATTCAATTCAAATTGGTTTTCAATTCAATTCGAAATCGCTTTATATTCAATTTATTTCGAAATCGTTATATATTTAATTCATTTCGAAATCGTTATATATTCAATTCATTTCGAAATCGTTATATATTCAATTCATTTCGAAATCGTTATATATTCAATTCATTTCAAAATCGCTTTATATTTAATTTATTTCGAAATCGTTATATATTTAATTCATTTCGAAATCGTTATATATTCAATTCATTTCGAAATCGTTATATATTTAATTCATTTCGAAATCGTTATATATTCAATTCATTTCGAAATCGTTATATATTTAATTCATTTCGAAATCGTTATATATTCAATTCAAATTCGATTTCATTTCAAATTATTCGATTTCGAAATCACTTTTCAATATTCATTTTAAAATGAATAAAATCGATATAAATATCGTTCACGTCAAAATGGCGTCTATCTAATCAACACGGCTTCATATATTTCTATTTTTCAAATATTCTATTTCAAATATTTCTTTTCAAATATTTCGTTCAACACATGACTAATCTCAACGGATGAGTACGGTCAACACATGAACCTTTACATTATATTGATAAAGATGTAAATTTTATTATAAAAATATTTCGTTCAACACATGACTAATCTCAACGGATGAGTACAGTCAACACATGAACCTTTATTTTATAGTGATAAAGATGTAAATTTTATTATAAAAATATTTCGTTCAACACATGACTAATCTCAACGGATGAGTACAGTCAACACATGAACATTTATTTTATAGTGATAAAGATGTAAATTTTATTATAAAAATATTTCGTTCAACACATGACTAATCTCAACGGATGAGTACAGTCAACATATGAACATTTATTTTATATATTCTTTATCTTCTAAATTGGAATGAGGCCCAATCAATTACCGTATAAAGTTAATTATATGGATTTTCATACAACACATGTATATAATAGCATTGAGAAATAATCAACCATCAACCAAAGTGCACTACACTGTATAAGCATCAAATATAGATATCTAACGCTTATAACAGCCTGTCAATCAATCGATCGACATATTTGATTAATCAGGATGAGTGAACTTCATATTTCATCCCAACACCCGTGTGGGGTTTCAAACAATCAAACACAGATTTTATTTGTGCAGTTGGGCGATGTGTAAAATTTATCGACCCAATCAATGTCCTTCAAATAGGTGTACATAAACAAACCGTCTGGTTTGTAAATGAATATTTATTTATTCACATTCACGTTAAAAATTATATTTTTAACGACAAAACATTTTATTTTAACACATGAATTTCTATTTAGTTCATTTATTCAATAAAATGATATTTTTATTTTTCTAACTTATTTTAGAAAATTTCGGCGGCATAACGGCACGATACTAGAAACGGGACAAGGCCTAGCCTTATCCCCGGTCTAGTGAAGGCCCACGCCATTCACACACCAATCAAAATCACCAAACAACCAAATTCAAATCAAATCATCTAACTAATCTATGCAACCAAACATACAAGTCCATGGTCTGTGGACGATTGTGTCGGGTGCTACTAAGCACCGTCTGCATCCTAGTATATATATATAACTAGAAAATGAAATTGAAAGGTGAGAAATTCTCACCGATAGCTATCCAATCATCTTGACTCTTCTTTTATATAAATCTTCTTCATTCTCGCCTTTTTATCATCTTCGTTGCCCGTAGCCACTACATATGTAAAAATCACACATTTTTATTTTCTCACCTTCAATTTAAAAATCATATTTTTATAATTGCTTCATACTTTTAAAAATCGAATTTTCACTTCGCTATTCAATATATAAAAATCGAATTTTTATTATGCTATTCAATATATAAAAATCGAGTTTTTATTATGCTATTCAATATATAAAAATCAAATTTTTATTATGCTATTCAATATATAAAAATCTCGCCTTTTAAATATAAAGATTTCTTCTTTTCAAATTCATAGACTTCGCCTTTTTAAATATATAGCCTTCGCCTTTTTAAATATATAGATGATATTTCTAATATTCCTATCATGTAAAGATGATATTTTTAATCCTCTACATAAACAAAAATCATATTTTAACATCTTCTATATAGTAAAGATTATATTTTTAACACTTTAAAAATATAAAAATCATATTTTTAATACTTTAAAAATCTTTTCTTTTACATACGAAAAATCAAATCTTTTTCTAAGTAAAAATCTAATTCTTTTGTTTATAAAAAAAAATCAGTTTTTTTTCCTATGCTATAAATTCAAACTCTCCATTATGTAAATCAGATTTTATATAATCTAAAAATCATAAAAGAAAAGAAAAGGAAAGAAAAACTTACTGTATTTGTTGAGAAAAAAGGGGGGGGGGTTTCACTGCGTCGGTCATCAGGGGGTGGGGGGGTTTGCGGGTTCGGGTCTGGGTGGGGTCGGGGGTCGCAGGCGAAGGGAAGGGGAGGAGGAAGAAGAAGAAGGGAGGGGGGTTTCGCTGCGTCGCGGTGGTTTAGGGGGCTTCGGTTCTCGTTCAGGTGGGGGGGGGGGGGGGGGGGCAGGGCTTCGGAGGTGGCGCCCTCTCTTGAGGCGTCGACGGCGATCTTCGGGGGGCGGGGGGGGGGGGGGCGGCGACGAGTTCCCCCCCATCTTCCTCTTCCCTTTCTTTTTTTTTTATTTTTTTTTCTGATCGGTTGCAAATGAGAGAGGGGGGGGGGCCTGGGTAGTTAAGGAGAAAAGAATTTTAATTTTTCTTATTTTATTTAATTATTTTAATTCAACTTAAAGTTGACTTTTTTATATGACCTCGAAACGAGGCCTACCGCCTGTCGTCCCTAGTGTTTTACTCCCATTCCGAACACAATGGGATATGTATCGTAGGTTGATTCGATCGTTTGAATCAGTTTCCGTTAAAATCAACATATAACTCTATATATTGAATTTAAACGCGCATTTCAATTTACCGGGGTCACATACTAACTAGAAAAATTCCATAAAAATATTTTCTAGCTTCGTATTGATGATACGGTCCTAACAAAACTAGTTTCGTCGAATTCTGAGACCGTTGGAAAAATGGCCATTTTCCAGTCGATTAAAATCAACTGAAACTGGTCAAACGCGTTTTCCTTTGCCACGCTCACATATTAATTCGAAAAATTATGAAATTTGAAACCTAGCAATAATTTAACATCACGGATCCAACAAAAGTGGTTTCGTCGAAATCCGAGGTCGTTTGCAAAATGTCCATTTTTAAGGGCCTGAATTCCATAGCGACTATTCAGAATTTTCAACTGGACATATCTTTTGATTCCCGCTATGAAATTTTGATTTTTCGGATTTGTTAGAAAGATATTCACGAATAGATCCTAATGTTTTTGCTTTCACTAAAATCCGGATTGTTTTGCACCCGGTACATTCGATTGAAGTTTGAAATCGAATTATCGAACTACCGCTCCATTTTCAATTCTATTTATAATCATATATAAATATTTATATTCTAACGACGGCGTATATAAATATATTCGTTCGAATTATATTCAAAATAAATTTCTTGTCGATATTATTTAAAATAATCTATTTTAAATGATCAAAATTCGTTAAAACTGCCAAAATAAAAATTTTAAATTGGCCCAGATTTTCCGGGTTATTACAATCTCCCCCACTTAAAACTTTTCGTCCCCGAAAAGGAACAAAGTCGAAAGTGGTTTGATTAATCAACTCTACGCTCGATTTGGCTTGCATTCTCCAACTTTTCAGTTTCTGAGAATTTTCAAATTTTCAAAAATTTGGCTAACACCCTAAATTTTCGAAAAATTTCGCCATAACCTCCCCTGCACCGGGAGCATCGGGGAATTTCAAATAGCTTCCCCGGTCCTTCTAATCTCAAAAAGAAAAAGAAAAAGGCAAGCGGCTAGCCAATAGGCTCATAAAATCATCATCACCCAAACAAAACAGTAAATTATGTAATAAACATGTACCTATTTGTCGGGCAAACAAATTTTATTCTCTGCTCTAGCCTCCTTGCTATGATCTGTTCAATGTAAGTATATGTATATGCAAGCAAATGCGACCAATTTTCAATATAATTCAATATTTGATGCAATTAGGCATAATGGTTCAAAATTAGCAAACAAATAAACAAACAACACAAACATCAATCAATTAGTGAATTAGAGTTTCAAATTCATAATTTTGATATATATACAGAAAATCTTGTTTTTGATGCCAATTCACAACAATGTGTTCTAGCTATATAAATTTTGGTTCTCACACCAGTCTAATGGAAATATATAGAAAATCACACCTTCGAAACACGAACATAAATTTTGGTGATGGAGCTCCATCATCAAAATCATCCCCGAGCGACTAGAGTGTAATCCTATATCTATCCAGTATATTAAAACTTCGAATATACGTTCATGACGCGTATATACAAAACCTTTATATATTGGATTGTCCATATTTAAAATAAATAATTACTTCGTTACGGTTCGCTAATCTCGACTAGTTGGAAAAACCATAACTTGGTTTTAAATGACATCCAAAGGAAGATTACAGGATAAATTTTAAAGAATTTATCTTGGATAAAATTAATGGGAACCTTTCCCTAAGAATGTGGAATTTAGAAACTAGCTGTAGGTTGGCTAAGAAGAATGGTTTCCTGAGTATTGATCTGATGTTGGTTTCGGCCTTCGGGGTTAATGTTAAGGAAATTGTCCTCTTGCTAATTTGTGGTTAGTGACTAATGAATTGGAATGAGGCGTATGTTGTGTTTGTGTAACATTTGTTTTTAATATACGCGGGTTGTTCGGAAAGACCGGGTTTATACCCATTCTGAATAACCAATTCGACGATATGTCGAAGATGATGACGGTGGTTGAAGACCGGAAGTCTTCACATCGTTTGGGTAATTACTGACGATCCTGATTGGGTTGTACACCCAAGAGGATGGAAATAGTTGGTGGTCGTCCAGACGTACTT
The DNA here is from genome assembly GCA_030737875.1 of Allium sativum. NCBI lineage: Eukaryota > Viridiplantae > Streptophyta > Magnoliopsida > Asparagales > Amaryllidaceae > Allium > Allium sativum. The sequence continues at coordinate 701,809,092 of CM060922.1, read as the reverse complement.
GGAGATGGATGGATATGCGAGGAAAGTGCCTCCGGTTCCGTTCAGACCCAGAACGGACTTGTAGATGGATTGTGTGTCTGACATTGGATTTTATTCTATGTTGATTGATTTCTATTAAATATACATCTGTTTGGCGGCGGAGAATTTATTCTTTTGCTTAACGCCCTTCTCTGAGACGTACGAGCTTAGAGGTTATATATCGATAGATATCAATCGCATGGCATGAATTGCCTGTGTGGCATACTGAGTTGCAATGATCAAGGCTTCTGTTGAAAAGCAAAGTCTTGTGGTTGATGATCAAAGCACAGCCTACGTGGCAGCTTTGTGTATAACGTGAATTCGCGAGCCTCACACCTCGGTATGAGTTAAAAACGGGATACGGATTGCAGGGAGAGCACGACGTTTCTTTCTAGCTTTGGTGGTGTCAGTGACTTACCAGCCCTGACATATATACTTTTCACCTTTGTGGTTGTTGGATGAGGCGCCTCGATTTTAGGTCTGTAAGGACCGGGAAACGTGTGTTCAGGCATAACTAATCCTCTAACGTAAGTGAGGACCGGCCCTGAAGCATCCAGGGGTTGCCCAGAGTGCGTAGCCCTGGGACATTTGCTAGAGTGTCTCGAACGCGGAGAGGAGCTTGCCCCTTGCCTCGACTCATGACGGAAATCCAATTTCCAATACGTGTATTGCGGTTTTAATTGTAGAACTAGTATGGCGACATGATATATGGTACCCATGCCGTCTATGATTTATATTTATGATTGAAATGTTTTGACACTATACACTTATTATAGTATCAAATGATTTGTTTTAAACGTACCAAGCATGTTTGGCTATTATAAGGGAAAACCCTATCCTCCGGCTTGCGTTGCATTGTGTGATGGGACCTGGGTCTTATAATAGCTTCATTTTTCGAAAAAGCATTGCGTTGTTTATTCTATGCACTGGTATTCTTGGGAGGAAACCCGTTCCGTGTTATACGGCGTGGTCCCTTGAATTACTATCTTTAAAAATGAAGTTTTAATAACTATTTTAGTTCTCACACCAGTCACATGACTGACCTGGAGTTTATTGTTTTAACCTAAACTCTGGGTGCCCCTATTTTCCGCACGGGCAGCTAGTAGTTTTGGTTTTGCAGATTTATATTCACAGGATCCTGGTTTACAGCTGGAATGATATCCGGAAAGCTCTGTATCCGTATATCACCTTCAGTTGTGCTTTGTATTATTTTCCGCTGCTATGTAATTTATTGTAATCTCTGATATTTATCGAATGTAATTTATTCATTTATACTCTGTATATTCTTGTATCTGATGGAATTGTTGTAATAACAATGAAATGTTCTTTCGTCTGCGTTCTGTTTTGTCCTGTTCTCAAACGATCAGGGGTTTCGAACGGTCTAGATCGGTTTAACGACTGATTCGGATCGAGCGAAATTCCAGGCCGTCACAACTAATATTCGATTTAACTTCATTCGCTTGACTCTAGATCGCAGCGATCACAATGGTTACGCCTGACTCCCTCAGGAAACATCCGACCGCCGTAGGCTATTTACAGCCCTGCGAATTACGTTAGTAGTCGTACGAGATGGCAACTTATCCTGAATAACTCTGTTTGACTAACTCTATCTCAAATAACTATATTTGATAACTTCTACTTCGAATAAGTGGTATTCGACAACTTAACTCGATTATCAACTCGAAAATCTTAACTCAAATCGATTAACTCCAACTGATTAACTTGACTTACTTAACTCACTGGTTAACTTACTTAACTCACTGGTTAACTCTATTGAACTGGTTAACTCTACTGAACTGGTTAACTCTACTGAACTGGTTAACTCTATTCAACTAACTCGACTCGACTAACCCCTTTCGAATAGCATATTCGTTTTACTAACTTTCGAATACCATATTCGATTTACTCACTTCGAATACCATATTCGATTTAACTCCTTTCGAATACCATATTCGATTTACTTTATTCACTTTATAAAGATTTCCTTTTTAACAACGTTTTATTCATTTGGAAAGATTTACTTTTAAATAACGGTTCTACACTTTAAAAATGATTTCCTTTTTATAACGTTTCCTTTTCAATTCTATTTGTAAATGGTTTACAAATATTTCCTTTTCAAATTTATTCTTGAAATATTCTAACTCCTTAAATTCTCTGAAAAATTCGCCATAACCTCCTTTGTAACGGGAGCATCGAGAAAATCCCCAAACCCGCCACACAGGCCTTTCCATTCAAAAAGAAAATGGTTTGAAATTATTTCCTTTTTGAATATCTCCTATTTATAAATATTCCAGTTTATAAATATTCTGTTTTCAATATCACTTTGAAAATTCCCTTATCGACATTCCGGTATGTTATGGTATCCAACATATCAGATCACGATGATCAATATCGTCCAACACATATAATCAACCATAGATTATAAACTACATCATATATTACAATATATGAAAAATAATAAAATAACTGTTGAGGAATCCAGTCGGATTCCTCCAACCTGTTTCCCTGCATCCACAGATGTTACACAATATGATTATCATCACTTTCAGTTCAATATAAATTATTCTGATAGCAGAATAAATATATAAATATTTAACGGTTTATATATATATATATATTTATATATACATATAATTTTCACTAACTGACTAGCAGTTCAATCAAGCAACCAACACACAGTAATCAACAGATGATTAACAGTTCTAAAAATACATTATAAAAATATAACTGTTCAGAGTTGGTGAGTTTTACTCACATTTGCAGTTCATCGCTAAAGAACGATAAACTATTGTTTGATTTGAATCAAACAATTTAATTCGCCGTAAATTCAAACGAGCTCCAATCCACTTACAGTCAGCTTCATTGTGAAGCTCTCGTCCATACGATCCCAACGCAACTTACGGTTCGTCCACCAAGATATTCGATTTACAGGATTGAACTAATTTAAATTAAATTGAAACATGGATTATATTTTCAATTGGGCTTTCACCTTGATTTTCTTCCCAGCCCATCACTATACAAGCCCACCCGCTCCCACTTTTAAAACCCACGGCCCATTCCAGGCTTCTTCCCCAAATATCTCGACCCCCGCTGAAACATTCCTCCACAAAGCCGATCCTTTCAAGCAACTTTCCTCATCCAATTCTTCACCGAACAACGCAACCTCACCACCATCTTTCTCCTCTTCGCAACCTCTTCAGCCTCATACCCATCCCCTTAAACTCGACGCTATCAGTTCATTTGCGTCGTTCACTCCTCCTCAGCAGGTTGCGACGGCAACAACCAACGAACCCTTCACTAACACCATAAATCGAAAGTCCCTCTCATCCTAAACCCAAATACCAACTCCATTTCACCAACTGATCACCACCAACGCCGAAAAGTTGAACCCTAGGTTCGCTCTTCACAAAACCACGGTTCATAAATTCGACCGCATCCTTCAAGTATTACCCAAAAATGAAGCTTCTGCCACGAGGTGATCATTGGAACTGGTTTTAGAATTTAAGGAATTTTATTTCTATTTGTATTTGATTTTTCTTTAGATCGAACTTTACTGGAGGATGTGAAAATTTGTGGCGGCTCATTCTTTTTGCTGTTGACTTCGTGAGGAAAAATGAGATTAGGTTAAAGGGTGGTAGGGTATTTATAGAGATCCAAAATATCTAGATATTTTCGTAGCAGGAATATTCCCGGTATATTCTCCCTTGTAAATTCGTTTTTGACTTCTAAAAATTCGTGTGATCACACACGGTACCCAAAAATTACGAAAATTGGCACATAGCTAGAGTTCGACATTACGGTCCCAACGAAACTGGTTTCGTCAAATTCCGACTCCGTATGCTCACACAGCGTATTTTTAACTGTCAAAATACTGACTGTTTTTCACTCTAAAAATCCGTACGGCCACACAGTGACTTTAAAAATCACGGAAACTGACATCTAGCAATAATTTGACATTGCGGATCCAACAAAATTAGTTTTGTCGAATTCCGACTTCGTTTGCAAAACCGGCTATTTTTAAAGCTCTGGATGACCCATTTAAATATATAAATATATTTAAATATTATTAAATTAAATATAAATAAATCTATATTATCGTATATCTTCACATATGATATCGTACAGCTCCAGAATATCATATCAGAATTTACAGTTTGATATTTAAGATTTTGGATTTATCGATATTCAGTTTTATATCGAAAATTCCTTTTATAACGTAAATAAAGCGTCGCAAATTATAAAGGAATTCTACAGCGACTTTTCTGAAATTTGATTTGGACATACATCAAAATCTACACGACGAAATCCCGATTTTTCTCTTCCACTAGGAAGATATACTCCACCAGCTCCACACGTTTCTTGTTTCACAGAAATCCGATTTAAAACAAACCCTGTATATTCAGTTGAAGTTCGAATCGCCAATTTACGAACTACAGCGCCATTTCAAGCTCTGTTTTAATTATATTATAATTCTACGTTCAAACTGACGTCGATTGAATATATTCGTCAATATACTTCAACTCTAAGTTGAATTAAATATAAGGGACAACCCCGTTCACAAAATATTGTGATTTCCAATATTTTTGATTATTTCTGAATTAAATATATTATTTAATTAATTAATTTAATTAAATATTCCATATTATTTAATTAACGACGATTTAATTCCCTAAATCACTATTTATATAATTAAATAAATTAATTATAATACCTCTGACAATGCGGGTCATTACAGTACCCTTATATAGAAAATCTTGTTTCTAATGCTTGACCTGGGTCCATCACAATGAAAACAAATTAAGCAAACACATACAAAACATCCAGTCACTTGCATCTAATGTCAAAACTCTTGAAACATATATGCGTACTTAAATAACTATTCAAATAATGCATGCTTCTTGTAGCGAAAAACAAATGCCCAGTTAGTGCTTAAAATTGAACAATATCGGAATTTTTCAAACATTTTTGATGAACTTTGGAGTAAAATGATAAGTAAAAATAAAGATCTTTGATATTCATCTATCATAAGGAAAAATAATCAAGTTACCTTTGAGGTTGACTGTGAAATGCAAAATGATGCTTAATTGTTTCTAATTGAAGCAAATAGAATACGCCACATAACCAATGGAAGAACAAATGCATAAATGACAACCTGTGGACCACTTGAATTCATCCAAAAGGCATTAAACGTAGATAATTGAATAATAAGCAGGAAGCACTAGCATATATCTATTTATAAAAAAAAATAGTTAAGAGCATTAGCAAATAATAGTATATAGTAACAAATTATATACCCTGAGGTTAAACAAATTAGGCATGCCTTGGATGCTTAACTTTTAGTAAAATTTAATCACCATAAATTGTTTAGTTATTAGAAAACTCCAAACATTTGTAGGTTAAATGTGTATGAAATATGCTTTCTATGAAATTGTAGTTTGTAAAAACCTGGTGTTTTTTTTAAGAAGTGTATAAAGAGCTACGTAAATCTAGAGGCTGAAAACAAAATGTTATATCGTTTTTATTTTCAATACCCATGTTGTGGGAATACAATATAAGTTTAGGACATGTAGGTGAGAAGTTCTAATTTTTGCAAAGCTATGGACCTAAAGACTGAAACAAAACATTACAATGTTCCACTGATTGAAAATATCCACTTTGCCTAAGCTACTTTCCCACTTCTAAGGAATACATCTCTTATCTTATACACACATCTTAAAAAGATGAAAACAATCTATGTACATCCAAACACTTCATAGTATATTAGCAAAACTACAACCAAGTTCATGAAGGAGTCGTAAAATACATAGTTAAATATGAAATTCAGTTTGCAATGTAAACACAATATGTGGTTCATAAGATTCGGTAATTGATAGCTGTTAAAATTATGCTACTCACAAATATCCAATATTAAAAATTGGTTTCACATATTTGATGAAAATTGTGTTTCATCGATAAAATTTAGATATTCACTTATCCCCAATAAGTCGAATCAAATATTTAAAAAAATAAAACATAATAATACATTGAATAAAATTTAGGGAGGAAGCAATATAAATCTGAGAGGTAGAAATGTTTGGTTGATTAATGAAGTTGATGGCAAAGTGAAAGAGGTTGAAGGTAGCAGCATTTGAGTTCTCATTTTTTTTTAAAAGAGTATATATTACAATTTGTATAATGTAATCAATTATTAAATAACCACTTTTTATAATAATTATAGACTTTAACACGGAATGAGTATAAATTTTGGAGAAAGGGTAGAATAATTCACAGAGTGGCGGAGGAAGGTGGAGGACTGAATTGAAATGAGGGCTGGGTAGTTAGGGAAGAAAAGGATGAGTAAATAAACTAAGGTAAAATAAAACGTTAAAGAAAAAAGAGAAAGAACGAAGAACAATGGGAAGTTGATTTCACAAAATGAAGAATCGCCATTTTAGTGAGTTATCAAATTACATGAGTCGTTGGCTTTTACTGTATCGAAGAGGAAAGAATCATCACAAAATGTTATTACTCAATGTTGCTTTGCCAGAATCCAGCTGATGACGCCAACAGCAAATAGAAATTGGGAATGACAGATAGAAAAGGAGGCGTGTGGGCAGCCTGGTAATCCCACCGCTCAATTTTTAGGTATGAATGTAGAAGAAAAGGGAAACGGACAATGAAAGAAGTGGCAGAAAGAGATCAGGAAGTAGGGAAGATAAGGGAATTCGCGACCATTGAGTTTGAATAGTGATAGGAGCCTTCTGCGCTCAGTAATTACAAATAGAAATTGCAAATGGCAGGTAGAAAAGGAGGCATGTGGCCAACCTGGTAATCCCACAGTTTAAATTTTAAGTCTGAATGCAGAAGAAAGGAAACATGCAACGAAAGAAGTGGTAAAAGGAGATCGAAAAGAAGGGAAGAGAAGTGAAACCACAACTGTTTTGTTTTAAAGTGAGAATGCTTCTGCGATCTAGAAAAGTAACTCAGTAAAGTTGGAATGGAAAGAAATAAGAGGGTACAAACAGAAATAGATAAAATGTATTTTAAGCAAATCAAAGTACACTATAGGAGGCTCAATTTAAAATCTCAACTTTTCGAATGAGAATTTTTAAATTGAGGGCATTATCCAATATAAACTATAAACATCAAATATTAATATATCAAACAAATACAGTGTCGACCAAATCGAATGCGTTGTCATTAACTACTAATCGAAAATGTTATCATCAACTACATACCAATGATGCGAATTCTACTATAACTAAATCAAATACAAATAAAGTAATCATTACAAATTTACAAAAGGATAAAACTTTCAAATAGTGTATTTATAATGCTTATACGAAAACAACAAGTTTGCTTAATAAATGAAACAAAACATTAAAAGGAACAAATATTATATATTCTATAATGAAAACAATAAATTTACTTGAAATTTTTTTCCTTCAAATTTTTGTAATGTGTACATGAAACAAAAAACAATAAACAAAAGTAAACTTAATGAAAACAATAACCTACAAACTATTTGCTTAATAGATTTACCTGAAAGAAACAAAATACCGAAAAGAACACAACGATGTGAATCAAAGGGTTATAGATTGTTTATTACGGATTGTTATATAGTTACAAATTTTTACTCTTTTACAACAAATATAATTCATTTATCTACGAAACAAATAGAATTCATTTATCTCGAAATCAAATACGATGTTCGTAACTCGAATATAACTTAAGGAATATAGATCATATTAACCTTACATTGTTTAATTATATGAAAGCAACAAATACTATATGTTCCATACCGAAAACGATAAATTTACTCGAAATTTATTATCTGCGAAAGTAAAGTTAATTAAAACAATAACCTACAAACACTTTGCTTAATAGACTTACCTAAAATAAACAACAAACTAAAAGGAACACACCAAAGTGAATTAAAGGGTTATAGATTATTCATTACGGATTGTTATATACCTACAAATTTTACTCTTTTACAACAAACAAAGTTCATTCATCTTCGAAATTAAATATAATGTTCAAAACCCGAATATAACTTAAGCAATATAGATCATATTAACCACAAATTGTTTAATTATTTGTTTACCCGATGAAATTTCAGATATAATCATCGATAACTTTTCTATTGAATTAAAATCAATCATTACTACAGATCCTATGCAAACATTCCAAATCTTACGAATGCATGATACAGAAACAATAAACAATAATTAATTCATTGAAAACAATAACACCTACAAACTGTTTGCTTAACAGATTTACCTAAAAGAAACAAAGTACCAAAAGGAACAACGATGTAAATTAAAGGGTTATAGATTGTTTAATACATATTATTATTTAGCTACAAATTTTACTCTTTACAACAAATAAATTTCATTTACTCTTGAAATCAAATACAATGTTCATAACTCAAATATAACTTAAGTAATATAGATCATATTAACTATAAATTGTTAAATTATTGATTTATCCAAAAGAAATGTCAAATATTATCATCGATAACTTTTCAGTTGAGTTAAAATCAATCATTACTAAAGATCCTATGTTCCAATTTTTACATATTTTTAATTTTAACCACACTGCAGTTCCTATGTTTCAAATCTTACAGATTTTTTAATTTTTAACCACACTCCAGATACTATGTTCCAAATCCCACATTTTTTTTTATTTTTAACCACACTAATAAAACTTTGATCAGCACAAAAATTACAACATTGCAAAGCCTCTATGCATTTAATGGTTTGTAGAATTTTATTATTTACTGAAATACCAAATTTAATTAGAACAATTGAATCAATAGCAAAATGTATTAGTGAAAATTAGAATGATAACTTTACCAGTTGCCTTCTGACTACATCTAAATCCAACAATCGAATCAATCCTCTTTCCAACCATGAAGCAACTGAGAATTCAGATTGTCTTTCCAACCGCGAAGCAACGAAGAGTTAGGGTTGTTATTGCGGACGAAATCTTAGTCGTCCAAGCAAGATAAATGCAACAGATGAAAACAAATGGAACTAAATTAAAACAACGGTTGATTAATGAATTAATTCTCAGAAGGAAAGCGAATCTAAATAGCAAAATGTATTACTTGACAATTAGAATGGTTACCTTACAAATCGCCTTTTGACTGTGACTAAATCTGACAATTGAATTGATTTGATGTCGTTGAGAGCTGGCTAGATTTACAAATTTATTAGCCAGTTTATTTTTCCAATCACGAAGCAGATGAGCATTGCGTTTGTCATCACTGAAGCAATCGTACGGAGAAACTCATCTATACTGGAAAACCACGGGAGAAAAGCAAGAACGTGAGCTGGTGTGGGATATAGTATAGATTATATGATTTTGATTTAATAAAATAATTATCTTGAGAGTTTTAAGGAGAACTGAGAAAATGGAGAGAATTAAGGAGAATTGAGAGAAGTGAGAGAATTAAGGGCAAATTCTTCTGCTTTACTATTATTTAATAGATAGATATGAAGGGAAAAGAAGTGGAGCGTAACAGATCCAATAATTGGTTTACATGTTGTGTGACAGTTACAGACCCGGTCCTTGCACTAGGCCCATCAGGCTTTTTCCTTGGGCAACCCCCCACAAGGGGCAAGCAAAAACCGAATCAAAACCTAGATTTTTTTTAAAAAAAAATTCGATTTTGCTGCTAATCGCAATTCAAAACAAACACGAATCTCTTCGGCTCTTCCATCAGTCCGCCGTCCGCCTTCGTTGCTTCAGCTGCGCGCGCCTCCATTAGAACCTGGAGATCAATATTCGATATGAATTGTATGTTATTTCCTATTTGTTAGGTTTTTAACTTCTTACTGTACTATATATTCTCCGTAGCATATACTATATTCTTACTTTTTAAATGAATGGTCAATGGAGAAATAACAGAAATTATTTAAAAGCCGATTTGTTGACATTAGGAAGGGCAGCAAATTAAATTATGACATCAAAAAGCTTATTTGCAGCACAGACTGTCCATTTTTATGACATTAGGATTGGAACGGCAGCAAATTAAATTATTATTATCTTGAAACACCATATTTAACCATGATTTCTGATTTATACTGTGTTTTCTAAACCAATGTATATTTTAATTTTGCTGTAAATTTATCCTGTCATTATCTTTTTGTCGTAATATATTTTGCACTTGATTTTTTATTTTTGAGTGAACAATGTCTTAATGGTAATTTTGATTTTGTTTTCGATTAAGTGGGCAACGGATATTGCAGTCGCCTCGGGCAACCCAATTCCTTGGACCGGCCCTGGACAGTTATATACATAACGGAAGCAGAAAAAAAATGTTTGCTACTGTTATGGATGACTACCATCGCAAATTGTTTTCTAACCAACCTTTTCTCCATTTTTTTGACATTTGCTACTGCTTCTAAGAGAAACCGACACAAATAATAATGTTTGCGTTGGTTTCTAACTTAACCGCGCAAATAAACGACACAATTGACCTGTTTTGTACGAGTGCGGCTGTTAAAATGCCGATAAACTCAACTAGACTATCACTACGTCAAACATCACTAATTGTAAGTAGTAGCCCCAACCAAGTCAAAAATGTCGACAGACTAGGGTCTGGAGGATCAGGTCAACACGTCGATAAACTATGGTACATCCTTGTGCTTCTCTCTCAAAGGTGCACCGAAGTTCTAAATATTGGTAACTCCCTTGCACGCGTTCTTCGTGGCAGAATTCATCTTTGAACTGTCTATACGACTCATGTTTGAATTCATAACATTATAGGAACTATCCCTGACGATCGTTGTTTATCGTAGGATATTTTCACGTGCCTCTTGTAATGACATGGGTTTCGCCCGGACCTAATCGATCGCTAAATCGACCAAGACCGTTCGAATCCCGCATACGCTAACTTTGGGCATACAACACATTAGAATAAATAACAGAAGACTTTTTATTACATCATAATAATGTTACATCAGAGTACAGAATATCAGAGTACATTGAATATAATAATACAACAACAGAAGATTAATTTATAACAAATTTAATACAATGCAGCGGAAGACTATCAATGCTCTGGACATAGCTTTGAGCTTCTATTCAGAATCCTGCTCAATAAATAAATATCTGCAAAACAAGCTACTCGATTGCCCGCGTGGAGAAGAGGGCACCCTAGTTTGCAAAGTGAAACAAATTATTAGTCAGTCATAGGACTGGTATGAGAAATCTTACCTAACCTATTTAATAATAAGGCTAATCACAAGACCACGCCGCTAATGCGGAACGGGTTTACTTCATTGGATTGCCAGTGCATAAATAAAGTAAATCGTTAAACAACGCAATACTTTTTAGAAAAATGAAACCATTATAAGACTCAAGTCCCATCACACAATGCAACGTAAACCATCGGATAGAGTTTTACCTTATAATGGTCAAAAATGCTTGATACGATAAAACGGATTTGATATTACTATTATTGCAAAACATTTCAATCAAAATGTATCAATCATAGACGACATAGCTACCATATACTATGTCGTCATACTAGTTTTACAATCAAAACTGTATGGTGTCGTAGTGGAAGTTGGATTTCGATCATGAACCAAGGCAAGGGATCGTCCTTACCGAATTGGGGACTCTCTAGGTCGAGCCTCAGGATTCAGCTACGACTGCACCTAGAAGCCACAAGACCGGTCCACAAATACTTTAATGGATTATAACTCCTGAACAATACGTTTCTTCGCCCTATGGGGCGTAAATTTAGAGCCACTAGGGACTCAAATCCGAGGCGCCTCATTCCATCATCCACATAAGTAAAAATGTCTGGGCTCCATACCATGACACCACTTCTAGCTAGAAAGAAACGCATGTTATCCCTGGATCCTTCTACCGTTTCTGGTTCATACTGGGGTGTGAGGCTCGCGAATCAACGCTATACACAAAGCTATGCTAATTAAAGTTGTGCTTTGATCATCAACCACAAGGCTCTGCTTTTCAACAAAAGCCTTGACCATTTGCATCTTAGCATGCCACACTTTCAATCTATACCATACCATTGATTTCTGCCAATATATAACCTCTAAGCTCGTATGTCTCAGAGAAGGGTGATAAGCAAGAGAATAAATTCTCCACCACCAAACAGATATATATTTAGCAGAGATCAACGAATACAACATCAGACATACCATCCATTTACAAGTCCGTTCTGGGTCTGAACGAAACCGGAGACACCTTATTCCTCATCCCATATGTCCAATACAGGAGAGAGGTTCTCACATAAACGTCGATCTCCAAGTACCTTTGGACGATCACCACTTATTACCTTGTCTTGGGATGCCTCCCAATCAAGACATCAGTAATCATCAAAACGATGTGAAGATCTCCAGTCTGTAACCACCGTCTTCATCTTCGACTTTTAATCATCGTAGTAATTATTCAGAATGGGTTGAACCCGGTCTTCCTGAATAACTCGCGTATTTTATAATCAATAATTAAGTGTTATAGAAACACCTCATACGCCTCATTCCAATTCAGAATATTCTTTTAAATAAATATTCACATTATTAGGGAGAGGTTCCCATTAATTTTATCAAAGATAAATTCTTTTAAATTTATTCTTTAATCTTTTTTTAAAGATTCATTAAAACTCCAATTTGGTTTTAATATCAAAAATCATTACTTTATGATTATTCAACTTTAAGAAATTAATCTTGTCTTTAACTGGGTTAAAGAACCAATGTCATTTAAAACACAGTTCACGATAGACCCAAAATCATCTTCCACTAAATATGAAATTCTCACAGATATCAAATCAATATATAATCGATATAAATTTCCGTATCAGACGAATAATATGAATGGAATAACAGAAAAGCCTTTTTAATTCCATATATAATAACGGTCTTCTTTTACAGAAGCTCATCTCGATTATTATTAAATCGAATTCCATTCAATTCCAATTTAATACATTAAATTGGAAAACTTTATTTTGCAAAATTTTCATTTAAATATTAATAAAAGATTTATAATTTCCAAATTATATTTCCACTGTTAATTGGATTGAAGAAAAAATGTCGTTTAAAACACAGTTCACAATAAACCCAATTCACATTTTATTTTATTCCAATTATTAATTAGAAACTCTAATAATCTTAATTAAAAGATTTATTCTTTTCACACGGGGTTTAAGAACAGTGTTATTGAAAACACCATTCACGACAAACACAAAAATCGAATTTATTTTACTTAATTCCAATTTAATATTAATTAACAGGAAAGCTTCATTAAATCTTAATTTAAAGATTTATTCTAGTTAATAACTAGTTCATTTCGATAAAAATATATATTTTTATCTTTTCAGATATGGAATTTTTCATCCAAAATCTTTCCAAATTATTAATTATGATTTTACATAATTTATTAATATTTTTAATAATTTTATCAAGGCCCTTTTATTAATGTCTTTCACAAAATTACCCTTTTATATTTTCATCACCTTTCCTCTTTAACCTTAAAACTAAATTACATAAAATTGCGTATTCAATTGCAATATATTTACCTAAATTAAAAAAAAAACTTTAATTTTTAACACTAGTATTTTAAATTGTTTAATTGTTTTATCTTTAAATCACATTTAATTTTAGATGATTGAACACAGTTGCATTAGAATTGAATGAAAGATTGAAGAATTTACTACTCTGGATAACATTAATTTTAGTAGTTAGTTTTAAATTTTAATTTTTATATTTAATTAAAGTGAAAACTGTTTAAATTGACTGTATATACATATGTGTGTGTTTCTTATAACGATATGAATATACTTTAATCCTCAAAAGAAATATAAATTTAACCAATGATATAAATTATTTTACTAACTTTACAAGAGAAATAATATTGAGTATACTAATGCAAACAAGGGCGAATTGCATATAGTTTCATTCTTTAATATTGATTCTTTTTTAATAAGGTCATTTTGGTCTGAAATTTTATTTAAAATCTCACGGTGTAAGTAAAGCAATTTACGGTGTCCAAATAGAATTTGCCTTTCTGAAATTGATTAGGACATAATTCCAAATCTAACCATCAGATTTTCAAATCTCTTCTATTCATTGGAAATCTCTTTTCGATACGAACCAAACAGTTTCGGTTTTAGGACAATCCGATGGTCGGATCTCCCGTTACATTAATTTGAAGTTAATGGTCGAAATTCGCGAATAGTCGCTGCGCGATGCGTTCTATTCAGGCCATTAAATATATATATATATAATTTACATTATATATATATATTTCGTCGCTTTCCATTTAAAACGTATTTTATAAAATATTTATAAATTCATTTTAAATCGATTCCAACTTGATTTTTCAATTTCAAATCAAAATTGAATATTCTATATCTTTGCCATATTAAAAGAATAATATTTTCAAAATATTAGATTTTGAAATCACTTCTTTTCGATATTCATTTTAAAATAAATAAAATCGATCGATAAACTCTTTTGGGTTAAAAATGACGTTTCTATACTTAACCCGACTTCATATTTTTATATTTTTGTGTCCATCCAGAAATGGGCATAAAAATCATAATTTTATTCTTCATTGAATATTGTTTTAAAATATTCGTTATTTAAAAATATTCTTTATTTAAACGATTCTTTATTTCTGAATATTCTTTATTTAAATCATTCTGAATCGGAATGCAACTCAATCAATTACCATATAATTTCAGTTATATGGATTTCATACATCGCATGTATATAACAATAATGATAAGTAATCATCAAACAATCCATTCACACCCAGAGTGAAGTTTACAACTGTATGAGCATTAAAATGTATATATAACGCTCATACAGACTGCCAATCCATCGATTGACACACAACTAAAAATTAGGACTAGTGTATGTCAAATATCATTCCAATACCTGTGTGGGGTTTTCAAACAACAACAGTTTACATAAATAAATCGTTAGTTAATGAATTTAACCAATTATAATTCAGTTTGAATTATTTTCTATTTTACCAATTTTCACTGTTTAAATTATAAATCGTTATTTAAAATTTTAGTTTCAACTACCATATTAATGTTAACATTATTTTTAATACGTTAACATTTCAACATCACAAACACATATTTCAAGACATAACTCTTCTTATTTAACAAAATGTATTCTAACAAGATGACATTTCTATTTGACCAAAAACATATTCTAACTAAATGACATTTTTATTAAATAAAAACATATTCTATCTAAATGACATATTTATTTACAAAATATGTTTTCTAACTAAATGACATATTTATTTACAAAATATGTTTTCTAATATAAATGACATATTTATTTACAAAATATGTCTTCTAACATAAAAGACATATTTATTTACAAAATATGGTTTCTATGTATTCTAATGACAAATAAAAGAATAATTTATTTGCATTCATTTTTCTATGTATTCTAATGACAAATCAAAGAATAATTTATTTGCATACATTTTTCTATGTATTCTAATGACAAATAAAAGAATAATTTATTTGTCTGCATTTTTCTATGTATTCTAATAACAAATAAAAGAACAATTTATTTGTATACGTTTTTCTATGTATTCTAATGACAAATAAAAGAATAATTTATTTGCATGCATTTTTCCATGTATTCTAATGACAAATAAAAGAATAATTTATTTACACACATTTTTCTATGTATTCTAATGACAAATAAAAGAATAATTTATTTGCACACATTTTTCTATGTATTCTAATGACAAATAAAAGAATAATTTATTTGCATGCATTTTCTATGTATTCTAATAACGAATAAAATAATAATTTATTTGTACACGTTTTCCTATGTATTCTAATGACAAAAAAAAAGAATAATTTATTTGCACACATTTTCTATGTATTCTAATGACCAATAAAAGAATAATTTATTTGTAAAAATTTTTCTATGTATTCTAATGACAAATAAAAGAATAATTTATTTGTACACATTTTCTATGCATTCTAATGACAAATAAAAGAATATTTTATTTGTGCACATTTTTCTATGTATTCTAGTGACAAATAAAAGAATAATTTATTTAGACACATTTTCTATGTATTCTAATGACAAATAAAAAGATTATTTTATTTGCATAACTAATTTCCTATATTCAACATAACAAATAAAAATGACTATTTTTATTTGTATACAATTTCCATATTTAACAATGACAAATAAAAATGAATATTTTTATTTGATAACAATTTCAATATTTAACAATGACAAAAAAATGAATATTTTTATTTGACAACAATTTCAATATTTAACAATGACAAATATAAAAATGAATATTTTTATTTGACAACAATTTCAATATTTTGACAAAAATGCAAATTTTGTTTCGGCCATTCTATTGAATAAAAATGTCCTTTTTTATTTCAACTATTTGGTTTCAACAAAAATAATGTATTTTGTTTCAACTATTTTGTTACAACAAAAAATGATATTCTTGTTTTCAACTATTTTATTACAACAAAAAATGTAAACCAAAAAGGTTAATTTTGTTTTCAACAATTTTATTTCAACCAAAAAGGTTAATTTTGTTTTCATCAATTTTATTTCAATCAAAAAGGTTAATTTTGTTTTCAACAATTTTATTTCAACCAAAAAGGTTAATTTTGTTTTCAACAATTTTATTTCAACACAATAATCATCAAATTAACAGATCTATATAACAACATCAATCATCAATCCCAGATAAAATCACGTGTAACATTAAACAGAATTTAACAACGGACTGGAAGAAAAATCACAATCATAATTAATTAATTTAAAAAAAATAGAATTCTCACATCACATAACCAATTTTTCTATATCGAATAAATATAATTTTATAAACCCTTTTTAAAAGTGAGTTGGAATTCTCACCTTGGTTTTACTCCTTAATTTGCAGTTAGCTCCATATCTGATCCAGTCCATTCCATATTGTAGTGCTCTTCATGACAGTTCCAACGCAACTGACGATTTGCAAAACGGACCTCGTATCAAATAGATATGAATTTATAAACATTGATTACCTTTTTAACATTAATTAATAAATTAACTAATTAAATTTTTAATTACCATCTTCTACATCGTATTTCTGGAACCCGTAACTTTTGTAAACCCCCAAATGAACTCATCAAGAAGAAACCACCCGCCCCAAACGCCCACGTTTTGGATCCCAAAATCGCCTCCTACGGTCACCAATATTCGATCATAACCATTGGTCGAGGAGATCTAATTGAGTTGAATAAGTTTTGCTTTTTTGATTTTCTAAAATTATTTAATGAATTTTGAAGAAATTAAGGGAAGAGTATGGGAGCTTTTCAGCCATCCGAGAAGAAGGAGGCGGTGGCTATGTATAATGAATTATGGTTTCTATTTGAGATAAAGGTCTATATATAATAATATATTAAATAATATTTAAATTAATAATTATCTGTTTTATCTTTTCTTTCTTGTATTTATAAAAGGTATAAAGTATGGCATATATGTATACGAAAGGAAGAGAGAGAACATAAAGAATTAAAGGATATGAATGAAACGCATGCGACAATTATTGTTATCGTTGTCATTATGTTTTTCCTTCTTTATTTTTTTTCTTATCATGAATGACACGCCTCTAATTTCATTGAATATGATTTCAAATTTTATTTATTTTATGAAGGAGTCGACTTTCCCTTTCTTTTCTTATGATTTTATATTTCACTAATATGATAATAGCGATGCTTTTGTCTAACGAAATATATTTTTAACTAACTAATGAATACTTCATTTCATGACCCTTTTATATATCGCATATATGTATGTTCATATATCGTATATGTATATTTTCATACAACGCCTATACATATTTTCATATAATGTCTATATATATTTTCTATACGGTGTACATACGTTAAAAATCATATGTTTATCGAACTAGTAATTTTTCCTTAGCATGACTATTTTATTTTATATTTACATTAAAAAAATCATATTTTAACGATCTAATGATTTTTCTATGACATGTCTATTTTATATGACTCATGTATATGTCAAGGATAATATTTCCAATCAACTAGCATTTATTTCATTTCCCTAGTGTGTCTCTTCACATCTAGTAGGTTACAAAGGAATTAATTTAGCTGACTAGGCATGATGGGACAATATTTATTTTTCATTCATATTTCAAAGTAAATAACAATGAGAGAGAGAATAAACGAAAAAAGATGAATGCTGGATTAATTATTTAATGTTAATTATTAGAAAGTTTGCAACCTTTCAAATTTCTAAACATATAGTATTAAATATCATGTGTTATTACATAGATAACATTAAAAGTTTTACGGTATTACATATATCATATATATATATATTACTTCTGAATATAAACAACATAATAAAAAAAATAAGGGAATACATATATTTAACAAAATGGAGAAAGGAGATTTAAAGAGATGTAGATTTATGAAATGAGAATACAAATTAAGATACATGTGGAAGGAAATAAATGAATGTTGCATTAAGGAAACAATGAAGATGGGAGATCATTGAAAACGAATGCACCATTAATATTTTAAAATTTATTAATTAATGATTGTTACAATTTGGATAGACAAGGGAAGTATTGAAGATGACATTTTTTTAAGTCTGACAATGACAAAATTACAAAATGACATTTTTCTCTAACAATGCATATTATAACATAACTACATTTTGTCATAATTTATTACATATAGAATCTACATATTATTTTAAATCAACCTATCAGCATATTTTATAAATCCTAGTTTTATTTACAAACTTCTTTTTATATTTTTTTACTCAATAAATTAATTTAAAAATAGAATTTTTAAATTCTGACACATTTTCTAATAAAATTTCCTGAAATAATTTTTAAATTGGTTCTGATTTTTCGGGTTGTTACAGTCTCCCCCATTAAAATCTTTTCGTCCTCGAAAAGGAACGGAGCTGAAAGTTGTTTAACTAACCAACTCAATTTTCATTCTTTTATCGATTTCAATAATTTTGTTAGTTGTACTAATAATCACACAACACAATCATCAATCAATTAGTTGATTAGCTTTTAAAATATAGATAACTTTTATATATTAAAAATCATATTTTCTAAGATTGGATTATATATACAATCACAAATACGTTAATTATAAACTTGCCACTCTCAACTCATTCTAGGGCATTTCTAACCCCATCTCTAACGAGTTTTCTCATTCTAGGATGATACTAATCCTATCTCTAATGAGTACTCTTTTATATGATATTTCTAATCTTACCTCTGATGAGTCTTTTGTTCAGTTCCAATGAGTTGTACCCCAAAGATTTGAGTTAACCAAAGCTATGATATCAGCTGTAATGACACGGATTTCGCCCGGACCTAATCGATCGCTAAATTGACCAAGACCGTTTTAATCCTGCATACGCTAACTTTGGGCATACAACACATCAGAACAAATAACAGAATACTTTTATTACATCATAATAATGTTACATCAGAGTACAGAATATCAGAGTACATTGAATATAATAATACAACAGCGGAAGATTAATTTATAACAAATTTAATACAATGCAGCGGAAGACTATCAATGCTCTGGATATAGCTTTAAGCTTCGATCCAGAATCCTAATTAATAAATAAATATCTGCAAAAAAAGTCACTCGACTGTCCGTGTGGAAAAGAGGGAACCCGAGTTTGCAAAGTGAAACAAACTACGAGTCAGTCGTGGGACTGGTATGAGAAATCTTACCTAACCTATTTAATAATAAGGCTAATCACAGGACCACGCCGCTAACGCGGAACGGGTTTACTCCATTGGATTGCCAGTGCATAAATAAAGTAAATCATTAAACAATGCAATACTTTTTAGAAAAATGAAACCATTATAAGACTTACGTCCCATCACACAATGCAACGCAAACCGTAGGATAGAGTTTTATCTTATGATGGTCAAAAATGCTTGATACGATAAAACGGTTTTGATATTAATATTAGTTATATATGTTTCGAAAACATTCCAATCAAAATGTATCAATCATAGACGGCATTGCAACCATATACTATGTCGCCATACAAGTTTTACAATCAAAACTGTATGATGTCGTATTAGAAGTTGGATTTCCATCATGAACCAAGGCAAGGGATCGTCCTTACCGAATTCGAGAGTCTCTAGCCCGAGCCTCAGGATTCAGCCGCAACTGCACCTAGGAGCCACAGGGTCGGTCCACAAATACTTTAGTGGATTATAACTCTTGAACAATACTTTTCTCCGCCCTATGGGGCGTAAATTTAGTGCCACTAGGGACTCAAATCCGAGGCGCCTCATTCCATCATCCACATAAGTAAAAATGTCTAGGCTCCATACCATGACACCACTTCTACCTAGAATGAAACGCATGTTCTCTCTGGATCCTTCTCCCGTTTCTGCTTCATACCGGGGTGTGAGGCTTGCGAATCTACGCTATACACAAAGCTTTGCTAATTAAAGTTGTGCTTTGATCATCAACCACAAGGCTCTGATTTTCAACAAAAGCCTTGATCATTTGCATCTTAGCATGCCACATTTTCAATCCATACCATACTATTGATTTGTGCCAATATATAACCTCTAAGCTCGTACGTCTCAGAGAAGGGTGTTAAGCAAGAGAATAAATTCTCTACCACCAAACAGATATATATTTAGTAGAGATCAACGAATACAGCATAAAGGAATACAACGTCAAACATACATCCATTTACAAGTCCGTTCTGGGTCTGAACGAAACCGAAGACACCTTATTCCCCGTCCCATATGTCCAATACAGGAGAGAGGTTCTTGCATATCCATCCATCCCCAAGTACATCTGGACGATCACCACTTATTACCTTGTCTTGGGATGCCTCCCAATCAAGACATCAGTAACCATCCAATCGATGTGAAGATCTCCGGTCTTCAACCACCGTCTTCGTCTTCGACTAATCGTCGTAGTAATTATTCAGAATGGCTTGAACCTGGTCTTTCCGAATAACTCGTGTATTTTATAATCAATAATTACGTGCTATAGAAACACCTCATACGCCTCATTCCAATTCAGAATATTCTTTTAAATAAATATTCACATTATTAGGGAAAGGTTCCCATTGATTTTATCAAAGATAAATTCTTTTAAATTAATTCTTTATTCTTCTTTTTAAAGATTCATTAAAACTCCAATTTGGTTTTAATATCAAACATCATTACTTTATGATTATTCAACTTTAAGAAATTAATCTTATCTTTAACTGGATTAAAGAATCAATGTCATTTAAAACACAGTTCACGGTAAACCCAAAATCATCTTCCATTAGATATGAAATTTTCACAGAAATCAAATCAATATATAACCGATATAAATTTTCGTATCAGACTAGTAATATAAATGAAATAATGGCAATGCCTTTTTAATTCCATATATAATAACAGTTTTCTTTTACAGAAGCTCGTCTCGATTATTATTAAATCGAATTCCATTCAATTCCAATTTAATATATTAGTTTGGAAAAGTTTATTTTAGAAAATTTTCATTTGAATCTTAATAAAAGCTTTATAATTTCCAAATTATATTTCCACTGTTAATTTGGTTAAAGAACAAATTTCGTTTAAAACACAGTTCACAATAAACCCAATTCACATTTCATTTTATTCCAATTACTAAATATAATTGGAAACTCTAATAAACTTAATTAAAATATTTATTCTTTTCACACGGGGTTTAAGAAAAGTGTTATTGAAGACACCATTCACGACAAACCCAAAAATTCAATTTATTTTATTTAATTCCAGTTTAATATTAATTAATTGGAAAGCTTCATTAAATCTTAATTTAAAGATTTATTCTAGTTAATAACTAGTTCATTTCGATAAAAATATATTTTTATCTTTTCAAATATGGATTTTTTTCATCCAAAATCTTTCCAAATTATTAACTATGATTTTACATAATTTATTAATATTTTTAATAATTTTATCAAGGCCCGTACAGTCGGTTTCCAATAACGGCCACCGAACTGCACTTACAGCGACTTTTTTGAAATTGATTTGGACATAATTCCAAATCTAACCATTAGATTTCAAATCTCTTATATTCATTGGAAAGATCTTATTGATACGAACCCAATGGTTCTGGTTTTAGGAGAATCTGACGGTCGGATCTCCCGTTACATCAATTTGAAGTTAATGTTCGAAATTCGCAAACGGTCGCTGCGCGACACGTTTTATTCAGGCCATTAAATATATATTATATATATATTTCGTCGATTTCCATTTAAAACGTATTTTATAAAATATTTATAAATTCATTGTAAATCGTTTCCAACTTCATTTTTCAATTTTAAATCAAAATTGAATATTCTATAACTTTGCAATATTAAAATAATAATATTTTTAAATATTAGATTTTGAAATCACTTCTTTTCGATATTCATTTTAAAATAAATAAAATCGATCGATAAACCCATTTGGGTTAAAAAAGACGTTTCTATACTTAACCTGGCTTCATATTTTTATATTTTTGTGTCCGTCCAAAAATGGACATAAAATCATAATTTTATTCTTCATTAAATATTGTTTTTAAAATATTTGTTATTTAAAAATATTCTTTATTTAAAAGATTCTTTATTTCTAAATATTCTTTATTTAAAACATTCTGTATTGGAATGCGACTCAATCAATTACCATATAATTTCAGTTATATGGATTTCATAAATCGCATGTATATAACAATAATGATAAGTAATCATTAACCAATCCATTCACATCCAGAGTGAAGTTTACAACTGTGTGACCATTAAAATGAATAAATAACGCTCATCAAAGACCGTCAATCCATCGATTGATACACAACTAAATATTGGGACTAGTGTATGTCAAATATCATCCCAATACCCATGTGGGGTTTTCAAACAACAACAGTTTACATAAATAAATCATTGGTTAATAAATTTAACCAATTATAATTCGGTTTGAATTATTTTCTATTTTACCAATTTTCACTGTTTAAATTATAAATGGTAATTAAAATTTTAGTTTCAACTACCATACTAATGTTAACATTATTTTCAATACGTTAAACATTTCAACATCACAAACACATATTTCAAGACATGACTCTTCTTATTTAACAAAATGTATTCTAACAAGATAACATTTCTATTTGACCAAAAACATATTCTTACTAAATGATATTTTTATTAAACAAAAACATATTCTATTTAAATTACATATTTATTTACAAAATATGTTTTCTAACTAAATGCCATATTTATTTACAAAATATGTTTTCTAATATAAATGACATATTTATTTACAAAATATGTCTTCTAACATAAAAGACACATTTATTTACAAAATATGGTTTCTATGTATTCTAATGTCAAATAAAAGAATAATTTATTTGTATACATTTTTCTATGTATTCTAATGACAAATAAAAGAATAAATTATTTGTATACATTTTTCTATGTATTCTAATGACAAATAAAAGAATAATTTATTTGCATACATTTTTCTATGTATTCTAATGATAAATAAAAGAATAATTTATTTGCATGCATTTTTCTATGTATTCTAATGAAAAATAAAAGAATAATTTATTTGTTTACATTTTTCTATGTATTCTAATGACAAATAAAAGAATAATTTATTTGTATGCATTTTTCTATGTATTCTAATGACAAATAAAAGAATAATTTATTTGTACACATTTTTCTACGTATTCTAATGACAAATAAAAGAATAATTTATTTGTACACATTATTCTATGTATTCTAATGACAAATAATAGAATAATTTGTTTGCACACATTTTTCTATGTATTCTAATGACAAATAAAAGAATAATTTGTTTATACACATTTTTCTATGTATTCTAATGACAAATAAAAGAATAATTTGTTTGTACATATTTTTCTATGTATTCTAATGACAAATAAAAGAATAATTTATTTTTATGCATTTTTCTATATATTCTAATGACAAATAAAAGAATAATTTATTTGTACACATTTTTCTATGTATTCTAATGACAAATATAAGAATAATTTATTTGTACACATTTTTCTATGTATTCTAATGACAAATAAAAGAATAATTTAATTGCACACATTTTTCTATGTATTCTAATGACAAATAAAAAGATTATTTTATTTGCATAACTAATTTCCTATATTCAACATAACAAATAAAAATGACTATTTTTATTTGTATGCAATTTCCATATTTAACAATGATAAATAAAAATGAATATTTTTATTTGACAACAATTTCAATATTTAACAATGATAAATAAAAAAATGAATATTTTTACTTGACAACAATTTCAATATTTAATAATGACAAATAAAAAAATGAATATTTTTACTTGACAACAATTTCAATATTTTGACAAAAATGCAAATTTTGTTTCAGTTATTCTATTGAACAAAAATGTCCTTTTTATTTCAACTATTTGGTTTCAACAAAAATGATGTATTTAGTTTCAACTATTTTGTTAAAACGAAAATTGATATTCTTGTTTCAACTATTTTATTACAACAAAAATGTAATTTTTTTTTCAACAATTTTTTTTCAAGCAAAAAGGTTAGTTTTGTTTTCAACAATTTTATTTCAACCAAAAAGGTTAGTTTTGTTTTCAACAATTTTATTTCAACCAAAAAGGTTAATTTTGTTTTCAACAATTTTATTTCAACTAAAAAGGTTAATTTTGTTTTCAACAATTTTATATCAACACAATAATCATCAAATTAACAGATTTATATAACAACATCAATCATCAATCCTAGATCAGATCACATATAACATCAAATAGAATTTAACAGCGGATTGGAAGAAAAATCACAATCTTAATTAATTAACTTAAAAAAAAAAATAGAATTCTCACATCACATAACCAATTTTTCCACATCGAATAAATATAATTTTATAATTTTATAAACCCTTTGTAAAAGTGAGCTAGAATTCTCACCTTGGTTTTACTCCTTAATTTGCAGTTAGCTCCATATCTGATTCAATCTGTTCCATATTGTAGTGCTCTTCATGACAGTTCTAATGCAACTGACGATTCGCAAAATGGACCTCGTATCAAAATGATATAAATTTATAAACATTGATTACCTTTTTAACATTAATTAATAAATTAATTAACTAAATTTTTAATTACCATCTTCAACATCGTATTTCTGGAACCAGTAACTTCTATAAGCCCCCAAATGAACTCATCGTCGTTCGCAAGAAGAAACCACCCACCGCA
This sequence comes from Allium sativum, assembly GCA_030737875.1. Lineage (NCBI taxonomy): Eukaryota > Viridiplantae > Streptophyta > Magnoliopsida > Asparagales > Amaryllidaceae > Allium > Allium sativum. Next base: position 701,783,820 of record CM060922.1, on the reverse strand, counting down.
AACTCCCACGTTTTGGAGCCCAAAATCGCCTCCCACGGTCACCAATATTCGATCATAATTGTTGGTCGAGGAGATCTAATTGAGTTGAATAAGTTTTGCTTTTTTTTATTTTCTAAAATTATTTAATGAATTTGAAGAAATTAAGGGAAGAGTATGGGAGTTTTTCAGCCATCCAAGAAGGAGGAGGCGGCGACTATGTATTATGAATTAGGGTTTCTATTTGAGATAAAGGTCTATATATAATGATAATATATTAAATAATATTTAATTTAATAATTGTCTATCTTATCTTTTCTTTCTTGTATTTATAAAAGGTATAAAGCATGGCATATATATACGAAAGGAAGAGAGAGAACATAAAGAATTAAAGGATATGAATGGAACGCATACGGCAATTATTGTTATCATTGTCATTATGTTTTTCCTTCTTTATTTTTTTCTTATCATGAATGACACGCCTCTAATTTCCATTGAATATAATTTCAAATTTTATTTATCAAGCCGACCGTTAGGGAGGTTTCCCTACTGTAAGAGCCAAAATCGAACTTGTCTGTGCTAATAAATTTCGGCCGAAAAATCTCGGTTTCCCGTTTTTTCTCTCTTTCTTCTCTTCGCGTACGACTATTTCTTCGCCTTCTTCATTGCCTTCCATTGTACTGTAATTGTTACCACATTCTCTAAAACCCAAATAAAATCAATACTATTCCCCCTTCAAATCCGAATTTGGTGCCTATTATCACCCATTCATCGGTTTGATAATTCCGCGTTTTTACTATTCCTTCATCTATTCCATTTCTTCCCGTTGCTTTTATCTACTCCGTCTCTTCCTCTTCATATCAATGACCTAATTCCTCAATCATAAAGCAAAATTCGCAGTTTTTGAAATGTATAATTTCTCGTTTATTTTCAGATCTAACTAAACGACGGAAGAAGATCATAACACAAACCCAGGAGTCATGAAATCAGGTAAATTTATATTCTATATAATTTCTCATCTATTTTCACTTTTCCCCATTTATCTTTTCGTTGAAATTTTTTCTTTGGCAATAATTTTCAACTTTTTTATATTTAAAGGTTGTTGCTACTCAATTCAATCAAAGAACAACCATTCTTGTGTTAATAGAGCAATGCGTCATGATTGTACCGTCTGCTTTAAAGTGAGTTTAGTCTTATAGATTACTTCAAGTTGGTTTTGAGATGCGTTACAACTTAAGACATCAATACGTTATGCATTCATTTCATATGAGATATAACATGATAAGAGTTCTCATGTGTGAATAACGCAGGATGAAACATAATCTAAAACCGAAACTTAAAAGCTATGTTTCTTTATTTTATCTTTTTTCCTTAAATCTAATTTAGACTGAACGTTTAGTCATTTTTTCATGGCATAGAAAATTATGACTCAAATAGAATGAAATAATGTCCTTTTGAATTCAAAATTAAGGAACTTCATATATGCAAGATGGAAAAACATCAACTGATTACAGTTTAATTGTTAAAATTTTATTGCTTTTTTATTTGGGTACTTTTTTATATTAATTTTATTTTTATGCTAGTCATAATAATGGTTAGTTATTGATAAAACAGATAATTTTTTTGTTAGTTTTCCAAATCTGAAAAGGATAGTTAAAATGGAAATTAATCCAGTAGGTTTGATCATATGGATGGTTCTTCAGTTTTTTTTGGTATAAAATTTTGAAAATTTCAAAGGAATGTAAGTTCATATTTTTATGTGTGCATATTTAGTTATTTTCTTTAAAGAACACCCCTGAGATATTCATGTGGTTGGTGTATGAAATAATGCAGAATTGCTTCAAAACCCATTTCTTTTTGCTCCCAAAATATCCTTAAATTTGTATAACAATATGTCAATATTTCAAGTGCTTTTGTCTGCTTTTTGAATACCTGTGCTTGTCTGTTTATATATTTTTGTGCGTATGAGGGAACTTTTTTAGCAAAATTTGATATCCATCTATTTTTGGATGAGGGGAAATGTTATAGGTTGTACTAACAATACAAGAATATAATTAAAATTCAAGCAATATTTGAAGCCTGTATGTTCAATCATAGTAATCCTTATGGAATTGCTTACTGATTATACTATATAGTTTGGGTATTATAACATCTTAAATAAATGGTTATCTGAGTTATTCAAATGCTTATGTTTGCATATTAAACAATCTAGAACTTGCTCAAAGTTAGTTTACATCTATGTTTGCGGACTAACAATTGTTCCTTGGAACCATTCTTTAGTTTCATAAAACATGACAAGAAGAGAATAAATTGGTAGCAATATGGATAAAGCACAATTGTCATATTCTCATCCATTTTACATGGGTTAAGTGTGACTAATAAATTTGAACAAGTAGTTCTGATATGTACATCTTTTGTTTAAGTGAAAATTTGTTTCATTTCATTTGATTAATTTTACATCTAATAGGTAGAAGAGCGCCTCAGCCATCCATGTATTTGTTTCTAAGTTGAAATTCAGTTAGTTTTGTAATATTATTTGTAGGAAAAATCCTGAGGATTATGGTTCCTACGGGCATTAGGTATGGTTCCTAAAAGTCATATATTGTCATTTTGGATTGTATTCTGATTATATAATATATAGGCGTATTCTTCATATTAGTTGTCTTTTGTTCTGTAATTTTTCCTTTTCGAGTTAATCTCAATGTATGCATTTGCTTTTGATGTGAACATAGTTGGTTGAATGCATGAAAAGAGGAGATACATCACCCCTAGAAACACTGGAAACACTACCTATGAATGAATTTTCTTATTCATAATGCATACTTAGTTGTATGCAGTAAAAATCAGTTATTTTATTGATGTAAACGTCTTTCACCCATTTTTCATTATAGCCATTTTAGTTTTCTTAATTTTGTTATAATTGCACTATTCATGTTACCTAGTACAGCAGTTTCTGTCATATTTATAAACATGGTTTATTCTTACTAAGTTCATTTCTTTGTGTCCTATCAATCAACCAATAGATGAGAAAAGGTAAATGTTGTCTGCCAACTTGGCACGTCAATTTATGCATAAAAGAAGAACCATAACAACTATGACACAAAGGAATGAAAAATATATGTAACCTTCTATAATCATGGTTTTCACATTTTGTTATTTCGCTCTATCAATTATATTTATCAAAATATACTTTTTAGAGGCATTGTACTAATATATCTATGCATCAGCTAAAAGAAGTATGAGCTTATTAAATGCTTCTCATATAATCATCGCACCATGAAAATGTTTGCAAATTACTAACTGTTGTGGAAAAACCCCTGCTTTTAAACCAAGTACAACTAGATATATACATTCAGTTGATTAATTTCATATTTTAAAGAAACCAAATATGTATGTACCAAAAGCTCATTTACTATTACGTGCAGCTGTGTTATGTGTGCATAACATACATATATATCATCGATTATAGTTCTTCTTTTATCATAGATAAACGAAATTTGAGCTTACAGTTAGAAGCTTGACAAATGATGAAATGATTTAAGGGTTAATTTTTGAACTGTTTTGTTGTGCGGTTATACTAACTTGAAAATACACCACAACATAGAAACCAAAGAAAATAAATATGTAGTTAGTTACAAGCTTCAACTTCTTTAATTTTCTTCTCACGTTTTACATAGAGATTCATCATGTAGCATAGATGAGGTATGCTTTAATTTTTCCTCCAAATTAAATTTTGTGTAGGCTCCAGATTAAGAAGTTCATTATATTCTTGAGTATCTTTTGTGGTCTTCGTATTCTTCCATAAAGGGGTAATTGAATTTTTTGAAACTGTCCTTTTGCAGGAATTTCTTCCTCAGCTGGCAATATGGTTGTTCTAAGATGGAAAACCCCATCTTTTTTACTGAACCCATAGCCAGGAACAGTAGAGATTCTGGTTGCTTCCAATAGCTTGAGGCGGCAAAAGACATCGGGAACTTTACCAGCTTCCTTTGCGGCTTGAGTTGCTTTAGGTGGCAATCAAATTTGCAGGAATGAATACATAGCTCCTTCAGTAAAACTAAAACTACATTTATGCAGCAGTTGAATCCATCGGGCTTCATTTTGGCTCTTCTCCGTAATGAACCAAGGACAACTTTGCTTTATGCCTTTAACTTCTAGTATAAAATATCCCCTGGCTTGAGAGGATTGACCATCAACCCGTAAACATTTTCCCAGGAAAATTTGCACTGAGTGAGACAGAAGCAACCTTGTAAATATCATCTACCGTCTCAGCATGTATGCTGGTCATCTCAAAATATCCACCACGTTGTCCACATTCACCCCAATATCCTTTTAAGACAGTGTGGAAAGATATGGGCTGGATTTCTTTGCTAAACAGTAGGCCCATGTCAAACAATACCTTCCATGCACTTATAAAAGGTCGCTCATCCTGATACACATTTTGCTGATAAACTTCATCACTGAGAAGAACCAAATTTTCTTGGAGACAATATTTCAATATCTCTTTTAAGTTGGCTGCATTAAGGCATTGACCAGTTGGATTACCTAGGTTAATTATTACCATGGCCCGAACAGTAATTCCTTTGATCGAGCTTGTGCTACGGACCGACGCACGATGTTTATATCAAAACCCCAGTTTTCTTTCTCATCAAAGTAGGAAGGGACAAGAGTTCTACCAAATAGTTGTATTGCAGCTGAATATTGGGAGTACTAAGGTATCGGAACCAAAATCCCAAGCTTAACTTTCTCTCTTGTTCCTTCCTTAGTTCGTGTAGAAATGGTAAAATCTGATGATGCAAGTATCTTGTTAAATTTTTATGTCAACGCTGGTGGAATCGTTTCTCTCTATTGCAATTTCAGCTGTGCTTTAAATTGGAATTTAGGACTCTTAGATATTGGATTTATTTACTACCAATAAACACTCTCTATCATAGTTTGGTCAATAACCATACTTTCACATACTAAAGCAGCCCTTATTGCTTTTTATTGAATAATTTGTTCCCTAGAATATAGTTTATGAAGTTGATTTCTTTTCAGGTAAATGCCATTGTGATTATATCAGTTGAAACTGTCTCTAATGGAGCAAGACTATACTTAATAGCCTAATCATTCTTGATGGCATGTTTGTTACAATTACCATCCATTTATGCTTCCTTTTCTGATACAAGGAGAATTGTTAAATGCACTTTGTTCCTTCTCTTTGCACCATTTTTTTAATGTCAAATTTTTTTCAAACAAAGGAGCTTATTATGAAGAATTGGAGTGATTTCCCCTTTTAACATTTATGTTTTTACCTTTGTTTATGCAGTGCAGTGCTGAGTATTTGATATGTTTATTGATTTTTTTGTGTACTATTATATAAGAAGCTGATAGTTGTCCCAGAACATATATAAATCAAATACTTGTTACATTATCACAAGACAAGAAGTAGTTTCATTATTTTGTAGCTATAATTATCATTTTTGGGGTCTTTTTTCTTTAACTGAAGCTTAGGTTCACTGGAAAGGCCATGTCTACAATTTATTGTACAAAAACGAAGTCAGGTTGGTGGCAAAACATTTTCAAGATAACAATGACTGACAATTTAAAGAAATATGTTGTTAGCTTTAGGCCATGGTTTTTGGGTTGGTTAAATGTTTAGTTAACAATCCATTTACTTTTAATTAAGTATATGTATTAAATAGTTAACATCAATTGGGACATAATAGTCCCCACGAACCAAATCATGTTCTTGAAAAATTTACAGGTAATTAGGGATTAGGTTGAGCTTGTCTTATTGGTTGCCTAGCTTTCCATTTGTAGACTTTGAAATGCATAGCAAAAATTAGTGGTGTGTAGGTAAATAGCCCTTGGATTTAATCATGTATTTATACTGCCTTGAAACGTTAACTAGTAGATTGAAGATTATCATTTGGCTTATCCGTAAATGCGAGGCAAGTGTGCAACAGGTACATAATTGAGATGCCAAATTTTCAAATAATTGAGTTGATGGATAGTCTGCATTTGGTAACTCTATTGTTTGGTGCTTGTATTGCAATTTATAATTGATGGTTATGCACGTTTATATGAACCGCAATGCTACAATGACACTGTAATGTAATTTAGGGATAAGGGCTGGATGTAGTTTGGACTGCACGAACTATGTTGTGGATTATGAACTGCAGTGTGCTGCTAATTGCTCATGTGGTGTTAGCGCCTTGTAATAGCTATGTAATATGCACGACAAACAATGTGAATTCCCTGAAAAATGTTAAATTGCAATTTGGCATACATGTGTATACATGTATACGTATGTGTGTATATATATATGTATACATATATGTATATATATACATACACACACACACACACACACACACACACACACACATATATATATATATATATATATGTGTGTGTGTGTGTATACATACATACACACACACACACACATAGAAAGGGTCTTTAATCCAAATTTAATATCTAATTGAATTGGAAATTTATTTTGATAATAATCCATTACTCACCGTAAAGAGGAATCACTATACGATGATGGTGTGGTATCTAAAAACAATTGCCAACTTTTTGCGCTTTTGTTAGGGGTCTTGTCTTTTGTCGTATAACTCTTCTTAAACGACACAAAATCTATGTTATTGGACTTTTATTTTTTTGATTACTTCCATTATTTTTTAAGTTATATAAATTTTGATTTTATTTCAAATTTCATATTGAACATTTTAACGGTCGATTTTCCCACCGTTGTGCGGTAGTACTAGTTTTATGAAGGAGGCTACTTTCCCTTTTTTTCTTATGATTTTATATTTCACTAATATGATAATAGAGATGCTTTTGTCTAACAAAATATATTTTTAACTAACTAATGAATACTTCATTTCATGACCCTTTTATGTATCGCATATATATATATATATATATATATATATATATATATATATATGTTCATATATCGTATATGTATATTTTCATACAACGCCTATACATATTTTCATATAATGTCTATATATATTTTCTATACGGTCTACATACTTTAAAAATCATATTTTTAACGAACTAGTAATTTTTCCTTAGCATGACTATTTTATTTTTATATAGCATATTTGCGTTAAAAAAATATCATATTTTAACGGTCTAATAATTTTCTATGACATGTCTATTTTATATGACTCATGTACATGTCAAGGATAATATTTCCAATCAACTAGCATTTATTTCATTTCCCTAGTGTGTCTCTTCACATATAGTAGGTTACAAAGGAATTAATTTAGCTGACTAGGCATGATGGGACAATATTTATTTTTCATTCAAATTTCAAAAGTAAATAATAATGAGAGAGAGAATAAACGGAAAGAGATGAATGCTAGATTAATTATTTAATGCTAATTATTAGAAAATTTGCAACCTTTCAAATTTCTAAACATATAGTATTAAATATCATGTGTTATTACATAGATAACATTAAAAGTTTTACAGTATTATATATATATATATTTGTTTGCTTCTGAATATAAACAACATAATATAAAAAATAAGGGAATATATATTTAACAAAATGGAGAAAGGAGATTTAAAGGGATAGATTTAAGAAATGAGAACACAAATTAAGATACATGTAAATAGAATGTAGGGAAGGAAATAAATGAATGTTGCATTAAGGAAACAATGAAGAGGGGAGATCATTGAAAACGAATGCAGCCATTAATATTTTAAATTTATTAATTAATGATCGTTACACTTTGGATAGTTAAGGGAAATATTGAAGATGACATTTTTTAACTAACAATGACAAATTTACAAAATGACATTTTTCTCTAACAATTCCTATTATAGCATAACTACATTTTGTCATAATTTATTACATATAGAATCTACATATTATTTTAAATCAACCTATCAGCATATTTTATAAATCCTAATTTTATTTACAAACTTATTTTTATATTTTTTATTTAATAATTTAATTTAAAAATATAATTTTTAAATTCTGACACATTTTCTAACAAAATTTCCTGAAATAAATTTTTTAAAATTGGTTCTGATTTTCCGGGTTGTTACACCTCTCATCCTTCTCAGATAGCCACGATACGACCTCTTGTCGTTTATTCCACATCTCGAAATCTTGCTAGTTTTTATTAGAGTTATTCATCAAAAAGTAGAATGATGTTCGAAACAGGTTGTCGAACGAACTTCTATTCCATAAGTATGAACCAATCTTTACTACTTAGCTCCAGCTGACCACATCACCTCCCTCTGAGGGTCTCAAACCCCAAATCCTACATAATTTTGAATCGGTATTGTTCCCATTCATAGGATCGGAAGTCTACTCGATTCGGTTCAGTGTGCATAGCACACCAGTCTAACTTCCCTACTTTACCTTGAATTGGTCTCGAAGTCTCCACCGATCTGATTGCTGACCCCCTTTGTAATAACCCGAAAATCTGTGCCAATTTAAATTTTTTATTTTAGCAATTTTAATGAATTTTTAATATTTAAAATGAATTATTTTAAATAATAACAACGAGAAATTTATTTTGAATAGAATTAGAACGAATATATTTATTTGTATCGTCGTTAGAAAATTCGATTTCAAATTTCAAATGAATGTACAGGATTCAAAATAAACCGGATTTTAGCGAAACAAAAACTATTTGAATCTATTTGAAAATATCTTTCCAACGAATCCGAAAAATTAAAATTTCATAGTGGGGATAAAAAGTTATGTCCAATTGAAAATTCAGAATAGTCGCTACGGAATTTTAGCCCTTAAAAACGGAAATTTTGCAAACGACCTTCGTTTTCGACGAAACCACTTTTGTTGGATCTGGGATATCAAGTTATTTCTAGATTCCTAAAGTCGTAATTTTCTGAATCAATATGTGAGCGTGGCAAAGGAAAACGTGTTTTGACAGTTTTTGTCAATTTCGATTGACCAGAAAATGACCATTTTTTGAACGGTCTCAGAATTTGACAAAATTAATTTTTTAGAACTGTATCGTCAATTCGAAGCTAGAAAATATTTTTCGGGAATTTTTAGAGTCCGTATGTGGCCTCGGTAAATTAAAATGTGCGTTTAAAATTCAATATAATGATTTATATTTTAATTTAAGCGAAAACTGATCGTAACAATCGAATTGGGTTACGAAACATATCTCATTGTGTTCAGAATGGGGGTAATTAGCTAGGGACGACAGTCGGTGGGTTCGATTTTGTGTTCGAAATAAAAAGTTGCTTTTTGGGGTAATTAAATATAATATAAACTAATTAATAAAAGCCTTACTCTTTACCCCCCTCCCCCGTCACTCTCCAGTAAATCGACTCTAGGTTAGAAAAAAAAACGCCGCCTCCTCCCTGTGCCATCACCGGCCGTCGCGGCCACCGCTCCACCCCCCGACCTTCGCCCCGCCTCTGATCGACTCCCTCCGGCCACCCCTTCTCTCTCTCCTCCCTCTCCAGTCCCTGTTCGACGTCCCCTAGCCGATCCCCCACAAATCCCTCCGCCGCCGCAGAGGGACCCGCCACCTCCCATTGGGCCTGCGCCACCACCAGCCGCCCCACCCGCAACCAGCACCCCCTCCTCCTCCTTAATCGCCGCGAAAACCCTTTCCGCCCCTTGGACAGCAAGTTCTAGCACCCGACGCAGCCCCGAGCCCCTGCTCCACCTCAACAGCGCCTCCACCAACCCCCTCCGATCCACCTCCGACAACCACAGTGAGTATTCCCCTTTTTCTTTGAATTTTGATGGCAGAAAATATAGGATTTTTCTATATAAAAGATTTGATTATTTTTAACATTAGAAAAATAAGTTTTTTAACATGAAAAAGAAATGATTTTTATATTTGAAAACATACGATTTTTATAATATTCACATAGCGATAAAAATTTGATTTTTATATATATGAAGTAGCGAAAAAAATCAATTTTTATATATGTGAAGTAGCGATAAAAGTCCGATTTTTAAATATATGACATAGCGATAAAAATTCGACCTTTATATGAGAAGTGGAGATATAAAAATATGATCTTTCTTTGATTTGTGAAATATGTTTTCTTTGTTTTTATCATGTTAAAGAAAATATTTTTATAAGTTAAAAATATGATTTTTATCTAGTATAAGCTATGGGAATATTTTTAGAAATCTAAGAATATAATTCTTATCTTACATATGCCATTTTAAAAATAGTCAAGCTATGGAAATATTTTTAGTAAGCTAAAAATATGATTTTTAGCTTGTGTATGTTATTTATAAAATAGTCATACAAAGAAATAATTATTAACGGATTAAAAATATGATTTTTAACGTAGGTACGCAATCTAGATCGAAAATCAAAGAATGGCAGAGTGGAACCCAAAGGTGAGAACTTCTCACTTTTAATTTATTTTCTAGTTGAAATATATACTAGGATGCAGATGGTGCTTAGCAGCACCCGACACCTGTCGTCCACAGACCATGGATGTCTTGGTTGTTTAACTGATGTGTTGTGAAAGTTGATTGTGTGATGTGGAATGGAATAAAATATTTTATAGTTGAAAATATTTTATAGTTAAAAATATAATTTTTAGCGTGTAAATAAATAAATATTTATAGACAAATCAGACGATTTGTTTATATACACACATTTGACTGATATTGATTGGGACGATAAAATTTTACACATCGCCCAACTGCACAAATAAAACCTGTGTTTGATTGTTTGAAACCCCACACGGGTATTGGGATGATATTGGACATACACTAATCCCAATAATTAGTTGTATGTCGATCGATTGGTTGACAGACTGTGTAAGCATTAATTATTTATATTTAATGCTTATGCAGTTGTGTGGTGCACTCTGGATGATGGTTGATTATTTATCGTTGCTATTATATACATATGTTGTATGGAATCCATATAATTAACATTATATGGTAATTGATTGGGCCTCATTCCAATTTGGAAAATAAAGAATATTATAAAAAGAAAATACATGTGTTGAATAGAATAAATATTCATGTGTTGAATAAAATATAAATTCATGTGTTGAATAAAATATATATTCATGTGTTGAATAATAGAAAATTCATGTGTTGAATGGAATAAATTCATGTGTTGAATAAAAGATATATTCATGTGTTGAAAAGAATATAAATTCATGTGATGAATAAAATAAATATTCATATGTTGAATAAAAGAAAATTCATGTGTTGAAGAAAATATTCATTTGTTGAATAGAATAACGAAGTTATTGAAAGATATAAACCCGTGTTGATTAAATTTGCGCCATTTTGACGCTAACTATATTTATATCGATTATATTCGTTTTTAAAATGAATATAGAAAAGGAAGTAATTTCAAAATATAACGTTTTGAAAATATTATCATTTATATATATATCGATGATATCGAATATTCAATTTTGATTAGAAATTGAATAGGAAGTTGAAATCGTTTAAAAAACAAATTTAAAACAATTTATAAAATACGTTTTGGAAGGAAATCGATGAAATATATAATATATATTTATATTATATATATAATGGCCAGAATAGAACGCGCCGCGCAGCGGCAGTTCGCGAATTTCGACCATTGACTTTGAATGGACATTACGGGAGATCCGACATTCGGATTCTCCTAAAACCGGAACCATTGGGTTTGTATCGAAAAGAGCTTTCTAACGAATATTAGAGATTTGGAATCTAACATTTGGATTTGGAATTATGTCCAAATCAAATTTGGAAAAGGTCGATGTAAGTGCAGTTCGATGGCCGTTTAGGGAAATCGACTATACGGGCCTTGATAAAATTATTAAAAATAGTAATAATTTGTGTAAAATTATAAGAAATGATTTGGAAAGAATTAGGATGAAAAATTCCATATTTGAAAAGATAAAAATAGATTTTTATCGAAATGAACTAGTTTTGAACTAGAATTAAAATCCATTTATTTTTTAAATAAATAAATTGGATTTGAAATGGTTTTAAAAGTAACCAGAATTTCCAATAATTGAATTGGAATGGATTTGAATCGAAATTGTCTTTGGAATATTTCGATGTTGGATTTCGAGATTATACAGATATTGTTATGGAAATTTGAAAGTTATATATATATATATCGTTATTACCAATACGATATCTGTTGATCGTAGAATTTGATATTGAATATAAGCCGATATATTTTCTATTCAGAGCCTTGTATTTAATATCAAATGGGATTTGGGTTTTTCATGAATGGTGTCTTCATTGACACCGTTCTTAGACCCAACGGAGTTAAGAAAATCAGAAACTAACTGAAGATTAGTTAAGTTGAATGGTTTCCTGGGTATTGATCTGATGTTGGTTTCGGCCTTAGGGGTTATTACTTTGGGAATTGTTCACTTGCTAATTTACGGTTAAAGGCTGATGGGATAGAATGTGATTTTGGGTTTATCGTGAACCGTGTTTTAAATGACATTGGTTCTTTAACCCAGTTAAAGACAGGATATGGTTTCCCAAGTTAAACAATCATTAATACTTATTTTTGGGAAGATTAAAACCAAATGGAGTTTTAATGAATCTTTAATTAGATTGAAATGATCGAGAATGGAGTATCACTAGTTTTGCACCAGGAGATAGTTGAATCTTTAATAAGATTTGAACGTGAAATGGTAATTGAATTTACCGATAACACCGTGGTGTTAAATATGAAGTATTACCAGTTTTACTTCATGGGATGAATATGTTGGGATTGGGAAATTAAAACAAATGATTACTTCGGTAAGGTTCGTTAATCCCAACTAGTTTGGATAAACCATAATTTGATTTGAATTGATATCCAAAGGAAGATTAAGGAATAAATTTAAGGAATTTATCTTTGATAAAATTAATGGGAACCGTTCCCAAAGTATAAGAATATTTGAATAAAAGAATATTCTGAATTGGAATAAGGCGTATGTTGTGTTTGTGTAACACTTGTTTATTATATACGCGAGTTATTCAGAAAGACCGGGTTTATCCCATTCCGAATAACTGATTCAACGACGTGTCGAGGATGAAGACAGTGGTGGAAGACCGGAGGTCTTCACATCGTTTGGATAATTACCGATGATCTTGATTGGGTTGTACACCCAAGAGGAGGGAATCAGTTGGTGATCATCCAGACGTACTTGGAGATCGATGGATATGCGAGGTACAAGGTGCCTCCAGTTTCGTTCAGACCAGAACGAACTTGTAAATGGACTGTGTATCTGACAATGGATTTTATTCTGTGTTGATTGATCTCTATTAAATATACATCTGTTTGGTGGTGGAGAATTTATTCTCTTACTTAACACCCTTCTCTGAGACGTACGAGCTCAGGGGTTGTATATCGATGGACATCAGTCGCATGGAGTGAATTGCCTGTGTGTCATGCCTAAGTGGAAAATGATCAAGGCTTTTATTGAAAAACAAAGTCTTGTGGTTGATGATCAAAGCAACGCCTGTGTGGCATAGCTTTGTTTAACGTTAATTCGCGAGCCTCACACCCCGGTTGTGAACCAGAAACGGGTGAGGAGTTCAGGGAGGACATGCGTCTCTTTCTAGCTAGAGGTGGTGTCAGTGACCTACCAGCCCTGACATTTATATTATTTTCACCTGTGTGGTTGTTGGAATGCGAGGCGCCTCAGATACGGAGTCATTTGGCTCATTTACGCCCTATAGGGTGGGGAGACATAGTGTCCAGGGTTTAAGTTTAATCCACATCGAGTGGACCGGCCCTGTTGCTCCAAGGCTTACTTGCGCGCTTGCCTGAGACATGGTAGGCTAGATTGTCTCGAAGCGGTGAGGACGATCCCTTGCCTCGGTTCACAGATGTAAATCCAACTTCTGATACGTGATATTTGCGGTTTTGATTGTAGAGCCTAGTATTGGCGACATGATATATGGTACCCATGCCGTCTAGGATTGATACATTTATATTTGAAGTTGTTTTGTACACTATGCACTTATAATAGTATCAAATGATTTGTTTTAACGTACCAAGCATGTTTGGCTATTATAAGGGAAAACCCTATCCTCCGGCTTGTGTTGCATTGTGTGATGGGACCTGGGTCTTATAATAGCTTCATTTTTCCAAAAAGCATTGCGTTGTTTTATTATAGGCACTGGTATTTTTTGGAGGAAACTCATTCCGTGTTATACGGCGTGGTCCCTTGATATATCTGATTTAAAGTAAAGTTTTAAATAACTGTTTTAGTTCTCACACCAGTCGCATGGCTGACCTGGAGTTTATTGTTTTAACCTAAACTCTAGGTGCCCTTATTTTCGACACGGGCAGCTAGTAGTTTTGGTTTTGCAGATTTATATTCACATGATCCTGATTTACAGCTGGAACGATATCCAGAAAGCTCTGTATCCGTATATTCTCTTTTAGTTGTGTATTGTATTATTTTTCTGCTGCAGTAATGTATTCAAATCTCTGATGTTTGTCAATTGTATATTATTTGTTTATACTCTGTATATTCTTGTATTCTGATGGAATTGTTGTAATAAGCTATGAAATGTTCTTTTGTTTTTGTTCTTATGTGGCTTGTCCTCAGTACAATCCGCGATTTCACGTAAGGGGGATTTCGGGTTGTTATTGCTTGGTATCAGAGCTTTGGTTTACAGAGCTCAGAGAACAAGACACGTTAGAACCAAACGAAAGAATTCATCAGAGATTGGATTAGTAATATCCAATAAGAAAGACTCGTTAGAGATGGGATCAGTAGTATCCTAGAACGAGTGTGAAGAGTATATTTTTAAAATGAAAACAATTTTTGTTTTGAAAATTTAATTCAATTATTCGTAATTGAATATTTATTTTAAATTGATTTGGACAATCAAGCATATAAAGATTTCGCATATACGTCTGGTCCACGGGTATTCGAAGTTTTAATACACTGGATAAATATAGAATCACACTCTAGTCGCCCGAAGATGATGCTGATAATGACCATAGCATCATCAGTATTTATGTTCGAGTTTCGAAAGTGGGATCTCTATATATTTCCATTGGACTGTTGTGAGAACCAAAACATAATTAGAATATATTGTTGTGACTTGACATCGAAAACATGATTTTTGACTATATATCAAAATTATGAATTTGAAATGATAATCAACTAATTGATTGATGGTTGTGTTGTTTGATTAATTAAAATTTGAACCATTTAGCCAAATTGTATCCAATGTTGGACCGAATTGAAAATTATTTGAATTTGCATGCATGTACATGTATATACATTGAACAAGTCATAGCAAGGAGGCTAGAGAAGAGGAATAAAATTGTTTGCCCGACAAATAGGTACATGTTTATTGTATTTCTTGGGTTTTTGATGATTTTATGAGCCGATTGGCTGTTTCCTTTTCTTTTTGGATTGGTGAGGGCCATGGGAGGCTATTTGAAATATCCCGAAGCTTCCGGTGCAGGGGAGGTTATGGCGAAATTTTAGGATGTTAGCCAAATTTTTGAAAATTTTGAAATGTTCTTAGAAACTGAAAGTTTGAAGAACTTAAGCCATAATGAAAATAATGAAAGTTGAGTTGATTAGTAAAACAACTTTCAGCTTTTCTCCTTTTCAGGGACGAAAAGTTTTAAGTGGGGGAGATTGTAATAACCCGGAATTCCGACCCAATTTAATTTTTTTATTTTGGCAAGTTTAATGAATTTTGAATATTTAAAATGAATTATTTTAAATAATAACGATGAGAAATTTATTTTGAATAGAATTAGAACGAATATATTTATTTGAATCGTCGTTATAATATAAATATTTTATTTTAATTATAAAAGGAATTGAAAATTGCGCGGTAGTTTTAAAATTCGATTTCAAATTTCAAATGAATGTACAGGATTCAAAATAAACCGGATTTTAGCGAAACCAAAAATATTCGAATCTATTTGAAAATATCTTTCCAACGAATCCGAAAAATTGAAATTTCATAGCGGTGATAAAAGTTATGTCCAATTGAAAATTCAGAATAGTTATTATGGAATTTCGGCCCTTAAAAATGGAAATTTTGCAAATGACCTTCGTTTTCGACGAAACCACTTTTGTTGGATCCGGGGTGTCAAGTTATTGCTAGATTCCAAAATTCGTAATTTTCTGAATCAATATGTGAGCGTAGCAAAAGAAAACGTGTTTTGACAGTGTTTGTCAATTTCGATAGACCAGAAAATGACCATTTTTCGAACTTTCTTAGAATTTGATAAATTTAGTTTTGTTAGAACCGTATCGTCAATACAAAGCTAGAAAATATATTTTGGGAATTTTTAGAGTACGTATGTGGCCCCGATAAATTAAAATATGCGTTTAGAATTCAATATAATGATTTATATTTTAATTTAAGCGAAAACTGATCGTAACAATCGAATTGGGTTACGATACATATCCCATTGTGTTTAGAATGGGGGTAATTAGCTAGGGACGACAGTCGGTGAGTTCGATTTCATGTTCGAAATAAAACGTTGCTTTTTGGGGTAATCAAATATAATATAAATTAATTAATAAAAGCCTTACCATTTATCCCCCCGGTCACTCTCTAGTAAATCGATTCTAGGTTAGAAAAAAAAACCGTCGCCTCCTCCCTGGGCAATCACCAGTCGTTGCGGCCACCGCTCCACCCCCCGACCTTCGCCCCGCCTCTGATCGACTCCCTCCGGCCATCCCTTCTTTCTATCCTCCCTCTCCAGTCCCTGTTCGACGTCCCCTAGCCGATCCCCCACAAACCATTCCGCCACCGCAGAGGGACCCGCCACCTCCCATTGGGCCTGCGCCACCACCAGCCGCCTCACCCGCGACCAGCACCCCCTCCTCCTCCTTAATCGCCGCGAAAACCCTTTCCGCCCCTTGGACAACAAGTTCCAGCACCCGACGCAACCCCGAGCCCCTGCTCCACCTCGACAACGCTTCCACCAGCCCCCTCCAATCCACCTCCGACCACCACAGTGAGTGTTCCCCATTTTCTTCGAATTTTGATGGTAGAAAATATAGGATTTTTCTATATAAAAGATTTGATTCTTTTTAACATTAGAAAAATTAGATTTTTAACATGAAAAAGAAATGATTTTTATATTTGAAAAGATACAATTTTTATATTATTGTCATAACGATAAAAATTCGATTTTTATATATACGAAGTAGCGATAAAAATTCGATTTTTATATATGTGAAGTAGCGATAAAAGTCCGATTTATATATATATGAAATAGCGATAAAAATTCGATCTTTATATGAGAAGTGGAGATATAAAAATATGATCTTTCTTTGATTTGTGAAATATGTTTTCTTTGTTTTTATCATGTCAAAGAAAATATTTTTATAAGTTAAAAATATGATTTTTATCTAGTATAAGCTATGGGAATATTTGTAGAAATCTAAGAATATAATTCTTATCTTACATATGCCATTTTAAAAATAGTCAAGCTATGGAAATATTTTCAGCAAGCTAAAAATATGATTTTTAGCTTGTGTATGTTATTTATAAAATATTCATACAAAGAAATAATTATTAATGGGTTAAAAATATGATTTTTAACGTAGGTACGCAATCTAGATCGAAAATCAAAGAATGGCGGAGTGGAACCCAAAGGTGAGAGCTTCTCACTTTGAATTTATTTTCTAGTTGAAATATATACTAGGATGCAGACGGTGCTTAGCAGCACCCGACACCCGTGGTCCACTGTAACAACCCGAAAATCTGAGCCAGTTTAAATTTTTTATTTTGGCGATTTTAGCGAATTTTGAATATTTAAAATGAATTATTTTAAATAATATCAACGAGAAAATTTATTTTGAATAGAATTCGATCGTATATATTATATACGTCGTCGTTAGAATATAAATAATTATATATATAATTATAAAAGGAATTGAAAATGGCGCGGTAGTTCGATAATTCGATTTCAAACTTCAATTGAATGTGCCGGGTACAAAACAATCCGGATTTTAGTGAAACCAAAAACAATAGGATCTAATTGATGATATCTTTCCAACGAATCAGAAAAATCAGAATTTCATAGCGGGAATCAAAAGATATGTCCGGTTGAAAATTCTGAATAGTCGCTATGGAATTCAGGCCCTTAAAAATGGAAATTTTGCAAACGACCTCGGATTTCGACGAAACCACTTTTGTTGGGTCCGCAGTGTCAAATTATTGCTAGATTCCAAATTTCATAATTTTTCGAATCAATATGTGAGCGTGGCAAAGGAAAACGCGTTTGACCAGTTTCAGTTGATTTTAATCGACTGGAAAATGGCCATTTTTCTAACGATCTCAGAATTCGACGAAACTAGTTTTGTTAGGACCGTATCGTCAATACGAAGCTAGAAAATATTTTTTTGGAATTTTTAGAATTAATATGTGACCCCGGTAATTTGAAATGTACGTTTAAAATTCAATATAATGATTTAAATGTAAATTTAGCGGAAACTGATAGAAACGATCAAATCAGCTTGCGATACATATCCCATTGTGTTCGGAATGGGGGTAAAACGCTATGGACAACAGGCGGTAGGCCTCGTTTAGAGGTCGTATGTGAAAGTCAACTTTTTGAAAAATAAAATAATTAAATTAATTAAAAAAATTAAACTTCCCCCTTTAACCCGTTGGTCCCCCCTTCTCGTTTGCATTCCAGAAAAAAAAAATCCGCCTCTGCTCCCCGTCGCCCCAGGCGGATCGCCTGCGTCGCACCCCCCCTTTGAAGCCGCCACTCCTCCTCCGGCCTCCCTCCCCAGCGCGCCTCTCCTCCCTCAGCGCGATCCCCAAACCCGCGAGTCCCCAAATCAGCTCAGGCGACCTCGCCTGAATCCCTCCGCCGCCACCAGTAATCCCACCACCGACCTCACCGCAGCCCTCTCCTCCTCTTCCCTCTGTAAAACCTGAAAAACAGTGAGTGTTTGAATTTTTATTTATTTATTTATTATCTACAATAAAATCTGATTTTATTATATAGGGATTTAGGTTATTTAAAATCAGTAAATGAATTAGATTTTTATTCATATAAATGGCCGATAAAAATTGGATCTTTATTGTTTGAATGGTAACGAAAAGATTAGATTTTTGAATCAAGAAAGATTTAATTTTTAGTATAGAAAGACGAAATTTTTATCGGTAGAAAGACGGGATCTTTATCTAATCAAGTTAGAATTTTTACATTGGAAAAGATGGAATTTTTAACATAGTAAAGATTCAATTTTTAACATAGTAAAGATTCGATTTTTAATTTAGAAAAGATATGGTTTTTAATCAAGTAAAAATATGATTTTTATATATTGAACATCGAAGTAAAAATATGTTTTTTTTATATATTGAATAGCATAGTAAAAATTCGATTTTTATATATTGAATAGCGAAGTAAAAATTCAATTTTTATATATGTAGTGACTACGGGCAACGAAGGTGATAAAAAGGCGAGAATGAAGAAGATTTCTATAAATGAAGAGTCGTGGTATTGGATAGCTTTCGGTGAGAACTTCTCACTCTAAATTTCTTTTTCTAGTTATATATATATATACTAGGATGCAGACGGTGTTTAGTAGCACCCGACACCCGTCATCCACAGACCATGGATGACTTGTTTGTTAAATTGTTTGGTTGTGTAGTTGGTTAGTCTATTTGGTTTGAATTGAATTGTTTGGTGAAATGGAATGGATTTGATTGATGTGTGAATGGCGTGGGCCTTCACTAGACCGGGGATAAGGCTAGGCCTCGTCCCGTTTCTAGTATCGTGCCGTTATGCCGCCAAAATTTCCCAAAATATATTAGAAAAATAAAAATATCATTTTTATTGTGTAAATGAACTGAATAGAAATTCATGCGTTGAAATAAAATATTTTATCGTTAAAAATATAATTTTTAACGTGGAAGTGAATAAAATAAAATATTCATTTACAAACCGGACGGTTTGTTTATGTACACCTATTTGAAGGACATTGATTGGGATGATAAATTTTACACATCGCCCAACTACACAAATAAAATCTGTGTTTGATTGTTTGAAACCCCACACGGGTGTTGGGATGAAATTTGGAAGTTCACTCATCCTGATTGATTAAATATGTCAATCGATTGATTGACATGCTGTTATAAGAATAAGATATCTATATTTGATGCTTATACAGTGTAGTGCACTTTGGTTGATGGTTGATTATTTTTCAATGCTATTATATACGTGTGATGTATGAAAATCCATATAATTAACATTATATGGTGATTGATTGGGCCTCATTCCAATCGGGAAAATAATGAATATTATAAAAGAAAATTCATGTGTTGAATATAAAAATAGTCATGTGTTGACGATGATTATGGGTTGAAACTATTCATGTGTTGAGTGAAATATTTTAAATAATAAAAATTACATCTTTATCATATTTACGATTAGAATCTACTTTACGGTGGAGTCTAATTAAAAATCAAACGATAGATACCATAGTTTTATAAAATATTTTGCATAACAAAAGTAGTGATGTGTTGACAGTACTCATGTGTTGAGATTAGTCGTGTGTTGAAAGAAATATAGATTCATGTGTTGAATGGGATAAATATTCATTGGTTGGATAGAATAAAGAAGTTTTGAAAAATATAAAACCGTGTTGATTAGAGATGCGTTATTTTGACGCGAACGATATTTATATCGATTTTATTCGTTGTATAATGAATATTGAAAAGTGATTTCAAAATTAAATATTTTGAGATGAAATTCAAATTGAATTAAATTTGAATTGAAATTGGAAACAAACTGAAATTTAATTGAAATCAATTTGAAACGAATTCGAATTGAATTAAATAGAAGGTAAATTCGAATTGAATTGAAACGAATTTGAATTTGAATTGAATTGAAATGAACTCGAATTGAATTGAAATCAAATCGATTTGAAATTGAAGATGAAGTTGAAATTGTTTTGAAACGAATGTAGAACTATTTATAAAATTCGTTTTAAAAGGAAATCGACGAAATATATATAATATATATATATATATTATATATATATAATGGCCTGAATAGAACGCGCCGCGCCGCGGCAGTTCGTGAATTTCGACCATTTATTTCAAACGGACATTACGGGAGATCCGACCGTCGGATTCTCCTAAAACCGGAACCGTTGGGTTCATATCGAAAAGAGCTTTCCAATGAATACTTGAAATTTGAAATCTAACGGTTGGATTTGGAATTATGTCCAAATCAAATTTAGAAAAGGTCGATGTAAGTGCAGTTCGACGGCCGTAGATGGAAATCGACTGTACGGGCCTTGATAAAATTATTAAAAATATTGATAATTTGTGTAAAATCATAATATGTAAATTGGAAAGAACTGGGATGAAGAATTCCACATTTGAAAGGATAAAAATAGATTTTTATCGAAATAAACTAGTTTTGGACCAGAATTAAAATCAATTTATTTTTGAAATAAATAAATTGAATTTGAAAGTGATTCTAAAAATAATCAATACTCCTAATACGTGGATTGGACTGGAGTTGAATCGAAATTATCTTCGGGATATTTCGATGTTGGATTTCGTGACTATACAAATATTGTTATGGGGATTTGAAAGATATATTTTATATCGTTATTTCCAAAACGATATTTGTTGGTTTCAGAATTTGATATTGAATATAAGCCGATATATTTTCTATTCAGAGCCTTGTATTTAATATCAAATGTGATTTGGGTTTATCGTGGATCGTGTTTTAGATGACATTGGTTCTTTAACCCAGTTAAAGACAGGAATATTGATTTTTGAAGAGGATTAAAACTAAGTGGAGTTTTAATGAATCTTTAATTAAATTAAAAAGTGAATTGATAATTTAAATTATCAAATCTGAAAGGTGATCGAGAATGGAGTACCACCAGTTTTGCTCCAAAGCGATAGTTAAATCTTTAATTAGATTTGAACGTGAAATGGTAATTAATTTTACCGATAACACCGTGGTGTTAGATATGGAGTATTACCAGTTTTGCTCCATGGGATAAATAGGTTGGGATTGGGAAATAAAATAAATAATTACTTCGGTGTGGTTCGCTAATCCCGACTAGTCTGGAAAACCATAATATGGTTTGAAATGATATCCAAAGGAAGATTAAAGAATAAATTTAGAAGAATTTATCTTGGATAAAATTAATGGGAATCTTTCCCTAAAAATGTGATTTTGTGAATGAAAGAATATTCTGAATTGGAATGAGGCGTTTGTTGTGTTTGTGTAACATTTGTTTATTATATACGTGGGTTATTCAGAAAGGCCGGGTTATACCCATTCTGAATAACCGATTCGACGAGATGTCGAAGATGAAGACGGTGGTTGAAGACCGGAAGTCTTCACATCGTTTGGGTGATTACTGATGATCTTGATTGGGCTGTACACCCAGGATGAGGGAATCAGTTGGTGATCGTCCAGACGTACCTGGAGATGGATGGATATGCGAGGAAAGTGCCTCCGGTTTCGTTCAGACCCAGAACGAACTTGTAAATGGATTGTGTGTCTGACATTGGATTTTATTCTGTGTTGATTGATCTCTATTAAATATACATCTGTTTGGCGGCGGAGAATTTATTCTCTTGCTTAACGCCCTTATCTGAGACGTACGAGCTCAGAGGTTGTATATCGATGGACATCAGTCGCATGGATTGAATTGCCAGTGTGGCTTGCGTAAGTGGCAATTGATCAAGGCTTCTGTTGAAAAGCAAAGTCTTGTGGTTGATGATCAAAGCACGGCCTGTGTGGCGTAGCTTTGTGTATAACGTGAATTCGCGAGCCTCACACCTCGGTATGAGTCAAAAACGGGATAGTGACTGCAGGGAGAGCATGACGTTTCTTTCTAGCTAGGGTGGTGTCAGTGACCTACCAGCCCTGACATTTATATACTTTTCACCTGTGTGGTTGTTGGATACGAGGCGCCTCGGATATAGGTCTGTAAGGACCGGGAAACGTGTGTTCAGGAATAATTAATCCTCAAAAGTAAGAGAGGACCGGCCTTGAAGATCCAAGGATCATAGTGGGGTCCTGGGACATTTGCTAGAGTGTCTCGAACGCGGAGAGGAGCTTGCCCCTTGCCTCGACTCATGACGGAAATCCAATTTCCAATACGTGTATTGCGGTTTTAATTGTAGAACTAGTATGGCGACATGATAGATGGTACCCATACCGCCTATGATTGATATTTATGATTTGAATTGTTTTGACACTATACACTTATTATAGTATCAAATAATGTGTTTTAAACGTATCAAGCATGCTTTGGCTGTTATAAGGTAAAAACCCTATCCTCCGGCTTGCGTTGCATTGTGTGATGGGACCTGGGTCTTATAACAGCTTCATTTTTCTTTATTAAGCATTGCGTTGTTTTGATATATGCACTAGTATTCTTGGGAGGAAACCCGTTCCGTGTTATACGGCGTGGTCCCTTGAATTACTCTCTTTTAAAGTAAAGCTTTAAATAACTGTTTTAGTTCTCACACCAGTCACATGACTGACCTGGAGTTTATTGTTTTAACCTAAACTCTGGGTGCCCCTATTTTCCGCACGGGCAGCTAGTAGTTTTGGTTTTGCAGATTTATATTCACATGGTCCTGATTTACAGCTGGAACGATGCTCGGAAAGCTCTGTATCCGTGTATCACTTCTAGTTGTGTTTTGTATATTTTTCCGCTGCTATGTAATTTATTTAAATCTCTGATATTTGTTGAATGTAATTTATTCAATTATACTCTGTATATTCTTGTATCTGATGGAATTGTTGTAATAACAATGAAATGTTCTTCCGTTTGCGTTCTAGTTTGTCTTGTACTCAATTCTATCCGTGCTTTCCTTCACGGGGAAGTTCGGGTCGTCTCAGTTTGCTCATAAAGATTTCCCTTTTCTAAAATAAAGATTTCGCCTTTATAAAAATAAAGTTTTCGCCTTTATAAAAATAAAGTTTTCGCCTTTATATGGAAAATAGCGTGATAAAAATATAATTTTTATCTATATAACATAGTAGTAAAAATTCGATTTTTATATATTGAATAACGGAATAAAAATTCGATTTTTAAATATACGAAGTGATCATAAAGATATGACTTTAAAATTGAAAGTGAACAAATAAAAATGTGATTTTTATGTTAAAGACATCAAATATAAAAACGTGTGATTTTTATATATGTAGTGGCTACGGGCAACGAAGATGACAGAAATGCGATAACGATGAAGATTTCTACATAAGAAGAGTCGTGGCATTTGGTTTAGCTATTGGTGAGAACTTCCCACTCTAAACTTCTTTTTCTAGACCATGGATGACTTGGTTGTTTAATTGATGTGTTGTGAAAGTTGATTGTGTGATGTGGAATGGATTAAAATATTTTATAGTTGAAAATATTTTATAGTTAAAAATATAATTTTTAACGTGTAAATAAAATAAATATTTATAGACAAATCGGATGATTTGTTTATATACACACATTTGACTGATATTGATTGGGACGATAAAATTTTACACATCGCCCAACTGCACAAATAAAACCTGTGTTTGATTGTTTGAAACCCCACACGGGGATTGGGATGATATTGGACATACACTAATCCCAATAATTAGTTGTATGTCGATCGATTGGTTGACAGACTGTGTAAGCATTAATTATTTATATTTAATGCTTATGCAGTTGTGTGGTGCACTCTGAATGATGGTTGATTATTTATCTTTGCTATTATATACATGTGTTGTATGGAATCCATATAATTAACATTATATGGTAATTGATTGGGCCTCATTCCAATTTGGAAAATAAAGAATATTATAAAAAGAAAATTCATGTGTTGAATAGAATAAATATTCATGTGTTGAATAAAATATAAATTCATGTGTTGAATAAAATTTATATTCATGTGTTGAATAATAGAAAATTCATGTGTTGAATAGAATAAATTCATGTGTTGAATAAAATCTATATTCATGTGTTGAACAAAATATAAATTCACGTAATGAATAAAATATATATTCATGTATTGAATAAAAGAAAATTCATGTGTTGAGGAAAATATTCATTTGTTGAATAGAATAACGAAGTTATTGAAAGATATAAAGCCGTATTGATTAGATTTGCGCCATTTTGACGCGAACGAATTGAAAAGGAAGTAATTTCAAAATATAACGTTTTGAAAATTTTATGATTTATATATATCGACGATATGGAATATTCAATTTTGATTAGAAATTGAATAGGAAGTTGAAATCGTTTAGAAAACGAATTTAAAACGATTTATAAAATACGTTTTGGAAGGAAATTGATGAAATATATAATATATATTTATATTATATATATAATGGCCAGAATAGAACGCGTTGCGCTGCGGTAGTTCGCGAATTTCGACCATTGACTTCGAATGGACATTACGGGAGATCCGACCGTCGAATTCTCCAAAAACCGAACCGTTGGGTTTGTATCGAAAAGAGCTTTCTAATGAATATTAGAGATTTTAAATCTAACGGTTGGATTTGGAATTATGTCCAAATCAAATTTGGAAAAGGTTGTTGTAAGTGCAGTTCGATGGCCTTTTATGGAAATCGACTGTACGGGCCTTGACAAAATTATTAAAAATAGTAATAATTTATGTAAAATCATAAGAAATGATTTGGAAAGAATTGGGATGAAAAGTTCCATATTTGAAAAGATAAAAATAGATTTTTATCGAAATGAACTAGTTTTGAACTAGAATTAAAATCCATTTATTTTTAAAATAAATAAATTGGATTTGAAATGGTTTTAAAAGTAACCAGAATTTCCGATAATTGAATTGGAATGGATTTGAGTCGAAATTGTCTTTGGAATATTTCGATGTTGGATTTCGAGATTATACAGATATTGTTATGGAAATTTGAAAGTTATATATATATATATATATATATATATATCGTTATTTCCAATACGATATCTGTTGGTCGTAGAATTTGATATTGAATATAGGTCGATATATTTTATATTCAGAGCCTTGTATTTAATATCAAATGGGATTTGGGTTTGTCGTGAATGGTATCTTCATTAACACCGTTCTTAGACCCAACGGAGTTAAGAAAATCAGAAACTAACTGAAGATTAGTTAAGTTGAATGGTTTCCTGGGTATTGATCTGATGTTGGTTTCGGCCTTCGGGGTTACTACTTTGGGAATTGTTCACTTGCTAATTTACGGTTAAAGGATGATGGGATAGAATGTGATTTTGGGTTTATCGTGAACCGTGTTTTAAATGACATTTGTTCTTTAACCCAGTTAAAGACAAGATATGGTTTCCCAAGTTAAACAATCATTAATATTGATTTTTGGGAAGATTAAAACCAAGTGGAGTTTTAATGAATCTTTAATTAGATTGAAATGATCGAGAATGGAGTATCACTAGTTTTTCTCCAGGCGATAGTTGAATCTTTAATTAGATTTGAACGTGAAATGGTAATTGAATTTACCGATAACACCGTGGTGTTAGATATGAAGTATTACCAGTTTTACTTCATGGGATGAATAGGTTGGGATTGGGAAATTAAAACAAATGATTACTTCGGTAAGGTTCGTTAATCACGACTAGTTTGGATAAACCATAATTTGATTTGAATTGATATTCAACGGAAGATTAAGGAATAAATTTAAGGAATTTATCTTTGATAAAATTAATGGGAACCTTTCCCAAAGTATAAGAATATTTGAATAAAAGAATATTCTGAATTGGAATAATGCGTATGTTGTGTTTGTGTAACACTTGTTTATTATATACGCGAGTTATTCAGAAAGACCGGGTTTATCCCATATGGAATAACCGATTCGACGATGCGTCGAGGATGAAGACGGTGGTGGAAGACCGGAGGTCTTCACATCGTTTGGATAATTACTGATGATCTTGATTGGGTTGTACACCCAAGAGGAGGGAATCAGTTGGTGATCATCCAGACGTACTTGGAGATCGATGGATATGCGAGGTACAAGGTGCCTTCAGTTTCGTTCAGACCCAGAACGAACTTGTAAATGGACTGTGTGTCTGACATTGGATTTTATTCTGTGTTGGTTGATCACTGTTAAATATACATTTGTTTGGTGGAGGAGAATTTATTCTCTTGCTTAACACCCTTCTTTGAGACGTACGAGCTTAGGGGTTGTATATCGATGGACATCAGTCGCATGGAGTGAATTGCCTGTGTTGCATGCCTAAGTGGAAAATGATCAAGGCTTTTGTTGAAAAGCAAAGTCTTGTGGTTGATGATCAAAGCACCGCCTGTGTGGCATAGCTTTGTGTAGCGTTAATTCGCGAGCCTCACACCCCGGTTGTGAACTAGAAACGGGAGAGGACTTCAGGGAGGACATGCGTCTCTTTCTAACTAGAGGTGGTGTCAGTGACCTACCAGCCCTGACATTTATATTATTTTCACTTGTGTGGTTGTTGGAATGTAAGGCGCCTCGGATATGGAGTCATTTGGCTCATTTACGCCCCATAGGGTGGGGAGACATAGTGTCCAGGGTTTAAGTTTAATCCACATCGAGTGGACCGGCCCTGTTGCTCCAAGGCTTGCCTGCGCGCTTGCCTGAGACATGGTAGGCTAGATTGTCTTGAAGCAGTGAGGACGATCCCTAGCCTCGGTTCACAGACGGAAATCCAACTTCCAATACGTGATATTTGCAGTTTTGATTGTACAGCCTAGTATTGGCGACATGATATATGGTACCCATGCCGTCTAGGATTGATACATTTATATTTGAAGTTGTTTTGTACACTATGCACTTATAATAGTATCAAATGATTTGTTTTAACGTACCAAGCATGTTTGGATATTATAAGGGAAAACTCTGTACTCCGGCTTGTGTTGCATTGTGTGATGGGACCTGGGTCTTATAATAGCTTCATTTTTCCAAAAAGAATTGCGCTGTTTTGTTATATGCATTGGTATTCTTGGGAGGAAACCCGTTCCGTGTTATACGGCGTGGTCCCTTGATATATCTGATTTAAAGTAAATTTTTAAATAATTGTTTTAGTTTCACACCAGTCACATGACTGACTTGGAGTTTATTGTTTTAACCTAAACTCTGAGTGCCCTTATTTTTGACACGGGAGCTAGTAGTTTTGGTTTTGCAGATTTATATTCACAGGATCCTGATTTACAACTGGAACGATATCCGAAAAGCTCTGTATCCGTATATTCTCTTTCAGTTGTGTATTGTATTATTTTTCCGCTGCAGTAATGTATTCAAATCTCTGATGTTTGTCAAATGTATATTATTTGTTTATACTCTGTATATTCTTGTATTCTGATGGAATTGTTGTAATAAGCAATGAAATGTTCTTTTGTTTGTGTTCTGATGTGGCTTGTCCTCAGTACAATCTGCGATTTCCCATAAGGGGGATTTCGGGTCGTTGTACCCTTGCTACGTTGATTTGGATCCACAAATTTCTATGCCGATCCAATTTCAAATGTTTACACGGATCCAAAGTAAATTCATTATGTTGGTCTGACCTTGGACATTCTGATGTTATGTCTTTGAGCCGGTGTGATTCCCAATCTTCATCATGCCGATCTAAGGCTACTCCAGCATGTCAATCTAATCTTCACAAGGTTATAACTTTGAGCATATAAACTCCAAATGACTTGGGACTTTATGTGCAGCATCTGAAGGCGTTCCTTGTCTCCTTCACATATTTGCACACAACTATAAGCATTTTTGAATTTTATACTTTTTTGCAAAAATCCAAATTTAGTCCTAAATCTAAGTCGCCATTTATTAAATCAAGGAGAGAACATGCATTCAATCATATATAATGGAATAAAATATTCGATCCATTAATTTTTCGCCAATTTAGAATGTTTACATTTTAAGGGAGAAATAATAAGCTTATGTAAAAAGTTATGTATAACTAACGAGTTAGTTTTTTTATGTTTATTTTGTCTAGATCTAAGGACAAACTTAGGTGAAAAAGTGCATACAAAAAATATATCAATTTGCATAGGTATAGCTTGTTTAGTTCTAGCATAGGGATTTAGGACTCATCTACGAAAGTGCATAATTGTATAATTTTAGGAATAAAAAGGATTCCTAATAAGTTTTAATTCAAATTCCTAAAAGAGATCTTAGATTCAACACAATCACTAAATAAAAAATTATCATTCACTTTTTTCTGCGGCTACAGATTTGAAAAAACTTTCCAAACCTGAGATGAAATAATCAACCAAATGGGTTCTTCCCTCTCCTAAGTTTGTAGATCTTCCTCTTAGAGTAGATTTAAATTGTCTTCCTTTAGTTTGTTAGAGAAGTTGAGGTTTTGAATGCGGATCTAAAGAGAATATTTTGAATGGAAGTTGAAAAAGATACTAATGTGATATTTGTATAGTTATTTTTTCCTTGTGTATGACATTCAATATGGGAATAAGAGGTGTAGTATTAGCTGCAATGAATTTATATACATAGTAGTTATTTGCTAATTTACTAAAAGCCATTTGTCAATTCCTACGCTTAGTTGTGCATCGGCTATATACTGAACCGTGTGTTGGTATATTCGTATATGTGTCTTGTAGTAGATTAGTATTTGCTAGTTCCATGCACTGGAATCTATGTACAACAGTGTGTCTGCTATTTTGTTATATATATACAGTAAGTAATACTGGGTATCATTGCCCAACTTCCTATATATTACGAGAGTGAGCTAAAAAGGTCAGTATCCACCTTGATGGCCAGGCCATGGGGTCGTGTCCCAGATCTATGACATAAGCTCTACGTATTGGCCTCAATCATGCATCTGTAATATATTTATGGTTGCTAGTTGGAAAAAAATATCTGTACGTTAGTGACATTTAGCCCTACGTGTCACCTTAGGCCTGGATGGATTGCTTGCTCGTGTTTGCTGAACCAATGTCGCACAACTTTGATTCATCCAGGATCATTATACTTCCAATTAAGCCACATAGAGATTTTCTCTAACTTCCAAAATATCGGCATTGCTGGCTGATCTTACAACTTCTTATTCCTTAATTACACTCATTCAATTAAATTCCAATTATGAATAAACATCAAAATGATGGTGGAAGTAAATTAATACATTGTTATATAATAGAAAGTTAACATATTCATCTCTAAATGATTACTTTAATAATCCTTTTATTCACATATTATCATATAATTATAAATAAAATCTACCACACACCTATGGAGATAGGGACTTTAAGTCTCTTCTAAGATCTAAACTTGTGTCTAGTATATATGTAATATAATAGTGTACGAACTGCCATATATAGATTCCAATGCATTGAACTATCGAATACCAACTCGTTGTCAAATATCTATATCGAAGAAAGGTCTTGTATAATGCCGATGCATGGCTAAACATAATTGTCGACGCATGGATTTCAATAAATCAGCGTATGACTACTACATATATATTCATTACAGCAAATACCACAAGTATCATATACGAGAAAAAGATGACCAGATAAATAACACATCAGTGTCCCTTACCACCATGTATACTAATCTTTCTATTTAGTGCTCATATATCACGTTTATCCTTCAATACTCAACATAACAAGTCCAATGAATAACCAGGAAACCGTGTTACCGAAAGTCCCGTACTAGGCTGTATCGCTAGATCATTTATTCAGAATAGGAAAATATCGTGAAGGACAAAACGAACACAAAAATGTTCCATAAGGACAACGGGCAAAATTTTGTCCATAATGACAAAATTTAGTGTAAATGGAGGAATTAAAGTGGGCCCCTGAATTCCTCCATTTGCACCAAATTTTGTCCTTGAGGATAAAATTTTACCCCTTGTCCTTATGGAATGATTTTTTGTTCTTTTTGTCCTTATGGATAAAAAACCCTATTCGGAATCCTTGTTACACGTAATATACATATTATAAAAATTTATTGAAGTTATCATCACTGTATCATATTTAAATAACCAATCTAATCAATATCTATAATGAATCATCCAGAATATTGTAATTAACATAAGATATTGGAAATCATAAATTATAAAGATCTTATATAAAATTATAATATAGTGCTAAAGTGAAATAATAATGATAATATTATATCAAAAATCTTACTCAAGGAATAATTTAAAATTTGAAACATAGCATATTCATAACATATTTTAACACAACCATAGAAACCATCATATCAATGAAATCTCACATTAAGAATATGAGATATTAAACAAAAAATATTTTATATTGTAATAAAATATAGATCTCTCAGTGCCTTATTTAGTGTACTAGTATCTACTCTCACGTGGCCAGCGAAACGGTCCTTGGACTCTAGATTTATGGCCAGCCCCTTGACTATCACTCTGGCACATGGATAACCAGCCTAAGATGGGACGTGTAAGGGTAAAAGTCAATGATTTTCCATTAATCAAAAGTGACAACCCTTTATCATATAAATTTAGATAAAACTAGCTCTAATCAAAACTATCAAGACCAACCTCTATACCCATACATTCCAAAAGTACTACAAAGTAATACTATCAGATAATATGGAGAATAAGGCTGTAGAGATACACATGTGAAAATTCCCTTGGTTTAAAACTGTTACATATTAATATGTCAAATATATAGCTAACCTATACGTACATAGATCATTACGAAACAATAGCATGTGTGCCTCTTGGATAGAACAATACATAACATATAGAAATACAGTGATCAAGGAGTCTATCGTAGCAATCAGATGTAATACATATTGATTATGATACATATTTAATGTACATCACACTAATATATACATCAGAGCCAACACAAAACAAGATGATAGACTGATATACGAAGTATCTATACTCATCTATGCCCAATATAATACAGGTTGGTCTTGATGTTCTTGTACCTGAGATGTCTCGAGACGACTTAAGTATTATATTAATAATAAATGGATCATAATTTATATCTAAATCAAATGCAAGTAATATTGGGTGTTTCGAGTATACTGAATAACAGTAATACAAAGAAATCTCATATCAATTAATTCTAAAATGTTATCATCCATATACTTATAATACCGAAATCATAGAAGCAACAAAATGGATGAATCATGTAAATCCAATAATTCAGATTCAAATTTCAAAATCATCTCCATAGAGAAATCACATGTATGATTGGACTATTAATCAAATAAGTATAAATATCATTCAACCTCCAAAACAAATATCCTTCACACTAAGATAACAAATATCCATGCGATATCACATAAATGGGCGACACATGTATGTGAAGGATATAATAAGTAAATAGGATCTCAAATAATGAATAAATATCACAAATACTATATAATAGAACCCAGTGATATCCCCAAGTATGACAACGCAACATATGAAAATATTAATAATTGGTGTTATGCAAAAAAGATAATAGTGACATATGCCCAAGAAGGGGGAGGCGAATTGATAATACCTAGGACACATTCTCTGATATAATCTTGTATTTGACTATACAAGGTATCAGAACCAGATTAGAAGATTGACGGATGCATTGGCTTCAGGAGACTACATCCATCTGATCCAACGAATACAACTCATGTAATCCATCTAGGCCACGTCATATAGTCTTGATTATCTTGACAGCATCGTGATCCTTATCCACCGCATGTCATAAACATGCTACAGGACTACGTTCTCTATTAGTCACGAGCTTACTTGTGCCCTTAATGCTAATAGATTGCTGACATAAGGTAACATGATGAACTAAATGTTGTTGGCGCACAACTGTATATAAATATTGTTTACTAGCTACAATAAATAAATATATTGGCAAAGCATGACTAATGCCGACACACAACGTTTGTGCCACAGATCTAGAGAGCGACCCCGTAGCCAGACCACCAAGGTGGATATGTCCATTCTAGTTTACTCCCGCATCTGGATGGAAGTTGGAATGTGACATCCCAGTACTAGCTAACTATATATATAATATAATTGAAAACACATTGTTATACATAAATTCTGATGCAAGGACCTATGCAAATAAAGACCTACTATGAAATTCTATACCGACGAACATTCTGGTGTATAGCCAACATACAATTAAATAAAATTGCCTATGTGTAGGATTAGTAATTGTATACTATATACATACGTATGTATGTATGTATTCACTACAGCGATACTATCCCACTTGCCTTTGTATTAAGTGTCATACAGGAGCAAAGGATAACCAGATGAATAACTGACACCGGTGTCCCATACCACTATGTTTACTAATCAGTTTATTTAGCGCTCATATATCACACCCTCCCATCAATATTTTCTATAGAAAGTTCAATGAGTAACCAAGAAAGTGTTACTAAAAGTCTCATACCAAATGGTATCAATAAAACGTTTATCTAGATTTTTCGTTACACAGAATATAAATTTTATAAATTTATATAAAAGATTTCATTTCTATAACATATTTAAATCTTTAATCAAATCTATTTCAATGGTGATTCATTCCTAATTTCGGAATTCACAAAGGAATTAGGAAGTCAGAAAATATAGAAATCATAAATGAAATTCTAATATAGTATCAAAGTAAAATAGTAGTATAATAAGAAATTTCGAATAAATAACAATTCAAGAATTCAAATATAGATAAACATTCATAACTACTTTTAGAATCACGTTATTAGTAAAACCTCATTAAACTTATAAGATTTAAAAGAGGAAGTATTTCTTGCTTCAGTAAAAATATAGATTTTTCCCAAATATCTATTTAAACTGATAATAAGCTACTTCTCTATAAATAAATTATACGTAATTGAACTTTTCCAACGAATAGTTTTTTCTATAGTGACGTGGGACTTAACAAAATCTTTATATATCCATTAAATGAATCTTATATTTAGAAAAATATTATGAAATAAGTATTAAACTCCACTACATACTTTTCATACATAAACACACACACACACACACACATATATATATATATGAATTAAAATTGTATATAATTCGGACATGTTTAAATTTTAAAAGATTCTGGTGCAATTTAATAACATGAATGTAGTTACGAAATATGTCAAACTTCATAAATCAATTTATGTTTAGAATGAAATATTATAATAATTCACTTATAAACATCAAATTAAATAATATTCACTTTGTTTATTAAAGTCCGAAATTTTAAATTGAACATAATAATTCATAAAACTTTCACAAGTATTCTAAATGAAAGAACCAATTAAATATTCAATATAGTAAATTTGTAATTCAGAATGAATCGCATAATTAAAAATACATCACACAATTTAAAATAAAACGGACAATATCTCCTTTATGGTGTTAACATCCATCAAACATAAGTCTTTACTATCAATATCAAATTCACAACTGAATTGTCCAATTTTACAAATTTCATTCCAATATTATCGAACAGTTTAACCATTCATCGAATATTATATATTTCGATCGGACAACACTAATCGATTTACATATCCAAATAAAAATCAATGTTCACAATCAATTCAACCAATTATATTAATAGATAAACATGGCGATGGGGCATAAAGGAAATATGAGTAGTATTATGGATCAGAAAAATAGATATAGAGTTGTGAGTTGAAAAACTCAACGAACAACGATTAAGTTTACATATCAGCAACCAAATCAACTTCATACATGAATCTCCTCAACTTAGCAACAATGCCATTTATAATAGACACAATACCTAAATGCAACCCATCCTCATAACTCCAACAGCCAAAACCTACCATATCGCCCCTCAACAGACATTGTGTAGCAACCTGGAATTTTAAAACTGAAATATTTGAAGAATTTAAATATTAAAGCAAACGAAACTGAAATTTTATGACTAGAATTGAATTAATATAAGAATTTGAATATGGAATTTACTAGAAATTCTGAATCTTGAAATTTAATATGAAATTAAATTGATTTGAAATTTTACTATAATTCTATTTGAATTAGAATGATAATAATAATTTATTATCGGAGAATTTAAGTGTTTGAAAATTGAATTGTATTTACTTGATTTCGTTAACACGTGAAAATAGCCATTTTGCAAACAATCTCGGAATTCGGTGAAACCAATTTTATCAGATTTGTATTGTCCAATTATTTTAAGATTTCAAATTTTTTTCTTGATTGGAGTTATAGTGATTGTATGCGATATAAACGCGCATCGATAAACGGTATTAAATTACAATATTATAATATGATTTCAAAAGATATATTTTGCATACGATCAAATTAGCTCTCGAAGCTAGTTCCGTTGTGTTCGGAATAAGGGTTGTTAGATATGGACGACAGTGAGCACATTTTATTTCGAGTTTGGAACTTATTCGACTCGACGAATAGTGATTTGGTGGAGGCCATAAATAGAAGTTAACTCTCCACATAACCTAAACCTAGCCGTCACAATGAAGTCAGTGGCTATAAATTCACGTTTTGATTCATCCACAATTAGCTAAAACTCCCAACATAAAATTATTTGTATCGACGATATGAACGCATCTGAGTTGGTTGTTCGTCGATCAGACGTCGGAGATGGCCGAAAATTCATGAATTTGCACCCAGTCTCGTTTTGTTTTTTGGCTCATGTTTCGGTGATGGTTACCGAAGAGAAAAGGAGAGAGAAAGGAAATCTTCGCGTGCTTGGTGGTTTAAAGTCGTGTCATGGCCTATGGCGCACAATTTCAAATATGAACGATTTCTATTCATCTTTAAATTAATGACGATTAGAGGGTTTTAAGGGGTTGGGTCACCGACGACCACAGATAAAGGAGGTGTGATTACAGTAGTGGATCGGGCTTGGGTCCGATGGCCTACAGAAGGAGCGATGGAGGAGAGATGGTGGAGAGGTGTGTTCATGTTTGAATTAGAGAAGAAAAAAGGTGCATGCAATTTAAACATGTTAGTCACATGATTAATCAACTAATTGAGGTGATTAGTGATTAACCAAGGACATTAGTTAATAATCTATTTATTTTAATTTTCATATAAACTTATAACATCTATATCTCTTTCATACGAGGTCGAATTTGTATGAGACAATTTTCGTTGAGTTCGTATTCGCGAATCCTACTTTACAAGTATTGGTTTGTTTCGGAGCTATTAGGAATTTATCTAACTTCAAATAGGATTTTGAAATTAGATAAAACAAAGTGAAATAAGATAAAACTACTTTTACAAGTTTCAATCAGCAATGAACGTTGAAGTTTTTCTATACTAAACTATCTTTTCATTTTTCTCGAGCCCAAACCCCTTATAAAAATCAGTATTTTCCAAACCAATAAAAGGAAAAAAAGTATTCAACTTCATCGCAAGAGATGACGACATGCGTTAGGAGGTCGGTGATGTGAGGGAGATGGAAGTGGAGGTGCATATTGTTACACCTCGCATTTATTCAAACAACAAAATGAATATTAACTAATTAAATATTCAGAATTAAGTAAAACTGACTACACCATTGCGGTTGTCTTAGAATTCTGGTTCATGTAGACCCTGAGTTTGCGTCAAATAGACAACGTATGAATAAGTTATGAACCTTGGAATTTTGTATATATACGAGGCTTATATATAAATACAATTCAAAGTTAATCAAATTGGAGACAACACACAGAAAGGACCGATGGGAGGACCCAACCAGGGCCTGGATCTACCAATGCAAGGGTCGGGTCGACCCATGGGTCGACTCAAGTAGGTGGGTTGACTTATGGGTCGACCTAGGGGGTAGTCGGGTCGACCTAAGCTTTCCAGATGTGTTTTTCTAACGTGTGCGGTACAGATTTTGAGGAATTAAATCCGATGGTTCAGACTTTCTTGTACACCTTTAAATAGACTAGCAGGGCCTAGCCTAAATCTCATATTTTTTAAGATGCTACCTAGGCTTTGCCATTTTTCTTCCTCCTCAATTCTCTTCAGAAAAAAGAATACTTAGTCCCAGGAAATTCTGATCAAGATCTAGAGGAAAAGAATATATATATATATATATATATATATATATATATATATATACACACACACACAAATGGGTGTTCAAAATTCTGATCAGTGAGAGGTACGTTTCTTTCTCGTTTTCCTCTTCTTTAGTATCAGATTTGTGAATCCATGGTTATTTGGAATATAGATTCAGTTAGGAAGGCCATGGAACAACAGATATGAATCAGACTCAAGGATTGGAAAGTTGTTAAGTGAGTGGATCTAAATTATACCATTTTAAATAACGATATATTTATCGTTTGTATTCCCTGTTATATTTAATCTGCTAAACAGTTGATAATTGTGGAAATTGGGTATTAAAACTGTATAGGACATGTTGAAAAGATTACTATTGTATATGAAACCATCCTAGAATCTGTTAATTTGATAGTGTAAATCAAGTTACAATTAAATTGTGAATAATTATGGTAATTGGGGTTAAATCTGCTAAGAGCATTTCTTACATATAAGCATGTTTCCATTAATCATCTGTTTGAATTGGAATTTACTATAAATGTTGTATTTATGGAATTTATAATAAACAAGAGTAATTGCTCAAGAATATTACTATGTCAGAAGGTTGTAAATAGAATTACATTGAAATTTCGAATAATGAAAAAGAATATATATGCCTGAATTGTTTGGAAAATTTACAGTAATTAGAAATTTGTAACTGTAACCACTCTAAGATACAAGGTTAATTCAACTTGTGGTAGAAGCCTGCCCGGAACCGCCCGGCAAGTCCAGCATCCACAAGTAATCAACTTAATGTAATGGGTCTGGTGTCTAAACATATATATAAATATATGAACATGAATGGCATGTGTGAAAATTCACAAGACGGTAAAGAGATAAATGTCACAGTAGTAAAAGTTGGTTAATATAAAGAACTAAAGAAAATGCGATAAACATGGAATATAACCTATTATAATTAAATACATTAATGAGAATGTTGTATAATAGGTAGGCTTGTTGTAACAACACGTATTTTTGGAACCAATTTAAATTTTATTTTTAATAGATTTTCATGGAAATGAAATATTTTTAGGATGAATGACTTTAAATTTATTTAAAACGAAGTTCGAGCATATCTATTTAACTATATCTTTCTAACGAATGTAAGAAATTGAGATTTCGTTTTATAAATTGTAAGTTATATCCAGTTTAAAATCTAAAATAGTCGCTATGGAGTTTATATATATTTTAATATTATATATAGTCTTTATAAATTGCCATTTGCCAAATGACCTCCGTTTTCAATGAAACTAATTTTGTTGGATCCAGAATGTCAAACTGTAATTAGGTTTAAAATTTCAAGTCATTTGGAATTAGTATGTGAGCACAGTAAATTTAAACGAGTTTTCAATTTCAGTTTGAATTTAATAAGCTAATAAAAAGGCCATTTTTCAAACGGTCTCCAAATTCAACGAAATTAGTTTTGTTAGGACCGTATCGTTAACACATAGCTAGATTTCAAATTTCATAATTTTTGAAGTCAGATTGTGGCCCCGGCAAATTAAAATGTACGTTCAAATTCAATATTGACCGTTATATTAATAACTATTTTAATTTTGATAAAAACTGATCAAAATAGTCAAATTGGCCTCTGGAACATATCTCATTGTGTTTGGAATTGGGATATTTGGTTAGGGGCGACAGTCGTTGGGTCTCATTTGGAGTTCGGAAGAAAAGGAACCAATTAGTGGATTAAATAATAAAAAATAAAAGGATATATATTCTTTGCCCTCAAGTCAAAACCCTAAAATAATTCATTCATGCGGTCAACACAGATGAAACCGCCATCCTCTTTTAACCACCGAGATCATTTGATTTTCCTCATATAAATTCTCTTAATCCATTGATCATTATCCCAAAATTATAAAACGAAAATTGAAGAGCCAAGTTAGATCTATAAGTCCATACAAATATGATTAAATTCTTTGAAGTATTTTTCTCAGAATTGGTCCTCAAACATGTTGAGTTTGAATGGGTTTTTCCATGGATTGGGGGTGCCGAGCGTGAAGCGGCTCTGGCCGGTGGTGGAGCAGACCAAGGCGCATGGAAGGGCGACGGTGGATCGAACTCTGATCGTCGGAATATGGAGCGGCGGCGATCCCTAATTGTAGTGAATGGATTACGGTTTTTTTTTTCTGTACTGGAAGAAGAACGTGGAAGTAGTTAAGAGGAAATGTAAGTAGTGTAATTAATTATACTAATTAATTTTATTATGTAATTAAAACTTTAAATGTTCGTATCTTATTCAAACGATATCAAAATTTAACAAACTTGGGTGCATTGGGATCGTGCCATCAAGAACTACACTATGGAACTGACCAGAAAAATTTGGAGCAAGCTGAATTTTGAGCTAAATTAAACGTCCGTTTAATTTAGTTTAAAAATAAAATCCTCTAAAGACTGACGAAGTGGAAACCAACACTGAGAACTCTCTCACTCAACCATTTTGTATAGTTATTTATTTTTAAAACTGAATTTATATTGATGGCCTGTGACTGCAATATTTGTTTGGTGATTGATGGATGTTTACAGTTTTGATATTATTGTTATTTAACTATGAAAATATGTAGATATGTTCACATGGACTGTGATGTAAACCTCACACTGGTATTGGGACGATAATTTTACACATCGTCCAATCATTGGTTGATGATTGAAAACCCCTCATGGGTCTGGGGATGATAACTAATTCGCATCTCCCTTGGATTTAATTTTATGTCAATCGATTGATTGATAGATTGTTATAAGCATTATTTAGTTATTTAATGCTTATACAGTTATAAATTGCACTCTGGATGTGAATTGAATGTTTAATAGTTGTTTCATCACTATTTTTGAAAACATGTGATGTATGGAATTCATATAACTAAAATTATATAGTAATTGATTGAGTCTGATTCCAATTCAGAAATAACAAATATTTTAAAATAATATTCAGTGAAGAATCAAAATATGATTTTGATGTCCGATTATGGCTGGACATGAAAGTATTGAAATATTCATAACTAAAATGAATATGAAGCCGAGTTAAGTAGATATACGCTATTTTAACTTGAACGGAATTTTTCTATTGATTTTATTCATTTTATAATGAATATCGCAAAGATTTGGTTTCAAAATATGATATTTTGAAAATATTATCATTTTAATATTACAATGAATTCGAATATTCAATTTTGATTTAAAATTGAAATGGAAGTGGGAATTGTTTTAAAATGAATTTATAAAAGATTTATAAAATACGTTCTAAATGGAAATCGAAGAAATATATCATATATATTTAAATGGCCTGAATAGAACGTTTCGTGCAGCGACCGCTCGCGAATTTCAACCATTGACTTTGAATGGACGTAAAGGGAGATTCGACCGTTGGATTCTCCTAAAACCGGAACCATTGGGTTCGTATCGAATAGAGATTTCGAATGGTATTAAGAGATATGAAATATAACGGTTAGATTTTATGATATGTCTAAAAAAGTATTGAATCGCTATGGATGCAGTTCAGTGGCCGATATTGGAAACCGACAGTAAGGGCCTAGATAAAATTATTAGAAATATGAAAAAATTATGAAAAAACATAATAAATGATTTGAAGTGATTTTGAATGAAATATCCCAAGTTTGTAAAGATAAAATATACTTTTATCTGAATAAGTTGTTTATCAACTTAAGTAAAGAATTGAAAAGGAAATGAAATGGTTTTAATATAACCAGAATTTTCCAACATATAAATTGGAAAGGATTTGAATGGAAACAACCTTGGAATATTTCGATATTGGATTCTATGATTATATGGATATAGTTGAGGAATTTGGAAGATATAGATATCGTTATTCCTAATACAATATTGGTTGGTTTCAGAATTTGATATTGAATATAAGCCGATATGACTTCTATTCAGAGCCTTGTATTTAATATCAAACTGGATTTTGGGTTTGTCGTGAATGATGTCATAAATAACACTATTCCTAAAACCCAGTTAACAGTGAAATTATGGTTTGGAATTTATAAATCTTTTAATTAAGATTTGACAGAAAATTTCCAAAGTAAAGTTTCCCAATTTAATATATTAAACTGGAATTGAGTGGGACTCAATTTATTAATAATCAAAATGAGTTTCTTTAAAGGAAGGCTCTTACTATTTATGGAATGTAAAAGGCCTTGACGTTATTCCACTTATAGTATTAGTCATACATGGAAATTCATATTGATTAGATTGATTTGATTTCCGTGAAGATTCCATATTAAATGGAAGATGAATTTGGGTTTATTGTGAATAATGTTTTTACATGACATTGGTTCTTTAACCCAGTTAAAGACAAGATTAATTTCTTAAAGTTGCATAATCATTAAGTAATGATTTTTGGAGATTAAAACAAAGTTGAAGTTTTAATGAATCTTTAATTAGATTGGAATGTGAATGAGGTAATTAAATTTACCGAATTCTAGAAACATTCGAAATGGAGTACCACTAGTTTTACTCCATGCAATAGTTAAATCTTTAATTAGATTTGAACGGGAAATGGTAATTAATTTTACCGATAACACAGTGGGTGTTAAATATGGAGTACTACCAATTTTGCTTTATGGGACGACTAGGTTGGGATTTGGGTAATAAAATAAATGGTTACTTCGGTAAGGCTCGGTAATCCCGACTAGTTGATAAACCTTAATTGGGTTTAAGTTGTAAAAAGATAAAATAAAATCTTTTGGAAATGATATCCAAAGGTTAAAGAATAAGTTTAAAAAGAATTATCTTTGATAAAATTAATGGGAACCTTTCCCCTAAGATGTGAATATTTGAATAAAAGAATATTCTGAATTGGAATGAGGCGTATGATGTGTTATTATAGCACCTGATTATAAGATACGCGAGTTATTCGGAAAGTCTGGGTTAAACCCATTTTGAATAACTGTTATGACGATTAAAAGTCAACGATGAAGACAGTGGTTGAAGACCTGAGATCTTCACATCGAATGGATGATTACTAATGTCTTGATTGGGCTGTACACCCAAGATGAGGTAATAAGTGGTGATCGTCCAGACGTACTTGGAGATCGACCAGATATGCGAGGACCTCTCTCCTGTATTGGATATATGGGACGAGGAATAAGGTGCCTCCGGTTTCTTTCAGACCCCAGAATGAACATGTAAATGGATTGTATGTCTGACATTGTATTTCATTCTATATTGATTGATTTCTATTAAATATGTATCTGTTTAGTGGCAGAGAATTTATTCTCTTTCTTAACACCTTTCTCTGAGGCCTATGATCTTAGAGGTTATATATTGATAGACATCAGTTATATGGCATGAATTGTCAATGTGGAATGTTGAGATGCTATGATCAAGGCTTTTGTTGAAAAGCAGAGTCTTGTGGATGATGATCAAAGCATGACTTTAAATAGCACAGCTTTGTGTATAGCATTATTTCGCGAGCTTTACATCTCGGTATGAATCAAAAATGGGATGAGAACCTCAGGGAGGACATGCGTTTCTTTCTAGATAGAAGTGGTGCCATGGTATGGAGCCCGGACATTTTTACTTATGTGGATGATGGATTGCGAGGCGCCTCGGATATGATTGGTCGCCAATGGCTAAGTGTGAGGTCCTATAAGACCGGGAAACGTATTGTTTAGGAATAACCAATCCTCAAAAGTAAGAGAGGATCGGCCCTGACGCTAACCAAGGGTTGCCCATAGGTGTGATCCTAGACATCTTGCTAGAGGTGATCCGAAACTGGTGAGGAAGATCTAGGGATGTATATCGAACATGACAGTTCATTGTCCGGCTCAGTCCGAAGCTATAAGGTGTCTGGTCCGTGTCTGTACGATTCTATTATAGGACAAAGCTTGGACACACTAGTGTTCGATACGATCAAAAATGTTTGATGTATTTCTATTATCCAAGGCTATATCGGACGGGACAGTCCATTGTCTGGCTCGGTCTGAGGCTATATAATG
Source organism: Allium sativum (assembly GCA_030737875.1). Taxonomy (NCBI): domain Eukaryota; kingdom Viridiplantae; phylum Streptophyta; class Magnoliopsida; order Asparagales; family Amaryllidaceae; genus Allium; species Allium sativum. The sequence continues at coordinate 701,740,981 of CM060922.1, read as the reverse complement.
TCCTGTCCGTGTCCATCTGAATTCTTAAAGGATAGAGCTTGGACACACCTTCGTCCAGGTCCAGTCCGACCCGTTTACAACCCTAGGAAGATCCCTTGCCTCGACTCATAAACGGAAATCCAATTTCCAATACGCGACTTTTTGGTATTAGTTGTAAACCTATATGGCGACATAGTAAGATGGGGTACAATGGCGTCTATGATTGCTACATTTGTATTTAAAGATAATTTCTTCACTTATAGTAATAATAAAAGATAAATTTCGCGTATCAAGCATTTTTGGCCATTATAAGGTAAAACTCTATCCTCTAGTTTGTGTTTGCATTGTGTGATGGGACCTGAGTATTATAATGGCTTCATTTTTCCTTTTTACCATGGCGTAGTTTGTTTTATGGTATTCTTGGGAGAAAACACATTCCATGTTATACGGTGTGGTCCCTTGATTTACTCAACTTTAAAATAAAGTTAATAACTGTTTTAGTTCTCACACTAGCCCGATGACTGACTCGGAGTTTATTGTTCTACCTAAACTCTGGGTGCCCATATTTTCAACACGAGCATCTAGTAGTTTGGTTTTGCAGATATTTATTTTCACAGGATCATGGATTACATGCGGAGCTATATTCAGAATGCTTTGTATCTGTGTATCTCTTTCAGTTGTGGTAGTTGATATTTTCCATTGCACATTATGTTTATGTATTGAAGTGTAATTTAAATCTCTGATATTTTTTCGCTGTAAGTTATTTATTTATACCCTGATATCTTGTACTATGATGTAAATTGTTGTAATAGCAATGAAATGTTCTCATGTTTGTGTTCTGATGAGTCGTGTTCTCAAAGCAGCCCTCCTTTTTGTGCAGTTTAGGCCGACCGGGATGTTTGGGTCGCTACAGGTGGTATCAGAGCTTTGGTTTACAAAGCTCGAGAACAAGACACATTAGAAACAAATGAAAGAATTCATCAGAGATGGGATTAGTAATAACCTATAAGAATGACTCGTTAGAGATAGGATTAGTAATGCCCTATAATGAGTTTGAAAATTGTTATTTATATATAAAAAAAGATGAATTTAAAATTTCAAGTCATTTGGAATCAGTATGTGAGCACATTAAATTTAAACGCGTTTTCAATTTTAGTTTGAATTTAATAAGCTAATAAAAAGGCCATTTTCCAAACGGTCCCCAAATTCGATGAAATAAGTTTTATTAGGACCGTATCATCAAAACATAGCTAGATTTCAAATTTCATAATTCCTGAAGTCAGTATGTGGCCCCGGCAAATTAAAATGTACGTTCAAATTCAATATTGGCCGTTATATTAATTTATATTTTAATTTTGACAAAAACAAATCAAAACAATCAAATTGGCCTCTGAAACATTTCCCATTATGTTTGAAATGGGGATATTTGGTTAGGAGCGAGATTCGTTGGGTCTCGTTTGGAGTTCGGACGAAAAGGAACCAATTAGTGAATTAAATAATATAAAATTAAAGGGTATATATTCTTTGCCCTTATGTCAAAACCCTAAAATAATTTATTCCTGCGATCAACATAGATGAAGTTGCCATCCTCTTTTAACAACCGAGATTGTTCGATTTTCCTCCCATAAATTCTCTTAATCCATTGATCATTATCCAAAAATTATAAAAGGAAAATTGAAGAGCCAAGTTAGATCTATAAGTCCATACAAATATGATTAAATTCTATGAAGTATTTCGCTCAGAATTGGTGCTCGAACACGTCGAGTTTGAAAGGATTTTTCCATGGATTTTGGGTGCCGAGCATGAAGCTGCTTTGGCCGGTGGTGGAGCAGACCAAGGCGCATGGAGGGGCGACGGTGGATCGAACTCCAATCGTCGGAGTACGGAGCGGCGGCGAGCCCTAATTGTAGTGAATGGGTTACGGGTTTTTTCTGTACCTGGAAGAAGAACGTGGAAGGTAGTTAAGAGGAAATGTAATTAGTGTAATTAATTATATTAATTAGTTTTACTATGTAATTAAAAGTTTAAATGTTCATATCTTGTTCAAACAACATCAGAATTTTGCAAACTTGGTTGCATTGGAATCGTACCGTCGAGCACTTCGCTATGGAACTGACCATAACAGATTTGGAGAAAGCTGAATTTTGAGATAAATTAAACGTCCGTTTAATTTTGTTTAAAAATAAAATCCTCCATTAAAGACTGACGGAGTGGAAATCAACAGTGAGAACTCTCTCACTCAACCACTTTGTACAGTTATTTATTTTTATAACCGAATTTATATTGATTGCCTGTGACTGCAATATTTGTTTGGTGATTGATGGATGTTTACAGTTTTAATGTTATTGTTATTTAACAGTGAAAATATATAGATATGTTCACATGGACTGTGATGTAAACCCCACACGGGTATTGGGACGATAATTTTACACATCGCCCAATCATTTGTTGATGATTAAAACCCTACACGGGTTTAGGGATGATAATTAATTCACATCTCCCTTGGATATAATTGTATGTCAACTAATTGAATGACATATTGTTATAAGCGTTATTTAATTATTTAATGCTTATACAGTTATAAATTGCACTCTGGGTGTGGATTGAATGTTTAATAGTTGTTTATCACTATTTTTGAATACATGCGATGCATGGATTCCATATAACTAAAATTATATGTTAATTGATTGAGTCTGATTCCAATTCAGAAATAACGAATATTTTAAAATAATATTCAGTGAAGAATCAAAATATGATTTTGATGTCCGATTTTGGATGGACACGAAAATATTGAAATATTCATAACCAAAATGAATATGAAGCCGAGTTAAGTAGATATACGCTATTTTAACTCGAATGGAATTTTTCTGTCGATTTTATTCATTTTATTATGAATATAAATAAGATTTGGTTTCAAAATCTGATATTTTGAAAATATTATCATTTTAATATTATAATGATATGGAATATTAAATATGATTTAAAATTGAACTGGAAGTGGGAATTGTTTTAAAATGAATTTATAAATGATTTATAAAGTACGTTTTAAATAGAAATCGATGAAATATATTATATATATATTTAAATGGCCTGAATACAACGTTTCGCGCAGCGACCTTTCGCAAATTTCGACCATTGACTTTGAATGGACATAACGGGAGATCCGACTGTCGGATTCTCCTAAAACCGGAACCTTGGGTTCGTATCGAATAGAGCTTCCGAATGGTAATAAGAGATTTGAAATCTAATGGTTATATTTTAAGATATGTCCAAATCATATTTGGAAAAGGTCGCTATGGATGCAGTTCAATGGCCGATATTGGAAATCTACTATAAGGGCCTTAATAAAATTATTAAAAATATGAATAAATTATGTAAAATCATAATAAATGATTTGAAATGATTTTAGATGAAATATCCCAAGATTGTAAAGATAAAATATATTTTTATCTAAATAAGTTGTTTATCAACTTAAGTAAAAAACTGAAAAGGAATTGAAATGGTTTTAATATAACTAGAATTTTCCAATGTATGAATTGGAAAGGATTTGAATGGAAATAATCTTCGGAATATTTCGATATTGCATTCCATGATTATATGGATATTTTTGAGGAATTTGGAAGATATAAATATGGTTATTTCCAATAAGATATTGGTTGGTTTCTGAATTTGATATTGAATATAAGCCGATATGACTTCTATTCAGAGCCTTGTATTTAATATCAAACTGGATTTTGGGTTTGTTGTGAATGGTATCTTTAATAACACTGTTCTTAAAACCCAGATAATAGTGAAATTATGGTTAGGAATTTATAAATCTTTTAATTAAGATTTTACAGAAATTTTCCAAAGTAAAGTTTTCCAATTTAATATATTAAATTGGAATTGAGTAGGACTCATTTTATTAATAATCGAGATAAGTTTCTGTAAAGGAAGACCTTTACTATTTATGGAATTTAAAAGGCCTTGAGGTTATTCCACTTATAGTATTCATCAGATATGGAAATTCATATTGATTACGATTGATCTGATTTCCGTGAAGATTCCATATTAAATGGAAGATAAATTTGGGTTTATTGTGAACAATGTTTTTACATGAAATTGGTTATTTAACCCAGTTAAAGACAAGATTAATTTCTTAAAGTTGAATAATAATTAAGTAATGATTTTTGGGGATTAAAACCAAGTTGGAGTTTTAATGAATCTTTAATTAGATTGGAATGTGAATGAGGTAATTAAATTTACGGAATTCAAGAAACATTCAAAATGGAGTACCACCAGTTTTACTCCATGCGATAGTTAAATCTTTAATTAGATTTGAATGGGAAATGGTAATTAATTTTACTGATAACACGGTGGGTGTTAGATATGGAGTACTACCTGTTTTGCCCCATGGGATAAATAGGTTGGGGTAATAAAATAAATGGTCACTTCGGCAAGGCTCGATAATCCCGACTAGTTGATAAACCTTAATTGGGTTTAAGTTGCGAAAAGATAAAATAAAATCTTTTGAAAATGATATCCAAAGGAATATTAAAGAATAAGTTTAAAAAGACTTGCCTTTGTTAAAATTAATAAGAATCTTTCCCCAAAGATGTGAATATTTGAATAAAAGAATATTCTGAATTGGAATGAGGCATATGATGTGTTATTATAGCACTTGATTATAAGATAAGTGAGTTATTCGGAAAGACCGGGTTAAACCCATTTTGAATTACTAATACGACGATTAATAGTTGACGATGAAGATGGTGGTTGAAGACCGGAGATCTTCACATTGAATGGATGATTACCGATGTCTTTTTAGGATGTACACCAAAGACGAGGGAATAAGTGGTGATCATCCAGATGTACTTGGAGATCGGTCGGATATGCGAGGACCTCTCTCCTGTATTGGACATACAGGACGAAGAATAAGATGCCTCCGGTTTCGTTCATATTGATTAATTTCTATTAAATATGTATCTGTTTGGTGGCGGGGAATTTATTCTCTTGCTTAACACCCTTCTCTGAGACATATGAGCTTAGAGGTTATATATTGATAGACATTAGTTATATGGCATGAATTGTCAGTGTGGCATGCTGAGATGCTATGATCAAGGCTTTTGTTGAAAATCAGAGTCTTGTAGATGATGATCAAAGCATGGCTTTAAATAGCACAGCTTTGTGTGTAGCGTTAATTCGCTTGCTTCACACCTCGATATGAGTCAAAAACGGGATGAGGACCTCAAGGAGGACATGCGTTTCTTTCTAGCTAAAAGTGGTGCCATGGTATGGAGCCCAGACATTTTTACTTATGTGGATGATGGATTGCGAGGTGCCTCGGATATGATTGGTCGCCAATGGCTAATTGAGAGGTCCTATAGGACTGGGAAACGTATTGTTCAGGAATAACTAATCCTCAAAAGTAAGAGAGGACCAGTCCTGGTGCTAACCAAGGTTTTCCCATAGGTGTGATCCTGGACATATTGCTAGAGGTGATCCAAAACCAGTGAGGAAGATCACTTGCCTCGGCTCATAGATGGAAATCAAATTTCCAATACGTGACTTTTCGGTTTTAGTTGTAAGCCTGTATGGCGACATAGTAGGATAGGGTACTATGTTGTTTATGATTTATACATTTATATTTGAAGATGATTTATTCACTTATAGTAATAATAAAATATAAATTTCAGGTATCAAGCATTTTTGGCCATTATAAGGTAAAACTCTATCCTCTGGTTTGTATTTGCATTGTGTGATGGGACCTGAGTCTTATAATGCTTCATTTTTCCTTTTTAGCATGCCATAGTTTGTTTTATGGTGTTCTTGGGAGAAAACTCGTTCCATGTTATATGGCGTGGTCCCTTGATTTACCCAACTTTAAAATAAAGTTAGTAATTGTTTTAGTTCTCACACTAGTCCCATGACTGACTCGGAGTTTATATTTCTACCTAAACTCTGGGTGCCTATATTTTTCACACGGGCAACTAGTAGTTTGGTTTTGCAGATACTTATTTTCATAGGATCCTGGATTACGACTGGAGCTATATTCGGAATGCTTTGTATCCGTGTATCTCTTTCAGTTGTGGTAGTTGATATTTTCCGCTGCACACTATGTTTATGTATTTAAGTGTAATTTAAATCTCTGATATTTTTCTACTGTAAGTTATTTATTCGTACTCTGATATCTTGTGCTCTGATGTAAATTTTTGTAATAGCAATGAAATGTTCTCATGTTTGTGTTTTGATGAGTCGTGTTCTCAAAGCAGTCCGCCTTCTTGTTCGGTTTAGGCTGGCCGAGAAGTTCGGATCACTACAGTTGTCTTGGGGACAAGTGGAATTATAACATGTGTTATAATCAATAGAAAGGGAAAACTTATTGATAAATCTTAGTTAAGAAAACTAAGTTAATAAGTAATCAATACTAGCTGAAATGATAGTATGTGGATCAGAATGAACGGGGAATGATAATAACCTATTATAGTTAGTTATGTATGAAAGAATGGAAGATAATAGGTAGGCTTGTCCTAGGGACAAGTGGACAATATAACATAGGTTATAGTAAATGGAACGAAACTTATTGTAAAACCTTAGTTAAGAGAAATAAGTAAGTAAGTAAATATCAACAAGAGGTTGTATCAAACCAAGTCATGGTTAATGAAAAATATTGAAATAGGCTTATTATTGGTAGACTTATAAAAGAGAATTATGAAGTCTAATAAAAGAAAAATAATAATAAGCGGAAGCCCGCTCAGGCGACATAAGACCGAATGAAGTAAGAAGACTTATGGAATGAAATGAGTTATACTTGATTATAAATTAAGTAGTATGTTAAATAGGAACCTGCAGATTGTGATAGGATTTACTTAACAACACATTAAGTAGAACATGTTATTGTAACCTGAAATTGGACAATGAATGACAGGATAACAACGTAAGAAGATTGTAGATTACAAACCTTGAATCACGATCTAGGGAATAACATATTGGGGGATTATTTATGAACTTAAGTGGGTTAAGTTATATAACTGAAATTAATAAGCGAGAGGGGTCCATTCCTTAGAGATATAAAGGGCTCGGAGAGAACTTGGTAACTTGAATAAGAAGTAAATATGATTGGAAATAACCTAACTAACTAGAGATCGGATGAGGTAGAGCAAGCGCGTAATTAAATGTTTAGACATAAGGTATAACACCACGTTAGCGTGATGCGCTTGGACCAGTCTGCATGTCTGAAGGTGAAGAACCCAATGGGGTAGATCATCGCGGTGTCTTGAGGCCCGAGGGGAGCACGTCCATCTGATCATTCTGTTGATATTCTGCTTGCTGGCTCTTCGGAACTTGAAGGACGCACACGGCTTCCGAGGGACGTGGTAGGGTGCTCCGTGATGGTGCTCTATTGTGGTGCATGTTTAGGTTGAACTCATAGGGGTTGGGTCTGCGCGTTACCACCTAGTGAGTATACCTTGACTGCAACAGTAGTTTGGCAATCAGAAGGCTGTGGCGGTATAGCATTGGGGTGATCCAACGATTGGCCTACAAAGAGGCTGGTCAGGACCAAACAAAGGATAGTAATCATCGGGTACCCGGCATTGGAAGTCTATGTGACACGAAAAGACTAGAGCTAAACTTATAGACTGTAACGACCCGTATTCTATGTATCGGTAGATCATATAGTATTTATTTTATTTTTATACGAAGTTATATGGTCGTGTAACTTTGGAAAATGACTATTGGGGTCATTTCCCACATTCACTATTTTTGCTCGATTTTAAAATGATCGTTTTGCCCCTGGCGAGTCTTGTTTCGCCTATAACTTTTGACTGGTAAGGAGTTTTAATCTAAAACCACTTCTATTGGATTTGGATGATGGTTTCCCATTCCATAGAATTGTCACACTAATCAAACGGACTTATTGTTTGGGAGATATGGCTGAAATAAGATTTAAGAGATGGAAAACAGCCTAGTTGGGCATAATTAAGTGATTAACAGCTGGGCCCATAACCCAATTCGGGATTAGAGTTATGGGAGGGCTGAAAGGAGTTGGAGAGTCATCTCCTTTCATTTTCTAGCCATAACAAACCTTTCTCAAACCCTAATCATGGCTTCCATCTTCAAAATCTCTCTCTAATCTCTCTCTAATCACAACTAACCAAATCTACATCTAATCAAGCCGAATTAACACCAAATTCGAGGTAGAGCTGCTACACCGTATTAGAATTCGAGCCAAATCAGTAAAAGTTTAAGATCTATAATTTAATATTGGCTAAGGTGAGTGATTAACATGTTTATTCACTAATTACGCTAATTTGGGTTAATTAGCGAATTATTGACTCATAAAAATATGGAAAAATATGTATAAATTCTAAAATCATATTTTATGTCACATTTATGAATTTGGTTTAATTTGGATTTGTTTTGTTAATCCCGGAACTTAGGGGATTAAGGGGAAAATCATGGATTTGGGTATGTTTGATTTAAATTAACATGTGAAATCATTGTTTTGATGTTTTTGGTTGATTCTACATGTTACTACTGTTGTTTGGTACGTTTTATGATTGCATAGGAAAGTTAGAATGGTTGAAAACGTCGTCATTTAGCAAAATTAGCCTGTTGGAAAACTTGCAGGGAACCAGACAGGGGGTGACGAATCGAACCATATAGAAGGCGACGAACCGAACCGGACAGGAGGTAATGAACCGAACCAGATAGGAGGTGACGAACCGAACCAGATAGGTGGTAACGAACCAAACCGAATAGGGGGTGACGAACCGAACCGGATAGGGGGTGACGAACCGAACTGGACATGAGGTGGCGAACTGAACCGGATAGGAGGTGACGAACTGAACCGGACAGGAGGTGATAAACTGAACCGGACAGGAGGTGACGAACCAAACCAAAGAATCGAACCGAACCAGAAGTGATGAGCCGAACTGAACACCAATTCGACCAAAATCTGAGATGCAAAGGAAGTTCAAGTGGGAAGTTGTCGCTCAGGATCCAGATAGGAACCAACGAGTTAACTTCAAGAGTTGGGCTTTGCTGTGGGACGTATGCAAATGAGTTATTGATATCTATAGCTTTGGTTCACCATTGAGGAGGGGGCATGTAGACAAAGCATAGCCAGGGCAGTGTGGACTCGTTGGCCCTTACCCCAGAGCCAAGGCGGTGTGGACTGGGTAGGGTTATTGACTATAGACCAGGACGGTGAGGTCATAGAAATAGTTGTACGGAGTCGAGGGCTATGTGGACCAGTCATGGCCCCAATGGATTTGGTGTTCAAAGCGGGGGATATCGTATGCTGTACGCACTGAGTGAGAGATGTGAGGATGATTGCTATGTTTGATATTTGCTATAACCATGACATACACACTTCCATTTTACACTCAGTGTTTACCTTAGAGTATTATATATCATGTGTGCTAACTCTTTGGTTGCAGGGCCAGGTCAGGTATGATTACTTGTACCTGTTATTTCTCTATTTAGTTATATAGAATTGCTATCACTCACACCAAACTTTCGTCTGACCTAGAGTTTTATGTCTCTTCTTATTTCTCTAGGCGCTCCTAAACGAGCAGACTAGAGGTAGGTTAGGTGGTATTGCACGAGTAGCCGCTCGGAGACGAGTAGGGGGCTTCAACGTACTTTATACATATTATCCCTATGTTGTTGTTGGTCACTGCTTCGGGAACTAGTAGTGTACCTATTTTATTTCCTTTTAGGGATAGTATTTTAAAGATGTAATAATTGGATATGAAGTTGTATTTTGGATTCCGTTACTCTGATGGATATGGTTTAGTTTTCAGCTTATGTACTGTCTCGCCTGTTTTATATCAAGTTATGTTATTATTATATTTAATTTCATGCGCTGTGAGATATTCTATAGGTTCTTTGGTAATTCATCATTTCAACCCTTTTGACGATCAACCCGTGCTAATCGGGCATTGGCACAACGCATTTCGGGGAAATGTCTAATTGGTACGGGGCGGCCGTCACACTTGGTATCAGAGCCTAGGTTGCATAATTTAACCTAGGGAAAGATATCAGGGAGAAATAGTATACGTATATGAGAGCGTGTAATTGTGATATTTTGGTTTTCAAAAACTATATATATACTATTAGTATATCTAAGGATGAAGTCGCGCTGCACTGGCACCATAAGTAGATGGTTAATCGCTTTCTCTTTACAGATTGAATGATGAACCGAAATACAAGGAGTACGGTAAGGAACTCCGCATCAGGAGTTGAAGAGGGAGCGGGTTCAGGGCCAACAATGGGAATGTCCCTGATATAAGGACGATGTTGGCTACCTTCGTGCGAGAGATGGTTAGGGATGCTCAGGGAGCAGTTCCTAATGCTGCTAACGTTGGTGGTGCAGTTGTGCAGGTGCTTAAAGTTGATTTCGTCAAACTTAACAACGATTATACTAGTCTTGGTGGGAAGTCGTTCCATAAAACGGAATTGGCTACAGAGGTCCAGGATTGGCTTGATAGTTGTGAGTGCATCTTCAAGGATTTTGGGATCGATGATGCAATGAAGAGAAAGCTAGCATCACCTCAGCTTCAAGGACGGGCAATGAACTGGCGGAATGCTATTAAAGCGGCTACTCCTGAAGATCAAGTTACTTGGGATCAGTTTAAGACCCGCTTCAGTGACAAGTTTATTCCAGCTACTCAGAAATCAGAATTTTTCAGGAAGTTTTTGAAGCTTAAACAGGATGGTAGGGCAGTCTTGGAATATATTGTTGAATTCGATACCTTATCAAAATATGGACTGTCTCTTATCAATACTGCCTAGAAGAAGAACGAGATGTCCATAAATGGCCTAGATGAGTACTTGGGGGAAAGACTTATAAACCATATCGATGAAACATTCGAATATATTATGGGGGAAGGCATTGAGATTGGAGAGCCTTTACCATAAGACGAAGACTGAGGTTGCTATTACATCCGCAGAAGAGCCAAAACCGTAGGCAAGCGGTGAAGGCAAGAAGAAGTTCCAGAATAAGAGAAAACAGAACCAAACCAAGGATAGTCAAAAAAAAAGAATAATAAGAAAGATATCGAGTGCTTTGGCTGCGGCAAGACAGGCCACTATTTCAGAGATTGTCGAGCGAAGCAAGAGAGAAGAAGTGCTTCAACTATGACCAAGTGGGACATTTCAAGAATGAATGTCCGCAACCCCCTAGGGAAAAGCAGATTGTGAAAGCATATGCTATCAACGTTGTTCCTTCTTTGTTGAATGCCCCAACTGCGGCGGAGAAGGGAAAGGGTTTCGTTATTCAAGGTATGCTTTCTAATTATGACGTTCCTGCTCGAGTATTGTTTGATACCGGAGCTTCCCATTCCTTCGTATCTAGTGACCTGGTAGATAGGTTGGAATTGGAACCCGAGATTGTCGATAAACCTTTGGTTGTGACGAACCCGATCGGTGGTTAGACTAGCCTTTATATGATTTGTCATAATTTGGTTTTATCGAGTCAAGGATGTAAGTTTGCTTGTGATTGCTTTGTTTTGGGCTTTACTAGGTTTGGCATTATTTTGGGAGTCGACTGGCCCCAAAGATATGGGGTAGTGGCAGACTGTATAGGGTCTTCGGTGACCATTAGAGCGGATGATAGGCGGAGGGTGGTATTGGGTTGCCTACTTAGTGATGGGGTGGTGGCTAGTTTTCTAAATTCCCTTGACATCCCGCGTGATGAGTTATCAGATGTGCCTATTGTTGGCGAGTATCCAGACATCTTTGAGGGAGTGACCGGACTTTCATCACACCGAGAGATTGAGTTTCAGATTGATTTAGTGAAAAATTCCAGACCTATAATGATGCCTCTTCATCGTATGGCGCCAAGGGAGCAGTGAGAGCTCGAAGTGCAAGTAGGCAATCTTTTGAAGAAGGGATTTATCCGAAGAAGTGTTTTCGAGTGGGGAGCACAAGTTGTATTTGCTATTAAGGCCAATGGTTCCCTTCGCTTATGTGTGGACTACCGCGAGTCGAACAAGGTGACTAGGAAGAATAAGTATTCTCTTCCACGAATAGATGATTTGTTTGATCAACTAAATGGAGCAAGAGTATTTTCCCAGTCGGATCTTGCGACAGGATTTCATTAGCTTCGAGTAGCAGCTGAGAGTATACCTAAAACGACATTTCGAACGCCATCTGGATTCTTAAGTGGTTGGTCATGCCATTTGGGTTGACCAATGCACCCGCATATTTTGTGGATCTTATGAATAGGTTTTTCAGGGATCAATTAAATAAGTTTTTTCTTGTGTTCGTGGATGATATCTTGGTTTACTCGAGGATAAAGGAAGAACACAAGGAACATTTGAGGACAGTGATGGAGGTATTGAGGAAAACCAATTGAAAGTGAAATTTTCTAAGTGTCACTTCTGGAGGAGGGAAGCAAGGTTCTTGGGCCATGTTGTTTCATAGAATGGTATTGCTTTGGACCTTGCGAAGGTGGCTACGGTGCAAGACTGGTCTACACCCAAGAATGCAACAGACGTGAGAAGCTTCTTGGGATTAGCTGGATATTATCATAAGTTTATTCAAGACTTCTCCAGGATAGCGGCATCGTTAACTCAGTTGACTAAGAAGAATCAAGGTTTTGTTTGGGACAAAAGGTGTGAAAATGCATAGAGTCCAAAGGAGAAGTTGACGTATGAACCAGTGTTAGTTATTCCTAAGGGGGACGAAGAGATGATGGTATACACGGATGCTTATGGTACTAGACTAGGTGTTGTACTAATGCAAGGAGGTAGGGTTGCAACTTATGCTATTCGGCAACTAAAACCACATGAGAAAAAGATATCCTACCCATGATTTGGAATTGGTAGCGATCGTGTTCGCATTAAAGATGTGGAGACACTATCTCTTGGGAGAAAGATTCGAGTTGTTTACCGATCATAAGTCTTTAAAGTACCTTTTCTCTCAAAGGATTTAAATCTTCGTCAGCAGAGATGGTTAGAGTTCTTGGCTTCGTATGGTTTCAGTATCGCATACATACCTGGGAAGGGCAATGCGGTAGCTGATGCATTGAGTAGGAGGCATGCCAGTTTGGCGGCTAAGTTTCTTGAATGCAAGCAACTGAAGTATATCGCGGGATATGATTTCAGACCTAATGTTAATTAGATCCAGAGATATTAGAAAGTTTGACGATCTGACCGACTTTGATTGAGCAGATCGGTTCCAGTCAGAGGGGCGATCCTAACCTACTGGAAATCATCTCCAAAATAAAGATGGGCACCGACAGTGAGGAGATGAATATGTATGGACCTGATCGAGAATGATGGCTTCGAAAGATGGGAGACTAATTGTACCCAGCGTTAATGGATTGAGAGATGAAATGCTTAGAGAGTGTCATTACTCGAAACTGACTGTACATCCCGATGGTAAAAAATGCATCGAGACATGAACCAGACATACTACTGAGAAGGGATGAACAGAGACGTTGGGATGTTTATATCCAAGTGCATGAATTGCCAGTTAGTTAAGGCCGAGCAAAAGAAGCCTAGTGGTTTGTTACAACCGTTGGAAATTCCCGAACGGAAATGGGAATAAGTCTCAATGGATTTCATTGATGGTTTACCAAGGACTAGATCGAGTCATGATAGCATTTGGGTGATTGTGGATCGACTGACCAAAAATGCAAGATTTATGCTGGTCAAGTCGAATAGAACGACAACTAAGTTATCAAAACTGTATGAAGTGGGTAGTGAGATTTCATGGAGTACCTAAAGGTATTGTGAGTGACAGAGAACCATTATTTACTAGTGGACTTTGGAAGAGCTTAAAAGAGGCTTTAGGGCTCAGAATTACATCTCAGTACAGCGTACCATCCTCAAACCGATGGTCAAACAGAGAGGGTGAATCGTTTGTTAGACGATCTCTTGAGAGCTTGTATATTGGATTTTTGGGGGTCATGGGATGACCATTTGCATCTGGTTGAGTTTGCATATAATAATAGTTATCAGTACAGTATTGGTATGGCTCCACTTGAAGCTTTATGCAGAAGACCGTGCAACTCACCATCATGTTGGTGCAGCCGGTGAGAAACTTATGCTTGGGCCAAATGTAATAAGAGAAACTTCAGATAAGATCAAGGTTATTCAACAGCGAACGAAGGCTGCCCAAGATAGGCAGAAGAGTTATGTTGATAAAAGACGAAGAGGTTTGGGTTTCTCCACTGGCGACTTGGTATTCATCAAGATTTCTTCGTTGAGGAGTGTAATTCATTTTGGTAAGAGAGGTAAGTTAGCATCTAGGTTTGTTGGTCCATTTCCAATTCGGGATTAGGGTTATGGGAGGACTGAAAGGAGTTAGAGAATCATCTCCTTTCATTTTTCTAGCCGCCACAAACCCTTCTCAAACCCTAATCATGGCTTCCATCTTCTAAATCTCTCTCTAATCACAAATTAATCAAATCAACATCAATCAAGCCGGATTAACACCAAATTCGTGGTAGAGCTGCTGCACCATATTAGAATCCAAGCCAAATCAGTAAAAGTTTTAGATTTATCATTTATTATTGGCTAAGGTGAGTGACTAGCATGTTTACTCACTAATTATGGCTAATTAGGGTTAATTAGCGAATTAATGACTCATAAAAATTTGGAAAAATTTGTATAAATTCTAAAATCATATTTTATGTCACATATATGAATTTGGTTTGATATGGATTTGTTTTGTTTATCCGAGAATTTAGGGGATTAAGGGGAAAATCATGCATTTGAGTATATTTGATTTAAATTAACATGTGAAATCATTGTTTTGATGTTTTTGGTTGATTCTACATGTTACTACTACTGTTTCGTATGTTTTATGATTGCATAGGAAAGTCAGAATGGTTGAAAATGCCATCGTTTGGCAAAATTAGCTCTGTAACAACCCGTATTTTCAATAATCTGTTATAACATAAATTGAGGCAGAATTAAATTATAAAATGTGAATCAAGGGAAACGGGCTATGCCATTGCGTTCGTCTCGGAAAAATACGCGAAATAGAGTCCGAGTTTTCGAAAATCGGAGTCCGTATGACCCAGTTAAGGCCCATTGAAGTTTGCAGAAAATTCCTAAGCAAAAACAGATTTAAATTTGAAATTAAAATACTAGGGATAGGGCAAACTGGGCAGGCGGGAAAAATTCCCGCCCAGGACCCCATGTCGACAGGGGTCTAGGCATGTCGACTGCCCTGTCGACAGCCCAGTCGACAGGGGGTGCACGGGCTGCTTAGCCTGGTGCACCATTTCTGATTGGGGTTGGGTCTTGTGGCTTGTTTCTAGAGAGTTCCGGGATCTGATGGACCTAATTGAATCTAGGGTTAATCCTATGGTCCAAATCACTAGCCTAATCTATAAATAAGACCCTAACCTACCCTAAATCATTCATTATTCATCCTAGTAACTAAACTATGCCAAAATCCATCCTCTCATGGCCTCCACCCTCTTCATACAATTCCTAAATTAATTCCTAAGTGATTTTCCATGCATACAAGCATATTTAGGCTTGTATGATCCTCCTTAGCTTGCATTAAAGGCTTGTTTTTCTATTGGCATCATAAAGGAGGAGTCTTGATCAAGTTTGCTTGCATTTGGGGGTTTTAATTAGTTGCATAAGGGGTTTCTTGCATTTGTTATACTCATTTGAGTCCGCATAAGCATTGTAAGCCCTCTTACCTTCATTTTAGAAACTCTAAAGTTAATATGTGATGCAAGTTGGGATTTATGTATGTTTATTGAGTTATGCATGTTTATGCAAGTTTGCTAAGCCTTGATTTGTAAGTTAAATGAGTTATGCATGTTTATGCAAGTTTGCTAAGCCTTGATTTGTAAGTTAAATGAGTTATGCATGTTTATGCAAGTTTGCTAAGCTATGATTTGTATGTTTATTGAGTTATGCATGTTTATGCAAGTGTACTAAGCCATGATTTGCAAGTTAATTGAGTTATGCATGTATACTAAGCCATGATTTGCAAGTTTGACAAGTTATGCATGTTTATGCAAGTTTACTAAGCCATGATTTGCAAGTTTAACAAGTTATGCATATTTATGCAAGTTTAAAATGACAAGTTGTGCATGTTTGACAAGTTGTGCATGTTTATGCAAGTCTAAAATGACAAGTTGTGCATGTTTGACAAGTTATGTATGATTATGGTAATATGCAAGTTCACTATGCTAAGTTATGCAAGTTTAACATGTTATGCATGTTTATGGTAATATGCAAGTTCACTATGCTAAGTTGTACAAGTCTAACATGTTATGCATGGTTGTTGTGCAAGTTTATCATGTATGTTGTGCCAAGTTCCCTCTTCCTATCCTTTATGCGTTATTACGAATATGCAAGCGATAGAATGACGTTGGGGGTTTGGGTAAACTTAAAATACATGAAAATATAAGATTGGGAATTTACCTATTAAGTTAGGTCTACCCCTTGGGAATTTACCTATTAAGTTAGGTCTACCCAAGTAATTGTTGACTTGTAATTATGTTTTGAAATAAAGTGGACATGACACTTAGAAAACATAAGTGTGGCCAACTCGAGGTTGGGTTGAGTTCGTAGCGTAATTCTACCCGGAACCGACCGGCTTAACTAGTGGCTACGAACAATAGGACCCAATGTGAGAAGTTGGTCATGTGGTGCCAAAACCCGAGGTTAGACTAAGTTGTGGTGTAAACCTACCCGGACCCGCCCGGCCTAACTAGTAACCACAACAAGGTCTAATGTGAGAGGTTAAGGTGCATTAAATTAATTAATGCCTCATGATTAGGGTGAAGTCAGGGTCCACTAATACTTAACCAATTTGGGGATTCGAGGGATTAGAATGTGGTTAAGTTATGAACCGTTGGTTGCACTTAACTAGTTTAATCCATTTGGGAGTTCAAGGGATTAGAATGGGGTTAAGCCACACTTAACCAGTTTAATCCAGGATTAGTGAAGGGTTAAATCACACTTAACCCTCTTAGAAACCCTAGCAACGTGGTCTGTTCCAGCAGTAATCCCAGTTTGGTATCATTCACAACCCTAGAGGCTAGGCTAGGGCGGGGCACGATTACTGGACTGATGTAAGCGACCAAAGCGACGGCTGAGTGGTACAGCGGTGCGGGTCCGGCGGGCTACGGACGTGCACGTAGTCCGATATTGGACAAACTCGAGGCACGGGTACCAGTAGGTTAGGGCTGTGCATTATTGCTTAAGTGTCCGGGGTTGACACCCGAGGGCTTGATACACCCAAAGGTGGACCCAGCACAGTCTAACTACATCCATGTGGGCCGTATGGACACCAACACTTGACGTGTTAGGTTTGTAGGGAGCCGATCGACTAGACCGTTGGGCTGGATCTTATATTAAGGTCACTTCATGTTATTGGGCCAAAGTTTGGGCTAAGGGATCAATACCTGTTATGTTGGTTTGCTAGTACACCGTGGTGCAAGAACTTAACCTTGCTTTATGCGATGACACCTCTATCTATCTTGTAGTTGATTTATTCATGCCAGTATGTTGTTATCTATAATCACCTCAGTTTCCATCATGATGTTAACTTTATTAGTTTATAGACTGATCGTAGCAGGGCTTACTCAGTCTTTTTGACTGACCTGTTTTCTTTCGCCTCTTTTCTTCCGTTTCCCCCCCCCAGGTTCTCAGGGAGGGAATACTGGAGCCTAGCTTGGATTTTAGCTGCTTCCTTGGATAGCTCAAGTATGCCTTGGACTTGAGTCGCTATGGTTTATCACTCTTATTTGGGGATAGTACTTATGTATTTTCAGTTTATCAGATGATGTATTTATCTAGACTTGTAAATTTGGGAAAGTGACATTTTGATGTACCAGACTTGTGTTTTGAAATGGTTTATAAATCTTCCGCTGTTTTATTTACTTACTCTGTTTATTTACATATATATATATATGTCATGTCCTGCCTTGCTATATCATTATGCATGTTTACCAATAATGCCCCTCCAAAGCTAGTGCATTCCTTTGCGAGTGACCCTGGCGGAGGTGGGGTGTTACATTTGGTATCAGAGCATATGGTTTACGAGAAGGGATAAAAAGGTGTTTAAAACTTTTGAAAAGAAAAACTATTTTCAAAACCAAGTATAAAGTATTTTCCAAAGAAAAGTCTAGTTTATTTTAAAAGGCTATTCCCCAAAAAGCCATTAGCAAAATTCCTTCGTTTTTCTCCATTCTGAATCTATCTTTTTCTTCGTTTCCAGTATGGCCGACAACTTTGCCATTCCGGAGGGAGTTCACGTACCTGTTTGGTATAGGAGGCTTTTGGAGGCCAGGGCGACCGAAGCCGGCCCCGCAAATACTACTCCTCCTCCGGTAGTTGATGTTCCTCTTCCTCCTTCCCCTCAGCATCCTCAAATTGACTTCGCCGAGATTTGCCAAGATTTTAAGGCGATGGATTGCAAGAATTTCTTTGGAACCGAGACTTTTGTAGAGGCAAGGAATTGGTTGAAAGAGACCGAAGATCTTTTAGCCACCTTTGATATAGGTGACCGCAGGAAGGTTTTATTGGCTGTATGGTTGCTAAAGGAAGAAGCTGCACGTTGGTGGGTAGTCACCACCGCTACTAGGCCAATTGAGACTTGGGATGACTTTAGAGGAAGGTTTGGACTGAGATTCTTATCACTAAAGCAAGGGGACATGACTATTAGGGAATACATAGATAAGTTTAATCAACTGGCTCAGGACGATTTAGATTTGGCTAATACAGCTCAGAAGAAGGCCCTACACTTTGCTCTAGGATTAAACGAGCCATTACGTGATTTGGTCCTGTCTCATATACCCTTGGGGGCGACTTTCGAGAGTTTAGTGAATTTGGCCCTACTTCAAGAAGAAGGTAGCAATGACAAGAAAGAGGTCAAGGCAAATGAGTCTCAAGACAAGAGAGTAAATTCCGGGAAACGGGGCAAGAATAACCACAACCGCAAGAACAAGCCAAGAAGGAATAGGAAATGTAGCTTCTGTGGTAAAGTTGGACATATAGCCAGGGAATGTAGGAAGAAGGAAAAGAGAAAGCGGGGCGAATGCTTCATTTGTGGTGAGTTTGGACATCTCAGCAGGGATTGCCCGAGGAAACAAGGGCAAGGTCAGACTCAGTGTGCAGGACTATCTGGAGGGCGAGTTCATCCCCTCAACACCGTTCTTCCAGCTTATGATAGAGGTAGTGTTTCTGTTGAAAATCTGGTTTACATTTTCTGATTTTCCCTGTTCGAACTTTGTTTGATTCTGGCACATCGCATAGTTTTATTTCATCTGATCCAGTTGAAAGTTTTTGCACCCAAGTACTAGTGTAGTTGATGATCCCGTATGTGTTTCAAATCCAATTGGGGGTTCTGCCCGTTTGTCTGTGGTCTGAGTGGATTTGAAAATTTCTATCTTGAGTATAGAATTCTCGTGGGATGTTTTATCCTCAGTTTCAGGGGATATGGGTTGGTTTTGGGCATGGAATGGTTGTCCGGTTTTGAAGCCATTCTGGGTTTTTGTATATAGGGGTGTGAGGCTCATGACTCGCCTCGGTAATACCCTAGAAATTTCTAGCAACCCTATGGGTCCCGTCATGTTATGTTATCTGGAATCCCTCAACTCGTCTATCGATAGTTTGCAATCTGTGAGGGTGGTCCGAGAATATCCTGATATCTGGGGATAGATTTCCGTATTATCTGGTTGGTAATGCCAAGCCAGTTTCGTGGCCGATTAGGCACATGACCTCACGAAATGAGAGTTAAGAAAGCAAGTCAAGGAGTTGCTTGAGAAGAACTTCCTAAGACGAAGCATTTTCGAGTAGGGTGCTCCAGTAGCATTCGTTACTAATGTGGACGGTTTGCTTCGCTTATGTGTTGATCTTCGTAAGAAGAATAGGTAACCGTTACCAAGGATCAATGATTTGTCTGATCAGCTTGTAGGAGCATCCGCTTTCTTTTGATCTAGCTACCGGATTCCATCAGCTTAGGATGGCTGAGGATGGAATTGACAAGACTGCGTTTAGGACTCTGGATGGGTTTTAGAATGGCTAGTCATGCTATTTGGTTTGACTAAGGCACCCGCATATTACGTGATTTTGATGGGTAGGGTGTCTAGGGAGTCCTTGAACAAGTTTGTCAGGGTCGTCGTAGACGATATTTGATCTCCTCAAAAGAACGAGGAAGAGCATGTTAGACATCTCAAGAAGGAGATGGATACGCTTAGAGCCACCAGTGGAAGGTCAAGTTCTCCAAATGTCACTTTGGAGGAAAGAAGTTGGATTTCTTGGGCACATAGTTCCTAAGTAAGGCCTAGCGGTGGATTCTGTTTGCGGTTTAAAACCGGAAAACTCTGAGGAGGGCAATTGAAGTAAGAAGCCTCCTCCGTTTGGCTAGTTAGTTAGCATTCCCGGAGCTTAGACTTACTCTTCTGGATCAAGAAGGGGGTTTCGCAGGAAGAAGACCCGCAGTTAGTCAAGAACATGGACCGGTTGATTCGAGGCGAGATGTTAAGTCACCTCGTTAGTTATATTATAGATGACAAGGGATGACTAAGGCGCGATGAGAGATTATGTGTTCCTCGAGTGGAAGACTTGGTAAAGAAGGTTCCTGAAGATGCGCATCACTCGAGGAGGTGGCCGAGTTGGTTTCAGGATACATGCTGTGCCACCAGGTTGAGGCCAAGTCATAGAAGCCCAGTGGGCCATTACCTCCATTGGGAGTTCCGCAAGGGAAGTATGAAAACACCTCGATAGATTACGTGGATGTACTACCTAGATCAAAGAAAGGGAATACGGGTATGTGGGTCATAATAGGTAGACTCACAAAGAGTGCTCATTTCAGTCCGGTGAAGAGCGAGAGGACTGCGTCATGGTTAGCGACGGTCTACCCGCAAGAAGTTGGCCAGTTTTGAAATAGCCTACAAGAAGCCATGGGTAGGTAACTGAATCTAGGTATGGCCTATCACTCATGGGCGGATGGTTCATTTCGATTAAGCCTGAGTTATAGAAAATCACGTTTGTAGGGACAATTGGCAACGTGGATTGGTATTTTCAAGAAAAGTTCTACTGCGTGAATACTTTATAGTAAGTAGACGAGATCCAGGATTCACTAGTGAATTTTGGAGAGCTTGCATGAAATCATGAAGTTACAATTATGTTTAACCCAAGTATACAGAAAAAGAAGACGAGAGGCGACGAGTTCCAACTCGAGTTTGGGAGTTAGGAAGCCAGGAAATTATGAAGAAAAAGACGGTCAAAGCACAGTGGAGTTAAGCTCAAGACTAGGAAGAGTGAAGACTAGACACGTGCATCATATCTCTTTTTAAGAATGCATCCTTGATCCTTGTTTTCCTGTGGAGCTTGTTTGCAAGTTATCTTTTGCATATATCCTCTCGGTCCCATTCTCGATCTTATTTCTGTTGTAAACTCCATAAGCAGGTTATGACTCATCGGTTAGTACTGAATGTCAAAGTTTGAATGGATTTCTTGTAATCCAAAAAGGAGTTTATCTAGTTTATCTAGTTTATCGTGTTTTATCTTGTCATGAGGTCCTTAGGTAGAAACCCTTTGGATGAAACATGTGTTTGAAACATGTTATGCTTGATGGTTGCAAGTGGTTGCAAGTGTTTGCAAGTGGTTGCTCGTGGATGCATTATACACGATTAGGCACTAGATCGACTCACACACTCCTCATATTGCATGTGCATGAGTGTTTATGCTTATTCTTGGATGAAATTTGTATGCTATCACATGGATGTTGCATATGGATGTATGATTGAGCACGCATGTAGATATTATACATTATGTTAGGAATTTGCATACATATGGATTCATTTCACTGACATACATATGCATTAAGGAGGTTTACTGTATCAGTAACCGCCTGATTTACATACATATGCATTAAGGAGGTTTACTGTATCAGTAACCGCCTGATTTTTGCATTAGATGAGTACATATACACACACCTTTGCATATGTTCATACCACATTTAGAATTCTTTAAGGACAATGGTTGCTCGTGGATGATGCTTTGAGTAGATGGATGATTTGATGGTAGGATACGTTCTTCCTAACTTGAAGATTTCGGGGACGAAATCCTTTAAGGAGGGGAGAATGTAACAACCCGTATTTTCAATAATCTGTTATAACATAAATTGAGGCAGAATTAAATTATAAAATGTGAATCAAGGGAAACGGGCTATGCCATTGCGTTTGTCTCGGAAAAATACGCGAAATAGAGTCCGAGTTTTCGAAAATCGGAGTCCGTATGACCCAGTTAAGGCCCATTGAAGTTTGCAGAAAATTCCTAAGCAAAAACAGATTTAAATTTGAAATTAAAATACTAGGGATAGGGCAAACTGGGCAGGCGGGAAAAATTCCCGCCCAGGACCCCATGTCGACAGGGGTCTAGGCATGTCGACTGCCCTGTCGACAGCCCAGTCGACAGGGGGTGCACGGGCTGCTTAGCCTGGTGCACCATTTCTGATTGGGGTTGGGTCTTGTGGCTTGTTTCTAGAGAGTTCCGGGATCTGATGGACCTAATTGAATCTAGGGTTAATCCTATGGTCCAAATCACTAGCCTAATCTATAAATAAGACCCTAACCTACCCTAAATCATTCATTATTCATCCTAGTAACTAAACTATGCCAAAATCCATCCTCTCATGGCCTCCACCCTCTTCATACAATTCCTAAATTAATTCCTAAGTGATTTTCCATGCATACAAGCATATTTAGGCTTGTATGATCCTCCTTAGCTTGCATTAAAGGCTTGTTTTTCTATTGGCATCATAAAGGAGGAGTCTTGATCAAGTTTGCTTGCATTTGGGGGTTTTAATTAGTTGCATAAGGGGTTTCTTGCATTTGTTATACTCATTTGAGTCCGCATAAGCATTGTAAGCCCTCTTACCTTCATTTTAGAAACTCTAAAGTTAATATGTGATGCAAGTTGGGATTTATGTATGTTTATTGAGTTATGCATGTTTATGCAAGTTTGCTAAGCCTTGATTTGTAAGTTAAATGAGTTATGCATGTTTATGCAAGTTTGCTAAGCCTTGATTTGTAAGTTAAATGAGTTATGCATGTTTATGCAAGTTTGCTAAGCTATGATTTGTATGTTTATTGAGTTATGCATGTTTATGCAAGTGTACTAAGCCATGATTTGCAAGTTAATTGAGTTATGCATGTATACTAAGCCATGATTTGCAAGTTTGACAAGTTATGCATGTTTATGCAAGTTTACTAAGCCATGATTTGCAAGTTTAACAAGTTATGCATATTTATGCAAGTTTAAAATGACAAGTTGTGCATGTTTGACAAGTTGTGCATGTTTATGCAAGTCTAAAATGACAAGTTGTGCATGTTTGACAAGTTATGTATGATTATGGTAATATGCAAGTTCACTATGCTAAGTTATGCAAGTTTAACATGTTATGCATGTTTATGGTAATATGCAAGTTCACTATGCTAAGTTGTACAAGTCTAACATGTTATGCATGGTTGTTGTGCAAGTTTATCATGTATGTTGTGCCAAGTTCCCTCTTCCTATCCTTTATGCGTTATTACGAATATGCAAGCGATAGAATGACGTTGGGGGTTTGGGTAAACTTAAAATACATGAAAATATAAGATTGGGAATTTACCTATTAAGTTAGGTCTACCCCTTGGGAATTTACCTATTAAGTTAGGTCTACCCAAGTAATTGTTGACTTGTAATTATGTTTTGAAATAAAGTGGACATGACACTTAGAAAACATAAGTGTGGCCAACTCGAGGTTGGGTTGAGTTCGTAGCGTAATTCTACCCGGAACCGACCGGCTTAACTAGTGGCTACGAACAATAGGACCCAATGTGAGAAGTTGGTCATGTGGTGCCAAAACCCGAGGTTAGACTAAGTTGTGGTGTAAACCTACCCGGACCCGCCCGGCCTAACTAGTAACCACAACAAGGTCTAATGTGAGAGGTTAAGGTGCATTAAATTAATTAATGCCTCATGATTAGGGTGAAGTCAGGGTCCACTAATACTTAACCAATTTGGGGATTCGAGGGATTAGAATGTGGTTAAGTTATGAACCGTTGGTTGCACTTAACTAGTTTAATCCATTTGGGAGTTCAAGGGATTAGAATGGGGTTAAGCCACACTTAACCAGTTTAATCCAGGATTAGTGAAGGGTTAAATCACACTTAACCCTCTTAGAAACCCTAGCAACGTGGTCTGTTCCAGCAGTAATCCCAGTTTGGTATCATTCACAACCCTAGAGGCTAGGCTAGGGCGGGGCACGATTACTGGACTGATGTAAGCGACCAAAGCGACGGCTGAGTGGTACAGCGGTGCGGGTCCGGCGGGCTACGGACGTGCACGTAGTCCGATATTGGACAAACTCGAGGCACGGGTACCAGTAGGTTAGGGCTGTGCATTATTGCTTAAGTGTCCGGGGTTGACACCCGAGGGCTTGATACACCCAAAGGTGGACCCAGCACAGTCTAACTACATCCATGTGGGCCGTATGGACACCAACACTTGACGTGTTAGGTTTGTAGGGAGCCGATCGACTAGACCGTTGGGCTGGATCTTATATTAAGGTCACTTCATGTTATTGGGCCAAAGTTTGGGCTAAGGGATCAATACCTGTTATGTTGGTTTGCTAGTACACCGTGGTGCAAGAACTTAACCTTGCTTTATGCGATGACACCTCTATCTATCTTGTAGTTGATTTATTCATGCCAGTATGTTGTTATCTATAATCACCTCAGTTTCCATCATGATGTTAACTTTATTAGTTTATAGACTGATCGTAGCAGGGCTTACTCAGTCTTTTTGACTGACCTGTTTTCTTTCGCCTCTTTTCTTCCGTTTCCCCCCCCCCCCAGGTTCTCAGGGAGGGAATACTGGAGCCTAGCTTGGATTTTAGCTGCTTCCTTGGATAGCTCAAGTATGCCTTGGACTTGAGTCGCTATGGTTTATCACTCTTATTTGGGGATAGTACTTATGTATTTTCAGTTTATCAGATGATGTATTTATCTAGACTTGTAAATTTGGGAAAGTGACATTTTGATGTACCAGACTTGTGTTTTGAAATGGTTTATAAATCTTCCGCTGTTTTATTTACTTACTCTGTTTATTTACATATATATATATGTCATGTCCTGCCTTGCTATATCATTATGCATGTTTACCAATAATGCCCCTCCAAAGCTAGTGCATTCCTTTGCGAGTGACCCTGGCGGAGGTGGGGTGTTACAAGCTCGCTGGAAAACTTGAAGGGAACCGAGTATGGGGGTGACGAACTGAACCGAATAGGAGGTGACGAACCGAACCGGATAGGGAGTGATGAACCAAACCGGATAGGGGGTGACAAATCGAATCGGATAAGGGGTAACGAACCGGACATGATAGGGGGTGACGAACCGAACTGGATAGGGGTGATGAACCGTACTGGATACAGGGCGATTAACCAAACTGGATGAGGGGCGACGTACCGAACTGGGCAGGGGGTGACGAACCGAACCTGGAAGGAGGTGACGAACCGAACCGGATAGAAGGTGACGAACCGAACCGGACAAGAGGTGACGAACCGAACTGGACAGGAGGTGACGAACCGAACCGGAGAACCGAACTGAACCGGAAGTGATGAGCCGAACCAAATAACCGAACTGAACACCAGTTCGACCAAAACCCGAGATGCAAAGGAAGTCCAAGTGGGAAGTTATCGCTCAGGATCCAAATGGGAACCAACGAGTTAACTTCAAGAGTTATGGTTTGCTGTGGGACGTGTGCAAAGGAGTTATTGATATATATTGCTTTGGTTCACCATTGAGAGAGGGGGCATGCAGACGAACCAGAGCCAGGACGGTGTGGAATGGTTGGCTCGTACCCTAGAGCCAGGGCGGTGTAGACTAGGTTGGGTTATTGATTATAGATCCGGGCGGTGTGGTCATAGCCAAGGCGGTGGATATCGTGTTCTTTACGCACTAAGTGAGAGATGTGAGGATGATCGCTATGTTTGATGTTTTCTATCATCATGACACACACACTTCCATTTTACACTCAGTGTTTACCTTAGAGTATTGTACATCGTGTTGTGCTAACTCTTTGGTTGAAGGTCCAGGTCATGTATGATAACTTATACCTATAATTGCTTTATTTAGTTACATAGAATTATTATCGCTCACACCAGATTTTCGTCTGACCCAGAGTTTTATGTCTCTTCTTATTAGTCTTGGTGCTCCTAAACGAGCAAACTAGAGGCATGTTAGGTGGTTATGCATGAGTAGCTGTCCGGAGACGAGTAGGAGGCTTCCATGTACTTTATACATATTATCCCTATGTTCTTGCTAGTCACTGCTACGGGCGTTAGTAATGTACCTCTTCAATTTCCTTTTAGATACAGTATTTTAAAGTTGTAACAATTGGATATGAAGCTTTATTTTGGATTCCTCTACTCTGATGGATATGGTTTAGTTTTTAGCTTATGTACTATCTTGCCTGTTTTATATCAAGTTATGTTATTATTATATTTTATTCCATGAGATGTGAGATATACTACAAGTTCTTTGGTAATTCATCGTTTCTACCCTTTTGACGATCATCCTGTGCTAATCAGGCATTGGCACAGCGCATTTCAGGGAAATGTCTGATTGGTATGGAGCGGTCATTACACAGACCATCGATCTCTCACTATCGAGACTTTGGTTGTGGGACACACCAATTTGGTTATAGATTATTTGCTAGGGGAGCGTCACTTAGCTCTTGATGTAGTCTATCACTAGTTGAGGGAGGGGTCGTGGTGGGACCATAGCCACCGTAGAAAGGTAGACCATAGTTAAGATATCTGTACTTTAGGCCTCTTTAGCAGACCTATACAGATATGGAAAAGCTCTTGACCGAGTTCTGTGCATTTAGATGCAGCCCTATTATGGAACTGGAGGTACAGTAGGCAGTACGTACGTGTAACTATACATGCATGTCGCATCGGATGGTGTATCGTAGATGCTATATTACTTTGTGTTAAGACCAAGCTTTGCTGAGGAGTTTGGATATGGCGGTCCATACGCTTACGTAGCATGGTGATGTTAGTTCTGTGCCTATGTAGTTAAAGCCCCGCTAAAGCCCCGCAAAATCCCCGCTATAGCCTGTAGCGCCCTCCAACCACTACGCTATTTCAATTTAGCGTTGATGAAGAGTAGCTCCGCTATTTTCTGCTTCACCCGCTAAATCAACGCTATTTATCACCCGCTATAGCAATATTAATATTCAAAGGATGATTTGACCAATTCTGTTTTAAAATAAATCAAAAAAGTTAATGTAAAAATTTAATTTTAAGTCATAAGTGCCTTATATAAGATAGAAATATGTAGTAATCCTCGAATCTAGTGTGCTTAACCATGACATTCTTAGATTTTGTTATATAATATAAATTAATATTCATTTCTTCTACACAAATGTTGTGAGAAGGATAATTAATTAATTTTATTTATATAATATACATTTAATTTACATTTTTTCACCTCCGCTATATCCCCGCTATTTCCCTGCTTTATCCCCGCTACAACTTTTTACGCCTCTGCCGCTATAGAACCGCTAAGTGCTTTAACTGCACAGTTGTGCGAAACGTGGCGTAATTTGATGGAGATCCGTACGTCGCTCTGGCATAGGATGAGAGTTACATATGTGACGTAGTTTTATGGAGATCCGTACGTCGCTCCAGCATAGGATAAGAGTTGCATACACTTCCGTGGTATGACGGCGAAAACCATGCAAGAAGGGTACCATGGGAAGTACCTTGATATTGGTGGTAGCTACATATATGCTATATTAGTTTAATCTACCGGGAGGTAGATAGGCACGACGTGAATCTAAAGCCTTAAGTGCTATTAATACAAACAACCTAATAAATAACATAACTGAATGGCATATGTAGGGTTATTTCAAATTGTGTAATTTAGTTTAGTCACCAAACTTGTGTTCTGATCTCTTCCACATAACACACTTGCAGGTTAGGTTTATGGCAGAGATATAACAGCTTTGGGTACTGGTTAGGTAGTATTGTTACCCTGACAAGCTAATATTTGATTATATTATATTTTACTCCATTCCGCCATGAGATGTTTTCTGAGCTCTGATATATTTTATATCTTTGTCTTTTCTGCAGGATACCAGACAAGCCAACTCGAGTCTCGATAGATCGGAATATTTTCAAAAAAAAATCAGTCTGTTGGAATTCAGGTTATTACATCTGGTATTAGAGCTTAGGTTTAGAATTCCTATATAAATAATGAGTGAATGTATTTGTATTTGTATTTTTAAAATATAAATATATTATATATACACACCTAGATCCATAAGAGGAACCCACTAAATAGGAAGAACGGTTTATGGAAAGAATTGGGATATCAATTTTGTACACTAAAGGAATGATTATGGGAATTTGAGACCCATAGGTGGTTTGGGTGAAAAGTGTACAATTTGCTTTATAAGGAAGAAAGATGTGTCCCATAAGTTAGTGCTTTGGATTAGTGGTTTTGACAATTGAGCCTTAGAAATTGAAAAAAATGGATTAGGAATATATATACATACAAACATATATATACATATATTTATATATATTTGAGAGAACTGACTTTGTGGTGATATTTTGAGAGGTCTAAATAAGTTAGAAATCTACTTTCAGTCTAACCCCATTGTTAAATTTTGAGAACTTGAAAAATTGTAAAAGTTTTTGGGTGGTAGTTTATTGTGTTTTTCAAGTTATAACCTTAAAAGTTACAATTTTAAATATGTAGTAGATAAATTGTGTATAATTAATTTTTGAAACAAAGAAAGAGGTATTTCTGATGTTTGAAAAAAAATATGTTGGTAACATATTTGAAAAGTACATATTGAGTTTTGAAATAAAATGGGGTATATTTAAAAAAAAGGGTGATTTCTTGTGAATTTTTTGTCCAAAATGAATTTTTTTCAGAAATAGAAACACATTATGGAGCATGTATAGCTCACTAGGTTTTTAAGTTTTAAAATACGAAAGGATTAAAAAGCAAAGCTCAGAAAAGATTGCATTTTTGTTAAAAACTAAAATTTTTGGTAAAGAAAAATTTGAAGTCCTTCATTCTTTTGACAACATTTTTGATAATTGTTTTGACATAAATTTTTGTTTGGAGGATAAAATAAGTTGTAAGAATTAAGAATAGAGTAGATGTTTGCACCTAGTTGTAAGTAACTGAACTGACATTATAAACATGAACGGTATTGAAACTGATAGAGAAGTAGTTCTCCTTGTCTACACCAGCTTTTGTGATTTGAAAAAAAAAATGATTTGCATTTTTTTGGGATGACATATTTTTATGATTTGGCAAAACAAAGTTTTAATGTGGAAAAATAAAGATTTGACACTTCTAATTTTTGGAAGAAAAATGAAAAGAGAAAGCCAAACGCTATTTTTTTTAAATCATAGAGTAGACAAAGGATTAGTACCTAGGGAAGACGGGAAATATTTTGAGGCTGTGAAGTGAATAACAAGGACTGTTTTGGAATAATGGTAAATTCCCGTAGAATGCGTAAACATTATAAAGCCTAGGTTGTTGCTTGGAAAAGACTGGTAATACACAGCAAGGACTAGTGGTGACTACTAA
Organism: Allium sativum; assembly: GCA_030737875.1. Classification (NCBI taxonomy): domain Eukaryota; kingdom Viridiplantae; phylum Streptophyta; class Magnoliopsida; order Asparagales; family Amaryllidaceae; genus Allium; species Allium sativum. Next base: position 701,711,430 of record CM060922.1, on the reverse strand, counting down.
ATGGTAAAGGGTAAGTAAGTGTTTAGATCCTTTGGTTTGGACTTTTTTTTGTCAGAGGGGACATGGTCCTAGGATACTTAGCCCTTGGTAGTAGCTGTGTAAAGTGCTTGTTTTCCTGTTTTAGTTGAATAATTAGAAGGCTTGGTTGAAAAATTAAACTTAGATTAGTGAATTAAGTTAAATAAGCTAATAAAAGATTAATGATATAACTAAAAAGAAAACAACAAATCCAATAAAGCAACGAACACGACAGTTATGAAAAATAGGAAATGAGAATAAAAATGGATTTTTCCAAGATAAGTTGATAAAGAAAATCAATAACAGAGAAAAAAATTTGTATGTGCACTATACTTGGATATGAAGATAGGAAATCTTTGTATAGTAATAGCATAAATCCAAGTACATATAGAAAAGGTGGATAAAAGAAAAACGAAAGATGTCAAGTTCCCCGTTTTCTACCTTTTGTAACATAAGAATCAAATTTAGAAAATTAGATTTTTCTGAAATTCGAAATTTAAAGTTGGTTGGTAGGGTTTTGGATGCGAAAATTGGATGAACTACATTCTTGCTCTGTCAGAGTGTTGGAAAAGTTGGATGAAAAAGTATTTTTATTTTCAAAATGTTGCATTCATGTAGGAATTGCCAATATATTTAGGATGTGTGCATCATATTTTCAGAAGATTTTCAAGAAAAATTTGCATTTATATTGGAGGTACCGCTTAGGCATACATCGCGTTCATACATTATTACATTGTATTATACTTTGCACGAGTGCACAAATGGTTGCAGAAGTTGGATGTACACATGATGGATGCATATTGCATGAGGGATTACTTAATTTTACACTTATCAAATTTTGGAAACGAAATTTCCTAAGGGTAGGAGAATGTAAAACCTTGCATTTATTTAAACAATAAAATGAATATTTACTAAATAAATATTCAAAATTAAGTAAAATCGACTGTATCATTATAGTCATCTCGGAATTCTGATTCAGATAGACCCCGAGTTTGTGTAAAACAGACAACGTATGAATAAGTTGTGAACATTAGAAGTTTGTATATATATATATATAAGTGGCTTATATATAAATATGATTCAAAGTAATTCAAACTGGAGACAACACGCGGAAAGGACCGATGGGAGGACCCAACCATGGCCTGGTCGACCTATGGGACCACCCATGCAAGGGTCGGATCGACCCAAGTAGGTGGGTCGACCTATGGGTCGACCCAGGGGTAGGTGGGTCAACCCAAGCTTTCCAGATGTGTTTTCCCGACATGTAATTTGTGATGTACGCGGTTCGGATTTTAAGGAATTAAATCCGGCGGTTCAGACTGTCTTGTACACATATAAATAGACTAATAAGGCATAGCCTAAATCTCATATTTTCTAAGATGCTTCCTAGGCTTTGCCATTCTTCTTCCTCCTCAAATCTCTTTAGAAAAAAGAATAATTGGTCTAGGAAATTCTGATTCAAGATCTGGAGGAAAAGAATATATTTGTTTACAAATGGGTGTTCAGAATTCTGATCAGCGAGAGGTATGTCTTTGAATTTGGTTTATATAGGTTTCTTTCTCTTTTTCCTCTTCTTCAGTATCTAAATTGTGAATCCATGCTTATTTGGAATGTAGATTCAGTTAGGAAGGCCATGGAATAACAGAAATGAATCAGATTCATGGATTGGAAAGTTGTTAGGTGAGTGGATCTAAATTATACTATTTTAAATAACGGTATATTTATCGTTTGTATTCCCCATTATATTTAATCTGCTAAACAGTTGATAATTGTGGAAGTTGGGTATTAAAACTGCTTAGGACATGTTAAAAAGATTACTATTGTATATGGAACCATCCTAGAACCTGACAATTGAATACTGTAAATCAAATTAAAATGAAATTGTGAATAATTGTGGTAATTGGGGTTAAATCTGCTGAGAACATTTCTATCATATAAGCCTGTTTCCATTAATCATCTGTCAGAATTGGAATTTACTGTAAATGTTGTAATTATGGAATTTACGATAAACATGAATAATTGTTATGAATATTACTAAGTCAAAAGGTCGTAAATAGAATTGCAGTGAAATTTTGAATAATGAGAAAGAATAGATATGCCTAAACTATATGGAAAATTTACAATAATTAGAAAATTATGATTGTAACCGCTCTCAGACATGAGGTTAAATTCAACTCGTGGTAGAAGCCTGCGCGGAACTGCCCGGCAAATCCAGCATCCGCAAGTAGTCAACTTAATGTGAGGGATCTAAAGCCTAAAATATATATAAATATATGAACATAAATGGCATGTGTGAAAATTCACAAGACAATAAAGATATAAACGTCGCAATAATAAAAAATAGTTAATATAAAGAACCAAAGAAAATGTGATAAACGGGGAATATAACCTATTATAATTAATCATGTTAATGAGAATGTTATATAATAGGTAGAATGTCCTAGGGACAAGTGGAATTATAACATGTGTTATAATCAACAAAAAGGGAAACATTATTAATAAACCTTAGTTAAGCAAACTAAGTTAATAAGTAAGCAATACTAGCTGCAATAATCGTATAAGAATTGGAATGAACGGGGAATGACTAAAACCTATTATAATTACTTATGAATGAAAGAATGGAAGTTAATAGGTAGGCTTGTCCTAGGGACAAATGGAAATTATAATATAGGTTATAATAAATGGAAGGAAACTTATTGAAACACCTTAGTTAAAAGACTAAGTAAATAAGTAAATATCCACAAGAGGTTGTATTAAACCAAGTCATGGTCAATGAAAAATAATGAAGTAGGCTTATTATTGGTAGACTTATAAAAGAGAGTTATGAAGTCTAATAAAATAAAATAATAATTAGCAGAAGCCCGCTCAGGCGGCATAAGAGTGAATGAAGTAAGAAGACTTATGGAAAGAAATGAGGTATACTTAATTATAAATTAAATAGTATGTTAAATGGAAACTTGTGGATTGTGATAGGATTTACTTAATGACACGTTAAATGGAACATGTTATTATAACCTGAAATTGGAAAATGAATGATAGGATAATAATGTAAGAAGATTGTAGATTACAAACCTTGAATTACAATTTAGGGGATAACATGTTAGGGGATTATTAATGAACTTAAATGGGTTAAGTTATATAACTGAAATTAATAAGTGAGAGGGGTCCATTCCTTATAGATATAAGGGTTCGGAGAGAACTTGGTAACTTAAATAAGAAGTTAATATGGTTGGAAATAACCAAGTTAACTGGAGATCAGATGAGGTAGAGCAAGCACGTCTGGAGGTGAAGAACCCAACATGGTAGGTCATCTCTGTGTCTTGAGGCACGAGAGGAGCACGTCCATCTGATCATTCTGCTTGCTAGCTCTGCAAGATTGGAAGGAAGCATGCGGCTTCTGAGGGGTATGGTAGGGTACTCCGTGGTGGTCCTCTGTTGCGGTGCATGCTCGGGCTGTGCTCGCAGGGGTTGGGTGTAATGTCCCGTATTTTTACAGTATAATAATTAATTAATTTAATTATTTAAATAGTTATTTAGAGATTTAAATGGTTGTTTTATTAAATAATATTGAATATTTAATTAATATAAACAATAGTATCGTATATTAAAATCCCGAAATAATCGGAAATAACAGAATTAACAATATTGTGTGAATTGGGCAATTTAAAATATATAATTCAGTTTAGAATTGAATTATATTAACGAATTTATTTATAAATGTCAGTTGAACTCACAAATTATATTATACTTATAATCGAGCTCGAAATGGCGCTGCAGTTCGTAATTTGGCGACTCGAACTTTAAATGAATATACAGAATCCGAGTCGGTTCTCTGTGAAACAAGAAACGTTCGGAGCTGGTGGTGTATATTTTTCTAATGAAAGAGAAAATTTTGGATTTCGTCGTGTAGATTTTGATTTATGTCCAAATCAAATTTTCAAAAAGTCGCTATGGAATTCCTTTATAATTTATAACGATTTATTTATATTATAAATGAACTTTTCAATATAAATTGAATACCGATTTAATCTGGACTTGAAATATCGAGTTATAAATCCCGATATTTTTATTCTGGAGCCGAATAATATTCTATGTGAATATATATGATAATATTTATTTATTAATATTAAATTTAATTATTTTTAAATATATTTATATTTAAATGTGTTTATTTAGGGGTTTAGAAATAGCCAGTTTTGCAAACGACCTCCGTTTTCGATGAAACTAATTTTGTTGGATCTGGAATATTAAATTATTGCTAGATTTCAATTTTCGTGATTTGTGGAGTCAATATGTGGTCGTATGGGATTTTTAATGTGAAAAACAGTCAATCATTTGACTTTAAAAATACGCTATGTGAGCAGATGAAGTCGGAATTCGACGAAACAAGTTTCGTTGGGTCCATAATGTCAAACTGTAGCTACATGCCCGTTTTCATGATTTTGGGTATTATATGTGATTGTACCTTTTTTAAACGATGAATACAAATAGCGATTGATTTAAATCGAATAAAATAATCAATAAAAAAATATAAAACTATTCCTATAAATAATCCTCATTCCTCCTAAACCTAATTTAATTTTCTCTGGTCAACTAAAATACATGCAGCACTTTCCCAAATATTTTCCAGCAAAAACTTGGTTAAGGAAAATCATAGAAAATCCAAGCAAATTCCTAAAATCATCAAACAAGGATATTTGAATTCCTTAAATCCCCCTCTTCAATTCTATATATGTATTGTGGGATTCGACGAAAGTTTTAGGCGCTGTTATTCCTACAGCGAAAACTAGGGGTCCAAATTCCTTGAGATTTAGGCTTCAATGCAAGATCTAGAGACCGTTTTTGGATAGGAGAGATGAAATAGTGGTTGTTTGCGGAGTTCTAGAGATATTTGTGATATAAAGTGACGCGCGAAATACTTGCTATGCTTGAACTTGCAGTTTATCGCGTTCGTCATGATGTTGACACGATGTTCAAGATGGTGCCAGGGATGGTGAGATTTCGATGAAGATCTGTGTGGTGATTTCGATTTTTAGATTAAGTGAAGAATGGTGATAGTCTGAAAATTTTCGGTGATGAAGGAGACGTATAAACTGACGGCAATGAAAATGCCTGGAGCGACTTTCAGTTCGGAGAAGAAGGTAGAAAAGGTCGTGTGGAGTTTAAGTAAGTGGATTGGGCTGAGTGAAAATTAAAATGCATGGCCCTGTTTTGGGCATGAAGTATTCGGTAGTTGTGGAGTTCTTTTTAGCTCGATCTCATGTTTTCTTATGTTGGAGAAGAAATGGGACTGTAGGGAGGCGATCTGGTTTCTAACTAAAGTGAGTGGGCTGGTGAGAGAAAAAAAATAGTAAATGGGAAGGCTTGGAAAGGAATAATGAAGGAAGAGCAGCATTATTCTTAAATGGAAGAAAGTGGAACGCAGGTGGGCTTTTCAAGGGGCAAATGGGCTGTTTAAAATTTTGGTAAGACGTAATTTAATTAAATTTAGGTTAATTTAATTCAAATAATATATATAACTCATAAAATTCATAACATCGTCATACGATATCAGAATCCGACGAAGCAATATCCAATTGGGATCGTATGGACCGTGGCTACGCAATGGAACTGACTGGGAGTGAATTGGAGCTCGTTACAATTTATAGCGAAATAAATTGTCTGTCTGAATCAACCGACAGTTATCATTATTTAACGATGATCGTCCAGTGTGAGTAAATCTCAATAACTCTGCACAGTTTATATTTTTTATAACGTATTTTCAGATTGGATAAATGATGGTTGATAGTTGTGTGTTGATTGTTTGGATGAACTGCTAGTCAGTTGGTTGAAATCTTATATATATATCCGTATAAATATATATAGATCGTTAAATATATATTGATTCTGTTTATCAGATATTTCATGTTGAAATGAAATTGATGTTATATATGTTGTTTTAACATCTAAGGATGCAGGGAAACAGGTTGAAGGGATCCAACAGGATTCCTCAATATTCATAATACTATTCGTTTTCATATATGGTGATATATGATGTGATATAAAATCTATGATTGATTATGATAACACTGGTCTAGTTATTTGGTATTTGAAATACCATAAGAAATACTAGAATGTATAAAAGGGAATTTTCAAAGAGTATTTTAAAAATAATTTTTTTATATAAAATCAATGAATCTTATATAAAAGGAAATATTTATAAATACAAGTAGAGAAGGAAATATTTATAAATACAAATAAAAAAGGAAATATTTATAAATCCAAGTAGAAAAGGAAATATTTGTAAATACAAATAGAAAAGGAAATATTTGTAAATACAAATAGAAAAGGAAATATCTGTAAAAACAAATAAATTTCATAAAAGGAATTATGTGGGAAATAAATATTAAATGGAAATCAGTTTTAATAGATAAATGGAAAGGATTAATTTAAAGTAGATTTTAAATAGAATCTATTTTAGTAGATAAACGGGGAAGATTAATTTATAAATAATATTTTATAAATTAAATAAAATATTTATCATTTGATAAATAGAATATATAAGTCAGAACTTATATAGAGAAGTGGAATCGGTTTCAGCACCGATATTTGAAATAGAATGTGAACTCAGCATTTATAAAGGGAATTTAAATTAGATTTAAGTGTTAAAATTAAAAAGGAGATTTTGTATGCATAATTCTATAAATGGAAGTATGTATAGAATTGGAAATGGGATATTATTTTAAAATGCAAATTCAAACTGTTTGGTTTGTATAAAAGGAATATTATTCACATTTAATGTGAATAAGGGATTTAAATAAATATTTTTCAGATAAGAATATTTATAAAGGAAACTTAGGGTTTTTAAATAGAGTTATCAAATATAGTTATTCAAAATAAGTTATTCGAATATAGTTATTCGAAATAGAGTTATCAAATATAGTTATTTGAAATAGAGTTATCAAATATAGTTATTCGAAATAGAGTAATCAAATATAATTATTCGAAATAGAGTTATCAAACATAGTTATTCGAAATAGAGTTATCAAACATAGTTACTCGAAATAGAGTTATCAAATATGGTTATTCAAAATAGAGTTATCAAATATGGTTATTCGAAGTAGAGTTATCAAATAGAGTTATTCGAATAGAGTTATTCGAAGTGAGTTAATCGAATATAAGTTATTCGAAGTGAGTTAATCAAATATTAGTTTTTCGAAGAGAGATAATCGAATATTAGTTATTCGAATAGAGTTAATCGAATATTAGTTATTCGAAGTGAGTTAATCGAATATTAGTTATTCGAAGAGAGTTAATCGTTGAATTAGATTATATTGAATTCGGGAAAGTACTTATACTTTCCGGTTTTTAAATCAAGATTTATTTATGTATGAATTAGTTGTTTATTTATTTATTCGAGTTAATAAATAAAAGTTATATTTAAGTTATTATATTTTTGAAGCATGGGATTATAACAATATTGTTATAATCAAATGATTTCTGTAAAAGAAGTGGATTTGTAAATAGAATCCAAGAGTACGTAAAGAAGTTTGTTAAAGATTTAGAAGGTGAAATTTGTCTATTCGGAGTTAGAAATGTTGTCCAGTTAAGGTCTGAGAGGTAGTTATACCCCAACTTGATTGACTTCGTTTTTAACCAAGGAATGGTTGGGATTTGATGGTGAGTGTTGGTTAAGTTATTTAAGTTAATGAGTGTAATGGTTTGAGTTGAATAGCGATATTTTATTTAAACATCTGTTTAAATCCAATGAAGTAGTTTTGGAAATGTTTTCCAAATAAGAATCAGAAATGTTTTCTAATATAGAAAATAAGAAATGAGAGCAAGTATGGAAATGTTTTCCAATGATTAATAACGTATATTTTCTAAATTTAGAAAATAAAAATTTACGAATATATGGAAACAGGAATAGGGAAATGAATAATTGAATGACAAATTAAATTAAAGGGGATAAGTGTTGACTGATGATTTGCTCGGTAAGATTTCCATTTGGAAATAAGATCGTTGTTTGTAGACATGTTTTCCTTTGATAGTTAAATCACCAACCATCAAAGTTTTTGACCATTTCCTTTGTCAATACGGAGAGACCGGGATCATATATATTATCTGAAAACCACTCCGTATGGTAGTAGCATTGAGAATCAAATATGATGAAGAAAATTGAAGACGGAGTTATGCAAGGGTCGCTCTGGCAAATCCTAGGTAGAAATTGCCTAAGATGGGTTTACAGAATAGTGCCTTCGGATTGCCCAATCCCAGAACAACTTGAATGGACGAATGTCTGACAGAGTATATCTGGTAGATCGCGTAAGTTGATCGTTTCAAACGTATCTACGTTTGCGGCGGAGGAATTCGTTTCTCTTAGCTTATACCCGAGGTATTTTTGGGGAAATCAATTTGTGATTCGGCAGGTATGACGATGTGGCATTCAAAGTAAATGAAATATGATCTGTTAAAAGATACGTTATGACCTCAAGCCTTGTCAACTGGGAAATGACAGAAATCGGACAGGAAGCATGGCTAAGTGGGCCACACCTAATTAGGGTATATTGTCACCATCTAGAGAATATTCATATTTGTTACTTCTTTCAATTCTGTATCTCCCGGGAACGGTTATGTTTGTATACCAACCGTAAGGTGATAATATATTCGGAACATTCAAGCGAAATGAATGGTCGGTCATTTGTGGTCGAGTTGCAAGATGTTCTTGTTGAAATCCAGTGTATCGCTTCTAGAGTACACTGATCGGAAGGTGGTTCCATACCTTGTCATAGTTAGAAATCCATTACCCAATAAGAGTCTGCGGTTTTTGATTGTATATTATATATGTAGAACGTGAGATGAAAGCGTTCTACTAGATTGTTACTTGCTTGATTTAGACATTATTTTAATATCAGAAGAGTTGTGATATAAAGAATATTTTGAGTAGTTGTAAGATAAAACCCATCCGTGTTTTGTGTGAATCGGTCTTGCGATTTTCCTTTCTTTTAAAAGGATTTTAAAAGTTAAACAAATGGTTGGAGTTTACCCACACCAGTCACATGACTGACCCAGAGTTTATTTTGTTTTGTTTTCCCTAAACTCTCGGGTGCCCAATTTTGTACGGGCAGTCAAGTAGTCGGGATTTTACAGATACTTGGAGAGCTGGAGCAGGAGGCTTCAGGATTATATAGCTATTTTTATTTCTACTTTGTTGTAAGTGTTATACTCTAATAATGGTATTGTATACAGATAGTATTTTATTTCAAAGTTATGTTATGAAATATATTTATTCACTCCGCTGTGAGATTCGTGTTTACTCTGATGTTGTGATGTTCTTCTTCTTCTTCTTATATTCTAATTTTTTATCTTATCTATTCTCACCCTCTATTTGCTTTCATTAACTATTCGGTATTTCCAATGCTTGGATAGTCGACATTGAGTTTATGTCGATTACCAAGGTCGCAAATTGCCCGGATTGTTACAGTGGTATCAGAGCATAAGGTTAAGTGATTACCTTGGCTCTGTGGCGTGACTCAGTAAAGATAGGGTTAGCAATACCCTAGATTGAGTTGAGTGTATATATTTGAGCGCGTATTTGTTATTCAATATAAAATTGTTTTATATTGTGGAGATTTATTAATTGAGTTGTTTATGTGTTCTGGTCGATCAGTTTGATCCACTGTATCGGTAGGAGTTAATAAACACTTGAATACGATGAACCGACATGGTATGTTTTGAAAGGAGGGTAAATGAAATAATTTTACCCAAATATATTTTGGTATGAAAGAATTGGAATTTTTATAATATACTGGATGTGTTGAGATTATAATTGGAATGGTTATATAAATAGCCGATCAGAATTCATATAAGTGTAATATATGAAATCAGATGAATTAAATCTGGATTAAAATCAGAATTGGAATAAAAATTCCGAAAACACGAAAAGTGTTTGTAAATGAAATTCAATTAAGTATAAGAGAATTTTAAAATCCTGGGAGATTTTAGAAATATTTTCCAAGCATTGGGAGTAGTATTTTGAAATAGATTTCAAAATGGAAGTACTTAGAAATGGTTTAAAAAGTGATAAAGTATTAAACTCACTTTGATAGCTGGGAAATAACCCTGATGATGAATCGCGACATCATTAGTGTCCATTTTTGAATTGCTAAGTGACGGATTACTACCAAAGATTTTGTTTTTGAATTGTTTTGTGAAAAGCAAGTTGTTTTGAATCCCAAAAGGAGATACCTGGTTTTAGAAAAGCTAAACTATTTGAAAATCCCTGGGGAAGATTGGTTGAATTAAAACAAATTAAATTAGAATTGTAAAAGCAAATAGAAATTGAAACCAGTTAAGTGAAAAATGAATTGAGATAGAAAATATCGAATTAGATTGGATTAGAGATAATCCGAAATGGAATTGGACTGGTAAGTTGAGAGTTGAAATTAAAAATGGAATCTGAGTTAAGAACAGAACTCAGTTTGGGTATAACCAAATGATTGGGATGACATTGGTATATGAAGAATTGGTAACACATGGAAAGGATATATTGATATGCCCGATAAAAAGGTACCAGTTTATATTATATATGGGTTTGAGATTTTGATGAGCCGAATTGGCAAGTCGCTTGGCTGTTTGATTTTCGTTTGGGTTGAAGAAGGCCTAGAGAGGCGAGTTGGAGTTCGAGCTATTAACCAGTACAAAGGAGGTGCTGGCAAAAAATTTCGAAAAGATAAGGTATTAGAAAATTTTCAGGATTTTTGAAAATTTTAATTAGTAGAAATAAATAAATATTTAATTGAAATTAAATTGGTTCAGTTGAAATTGAAGTTAAGAAGTGAACAAATAAGTTCTAACCAGTCAATAGGGTTTGTTTTCTACCTTAGCAATTTCGAGGACGAAATTATTTTAAGGGGAGAAGAATGTAATGTCCCGTATTTTTACAATGTAATAATTAATTAATTTAATTATTTAAATAGTTATTTAGAGATTTAAATGGTTGTTTAATTAAATAATATTGAATATTTAATTAATATAAACAATAGAATCATATATTTAAATCCTGAAATAATAGGAAATAACAGAATTCACAATATTGTGTGAACTGGGCAATTTAAAATATATAATTCAGTTTAGAATTGAATTATATTAACGAATTTATTTATAAATGTCAGTTGAATTTATAAATTATATTATAATTATAATAGAGCTCGAAATGGCATGACAATTCGTAATTTGGCGGTTGGAACTTTAAACGAATATACAGAATCCGTTTTAAGTCGGATCTCTGTGAAACAAGAAATGTTTGGAGCAGATGGAGTATATTTTTCTAATGGAAGAGAAAAAATTAGGATTTCATCGTGTATATTTTGATTTATGTCCAAATCAAATTTTCAATAATCCGCTATGGAACTCCTTTATAATTTATAACGATTTATTTATATTATAAATGGATTTTTCAATATAAATTGAATACTGATTTAATCTAGACTTGAAATATCGAGTTATAAATCCCGATATGTTTATTCTAGAGTCGGATAATATTCTGTGTGAATATATATACGTTGATATTAATTTATTAATATTAAATTTAATTATTTTTAAATATATTTATATTTAAATGGGTTTATTCAAGGGCTTAAAAATAGCTAGTTTTGCAAGCAACCTCCGTTTTTTACGAAACTAACTTTGTTGGATCCAGAATATTAAATTATTGCTAGATTTCAATTTTCGTGATTTGTGGAGTCAGTATGCGATCGTACGGGATGTTTAATGTGAAAAACAGTCAATAATATGACTTTAAAAATACGTTGTGTGAGCAGACGAAGTCGGAATTCGACGAAACAAGTTTCTTTGGCTCCATAATGTCAAACTGTAGCTGCATGCCCGTTTTCATGATTTTGGGTATTATATGTGATTGTACCTTTTTTAAACGATGAATACAAATAGCGATTGATTAAAATCGAATAAAATAATCAATAAAAAAATATAGAACTATTCCTATAAATAATCCTTATTCCTCCTAAACCTAATTTTATTTTCTCTAGTCAACTAAAATACACGCTGTACTTTCCTAAATATTTTCCAGCAAAAACTTGGTTAAGGGTAATCATAGAAAATCAAAGCAAATTCCTAAAATCATCAAACAAGGATATTTGAATTCATTAAATCCCCATCTTTAATTCTATATGTGTATTGTGGGATTCGACGAAAGTTTTAGGCGCTGTTATTCCTACAGCGAAAACTAGGGTTCCAAATTCCTTGAGATTTAGGCTTCAACGCAAGATCCAGAGACCGTTTTTGGATAGGAGAGATGAAATAGTGGTTGTTTGTGGAGTTCTAGAGATGTCTGTGATATAAAGTAACGTGCGAAATACTTTCTGTGCTTGAACTTGCAGTTTATCGCGGTCGTCATGATGTTGACGCGATGTTCAAAATGGTGCCAGGGATGGTGAGATTTCTATGAAGATCTGTGTGGTGATTTCGATTTTTAAATTTAGTTAAGAATGGTGGTAGTCTGAAAATTTTCGGTGATGAAGGAGACGTATAAACTGACGGCAATGAAAATACCTGGAGCGACTTTCAGTTCATAGAAGAAGGTAGAAAAGGCTGCATGGAGTTTAAGTAAGTGGATTGAGATGACGTGAAAATTAAAATGCAAGGCCCAGTTTTGAGCACAAAGTATTCGGTAGTTGTGGAGTTCTTTTTACCTGGAGCTCGTGTTTTCTTATGTTGGAGAAGGAAGGGGACTATAGGGAGGCGATCTGGTTTCTAACGAAAGGGAGTGGGCCGGTGACAGAAAAAAATACAGTAAATGGAAAAGCCCGAGAAGGAATAATGAAGGAAAAGCTGCATTGTTCTAAAATGGAAGAAAGTGGAACGCAGGTGGGCTTTTCTAGGGGCAAATGGGCTGTTTAAGATTTTGGTAAGGCCTAGTTTAATTAAATTTAGGTTAAGTTAATTCAAATAATATATATAACTTATAAAATTCATAACATTGTCATACGATATCAGAATCCGATGAAACAAGATCCAATTGGGATCGTATGGACGGTGGCTACGCGATGGATCTGACTGGGAGTGAATTGGAGCTCGTTACAATTTATAGCGAAATAATTTGTCTATATGAATCAACCGACAATTATCGTTATTTAACAATGATCATCCAATGTGAGTAAATCTTACTAACTCTGCACAGTTTATATTTTATAACGTATTTTTAGATTGGAAAAATGATGGTTGATTGTTGTGTGTTGAATGTTTGGATGAACTGCTAGTCAGTTGGTTGAAATTATATATATATATATATATATATATAGATCGTTAAATATATATATTGATTCTGTTTATCAGAATATTTCATGTTGAAATGAAATTGATGTTATATATGTTGTTTTAATATCTGTGGATGCAGGGAAACAGGTTGGAGGATCCTACAAGATTCCTCAATATTTATAATACTATTTGTTTTCATATATGGTGATATATGATGTGATATAAAATCTGTGATTAATTATGATAACACTAGTCTAGTTATTTGGTATTTGAAATACCATAAGAAATTCTGCAATGTATAAAAGGGAATTTTCAAAGTGTATTTTGAAAATAATTATTTTATATAAAATCAATGGATCTTATATAGAAGGAAATATTTATAAATACAAGTAGAAAAGGAAATATTTATAAATACAAATAGAAAAGGAAATATTTATAAATCTAAGTAGAGAAGGAAATATTTGTAAATACAAATAGAAAAAAAATATTTGTAAATACAAATAGAAAAGGAAATATATGTAAATACAAATAGAATTTCATAAAAGGAATTATGTGGGAAATAAATATTAAATGGAAATATGTTTTAACAGATAAATGGAAAAGATTAATTTAAAGTAGATTTTAAATAGAACCTGTTTTAACAGACAAACAAAGAAGATTAATTTATAAATAATATTTTATAAATTGAATAAAATATTTATCATTTGATAAATAGAATATATAAGTCAGAACTTATATAGAGAAGTAGAATTGGTTTCAACGCCAATATTTTAAATAGAATGTGAACTCAGCGTTTATAAAGGGTATTTAAAAGAAATTTAAGTGTTAAAATTAAAAAGGAGATTTCCTATGAATAATTCTACAATTAGAAGTACCTATAGAATTGGAAATGGGATATTATTTTAAAATGCGAAATCAAGCTGTTTGGTTTGTATAAAAGGGATATTATTCACATTTAATGTGAATAAGGGGTTTAAATAAATATTTTTTTAGATAAGAATATTTATGAAGGAAATTTAGTATTTTAAATAGAGTTATCAAATATAGTTATTCGAAATAAGTTATTCGAATATAGTTATTCTAAATAGAGTAATCAAATATAGTTATTCTAAATAGAGTTATCAAATATAGTTATTCGAAATAGAGTTATCAAATATGGTTATTCGAAATAGAGTTATCAAATAGAGATATTCGAATAGAATTATTCGAAGTGAGTTAATCGAATATAAGTTATTCGAAGTGAGTTAACCGAATATTAGTTATTCGAAGAGAGATAATCGAATATTAGTTATTCGAATAGAGTTAATCGAATATTATTTATTCGAAGTGAGTTAATCGAATATTAGTTATTCGAAGAGAGTTAATCGTCGAATTCGATTATATCGAATTCGGGAAAGTATTTATACTTTCCGGTTTTTGAATCAAGATTTATTTATGTATAAATTAGTTGTTTATTTATTTATTCGAGTTAATAAATAAAAGTTATATTTAAGTTATTATATTTTGGAAGCATGGGATTATAACACTATTGTTATAATCAAATGATTTCTGTAAAAGAAGTGGATTCATAAATAGAATCCGAGAGTACGTAAAGAAGTTTGTTAAAGATTTAGAAGGTGAACTTTGTCTACTTCGGAGTTAGAAACGTTGTTCAGTTAAGGTTTGAGAGGCAGTTATACCCCAATTTGATTGAATTCGTTTTTAACCAAGGAATGGTTAGGGTTTGATGGTGAGTGTTGGTTAAGTTAATTAAGTTAATGAGTGTAATGATTTGAGTTGAATAGCGATGTTTTATTTAAACATCTGTTTAAATCCAATGAAGGAGTTTTGGAAATGTTTTCCAAATAAGAATCAGAAATGTTTTCGAATATAGAAAATCAGAAATGAGAGCAAGTGTGATTTGGCGGGTATGACGATGTGGCATTCAAAATAAATGAAATATGATATGTTAAAAGATACGTTATGACCTCAAGCCTCATCAACTGGAAAATGACAGAAATCGGCCAGGCAGCATGGCTAAGTGGGCCGCACCCAATTAGGGTATATTGTCACCATCTAGAGAATATTCATATTTATTACTTCTTTCGATTCTGTATCTCTTGGGAATGGTTATGTTGGTATACCAACCGTAAGGTGATAATATATTCAGAACATTCAAGCGAAATGAATGGTCGGCCATGTGTGGCCGAGTTGCAAGATGTTCTTGTTGAACTCCAGTGTATCGCTTCTAGAGTACACTGATCAGAAGATGGTTCAATACCTTGTCATAGTTGGAAATCCATTACCCAATAAGAGTCTGCGGTTTTTGATTGTATATTATATTTGTAGAATGTGAGATGAAAGCGTTCTACTAGATTGTTATTTGCTTGATTTAGACATTATTTTAATATCAGAAGAGTTGTGATATAAAGAATATTTTGAGTAGTCGTAAAGTAAAACCCATCCGTTTTTATGTGTGGATTGGTCTTACGATTTTCCTTTCTTTTAAAAGGATTTTAAAAGTTAAACAAATGGTTGGAGTTTACCCACACCAGTCACATGACTGACCCAGAGTTTATTTTGTTTTGTTTTCCCTAAACTCTTGGGTGCCCAATTTTGTACGGGCAGTCAAGTAGTCAGGATTTTACAGATACTTGGAGAGCTGGAGCAGGAGGCTTCAAGATTATATAGCTATTGTTATTTCCGCTGTGTTTTAAGTGTTATAATCTAATAATGGTATTGTATACAGATACTATTTTATTTCAAAGTTATGTTATGAAATATATTTATTCGTCCCGCTGTGAGATTCATGTTTACTCTGATGTTGTGATGTTCTTCTTCTTCTTCTTTTATAATTTTCTATCTTATCTATTCTCACCCTCTATTTGCTTTCATTAACTATCCGGTATTCCGATGCTTGGATAGTCTACATTGAGTTTATGTCGATTACCAAGGTCGCAAATTGCCCGGGTCATTACATTGGGTCTGTGCGTTACCACCTAGTGAGTATATCTTGACTACAATGGTAGTTTGGCAGTTAGAAGGTTGTGGCGGTATGGAATTGGGGTGATTCGATGATTGACCTACAGAGAGGCTGGTCAAGACCAATCAAAGGATAGTAATCTTTGGGTTCCTTTCATCGGCAGTCAGTGTGACGCGAAAAGACTAGAGCTAAACCTACAGACCATTGATCTTTCATTATCGAGACTTTGGTCACGGTACTGGCCAATTTGGATGTAGATTGTTTGTTAGGGGAACATCACTTAGCTCTTTATGTAGTCTTTCAATAGTCTAGGGAGGGATTGTGGTAGGACCATGTCCACCATAGAAATGCAAGCTATAGTTTAGATATTTGTACTTTAAGCATCTTTAACAGACCTATGCAGATATGGAAAAGATCCCGATCGAGTTCCATGCATTCAGATGCAACCCTATTACGGAACTCGGTGTACAGTAGATAGTACGTACGTGTAAGGATACATGCATGCCACATCGGGTGGTGTGTTGGAGATGCTAGGGCATTACTCTGCGTTAAGACCAAGTTTGGCTAAGGAGTTTGGATATGACGACCCATGGCATTAGTAGTTCTATGCGAAATGTGGCATTGTTTTATGGAGATATGAATGTCGCTCCGGCGTAGGATGAGAGTTTATGGAGATCCGTACGTCGCTCTAGCGTAGGATGATAGTTGCATATGCTTCTGTGTCATGACGACGAAGACCGTACGAGAAGGGTACCATGGGAAGTACCTTGATATTGGGCGTAGCTAGATATATGCTATATTAGGTTAATCTACTGGGGGGTAGATGGGTACGAGGTTTGTAAAACCTTGAGTGAAATTAATCCAAACAACCTTAAAATAAGTAACATAAATGAATGGTATATGTAGGGTTATTTCAGATTGTGTAATTTACTCTAGTCACTAGAACTTGTGTTCTAACTCCCTCCTCATAACATACTTGTAGGTTAGGTTTATGACAGAGACATGATAGCTTTGGATACTGGTTAGGTAGTATTATTACCTTGGTAAGGCTATATTTGATTATATTACATTTCATTCCATTCCGCTGTGAGATGTTTTCTGAACTCTGATATATTTTATATCTTTGACTTTTCTGCAGGATAACAAGCCAACTGGAGTCTCGGTAGATTGGAATATTTTGAAAAAGTTTGGTCTGTCGGAATTCGGGTTGTTACACGCATGCCTCGATTGGCTAAGTGACAAGATATAGACATGCGATGTCAAGTGGTGCACGGGCAAAGGCGAAAGGAGACAATGCATAAGGATAGGCTCAATGTTGATGCTTAGGCGGTTGCAGATCTTTATGGTGGCGATACTTGAGCATTTCTACCTAGAAATCAATGATGGAGGAATCCTGGGTTGGATCCTAGTATTCTAGGTGAAGTTATAATCAGCTAAGGTAGTATAATTCATTCTTCCCACCAATATTTGGTGAGTAATTTTCACTCACACTCATATCAAGATCGATTTACCTTTCATTACATAGCTGTACATATTTGATCAATTGAATTGAGGTTTCTAGGTTGACTGATTGCATTGTTTAAGAATATAAGAATTTCACAAAAATTAATTAATCATCATAATTTTTGGTTATTAAGATATTAGATATTAACTGATATCGATAGAGGAGCATTGAGTCCGTTGGATGTTAAAATGTTAAGGAAATGTGGTCAGTTTTTATTTTGAATTATATAATTTATTGCAAATCAAGTAAACTCATTTTAATTATGTAATTTATTAATTTCGATGGTTGACTATTTTTTTGAATTTATAATATTTATGAATGTACAATAAATGGTTTTATGCCCTATAATATAATTTGACGTGTATATTTATGTATTTTTAACTATTCAATTGTTGTGTGGAATATACATATATTGAATTCGCATTTGTTTGCTTTTAATCTATATTTTGGAAAATTATGAAAATAAAATCAAATTATTCAATTTTCACTAGGTTCATTATCACATTTACATATATAATATAATAAGTCTAGTAATAGTTTTTCTTGTTCAAAAGTAAATTTATAATTAGTTCTGTTTAAATTATTTGAGAAGTTTATATTAAAATATAAAATCCTTTAATGTAAAATCATATTAGGGTTAATAAGAGGTTTTGGTAATAAAATGATTCTTGTAGACTTATATAAGTGTGATATGAATGCTTATATTTTTAAATGTATGAAATACTCTTTTGAAAGATTTATTGATATATTATTATTATTGCTTTACTGTAATGTTGTATTATGATTTTATATAAGATTCTGTAATCTCTTACTTCCCAATTTCTATAAATTTTGACAATGTGAATTATTCATTGTTGATTTTGATTTGATTGATGGGTCAAATATAATACGATAATGACATCTTTTATATGATTTTATAATATTTATATTTTGGGTATAAGGAATTTGAATTAATGTTTTAGTGATACCATTTGGTGGGAACTTCGATAACACTTTCTTGGTTACTGACAGGGCTTTCTATATAGAGTACTGAATGACACGTATTATGCAAGGCATTAAATAAACAAATTAATAAATGCGGTAGCATGGGACACTGACATGTTACTTATCTGTTTATCTATTGTTCGTTTATGATACTTAATACGAAGATAAGAAGTGTAGTATTCATTGTAAAGAGTATATGTATATAGTATTCACTAACTGATCTACTAAAAGCGATGTGATAGACATTATATTTAGACACGTGTCGGCTATATACTACACCGTTCATTGATTTAGTAATTTTATAGTATGTTATTATTTGCATAGTTCCATGCATCAGAATTTATGTATGACGGTTCGTCTGCTATTCTATTATATATATGCAGTTAGTTAGTAGTACTAGGTTATCACTGCCCAACTTCTTATCTACAGTGGAAGTGAACTAATATGACTGATATCCACCAAGACGATCTAATTTCGAAGTCATGCCCTAGATCTGTGACATAAACGACGTACGTCGTCATCACAATCTATTACTATCGATCGTTGACATTATTTATGTTATTGTATGTCAACTGTTTAACCCTTTGTGTCACATTAGGCCAGTAATCTATTACCATAAGGACTCGGGTAGACTTATAACCATTGCAGAGCTTAGTCTTATAGCGTGCCTATGACATGCGATGGATAAGGATCACAACATCATCGAGGTAACCAAGACCGTAAAAGGCAATTTGGACGAATTATGTTTGTCTTGTTCGTTATATCAAGGAGTGTAGCCTCTTGGAGCTTATGGTGTGTCTGACAGTCTCCCTTTCTAGTTCTATCACAATGTATAGCCAAGTACAAGATTATATCGAAGACTATGACGTGAACATGATTAATCCATGTATACTTCTTTAGCATGTGTTGCTACTATCTTTTTGGCGTATTAGAAATTATTATTATTTTCGTATGGTGTATTATAAGTCTTGGTGTATCGCCAGCTTCTATTATGTGACATTTGTGATGTTTATTCATCATTTGTGATTCTAGTTCTGGTACGTTGTATAGTCAAGTGCAAGATTATAATAGAGATTGTGTCATAAGTATGATCAATCCCCGTATTCTTCTTTAGCATGCATCACTATTATCTTTTTGGTGTATTGCCAATTATTATTTTTTTCATATGTTGCATTATAATACTTCAACGTATCGCCAAGTTTTTTTATATGATATTTTTTATGTTTACTTATCATTTGAGAGTCTATCTGCTTATTATATCCTTCACTGGTGTGCACCGCCCATTTCAATGACTTTGTTTTTTTGATATAGAGGATATTTATTTTAGAGATTGATTGATATTTGGACTTACTTGATTATTGTTTCGATTATATATGGAAATTTCTTTATGGAGATGACTTTGGAATTTGAATGTGAATTACTGGATTTAGATGATTCATCCATTTTATTGCTTGCATGATTTCAGTACTAATGAGTTTATGGATGATGATGTTTAAGATTGTACTGATTTGAGATTTCTTTATATTACTATTATTCGGTATACTCGAAGCACCCTATGCTACTTAAGTTTTATTTAGATATAGTCATACCCATTCGTTATTTACGTGGGCCAGTCCGAGACATTTCGGGTACATGAATATTGAGACCAACTTGTATTTTCTAGGCATGGACGGTTATAAATACTTAATACATTAGTCTGTCATTTTGTATTGTGTGGAGTCTGATGTATATACTGGTGTGATGTATATTAAATACGTATTGTAATATACATGTATATACATATATATACACACACACACATATATATATGTATATCAAAATTTATTATTGTGATTGACTCTGCGATCTCTGTATTTTTGTATATTATTTATTATTCTATCCTGGAGGCACATGCGTTATTGTTTTGTACCAATATTGTGTACGTATAAATGAGTTATATATCTAAATTCATTGCATTTGCATATATTTAATATCATCCTAATAAGTATTTTATTGCATCTTTGATTGGGTCAATTGATATTAAATGATTGAATGGTTGGTATGAAACGATTGTATGGGTTTGAATTGAATATTATGATATCGTATAATTTTTTTAGTGGAATTAAATTGAATTAGATGATGTTGGATTAATATGAATTGATTTGATGGTAATTTTGGATATTATATATTTACTGAGGAAAAACTGAGTTTGATGGATTCTAAAATATAAAGAAGATGCTGGCCATTCTTATCTTGAAGAAACTTATTTTGAATTATTTCATTTACCTTGTATAATGTATATTATTGGTTTTTGTTGTTTATGGATTTTATTATCTTAAAATATTTGTATAAGAAAAAGATTTGTGCAATTAGTTTGGAATTTTAGAATATAAACGGAAATATAAATACGTATTTATATATACTAATTTGTATTAGGAATCATAAATAGATTGAATATAAATAATGTATTTTAAATAAACATTAGTATTTAACCTGTATTTGAATCAATATGTTGATAAGCTCTATTAGTTTAACTATCTGGATTTTTAATTCATTTCTTGCATTTGAAATAGCATTTTAGAATAGTTTCAGTTAACTTTACTTAGATATCCGGTAGTAAGTTAAAGTTATTTTGAATAGGACATTTGGTAAGTATATGTTTTGTTTAAAAAAAAGTTGAAATGCTTTCCATTAAATATCCCAAATGTTTTAATGTGAGGTAACATGATTTTTATGAATTTGTGAAAGTATATTATGAATGCATTATATTTTAAATGTCAGAATTATCCCAAAGAAGGATTTGTTGTTATTATTTCACTTTGGAATTGTATAAGTATTTTAAATGATATTTCTTTATTTTGATTTTCCAATTCCTGTGTAGATTTTAGTAATGCAAATGATTTGCTATTGATATTACTTTGATCAATGATATAAATATGATGCAATGATGATATCTTTCATGTGATTTTACACTTTTTATATTCTATTTAATGAGGAATAAGAATTAACGTTTTAGTGATACTTTTTAGTATGGAACTTTCGGTAATACTTTCCTGGTTATTCGGTGGACTAACTATATGGAGTATTGAAGCATAAGTGTGACGCATGAGCACTTAATAAACCAACTAATAAATAAAGTTATATGGCATATCGATGTGTTATTTATCCAGTTATTTATTGCTCATTTATGAAACTTGGAACGATGATAAGATATGTAGTATTCGCTATGGTGAATACAAGTATATGCAATTGCCATTTACTGATCTACTAAAGTTATGTGTTGATGATCATATTTAGACATGGTCGGCTATGTACTGAACTGCACATCGGAATCTATGTATAGAAGTGAGTCTTCTATTCTATTATATATAAAGTTAGTTAATAGTATGGGGATATCATTATCCAATTTCCTATCCGATGCGGAATTGAACTAGAAAGGCTAGTATCCTCCTTAGCGTCCTGATCGCAGGGTTACACCCTAGAACCGTGACACATATGACGTGTATCGGCATCAGCGATACATCACAATATATTTATTTTTGCTAGTATACAATATTTATATATAGCTTTGCATAGAGGACATTTAGTCCCTCATGTCACCGTAGGATGGTAGTCGGTTACCATTAGGGGATCAAGTAGGCTCACAACAAATGCAATGCACAGTTCTACAATGTGTTTGTCACATGTACCAAATAGCGATCACAATTCCATCGAGATAACCAACACCGTAGGAGGCGATCTGGATGGGTTACATGTGTCGCATTCGTTAGATCAATAGGTGTAGTCTCCTGAAGTTGGTGCATCCCTCACTCTGCCTTTCTATTTTGGTACAATGTACAATCAAATACAAGATTATACCGGAGGTTGTTCCCAGAGTATGACATATATCTTCATTAGTGTGTCGTATTTATCTTTTTGGCATATTGCCAATTTTTGTTCATACGTTGTGTTATAACTTTTTGGTGTATTGCCATCTTCTATTATATGATATTTGTGATGTTTATTCATCATTTGTGATTTTATTGGCCTATTACATCCTTCGCTGGTGTATGTGGCTTTTCCTTTGATTTCATGTTCATTTTATTGATAAGGAGGGTATTTGTTTAATAAATTGTGTGATATGGGGACTTGATTGCTTATTAATCCAATTTTAGGTGGCGATATTACTTTAGAAATGACTTTGTAATTTGAATCAGAATCATTGGATTTATACAATTTACTTATTTACATTGGTTTTATGGTCTCTATTTTTACGAATTTCATTGGTGATGACATTTTGGAATTCATTGGGGTGAAGTTTCCTTATGTTATTATTACTCTATGTATTTAAAACCACGATGTTATTTATATTGGATTTAGATATAGTATGACCCAGTTGTTATCGATATAATACTCGTGTAACAACCCGAATTTTTATAACATGTTAAAACAAGAAATCAAGGCAGAATTAAATTTTAAAATCAGAATTAAGGGAAACGAGTTGCACCATTGCGTTCGTCTCGAAATTTTACATGAAATAGAGTCCGAGTTTTTGAAAATCGGAGTCTGTATGAGGGAGATATGACCCTCCGAAGTTTCAGGGATTTTCAGAATCAAAAACAGCTCGAAATTCGAATTCGAAATTCGAATTCAAACCCCGGAACAGGCTGGGCGGGAAAATTCCCGCCCAGGGACCAGGTCGTCCTGGGGGTCGACCATAGTGTCGACCTCCCAGGGACCGGGTCGACCATAGTATCGACCTGGGGGTCGACCTGCCTGCCGAACCACTTTTCTGAGCCAGATGCATTCTGATGTATTTAGACTCGTTTTCTGACTAGATTCGTCTGCCTAACCCTATATAAACAGCCCCCTAGCCTCATTTTCTCCACACCATTTCTTTCTGTCCTTATGCTGCTTCTAAGATAATCAAAATAATAAGATAAAAAGGAAGAAAAATGACTGCTCCTTCTCCATCAAGACTACGCTTAGGGATTTGCAAATTGGGGATTTCAATTAGAACACGATCGATCAAATAGAGATTCAACAATCAAATTATGCTTTCTAATTCTCGATCCACGCATTGTAAGTTCAAGTTACTTTTAGATAAAAGCTGTAAATTTAATATCCATGTTGTAAATTGGAATTGGATCTATGTATGGTAATTGATTCGTATCTATTCTTGTTCGTCTTGGATCTTGACTTTCGTGAATACTGCTTTGGACCTATTCATGTTGTAAATCAAACTCCCTCGTTTCTATAGCCTTAACATGCCTATGATGTTGAAACTATTGTTAATGGACAAGGACTATGACTGAGAACATAAGACTGCCTATGACTAATATGACTATGCCTATGACTATGATGGTGTACATAAGACCGCCTATGACTAATAAGACTAAGCCTATGCCTATGACGATGAACGAAAGACTGTTGCCTATGACTATGACAAGGACAATTGTGGCTAATCAACTATGACTCTTTACTATGAGAATTATTATCTATGATTATGAACATAAGGCCATTATCTATGACTACGACCTTGAAACTATTACTGTTAATTACCTATGACTATTTGCCTAGAACTATTTTTGGTAATTATCCATGATTATTGTGATGGGTCGCTTATGATTCATAACTATGCGATTTCTACCTATGGTTGTTGGGTCAATTGCCTAAGACTATTATAGTTGATTGTTCATGCCCATGACATCATAGTTGAAAACCATGTTGTGCACCGAATTGACATTTTGTTGAATCATATACCTAGGGTGTGACTTGCTTAGTTTATTCACACCAAAACCACTGGATCCATTATCCTTGTATTTGGCTTGCTTTTGCATGCCTATTCTTTTATGTCAGTGTTTATCATGACCATCGCCTTATCTTGCTAGACTTGAAATCCTATATGCCAGTGATGTTGTAACCAATTATCTCAAGTTATATCATACTAGTCTTGTAACTCCTTTTTCGCTTTATGCTAGTCCCTTTTGCTTATCATAGTTTTGATGCTATTCCCTCTATTTCGAGATTTGGATTTATTTGTAGTATAGATCGATTCACGTTCACGTGTGATGGGAATACGATTTGGGTAGATTGGGCAAAACATGAATTGGTTATGAACATGAATTATGAACCTGATAAAAGGCAAAACTTGAAACATGAACGCTGTTATAACTTGAACCTGGATATGGACACGAACCTGACATCAACTTGATATGAAACTTGCCTTGAAAACTTGACACGAACTTGACATGAAACTTGAACATGGACATGACATTAGAATAAACATGAAAATGGCCAACTTGAGGTTGGGCTGAGTTTGCAGTGTAAATCTGCCGGGAACCGCCCGGCTAATCCAGTTACTGCAAACAATAGGATCCAATGTGGGTAGTTGGTCATATCGCGCTTGAAACCCGAGGTTAGACTGAGTTGTGGTGTAAATCTACCCGGAACCGCCCGACATATCCAGTGACCACAACAACAGGTCTGATGTGAGAGGTTGGGGTGCACTAATGATTTAATGCCACATGATAGGGTTAAGTCATGTACCGCTTGAATATACTTAACCAATTTGACACGATGACTTGATAGGGTTAAGTCTTGAACCGCTTGAATATACTTTACTAATTTAACATGATGATTTGGTAGGGTTAAGTCATGGACCGCTTGAATATACTTAACCAATTTGACACGATGATTTGATAGGGTTAAGTCATGAACCGCTTGAATATACTTAACCAATTTAACACGATGATTTGGTAGGGTTAAGTCATGGACCGCTTGAATATACTTAACCAATTTGACACGATGATTTGATAGGGTTAAGTCATGAACCGCTTGAATATACTTAACCAACATGACACATGATTCGTAGGGCTAAGTCATGAACTTAAACGACAACACTTAGCCAATTTGACATGACACGTAGACGGGTTAAGTCACGAACTTGAATGACAACACTTAACCAACTTGACATGCTAGACCGATGGGGTTAAGTCTCGAATTTAAATGACAACACTTAACCTACTAGACGGAAACCCTAGTTACGCGGTCCGTTTCAGCAGTAACCCACTAGATGTATCATGGTACCCTAGAACTAGGCAGGGTGGGGCACGATTACTGGGCTGATTGTAAGCGACCAGAACGACTGTTGTGTGGGTGCGCCAGTGTAGGTTCTAACGGAGTGCGGGCATGCACACACTCCAGAGCAGAAAAAGCAGGCATTGGGCATCAGTAGGTTTATCTGTGCGTGCTTGATTCGTGTCGATGGTTGGCACCATAGGGCTTGATACACCCTATGGTGGACCTAGCACAGGTGACTACATTTCGTGATTGGGCCGTATGACACAGACACATGAACGAGCTAGGACTTGTAGGGAGCCGATCGATTAATAGATCGTTACGTGGAATTCGTTAGGTAGCATAATCCCTAGTGGTCCTAGGTGGCATAAACCCTAAACGAATCTAGAAAACGTTCATTAGGTAGCATAATACCTAGTGGTCCTAGGTGGCATAAATCCTAGTTGAACACGCGATAGTTCATGATAAGAAAACATAGCTAGAATAAGGGTGGCAGTCCAAACGATTTCAAGAATGGTGGCACCACGTTAAAGTAGTATAGAAATATGTGATGAAACCCGTATGATATACGGCAAGGGACTGTACATATACATGGAGAGGATGATACGGGTTGGGGTATTAGTACAGTTGGTGCAGAGAATGTTAAACATGCGATGCTATACGTAGTTTATCTTGCTACCTTGGTTTTTCTTGTGACCTTAGTTTATCTTGTTACCTTAGTTTTCTTGTGACCTTAGTTTATCTTGTTACCGTAGTTTATCTTGTTATCCTAGATTAACTTGCCTATCTTGTCATCATCCTTATGTTTACTTTCAGTTTATTCATGCCATTTTATCTTTACCTATTTTTATGCTGAAAGTCACTAGGACTTACTCAGTCTTTATGACTGACCCGTTTTGTTTCGCCTCTTTTTCTTCCGTCCCCCCCCCCCCCACCCAGGTTCGCAGGGTGGGAATACAGCTTAGTTCGGATCTTACCAAGCTCCAAGGCTCTTTCATGTACGGCTTGGATTTCCCTTGGCTATGGATTGCTTTACTGTTTTACTTGGGGAATGATTTATGACCATGGTTTTATGCTTCTTCACTATTGCAAGACAGATTTCGATGTAATGGATTTAATGGCATTTTGATGTAAAAAGGCTTTAGACCTTTCTAGATTTTTAAAGTAATAAAATTTGGTTCTTCTTCTGCTGTTTTATATGTTTTGTCTTGTAATATTTCTGTGTATGTTTACCTAGATAATGCTCCACCAAAGCTAGTGCATTCCCTTTGTGAGTGACCCTAGCGGAGGTGGGGTGTTACAACTCGGGTTAGTTCGAGACATTACAAGTATAGGGACATTGAGACCAACATGTATTTTACTGGGCTTAGAGAAGTATGATTCTTTAGTATATCAAATTATCATTTTGTATTATGCGAACTCTAATGCGTATAATGATGCAATTATTTTATATATTATATTTTATCATTGCAATTGACCTTACAACTTCAACATATTTCTATATATTATGTATTGTCTATCCAGGATTTTGTACTGATATCGTGTATGCAAAGCTAAGTTATATATTTGATATTTTAAGATGTACTAGTCTTAGTCCAAGAAAATTTTCACATATGTGCTCCTATAGCCTCATTCTTCGTATTATCTATAGTAGTACTTTGTAATACTTATTGAGGAGACAGGGATTGGAGATATAGATGTCCTCCTTTCCTCATAAACGTATTTTCCAAAGTATTAGAACTTATTTCTAATATTACTGAACTCATTTCAAATTATTGTCCACTTTTCAATTTTTTTTCAAAATTTCTCTTTCTAGTGTTTAGGAATCGCTATCGATGACATTAGCCAGGATCATAGACTAGAATTCTTAAAGCACGAATAAATTAACATTAAAAGTTATTACTAAATATATTTCCAATTTCGTAACAAAATCAAATTTTTTCTATCATTATTATTTTTTCTAAATTATTCCTTTGTTCATTCATATATAATAGTTATTTCAAACTTCACATTTGCATTTAATTCAATAATCATTGTTACCATAATCATCAAACAAACAATAACCATATATCGTCTTTAGCAGAAATTTATATATTAGTCTACGTGCTCAACTTTAACCCATATAGAATTACTCTAATCAAAGCTAAGTCACTTGGAGCTTTACTCAATATTTATGTCGATACTACTAGTTGGATGTTAACCCCATTGTGAAAACACGGTTCAGAGAATAATATATCGATTGTGATTCACATTCATAGACCAGTTTGATACTTTATGTAATACAGCAGTGCATGCATTCATGGATCATTGTATTTACGTATATTGATTGGAAATATTGAAGCTTCAGTGCACCATTCAACAGTCATCTAAGCAATGGGTCGGTCATATGAAATACTGACGAGCTAGTGCTTCATTTATTTGAATTGATCATACCCAAATTTTGTAAAATATTCACGTAATGGAACTGAGAAATATATATGTACAAGTGCATACATATCACAAAATACATATGGATTGATGGGAACTTGCATCAGAATTTGGACTATTTATGTAAAATGCATGAATAATTCATATGTGGCATTATGTAAATATACCCAGGTCAATGAGTTATAAGAAGGCATGTGAACTCATATAAAACATTGCATGGGCATTATCACATATGGACTAGCAAAGTGCAATTGAAGAACTAACAGCTCTCAGACATTATGACAAACAGAATAAGTGCAAGCAACTAGATCGCATATACATAGTTGCTCATATTGTCATGAATTACAAGTGGATACACATGGTGCATACAAACGTTGCATACAACTACTGAATCATTCACATGCATGATTAGCTCGCATTCATGGTCGACACACGAAGTTGCGCACGAGGCACGGTATATCGAGCCAACCAGGTCTTAAGCTGATCTAGCAAACTAGGTCATCGAACGACCTAGCTGAGACAAGGTCGTTGCCTGACCTAGTAACTAGGTTCGACATAGTCAACGACTTGCTTCAATACCTTGATCAGTCGTGCATGCCAGCTGGACGCTAAGAAGAATGATAGCGTTGAGCATACATAATTTAGTTATATATCAATGTTGGGGTGGATAAGAGTGAGGCTGTGGATGGTTAAATATTTGTGGCACATATGGTGTTCTGAAGAAACGAGAAGCAAGTGTACAAATGCTTTAATAATCTACAGATAGCCACGTAGATCGTTGTTGAGGGAACATTCAATATATGTATTGATTAACATAGAAATGCGTTTATTTTATGCTCTTATATCTTATCATTTGTATATAAATAAATATTACTTGGGTATTATTTTGTCACTTTTACAGATATGCAATCTTAGCCTCATGCAGTCGGAAAATATAAAAATATAGATCAAATTGCTGTATATTTACATATGAAGACTTACTGACGAAGATCTCACATCCATTTGCTTTTTGGATAAGAAAATAATTGGAAGAAAGGCTATGCATGTCACAAATCAATGAAGAATTGTCAAGGAAGCAAGAGGAAAAGAGGAAAGGCCCAAATTTACTAGATTTCACTAAGGCCCGTTTGTAATTCTCATTGTAAACTCTTTTGTGATTTCCCTAAGGCCCATTTGTCATTGTATTAGGGTTAGGGTTAAGGTTGGCTATTTAATCTATAAATACCCTTGTATTCTCATTGTAAACATCATCCTAGAATTAATAAAGTCTTCTTCTTTTTCTCTTTTCTGCATTTTTTTAGTTTCTTAGCAATTAGTATTGTCTACACAATTAGATTTGGTAGAACACTATTTGTATTTTGCACTTATTTTCATCAGTGATTGACCGTCTAATTAGATTCAGCGGTAATCCAAATTTTATTTCCCGTTTGTTATTTTAATTTCTACAATTTTAATTTCTGTTCTTTTTATTGCTTTCCTAGGTCATATTGGATTAAATATAGATTTGATTAGATTCAGATCTGATACAATTCAATAATAGTTTTATTTGCAGTTTCAATTTTGTTTGTTTCAAAATCAACCTCCAAGATTTGTCTAACTCACCCAAGAAATATATAAATAATAGAATTTAAAATTCTTCCCTATGTTCAACCTGCATATTACACGATCTATGCGCTTGCAGTATTATTACATAACTCGCGCTTTTCTATTTCAATAGAAAGTGTCAATCATGTATATATGGAGATGGTATTAGAATCCTGCTAACACATGGCATTATGGGTTATATAAACTGTGAATAACCGCACAAGTAAAAGATGGGATGGTACAAAGTCCAAGTTGTATCCATATTTTAAGAATGGCACACTTGGTGAAATATAGACCAAACATATGTGGGATCAGTAGTCGTTGGCCATTTTGAAAAGCAGGTCGTCCATGATTTGTCAGGTCATCCACATATGTTCCATGTCAGCATATATGTAGGTTATTAAAGCAGCTCATCCATATATATTCACCCGGTCGTTAATATTGTCATGGATCATTTAAATGCATGCAGATAGTGTCAGGTCGTCATAAAGGAGAAGGTCGTTGACATATGTAAGTGAGGTTGTGGAATGAAGAATTGGTTCGTAGATAAAAGCTGAGTACAGCTGTACACATTCAAATCGCAGGTCACTTATATGACCTAGGTTAGGTTGTTCCATAGTACATGTCCACTAATCCGAAGTATGCACATATATTTACGACTCTGCCACTCCACTCCAACCACTTCTATAAATACCCCCATACTTTCTACTTGATGGGGACCGATTTCTTCTCCCACGAAGTGCTGCCTAGCACTTTTCTCCACAACCCCAAATTATCCAAACCTCCATTAAAATTCTTCCAAGCTTAGATTCAACCTCTCAACCACCATGATGTCATTCAAGATCATCTAAGTGTCCAATTATTGAATACCTGCAGCAACAATCATCATAATTAAAGAGATCTAGCCATTTTCATGGTGAAATCGAGTGAATCCAAAGAATAAAAAGAAGAAGTAGAGAGAGATTATTGTAAAAGAGAGAAAATGAGTAAAGTAGTGGAAATCATGTACCTTGTAACTTCAATGATGATAATGAGAATTCTATTCAAAGTGGACGTAGGCCAAATCCAGGCCGAACTACTATAAATCACTGTCTTTATTTGCTTTTTGTGTTTGTAGCTACAACTTTTCTATATCTTAATTTTTTGTGAAAGTGTAAAATTACACCTTGGAGTGTTAGTGCCACTTTTAGCGTTAACATTTTTGGCACCTACCATGGGGCCACATCCACATCCTAAAGGTTAAGTGCTTTGTGAGAGGTCCCGAAATTGAAGGCCTATTTTTTACGATAGATTCTCAAAATCTAAAATCCAAGCAAACAAGATATTATCTTCAAAGATTAAGAGTTTTTATAAGATAATGCCGCCAAAAAAGGTCGGCTATTAAGTCCGCAAGAGCATCGGGCTAGGAAATAATGCAGATAATCCTAGTACTCCGCAAACTAATCTTCATGAAGTTAGCCAATCCTCGGTAGAAGGAGTTGGTGTCACTAGAAATGAGTTGAATGAAGTCGTCGCTGGTTTTACTTAGCAGATGGAAATATCAAACAAAGTTATGATGGATAGAATAGAAGCCCTTTTAGCTACTGAAACCAATGCCACAAAGGCGAACGTCAATGTCAACCTTGTAGATAATGCCAAATCTTCCTCTTCAAGTCCCAATCATGATCGTTCAACTCAAGAACGATGAGTCAGATAATGTTGAGAATGAAGAATCTAAACCAATTGCTAAGAATCATTTCGTAAGAACTTCTCAAATCATGGATAGTCCACCAAAATGGCGCCTCCTCGAGAAGGAGGACAACGACCCCAAATCCTGAACCATGATCGTTCGCTCAAATGAACATCTGGCAAAGGTGATGGCACCAGCTCCACGAGCCGACATGACGACGAAGAACGTCTTTCAGAGATGGTAAGGAAGATCATGAAAGAAAACATGGAAAGAAACGGTGATGAGAAAGAATGGGAGTTTGCCCCTAGTAAGACTTTACTCACTGAAAGAATTCGGAAGGCTAAGTTCCCAAAAAAAAGTTTACTCCACCAATTATTTCAGCTTATGGTGGGACTGGTGATCCCAATTTGTTCTTATAAAAATACAATCAACACATGGATGGTTCACGGGCCACCGATGAGATCAAATGCTTATACTTCCACATCTATCTCGAAGGAGTAGCATCGCTCTGGCTCACCAGGTTGCCACCAAAATCCATGGAAAACTGTTTCGTCTTGCAAAGAAATTCAGAGAGCCGTTTAGGTTGTAGACCACCAAAGTCAAATATGTGATGTCAGTCAATGACTTGGAGCAAAGACCACAGGAGAATCGGTTAAAGCCTTTCTGACTCGATTTAATATTGCTGCGGCACTAGTGGCAAATCCAGAACCTCGATTGGTCTTGATGGCACTAAACCGGCTATAAAAAAGTCAGAGTTCAGGAGGTGGATCAAGATAAAGAAGTCTACAACTCTCGAAAAATTCTATAAAAAAGCAAAAGAATTCTTTAGTGTGGAGGATGACCCTTTTCTTGTTCAGAATGCTGCTAAAAGAAGTTACGTGGAAGATAATAAAAGTAATGATACTCAAGGTGACGAGAGAATGTCGGAGGTCTAAAAAGGAAGATCGAGGACAATGGAAATGCAAAGAATGATGAAAAACGATTCTGCTTTACCAAATCCAAAGAGTTAACTCCTCTAAATGATACCCCGATAAACATACTCTTTGCCACCAAAGATGCAGGATATTATCCAACTCCACGACCAATCAAAGTAGACGACAAGGCAGCTAATTCTGGAATGTTCTGTCACTACCACAACCAGTCTGGTCACGATACTAATGAATGCATATACTTAAAGAACCTGACTGAGAAACTGATTAGGAAAAATAAGCTGCAACAATATGTGAAATAGGCCACCAGTAACTAACACCTCTTCAGCCGCTCGGTGACGAGTTTAAGCTAATGACGGTTGATAGAATTCAAATGTTCAAAGTCTTGAATAATGACCATTCGTGTCAACTCTTTTCTAAAAACATTGTTAATTTCTTATGAAAGTTGTTGTAACTTCTTGTTACAAGTATAAACCCACCATGACTGGGGGTATTGTATTCAAACATTTACTCTTTCCGCTATTAATGAAGCTTTCACTCAATTAATTTTTACGATTCCTTGCAAAATTCTATTACTAGCATAGAATTGCATGGTTCTAAAACTGATTTAATATTGCAGGCTATCCAAGGAGCACTTGCTTCCTCACAGTTCAACAAGACCGAATGATACTTACAACACATCTCAACGATGACAGCTTAAGTGTCGAGTGCAACAAGCATCATTCCGTACATAAGCGAAGATGTAATGCACTGCCTTGTAAATCGAAAGGGGGAATCGCTTAAGGTCAAGTGACAAGGAAAGGAGCGAGCAAAGCACTCAGTAGGATCGCCAAAGCCAAATTGATTCAGCCCGATCGTGACAAATGTTGGGTGGAAGGAACACCTTCCTCATGCGAGGGCGCCCAATCGAATCTCCGACGCCATTACTCGGTCGGATGAGATGAATGTTGGGGTAAAACCAATGTCTTCCTTACACGAAGACGAAACCAAAAACCTTCCTTATGCGAAGGTAAAACCAACGTCTACTTATGCGAAGACAAAACCCAAAACTTTCCTTATGCGAAGGTGAATCAAACGTCTTCCTCACACGAAGGCGCCCAGTCGAATCTCTGACGCCATTACTCGGCTAGATGAATGTTGAGGCAAAACCAACGTCTTCCTTATGCAAAGATAAAACATAAAACCTTCCTTACGCGAAGGAAAAACCAGCATCTTCCTTACACGAAGACGAAACCCAAAACTTTCCTTACACGAAGGTGAATCAAACGTCTTCCTCACGCGAAGGCTACCAGTCGAATCTCCGACGCCATTACTCGACCGGATGAGATAAACGCTAGGGAAAAACTAATGTCTTTCTTATGCGAAGAAAAAACCCAAAACATTTCTTACGCGAAGGTGAAACCAGAAGCCTTCCTTTTGCGGGTGTGCACAGTCGAATCTCCGATGCCATTACATGGTCGGGTGAGGTGAATGCTGGGACAAACAAGGAGTCTTCCTCATGCGAAGAAAAAACTAAAACTTTCCTTACGCGAAGGCGAAATCAAGGTCTTTCTTATGTAAAGACTAATCAGAAACTTCTTTATGTGAAGGCATCCAATCAGGTCTCCAATGTCATTACTCGGCTAGATGAGATGAATGTTGGAATAAACCAAGGACCTCCTTATGCAGGGGCATTCAACCTAGTTTCTCTAATGCATGATTTATTAGGTCGAAAGAGACAAGAGTTGAATTAAAAGAAAGACCTCTTCAAAAAAAGATCAGCTAATAAAGCTGGGTTTCCTAGATATATTGGCAAGTTCATATGCTCTAAATAAGCTGGTAAGGGCAAAATGACTTTGCCAATAAATTAGCAGCTTCTAGTGCGATAATTTAGATCAAGGAAATTTGGCAAAGTTGATCACATTCATCTTATGCAACTCGTGAAGACCCATGGTATGCGGGCAACGCAACTACATTAAGATCGGATAATATTCGGAAAACATACCACGGGCTCGTCACGACATCGCAATAAGCAAAAATCGACTCGCATTCGACAAAGAAAAAACTGCACTGGAAGGTATATGAGGCAAAGTGTATAGCAAACAAGAGATCTCACCCTAAAAAGCTTGGCAAAAGGTTCTTGCAGGGCAACTGAAAATTTGACAAAATCAATGCTTTTGGTATGTCGATAAGACTTATTACACCGATGAAGATCAACCTTCGATATCCGACTAATTATCAGTAATTAGTTGTGGACCTCATAAAGAATAAAAGGTAGATACATCAGTCAAATTGAATCAAAAGCAATCTCTTCTGAGAATGAGTTCCTTCGCAATGCAAACCTAGAGTTACTCAACACAAGAGCTTCCTCATATGCAAAGCTCCAATCGTAAATAACTCAAAGAACCCAATGGTATTCTGCTTCAAACCAAAGGATAAGCGATGCTCAAAAGGCAACTACGCAAACATGGCATAGCTCGAATCCAATTGAACAACAACGTTTCCCAAGGAATTGAAGTTAATGTCCATCAATGGTGTCAATATGAGACATAAAAAGAAGATTGAGCAATAGTCATGCGCTAAGGCAAGCTGTTGTGTAGTCGAGGTTCAAAATTCTATATAGCCTGGGTGATCCACGATATCAAACATTATTGGAAGAGACAACAATTCCACGAGGCTGTAATATCCAAAAGAGCCTCCCAGAATACGAAGAAGGTCAATATATGAGCAAAGTTCTCAGGATGAATGCTGCAAAGACAGAATGTAAACGCCATCTTAGTACAACTTGTTAAGAATTGCACATAAGCCACTCAGCTTCCCGAAAATCCTGCGGTCATTGCCACCAAAAAGGATTGGCGGAGAGCATGAGTTATACTGATTAGGGCATCGCTAATAATTGTACAAGCCAGGCTACACCTGAAATTTTCATCAGACAAATTGTTAGGTGCACACCTTTCATAAATTTTGAATGATGTGTAATAAAGGTTCAAAACGATATTACTTAGAATTCACTATCCAAAACCTAGACTGACGAATCTCAAGTGTTGTCGACAAGAAAATTAAGTGTATTACCAGCGTGGACTGTATCCATCAAGTTGTAAACTCCTAAACAAAAACAACTTCACATTGATAACACATTCAAATTTGTAAATGATTCTCATAATCTGTCTCCTTTTACTGGACTAATCTGTTGTCGTCTTGAGCAATCGGCAACGAATTCGCCGCCAAATGCATGAAAAAGTTCTTCACTACAGGTTCTCTGGAAGGGCATATGTCCTAAGGAAACTCTCCAATGAAACAGGGTCAATGTTGCATTACTATTCATGGAAATAAGGCAAAAGCCCCAAATGAGACCAGTATGCATCATCAGCCAATTCAAGAGCTATGTGCAAATTCACACTGAGATTTCTGGGTCCAACCAAGCTATTGCGACAAAGTCAAAGGGCGAACAATTAGTAGATTTCACTTTCCCTGGCAATTTTGCGTCAGATTCGGGAATGCTAAACTGAATGCATGCTCGATGAAAGACATATCGAGCTAGCACAGAATGGCATCTCTTTGACAAATTGTCAAAGAGACGATGGACAAACAAAAACTGATTCATTCGCAATCCAGAAGTTGCAACTGCTCTAGCCTTAGAAACTCAAATTAAAGCTCCAGTTTAAGTAGAAGTGATCTCCTTTGCAAAACGATAAATACTCATCTGTTTTCGCTCTACACACGGAATCTCGTTTTAAAAGCAACGTACAGGTACACGTTTCATAAAATATCAGCCATGAAATTATACAAGTCATTAAAAAGTGAAGCCTGAAATCTACAGTCGGCATGTGTCAATTAGTTGATCTCAAGCGTCATTGCGAATTTAAGTAAGAGTGTCGTATCTATACAAGCAAGTTTGACAGGTTATAAATTATTAAGCAAAATAATCTTACGTAAGAATTTCATTCAGTTTAAGTCTGAAAGTTGGCTATAATTGAACTTTTAATGACTGACTAATTTGTTATTGATATGGACAATCGATGACAAAGTATAAGTCCAAAATTGTTCAAGTGTTTGTTGTTGTTTTAGGACAGACGACAGGATAAAAATCACACTTCAGTCACAAGTCAAAAACATTAATCGAAGTCACGTTGAGACTTAGGTCCAAGACCCAGGTGTCCAGGTCGCTCAACGACCCAAAGAGTTAGGTCGCTCTACGATCCAGAGTCTCAGGTCGTTCAACGACCTAGAGTCTCGGGTCATTTATTGACCCAAAGACTTAGGTCGTTCGACGACCTGAAAGCCACCTCAGTCATTCAATGACATGAAGCTTGATGGCATCTGCCAACTTGAAGAAAATTGGTCTTTCTATGGCTTAATTTTTGAGCTACAAAGAGTGGCTTATCATCAACGATGGCAAAAATAAGCAGCGAGCAAAGTTGTGAGTTATTTCAAAATCATTCCAAACTTCGTCAACAAGGTCAATTGTTGAATTCAAATATAGCGAAAATTCAAATTGGCAACATCATGGATCTCAAAAGCATAGCAATACGAGAAAATAGAGTATTAGATTGCAGTGAATCAGTGTTCTATATATAAAATTCAATATCTAACAACAAAGAGCTAGGATCAAATTTGATCAACAAATTAACACTACGCTATCACACAAATTCAACATCGGATTCAGTCGCTTCAAGAAGTCGTTCAATCAAGCACTGTGTGTGCATCTTATGTGATCAACCTCAATTAAAACACAAGTTTGTACACATAAAATGTGAGTTGCAAATATAATGAAATCAGCTGCCAAATACCTGAAAGAACTCAACAAGAGATCAGAAAAGTCTGACAACCTATGGTAATTCTAAAAGATTGTAGACAGTTGGGTTCTGGTGGCAAATTCTGGCAGAAGCTCGACGACATGGAGACGAGCAGCTCAAATTCAAAGTTGTGAAGAAAGATATGGATTGCAGAACCAGACGAAAGCCAGAGTTTGTTTTTAAATACAATTCATCAAAGTCATAATCGTCCATTTGCCAGAAAACTCGGGTGCATAAGAAATCCATACGTAATCAGCAAGCGGTTGGTCCTCAGTTGAAATTGATGAGGATTGCTGGTTATTAAGGAGTTAAAAGCTTTCTGATCAGCGACAGCAAAGATGATCAGCGATGGAAGCAACAAAATAGGATGGAAAAATTCTTCTCAGAAGTAATTGGCCATTAAAAACATCCATTCAAAAAGGAAAAACAAAAATTGAAGCTTGGTCAATCATGATAATGAACGGCTCCAAAAAAACTCAGAAATACAAATCAACACCAAAGAGTTTTGGATCCAAGTTTTAATTTGGGAAATAATATGTCAAACAGTTGATCTAAAGGCGGTCTAACTTAGAATTGCCAGATCTACGCGGAGACTAAAACTTGAATTCAGCCACAAGCCGCTAATAACCCGAAAGCTCATCGATCACCAGTTCCGGTCACCAAAACCCGATTCGAAATCTGCCTACCTAAACTCTAAATTATAAAATCAAGAAAAATCAGGGAGTGCTTAGGGATCGAACCAAAGCTTCATGTAATCGGTAGTAAGGTAAAGGAGATCCGACTAAAGGAAAAAATCATTTTGGGATGCGCGGGATTTCTCCGCCATTAGCAAAGCTTTTCCGGAACAGATAAAATAAAATGAAAAAACATGCATTGTTGAGAAAGGGTCATTTGATCTATTATTTGGCCTTCAGTGGTCCATCAAGAAATGATGAAGGACCATCATATTTTCAGCATATTGATTGATCTAATATTAGTGATCACAGACCTTCGAAATGGTGTGTTCATGGGTCAACAGATAAAGGTTCGTAACCATTAAAGTTTCGGAGCTCACATTTTTCACGAGAAAAAAAATAAACTTCGAGGGGGCAATTGTTATGTTAACCCCTTTGTGAAAACGCGGTTCAGAGAATAATATATCGACTGTGCTTCACATTTATAGACCAGTTTGATTACTTCACGTAATACAGCAGTGCATGCATTCATGGATCGTTGCATTTACGTATGTGGAACAGAAATATTGAAGCTTCAGTTCACTATTCAATCGTCATCTAAGCAATGTGTCGATCACATGAAATAATGACAAGTTGGTATATCATTTGTTTGAATCGATTATGCAAAGATTGTGTAAAATATTTACGTAATGGAACTTGAGCAATATATATGTACTAGTGCATACATATCATAAAATACATATGGAACGATGGGCATTTGCATTAGAATTTGGACTGTTTATGTAAAATGCGTGAATTATTCATAAGTGGCATTATGTAAATATACCCAGGTCAATAAGTTATATAAAGGCATGTGAACTCATATAAAACATTGCATGGGCAGTATCATATACGGACTAGCAAAGTGCAATTGAAGAACTAACTGCTCTCTCAGACATTATGCCAAACATTATAAGTGCAAGCAACCAGATCACATATACATAGTTACTCAGATTTTCATGGATTACAAGCGGATGCACATGGTGCATACAAACATTGAACACAACTACTGGATCATTTACATGCATGATTAGCCCACATTCATGGTCGTCTCACGAAGCTGCGCACGAGGAACAGTATATCCAGCACACTAGGTCTTAAGTTGATATAGCAAACTAGGTCATCAAACGACCTAGCAGCTAGGTCGTCAGCCGAACTAGCTGAGACTAGGTCGTTTCCTGACCTAGTAACTAGGATGTTAACTTATATTAATGAATTGCTTCAATGCCATGATCAGTCATGCATGGCAGCTGGGC
Source organism: Allium sativum (assembly GCA_030737875.1). Classification (NCBI taxonomy): domain Eukaryota; kingdom Viridiplantae; phylum Streptophyta; class Magnoliopsida; order Asparagales; family Amaryllidaceae; genus Allium; species Allium sativum. The sequence goes on along the minus strand of CM060922.1, from coordinate 701,672,317 downwards.
ACGAAGAAGAATGATAGCGTTGAGCATACATAATTTAGCTATATATAAATGTTGGAGTGGATAAGAGTGAGGCTCTGGATGGTAATATATTTGAGGCACACGTGGTGTTCTGAAGCAATGAGAAGCAAGTGTACAAATTCTTTAATAATCTGCAGATAGACACGTAGGTTGTTGTTGAAGGAACATTCAGTATATATGGAGAGATGGTATTTGAATCCTGTTAGTACGTGGCAGTATGGGTTATCTAAACCATGAATATTAGACCGTGCAAGTAAAAAATGGGGTGGTACAAAGTCCAAGATGTATCAATATTTTAAGAATGGCACACGTGGTGAAATATAGACCGAACATATATGGGATCAGCAGGTCGTTGGTCATCTTGAAAAGCAGGTCGTCCATGATTTGTCAGGCTGCGGACATATATTCCACGTCAACACATATGTAGGTCGTCAAAGCATGCCATTAGTGTTTGGTTGTCATAAAGGAGTAGGTCGTTGACATATATAAGTCAAGGTGTGGAATGAAGAATTGGGACGCAGATAACAGCAATGTATAGTTGTACACATTCAGATCGCGGGTCACTTATGCGGCCTAGATTAGGTCGTTCCATACATGTCCACCAATCTGAGGTCTGCACAAATATTTATGACTCTGCCACTCCACTCCAACCACTTCTATAAATACCCGCACACTTCCTACATGAAGGGAATCGATTTCTTCTCCCATGAAGTGCTGCCCAACTCATTTCTCCACAACTCCAACTTATCCAAACCTCCATTAAACTTCTTCCAAGCTTAGATCCAACCTCTCAACCACCATGACGTCATTCAAGATCATCTAAGTGTCCAATTGTTGAAGATCTACACCAACAATCATCATAATTAATGAGATCTAGCCATTTTCATGGTGAAATCGAGTGAATCCAAAGAGTAAAGAGAAGAAGTAAAGACATATTATTATAAAAGAGAGAAAATGAGTAAAGTAGTAGAAATCATGTTCCTTGCAACTTCGATGATGATACTGAGAATTCTCTTCAAAGTGGACGTATGCCAAATTTAGGCCAAACCACTATAGATCACTGTCTTTTCTTGCTTTTTGTGTTTGTGGCTACCACTTTTCTAGATCTTAATTACTTGTGAAAGTGTAAAATTACACCTTAGGGTGTTAGTGCCATTCTTAGCATTAACATTAGGCTTAGAACTTGTTATTTCTCATTCATACTTAACCATTTGAATTTTAATTCAAGATAAACACGGAAATAATAGTATAGTAAATTAAAATATTATCATGCCATAGAAAAATATCAAATACATCCATATATTATTACCCCTATAATCACTGTATATTCCTATTATCATATATTATAAACCAAAAATCTACCAAAAAGGTAACAATCCAAAATTTTAGGTTGAATATTAATTATTTAGTTAATTTTAGGTATTTAAATAATTAAATTTTTGGAATTTAATAAGTTGAATTCCAATTTAGTGGTTGTTTTAATAATTGAAATATTGGTTAAGTATTAGCTATAACGAAATTTGATAATTTCATTTGACATCGTTCGGTTAATCAATATTGATTATAAACCAATTTTGTAAATTCAATGATTATAATAAATAGTTTGGATTTAAATCGATATTTAGATCATATTTTAAAATAATATTTTAATAAGGAAAATTGTCATTTCTCAAGCGATCTCGAAATTCAAAGAAACCAGTTTCATTTTATTCGAAATGGTAAATTATTGTAAGATTTCAATTTTTGTATCCATTGAAATTGTTTTGTGGCCATGCACGATATAAATGCGTATCGATAAACAATTTGAATTTGTATTTTGATTTAAAAATAGCTATTAAATATGTTCGAATTGGCTTATAAAACAAGTTCCATGGTTTTCGAAATGTGGGTTTTTAGCTGTGTACGACTGTTAGAACATCTCGTTTCAAGTTCGAATTTTTTTGGACTCGATGAATAGTGTTTCCAAGAGGTTATATAAGCATCTCAGTCCTTCTTAATTCTTAAACCCTAGCCTCCACTTACATTATCTTCAATCCAATGGCTAAAATTTAATCTTTCAATCTGTCCACAGTTAGCAAAACTCTCAACTGGAACATTGTTCGCATCTTCGTTTAGAGTTCATGCATGTCGGGTGCTTGACCATCGAAGGTCATGGGTGTTCTGTATTTCGCCAAAACCGAGAGAGGCTTGTTTTTGTTTTTGGTCCTAGCATCGCCATCGTCTAGTATTGGCTAATGGGGTCTGAAGCTCAGGGGAAAAGAAAAGGCTAGGCTTTTGATCGATGGTGGTGTGGTGGCCAACCGTTGCCTATGGCGATCGAAGTCTACATTTGAACGTTCTCCGTTCATGTAACTTTTGTTGGCGATCGGGGGAGCTTCGAGGCACGACGTTCAAGGCGGAGGGGCGACTTGGCGAAGCTGGCGATGATCTTATCGAGGCTTCGGAGCAAGGATGGTGGTGGAGTGGTCGATTTAGGGTTGCAAGGGTATTCAAATCGAACCTGGGAGATAATCGAGTTTAGGGTTGATTAGCTTAGGGCTATCACGGTAATTTATGCGGTTAATGACGTCGTTGGCTAATTCAAATTATTTTAATTCAAACGAAATCTTGTAACGTGTATAACTTTGTCATACTATGTTGGATTCACGCAAAACAACTTGTCTAGGGTTTGTATGGACGAACAATACGCATACGAGTTGGATTGGAGTGATTTAGAGCTATTTGGTTTTTTTATGTAATTTTAAATGCTTGCTTTAAATTATATAAAACGACAGGAAATTGTCAAATTGGAATGGATGGTGAGTTAACTCTCGCATATTCTGGAGTACTATTATCATATCATATAAAATAAATATCCATTGTTGAATCAGTATTTATTTCAGTACTATGTTTGTTTCTTTGTTTGATTGACTGGTTGATTTATTGCCGTTTTGGTAGTTGTCGATATATATATATATATTTCCGTCTAGGAACAAATGACCTTTGACATTACCTACTGTTAAGTGGAAGATTCATCTTAAATGAGTTAGATTATATTATATGTTTTATATGCACATAAATACCATTTTAATTAATGATTAATTTAAACTTAATAATCATTTAAAGAATGTTTACTAAGTACCAATATCTTATTTTAACTAGTGAGAAGTAATTTGATTTTCCTTCTTAATTACGTTGTTTTTTTAAAATAAAATTCAAGTGGATCAATGAGATAAGTAAAACTAATTTAATTGATCGAATATAAAGTATTTAATAATAACTAACTTATTTATATAAGGTTTTAAAACTTAATTAAATAATTAAGATATGTATGCAAATAGTCGATTTATCGATTATAAAAGATCATGAATGTGATTAACCAATCTTATAGGATAAATGATGTTGTTTTAGGGTTTGTAAGTAGAATTTGTATAAGGTTTATCTTCTTTTAATAATATTAAAAAAGCTTTTAAAGTAAAACGAAATAGTGCAATATTTTTTTTGGAAAACCCAACCTATTTTTTATAGTGTTCTGTAACACTTATTATTATGACAAATAATAATAACAGTAAGTACAGGAGTTTGGTAGTTGGCCAGACTGCTAGTTTAGTTCTTAAAGTGGACCATCCACTACTTACAGTTTTTATAGTGGTCCCTCCACTCGATCATTACTAGATTACAACTCCGGAGCTAGCTAAATATACTAGACTACATATTTCATGGCACACCATGCAGGGTGGCTACAATAACTTACGACCTGATTTCAACTAACTTAAGTACAAAAAGCCCATAGGCCAGTACAACTGTGACAAATTCTAGAGTTACACAAACTGTAATGTAGCAATGCCAAGAAATCAAAAGACCCTTACCATCACCAAATTCCAGGAAGCACAGACTTCAACATCAATTTGAGAACAATTCTTCACCCACCAGCTAACAAACTCTCAAGCCAAAAGGACATTATGCATAAGAGATAGGTACAAATGATGTGAAAGATAACATGCCATGCTCATAGCACTACCAAAGACCAAAAGGTAGCAAACACAAAATGCCAAATCCCATTCTCCATCGAAGCCAAGGCTTTCGCCATGGAGCAGGTCAGCAGTGAAGCAACAACATGCCTATAATACTGTCGAGACATGGTAGAGTAACAACCCAACCTGACATACAACACATTGTATTCGTTCTCCTCAGTAGGTCTCCAAACTATAACATATAGAATCAAAACAAAAGGAGCATTGCATTCTCTAATCAAACAATAAAAATCACGCTCACACTCATCCTCTATACTACAACAATGCAAACACCACCAGCTCCTATCTCTCCAAGACGAACATCCAAATACCATAAAGGATAAGGCTCATTAAGATAACCCCAACACATACCTACACAGCAAATCAAATAAACAAGCTAACCATAAATTGGCTCATCAGGATAGAGACATTGCTTTGCTTCCCCCTGGCAGACCTGATTAGTAGAAGTGTATATGCATAGCTCACCAGAACGTGACTAGGTAGAGTCGCGAAAGACGCTCTTAAAGAGAAACCGAGCATAACACTTGAAGATTCCACGGAAGGGTCGAAACTTCAACTAACTAGCAAGTTGAACCAAAACAGTAGAACGAAAAACCCCAAAATCAATATCAAAATGAAAGGATCCAACGAACACCTTCCAACTGTTCCGCCTGACAATGGTCAGTGTTAGTTAGACAAAATTTCACCATGTAATCCGAGCCCATACTCGCCTGGATACCTAACTAAGCACATTACTGGAACTAGTTGAAGGGAAGTCGGGAAACCCAAACATTAATGGCATGGACTTAGAGAAGAATGTTTATTATGTTGGACAACACACTAACTATCGAAGGGGTAGTGACTGATAACAGAGATGTAAGAAATTATGGGAGGTGAGAAGCTCGAGACGATCGATTGGAGCACAGGGTCCAGATCTAGAAGCAGATATGAGAATTAAAGCACAATGATAGGCTACGATGACGAAAGCAAGTATGATGTAGAGAAGGGATGAGATCTGGTGGATTGAGAGGAACGAAGTGGCTGAAGAAATGTACTCGTATGAGAATAAAGAAAAGGAATATAGGGAGAGAAAGTTCTTTGTCGACACTAACAACCTATGTCATGAAAACCCTTTGAACCCTGGAGACCTTTCAGCCTGTCTTCTGCAAATTTGGTGCGATTCTGGGTTGATTTAAAGAGTGCAATAAATTTTCTTTAGGATAATTAATATTTTCTTTAAACAAATTAAAGTGTTTAAATTTTATTTATTATCATTTTGGATAAATAATATTGTTTAGATCTTATAAACGACAGTTTTTAATAAGATTCTCAATTTTAAATAGAAATGGATTGAAATTTAGTCTAAGTGTAAAGTGTGTTGGGTTTTATCGAAATTGATGTTTTAATTTGACATTAGTTTCAACTTTTCCTTTAAATACACTTAGAATAATAATTATCTCTTTATACCTGATATTTGAAAGAGTATTGTTAAAAATGTTATCGTTCAAATATCTAAAATGTGAAAACCAAGCACAAGTTTGAGTTTTGAAGTTGAAATGTTTTTGATACGAATTTAGAAAGAAATTTCCATAAACAATATCGCTCATGTGGAAAATATCTAGTTATACTCTTATCACTAGATGTCAAAGTACATAAACTTTCCCCTATCTCGAAGTTTGAAATCATTGTGTGGACGATGCCTAGGGTTAACACTACCTCAACTTGTCTGACTTTGTTTTTAACGAAGAGACAGTATAACTTTGGGATCAATAAATAATAGTAAGAAAATGTGATTTAATTTCTATATATGGTCATTTTGAATATTCCTGATAGTTGATTTAACAATTATTGGTTCAGCTTTTTTTAATTGTGTCGTCAAATCAAAACGAATTGTTGCTCTTTGAGCGTTGCTATTTGTTGTTGTAAATGACCAAATCTAGATAGCGAATGGACATCTAGCTATGTGGGGTTGCTCCCATTAGGGTAATTTCACATGGTTTGTTTGGTTGTATGCGTGCAGGAGGTGTAATACTCAGATACTCTGTAAATTTGGTAGGGTAGGCTAGTGCGTTGCCAAGAATAGTATAGTTCTCAAGTATATTCTAGAGGTATACTATTCGGTAAGATGGGCGCACTCTATTAGTCATTTGGTGGAAAATTACTCATTTTATTCTAAATTTTTGATTTTTCCTATTTTAATTTGCATCGGGAAGATATAAACTATTCGTGATGTATAATTAGTTTAATTCATGGTGAGATTGGATGTTGTTATAAGTGGCCTAGTCCGCAGTAAACGGCGCAGTCTAATTATTTCGAGACAATTAAACTTTTCCTTGTTCGATCCAAATTTTTGGGATTAGTTTTTTTGGTTTCCATCGAGAAGTGTTGTGCACATTTCTTAATGGGGTGTTGTTCTATTATTACATTTATGTCGGCAAATTTTATAAATGGCACTCATTCCTTATTGTTTTGGTTATTTTGTTCTGCGTTGGTGTTTATTCATATATGTTGTTTTATGAGGTAAAAGATCGTTCTGCGATCAGCGGCGTGGTCTCATAGAATTATTATATGTTTCCTCTTACTTGAGTTTTTATCGTATTAGTATTCCAGAATGATCCATGTATTATTTCATTATAATGTTCGGGACAGACTGAGCTTGTTTCCAAGTTGTCTACTATTGGATGTGGAGCTCATGGAGTAGAGTTGCAAGTTTGCCTGTCACATTATTTTATTTTCGTTAAATTTTATTTTACCTATCAGCATTTGTAAGGTCAAAATTTTATAATTGTCCAGCTGATAGGATTTGTTTTTAACTCTGATATACTTTGTAACTTGGAGTGACATTTCATATGTCGTTATTATTATTATTATATGTTGTCGTTTCTGTTGTGAGATTCTGTGTTTCTTATGTTTTCTTTACCCTAGAAAACTGCATTTCAAGATTGAATGTTCAACATTGAAATATAGTGGTCGTGTCCGGTGTCAACTTTCGATGGATGGGAAGGTGGATATTTACAAAAAAACTGGGAGATGGGTACTTTATGTCTCTTCTAAGATCCAGACCAGTGCCTCCAATATATATAATGCACTGTGTTATACCTTGATCTGACAGAAAACTATCAAGACCCCGCCTTTATACTTATACATCCAAGAGTATTACAAAGCAGTATTATTGGATAATATGGAGAATGAGGTTGCAGGGGCACACACGTGAAAATTCTCTAGGACTAATTGTGGTGTCTATTAAAATTCCTGTAATATAACTCACTTGTACAGACATAGTATTGGAAAACATTATCACGTGTGCCACCAGTACATAAAAATACATAATATATAGAAATACAGATATCAGAGAGTCAATCGCAACAATATAATATTATATATATATATATTGATAATGTACATGTTTAATATACATCACATCATTATATATAAATATCAGAGTCCACATAATACCAAATGATAGTCTAATTAGTAAATATCTATATGGCTTTATTCCTTGTAAAAAACAAGTTGGTCTCAATGTCCTTATACCTAAAATATCTTGGACTGACCCGAGTATTTTACAAATAATAAACAAGACATAAAGTATCAAAATCCAATATAGATGACATAACTTTCGGAGTATACTAAATAATAATAATAACAGCAACAACATAAGGAAATCTCATCACAACCTAATCCAAAATATCATCATTCATAAAATACCTCATAAAAGAATCTATAAAATCAGTAAGAATGAGTGAATCATGAATATCTAGAGGTCAACACACAAACTCCCAAAACATATATAATGAATTTTAATGATGCATAATCAGACCGATAATAAATTAAAGCCAATCTCTCGTAAATATCCTTCACATCAACAGAATGATTATAAATACACGAAACCATTTAAAAGGGTGATGCGCGCCAGTGAAGGGTATTAAAAGCAAATAGAATAACAAATAATGAATAAATATCTCAAATATCATATAATAGAACTTAGTGATAAGCTGAAGATTAAATACATTATATGAAAACAATAGTAGTCTACGTCAAAAAGATAATAGTGATGCACCCTAAAGAATGACACGAGAATTGATCATTCTCAAGACACCATCTTTGGAATAATCATTTACTTGACTATTTACCATACCAGAATGAAAAAGGGAGATTAACAGATGCTCCGACTCTAGGAGATTACATGCATTGATTTTCCAAACATGATGAACACAGTCCATCCAGACTACCTCCTTCAGTCTTGGTTACCTCGACGACATCATGATCCTTATTCACCATATGTCATAAACACGCTGCATGACTCGCTCTTCATTGGATACAACCCTAACCGAACTCCCACTGGTAACAATTTGATGGCCTAATGTGACATGAGGGCCTAAATGTTGCTGACGAGCAACTATATAAATACTACCAACTAACAACAATAATATATTACCGACATACGGTTGATGCCTATGAACGACGATTACGTTAAAGATTCAAGGTGCGAACCCACAATTAGGTTGTCAAGGTGGATATGGATACTAACCACTCTATTTCACTCCTACAGCAGATAGGAAGACGGATAATGATAGCCTAGTACTACCAACCAACTATATATAATAGAATAGCAGATGAACCTCTGTACATAGATTCGGATGCATGAAACTAAGCAAATATTGATCTACTATAAAATATATGTACCAAAGAACAGTTTCGTATATAGTTGACGCATGACTAAATAAAATTCTCGATGCATGGTTTTATTAGGTCAGTAAATGAAAAGTACATATATGCCCCTAGAATTAAGTTAACTAATAATTATATAACTTTATGCAATTAATAAGTGAATAGTAAGAAACATCCATGCAATTATACCCAAAAGTTGAGAAAATTCCCGTGATTACTCAACAAAAATTTATAGATATTTATGTAATTATTCAACAAAAAAGTTGCAGAAATTTCCACAATTTTTTCAAAACCTTGTTGAAATTTCACCAATTATTTATAGAAAAAACTCACTACTTTTTCACATAAAAATTGCACATATTTATGCAATTTTTTGATATAATTCCATAAATTTATGCAATTATTCACTAAATAATTGCATAATCTTGTGAATTTATTCAATAATAAAATTTTAGGGAATTAACATATAATTTTTTTGGGGAAGGAGTTTTTGTGTATTACACTGATTTTAAGGGCCTAAATTTAATATTCTCTAAACTATGACCTTGAATATTGATTTAATTAGTATTAGCTTGTAAGGCCTAGTTTTTTGACCGTTCAAATCAACAAAAATCCTCAAATGTCGACTCAAACAAATCAAAAATACAGATAGTTATTAGGATTAATATAAGAAAACGAAGAAAGAAGAAAAATAATCACAATCTCACGACGGATAGACAAAATATAATAATCAAATAACAATTCATGAAGCTGTTAAATTATACACTTGATTATACATTACATGAATTATCAGAGTTAAACTATCATAAACATACCAATATATGCAATGGAATAATAATAATAGTAACAAATACTTGTGTCGAGCTCCATCTCGGTATCTTCGATAATTGAAAAACTCAGGCTGACCTAAGCACAAATGAGAAGACAAAAACACTCGGATTAGAACTAAAATATCCTCATATCAGTTAAATCAAAATCATGTGATAATATGAGTGTCATGGCATCAGAGATGCTTACAGTAACTCACATCTCATATCCAATGTGTTCATGAGTGCAGTAACTTAAGAGATGTTACGATATTTTCCGTCTCTTAAGGACCCATTAAACTAGATACTATATAATACAATACGCTATCATAATAGTGTCTACGGTAATTATACTATTGAAAATAGCATAAGCGATATTACCATTATAACCTTTACACCGTTTATAATACTGTAGTTTGTACAGATACCGTAAAGTCCACCGTCAACTATTGTCTATCAGAGGGCACTCCAAAGGTACAGTACAAATCAAAGTCGTGGGAGGCTCAATCAAGATAATACGATAAGGCATCGAGGTAATACCCATCAGTAGGATTCTACCGGACAGCGGACTCGGGCTGGTGGTAACGCATAGCCGTAACTACCGCCCACCTCAAACAATACTCCCAAAATCAAAGGCGTGCCCAATCAGTCACAAAGTAAGAGATATAGTATCGAAGAAGAATGTCTGCTAAAAGGAGCTAACTCACATTGGCTTGGGTATGACTCTTATTTTAGTCATTTAATTATGACCTGAAGGTCAAGGCTATTCATCACCATTCTCTTACTTCATTCCAGTCGCGTTTGCAAAACTAACCTACTTCATTCTGGATTCTCTACCACGTACATAGTTGTTAAAGTGGTTTTCGGTATTGGTGGAGAGTTAACAATATCATATCCCAGTCACTTTAACAATCAAACATTTACATTTTTCACACCGGTTGGATCTTACATTTCAAAGGGTTCATGTTTCATATCAAAAATCGGGTTTGCTTTAAAGTCATTTCATATCTAAGACAGAATATGCTTTCATATTAAAATCTCTATTTAAAACCAAACTTAGAATCTTGAAACAATTCCAATCTTAAAACGATTTGAATATTTAAAATAGTTGAAAAGCATATTAAAATAGTTTAGATATATATATTTGAAATAGTTTGAAAAAAAATAGTTGGGATAATAAAAGTTTAAATAATATTTTTGAATATAAAAATAGTATTTATCAAAATTTAGTAAATTATATGTATAGTTAAATATTAAAGCAGATTGTAAAATAGATAGTTGATGGTTGAAAAATAGTTTATTTAAAACAACTAATATATATATATATAAGTTAAAAATAAAATAGTTTATAAAGTAAAATAGTTTATGAAGTAAAATAGTTATTTTTAAAGTTGTTTAAATTAGTTACAATATATATAAGCTAAAAATAGAATAGTTTATAAGTAAAATAGTAATTTACTAAAATAGTTTATATAACGATCTAAAATACTATAGTTGGAATTAGAATTGTTTCTTCCAAATTTAAATTAAACATGAAGTCATATTCCAAATTTCAAATCAAACCAACTCAACTTCGATATTTCCATTCGATTCAACCCCCATTTTAAATTCAATTCAATTCCAATAATTTAATTAAAGTATTTGAAATTTCAGTTAGAATTCTCATTTTGAATTATTTTGATTTACAACAATCTCGAGTTCACAATTCAAATACCACTCTAATTCAAGTTAATTTAAAGTATATTTCAAAGATGGGTAAACAATTCAATTTCGATAGATTTAGTTCATATTAAATTTCATTTTTAACTTTAGTTTACAACATAAAACAATTTCCTTTAGCTTTTATATTTCCAAATCCAAAGTCCAAGTTCAAAGGAAATCGATTTATAAAACATCATCTATATTGTCTCTAAAACAATATTTCAAGATTCAAGGTTAAAACAAATTTTATTTAACCAACCGGTGTCGGCATATAATTTTTTGTCCTACGGCCAAGTGATACTTAAACTTAATTGTAGTATTTCAGGGATGGATATATATATATATCATCTCAATCCGAGTAACCGATGGCGTCCTCAGGCGGACAAAACCCTAACGAAATTCCAAATGCAGATCACGCGTGGCAGGAGGTAAGGAGCAAAAAGAACAAATCTTTTAGAGAAGCTGTCATAAGATCCAACGCAAACATTGTGGAGGCGGCTGGGAACTTTCGAAAGAGACAAGAATTACCAAAATTCACACCAGGTGTCAGATCCTGGTCACAAGCAGTTGCAGGCAACACCAAAATCGAAGGTGATGTAGAATTTTTCTCCTCCACACAAGACGCTGAAGGCTGTTATGTAGATCTGGATGATGTAGTGTTTGAATAGGCTAACAGTATGTGGAATAATTCTATCTATATTTATTTAGTGGGCCGAAGGCCTTATTATGTGCATTTAAACGCATATATAAAACGTGAATGGAATCCATCTGGTAGATGGGATGTTTTTGCACGTGAAAATGGATTTTACTTGATCAAATTTGCAAATGAAATTGACTGCAAGAAAGTGCTTGAAAAAGGACCATGGTTTATGGATAGAAAATTAATTTTCAAATGGGAACCAAATTTGAGGCTAGAAAGAGATATGCTAGACTCACATCCTGTTTGGGTGAGATTGCTCAACTTAGATTTGTCATTGTGGATTGCAAGAGGAATAAGTAAAATTGCAAGTCTTATTGGTACGCCTTTAGACATGGATGATTACACAAGAAATGTTAAAATACTTAAATACGCTAGAGTGCTTATTGACATTAAAGCAACTTCAACGTTGGTTAAACAAGTACGTGCGAAAGACAGGTTTGGCAATGTATACTTGCAAAGAGTTGAATACGAATATGTGCCACCAGTGTGTACACAATGTAAGTGCTTTGGTCATAATTTAGATCAATGCGTAAAAGCAGCAGAGTCAGTTGCTGTATGGCAGATTAGAACTGATAAACTACATTCAAACTCTTCTGAAAGTGCCCCAGTTACTAATTTACAAGACAAAAACTTACATCAAGTGGATAATTCATCAGCTGCTAATACTAGTGAATTTACTACTACAAAAACACCTTTACCTACAGAGGATGTGGTGATACTACCTAATAATATTTACAACAAATCACTTACTCCTGAAGGTTCTGAAATTACTAATGAGGCAAACCAAATGGAAAGTCAAATGGAGGCAATGAACCAAACTACATCTCCCCTTGCTGAGAAGTCCCTACGTGCCCCTCTGTCTGAACCACATGATGAACCTAACAATGAAGAATTACAAGGATTAGAAGACATTGATCTCTCTCAGGAGGAGGAAGAAGAAAATGATACTTCATCACCAGGAAAACTAACAAAAGGTAACAAGGAATATGATAATCAATTTACAGGCACACAAAAAGGTAAAAAAAAGGAAAGATGTGGTAGGCTCCTCACACATGACTTTGAGGAGTAGACTATCACAAGCCAAATGACTATAATTTCTTGGAATGTTAGGGGTCTAAATAACGATACTCGTCAATTAGACCTCTACAACATCAGAAGGATGTATGATCCTTCTATTTTGTGTATTTTGGAGAATAAGTTTTCTGATGAAAATGTGAATTTCTTTATTAACAACTTTGGCATTGAGTGTGATTCTTGCAATAACAATATAACTAGATGCAAAGGAAGAATTCTGGGGATGTGGTGTAAATCTATTTGGCAATTAAACATCATTAATATGGACAATCAGCAAATTACAATGGATGCAATAAACAGTGGGGGCTTACATTTAACCCTAAATGTGGTTTATGAAAGTAATTTTGCACAGGAGAGGAATGATCTATGGCACAAAATTAAAACATTGTCAAAGAATATCAATAAGTCTTGGATTGTCATTGGGGACTTTAATGCTGTTCTAAACAAAGAAGACAAAATGGGAGGAGTGCCTTTGAGGGTTAATCAACTTACAGAGTTTAACAACTGCATATCTGGTGCTGGACTGCTTGAACCAGTACACAATGGCCTGAAATATACATGGAGAAGTGGTGAAAACAAAAAAAAAATCTTGTAAGTTGGATAGAGTTTTAGTTAACTCTGAATGTATCATAACAATGCCTGATATCAAAGTGGAAATTCTTTCCACTTTCACAAGCGATCACAACCCGCTCCTTATTCAATTCTTGGATAGGAAAAATAACACAAAAGGAAAACCTTTTAGATATGTTAATGCTTGGCAATATATAGATGGGTATGATGATGTGATTAACTTTAATCTTTGCCAAATACAAGATGGATGTGCAGGTTATAAGGTTCTTCAATTGCTCAAATATGCTAAAAAATGTCTAAAGGAATGGAACAAAAGCAGGCCAAAAGAAACAGAGCTCATCAATCAATTACAGAATGATTGTGAAATGTATTTACAGCTGATAGATAATGGTGATAACTCTGAAGCAATTTGGAGACAATATCACAACACACAACATGAACTGAAAAAAGCTCTTGCAAATAAAGCTATTGAATTGAAACAAAAAGCTAAAGCTCAATGGTTAACTGAGGGGGATGATTGCACTAAATTCTTCTACACCAAAATGTCCATTCGTAGCCACATCAACAAGAACTCTCATTTGTTTGATCAGCAAGGGAATTACAGCACAAATCAACAAACACTTGAAACAGAAACTATTGAATACTTTACCAATCTGTATAATGGTGAAAGTGATACTAATTTACCTGTTATTCATTGCAGGCGAGTTGTGAACGCTTGTGGAAGGAGGATGTTGAGAAGCCAAGTTTTGTATGATGAAGTTTGGCAAGCCCTCCAATCCATTAGTGTAGACTCCAGCCCAGGACCAGATGGGGTAGGGGCTGGGTTCTTCAAAAAACACTGGGAGTACCTGAAAAATTATGTAACTCTAGCAATTCAGGAAGCATTTAGCACAGGGAAAATAATCAAAGAAATGAACCACACATTCATATGCCTAATTCCAAAAGTTGAAAATCCCACCAGACCGGAAGAAATCAGACCGATCGCTTGTTGCAATGTGCTATATAAAATTCTCAGCAAGGTGATATGCAACAGAATGAAACAAATTTTACTAGACATCATCTCAGAGTGTCAGAGTGCATTCATCAAAGGTAGACATATATCTGAGAACTCTTTGTTGGCACATGAACTTGTTAGAAATTTCAACAAACCTGGGGCTGATAAACTCTGTTTGAAAGTGGACCTTCACAAAGCATATGACAAAATAAATCGTAATTTCATAATCCATATGTTAAGAAGTATGGGTTTTCCTAACAAGTTTGTTAAGCTGATTAATGAATGTATATCCACAACTACTTTTTCTATTTTGATCAATGGAATCCCCAAGGGATTCATTGGATCCAACAGGGGGATTAGACAAGGAGATACGTTATCTCCTTACCTGTTTGCCGTAGCAATGGAGTACATTTTCTCTCCAGATGGAATTGTCGGAGCACAACAGACTAATTCAGACAGTGTACAATTTCCAACCTAAGATAAGCCACCTTTTATATGCTGATGACCTGATAATATGCATTAAATCGAATGAAAAGGCAGCTAGAACTATCAAGAATAACTTTCTTCTATTGGAAAAATTTGTTGGTCTAAAGGTGAGTGAGAACAAAACAAAGTGTTACTTTAACAAATTTTGTGCTAACAAAAATGTGATTTTGGAAATACTAGGGGTAACTGAAGGACCACTGCCTGTTAAATACTTGGGAGTTCCTTTGTCGTCTAACAAAATAACGGACACAGAGTGTGTTGAACTGACTAGTAAGATTAAAGATAAGTTACAAGGATGGAGTTCTAGAACTTTAACTTTGGCAGGTAGAATTGAGCTGGTGCATACTGTAATACACGCAAAAATTAACTTTTGGCTTCAAACATTCCAAATTCCAGCTGCATCTATTGATAAGATAGAAAAAGTTTGTGCTGATTTCATTTGGAGAGGTGGATATCACAAAATTAAAATGTCTGATTTATGTAGACCAAAGGAGGAAGGGGAAGTAGGCTTGAGAAACATTAGAGACATGCGAGAAGTTTTTACTCTCAAACAAGGTTGGAAAATAATCACCAGTAATAGCCTATGGGCTAGATGGATGAGACAAAGATATATAAAAGAAATTTTTTGGCACATGGCTGAGGATAATAATGCATCCCCAAACTGGAAGGCAATCCTTAGAATAAGAGACAAACTAGCTGCTAATTGCACATGTGAATTTGCTACAGGCAGAGAAACACATTTGTGGAAAGATCCTTGGATACTGGGTAAGTCAATGATTGATATTGTGGGGTGGAGCACTTACTCTACATATGGTTCACCTAATACTACTGTTGACTCTTTAATTGACAATAAAACCTGGAAGTGTGAACATTTGCCATGCAACAACGAAATAATTCAGAAAATTGCTGCAATGCCAATTTACACTGGTAGGGAAAACGATATTTGGGCTTGGAATAATTCTAATGGGAATTTTGAAATTAAAACAGCCTGGAACTCCATTCGAACTAGGCATGCAAAAAAAGAATGGAGTAAAACAATTTGGGATAAAGCCATTTGTCCTAAAAACTCTCTTACTGCATACAAAGCTATCATGCAAAGATTACCAATCAGAGACAGATTATACAAATGGGGGATTACAGAGGACAGACTCTGTGTTCTTTGTGGAGCTTCGGAGGAGTCACATGAACACTTGTTTTTTGCATGTGAATACTCAAAGACAATTGCGATGAACTGTAAAGTAGAAGTTAACCCACAAACACAGAAGTACGATCTAGAGGAAATCACAACATACCTGGCCAGGCACCCACACAACAATTGTTTGGTAACCAAATTGAAGAAGATGGCCGTCACATACGCTGTAGCAGCGATTTGGAGAGAGAGAAATTCACGAATTTTCAGAGCAAAGGAAAGTAATGCGAAGGTGGTTAGTAAACTTGCAATCACAGACATTATTTTAAGTAGAAGACGAATTAAAATCAGTAATCAAACCGAAAGCTCGGGACTTGAACTCAATGGATGGTCAGAAATGGATCTGAAGGATGTGTCGGCACGAATTCCAGGAACTAGTACAGTGGTGTTTGAGCCTCCATGATTTGTGGTGGAAAAGGAAGACGAAGGAGTTTTGCGGCGAAAGTGGTAGACAAAGGAGCTTTGTAAATGGAATGTTCTGGTTGTAACTAAATTGATTTGCGTATGAGCTGGCATGTTATAATGACTGATGTATGTTACAAAGGCCGTCGGCCTTATTGTATTCATCCCTTTTGGGCTAAAAGCCTAATAAAGTTTTAACCCAATTTCAAAAAAAAAAAAAATCCGAGTAAGGGTCATAGGTATTTATCATTTCAATCCAAATAAGGGGCCGTAGATATTTATCATTTCAATCCATGTTTTTAATTCATTTCAATGATTGATCCCGGATTTATTTGATGTACGTAACATCTAGGGTGAATTGTTGGGATTAATCGACACAACAAACAGTCATATATACTGAATGTGAATAACGAGTAAATTCACACAAGTAACATCGGTATACCCAACATATCAATCCAAGGCATCGACCAAAATCAATCCATCTATATAGTTCAATATAACATTAATTTACTAGTCATCACATATTGGGTTTAAACTAGTAATGAAATTTCGAATTTTAACTTAACTTTAAAATTTAAACTAACTATCAAATTAAATTATACTATTAATGCAAATTAACATAAATATGCAATTTAAGCTACCAAACATCAATAAATACAATCATATCATAACGTGATTTTAATTTAACTAATAATTGAATATTTTAGTTAAACTTGAGTGGGTTTAATCACTCATCTTCGGTTTCAAACGCATACGAAATCCAAATATAGACCCAAAATTAAACAGTTCCCAAATCCAACTAAACCAATTTCATGAAGACCGGAATTTTGATACGATTCCAACGGAGAAAATCGCATATCAACCTGAGTTTGTATGCAAAAGTTATCCATGTTAACGCAACTGAAAATAAAATAAAATAAAAATCAATGTGTCTACAAAATACCATTTCTTGCCACATCATCAACATCTAATCCCCCTCACTTCTTCGTACCGTAAACCCTCTACCGAAGAAACCCAAAGCATGCAAAAAAATCTCCACTAACGCACCTCTCCACGACCCTCCAGACCGCAATCCAATGCCACCACTGTGAAGCCCATCCATGACTCCACCTACGGCTAGAGACCAATCACCTCTGGTCGTCCCTTGGCCTCTAACATCCCTTAAAACCGCACGCCTACCAATGCAGATTCTGGAAATTTTAGATCCATACAACTATCATCACCCATATGGATTTGAAGATCTCGCAAAGATCTATAACATTGTAGTTGGAATTTCTTCGAATCGTTGCACGGATTGGAAGAAATTGATGGAGGAATGTGTGAAAGATTATACCCCAACTTGATTGATTTCATTATTAACCAATAAATAGAAAGACTCAATCTTGAAGATCAAATGTTTAAATAAGGTTTAGTTGGATGGAATATTTTAGACTGTTATAACGATGTTTTACACAACACTCGTTTAACCCAAGTAATTAGAATTTTGGAAATATAATAATAAGTATTTCCTAAGTATAGAAATGAATAGTCGTGAAAGAGAAAAGTAATTGGAAATGAATTCCGATAATAAATCGAAGATAATTTCTAAATATAGAAAATAAAAAAAGATGGGGTATGGAACGTTTTTTCAAATATCGTAAGAGGCTAAAGCGCTTTGGAAATATTAGGGTAGAGGTATTGAAAAGAATTCAGGAAATGATTTAATAAATGGAATATTAGAAAGGGCTTATGATTGTTTGATGTTTAGTCAATAATATTTCCAATTGTAAATTTGGATGGATGTTTGTTTGTCTTTGATAGTTAAACAATCGACTATTGAAGTTTTTGACCATCGTTGTCAATATGGAGAGACCAGTTGTATTTATTATCTGAAAACCACTCTGTATACACATATGCATTGTGAATTAGATTATACTAAAGATAACTGAAGATGGAGTAAAATGCAAGGGTCGTTCTGTTAATCCTAGGTACAAATTACCTAAGGTGGGTTGACGGAATAGTGCCTTCGATTTGTCCAATCCCAAGACAACTTGCATGGACGAATGTCAGACAGAGTAAGCCTAACCGATCATCTACATTGATCTCTCCAAATGTATTACGTTGGTAGCGGAGGAATTCGTTTCTCTTAGCTTTATACCCATGATATTTTTGGGGAAGTCAGTAAATAATTTTGGCAGGTTTGACGATGCGACATTCAAAGTAAATGAAGATGTGGCATGTCAAAAGATAATCTTGACCTCAAGCCTCACAAGTCACAACCAGGAAATGGTATAAAATCAGGTAGATTGCATGGCTAAGTGGGTCGCACCCAATTAGGATGTATTGTCACCTGATCTAGAGAAAATTCATTTACTTATTTATTATATCATTGCTCTATGCTTTCAGTAACGGTTGTTGATCACAACCGTTGGTGAAAATACATTCGGAACACTCAAGCGAAGTGAGTGACCGGTCATGTTTATCCTAGATTGCAAGATGATCTTGTTGAAACCAGTGTATTCCGCTTTAGAGATGCACGGTCGAAAGGTGGTCCCTTACCTTTCCAGTTGGAATCCATTCGCCAATAAGAGCCCGTGGTTTTGATTGTATGCTATGTATGTGGAGCATGAGATGTAAGCGTTCTGCTGGATTGTTATTTGCTTGATTTAGACACTTTTATAATATTAGAAAAATATTGATTTCAAAGAATATTATGGTTCATCGTAAGGTAAAAACCACTGTGTTTATGTGTGGATCAGTCTTATGATTATCCTTTCTTTTGAAAAGGATTTTTAAAAGTTAAACAAGTGGTTGGAGTTTACTCACATTGGTCCCATGACTGACCCAAAGTTTATTTTTTTTATTTTACCCTAAACTCTTGGGTGCCCAAATTTGTACGGGCTGTCAAGTAGTTCAGGTGTTTCTGAATATCCTTGGAGGAGCTTGGAGCAGGGGGCTTAATGTTAGATATATATATAGTTTATTCCGCTGTGTTGGATATGTAATGAACAAATTTTGTACTCAGAAAGTGTTGTGTATATACAGTCAAATTTGTATTTCAAAAGTTATGTTATAAAATATATTTTATTTGTTCCAATGTGAGATTCATGTTTACTCTGATGTTGTTGTATTTAGGTTCTTCTTCTTTAATTCTAATATTTCTTTCTATTTCTCACCCACTAACTTCTTTCTTTTAATGATCCGGTAAATTTATGGTGTTTGGTTAGTCGATATGGTATTTATATCGATAATCAGGTTCGGAAAAATGTCGGTTCGTTACAGGATTCCTCACATGTATTAAATGTTATTTAATTTAATATTATCATTATATGAACTGTTCTGAGTGTATGATTGATTTGGTTGATGATCTTGACTAAAAATTCAACGTTTGTTTTGTTCTAACCAGTGGGCAGTATTGGTTGAGTAATTGGCAGCATATGGCCTATAAATGAATCGTTTTATAAATATTGATTTACCGTCGGTGAATCGATAAGAATGAAGTTATAAAATTTATTTTATAATTGAAGATAGATTTTTAAATCTATTAATTTAAATAAAATTTTATAAAAAGGAAATTAATATATATTATTTAAGTTTATAAGCAATTATTAAATGGTTTTATTCAGCAAATATTATATTAATCAGATTTATAAGCAAACGAGTAGGGAGTAACCTAACGGTAAAAGCTAGATTAATTATTTCTAAGAAACAATTAAGTGGAATTATTTGAATTAATTATATTACTATTTAATTTAAAAGGGAGAACTAATTGGAATTATTTAACGATATAACCGTATTTTGAGTTAAGTCAGTCGTTTTAACTGGGATTGATTATTAAATTAGTTGTTCTCAATTAATCTAATGAAATAGTCTAACGAATATTTATTTTAATTGTAACCAGAATTTAAAAAGAAGTTCCTAGAGGTTGCGGGTTTGGATCCTATTACATGCGCTGCGCTTTCCCTAAAGCTTGGATCGGTTATCCCTGTGATACCTACTGAACCGAGTGGGAATTGATGCTCCTTGCTAGGCTAGAATTAATTGGGGATCCCATGTGGCAGACAATGGGTGACTACTACCCTCGATTTCATCAAGCAGTTTAAAAAATATATATTTATACTCAGTTAATGAGGGAGTAAATTATTAATTTAATTAATAATTTAAGTGATTACTTTTCTTAAATGACATCCATTTAAGTAAATAATTGATTTTGAAATGGAATTTAGTTGAATTTTGAAAGAGATTATGAACAAGTTTATATTAAACCCGAGTTTATAAATAAGGCTAACAAAAGGGATATGAAGTTAAAATGTTGGTTTTAAATTAACGTTACTTAATAGTGATATTAAGCGAAATGAACGGAATTGAAACAAGGTTTTCAAAACAGGAAATGGTTGAATGGATTGGAAGTAAAAAAATATGGATTGATAAGGAGTTAAGACAAGAGTTGAACCTAATTAGATATTGGTTGAGTTGAGTAATTTTTTGGGTGTTAATCTGTTGTTTGTTTCAGTCTTCGGGGTTGATACTCAGGGAGTTATTCGCTTACCAATTTACGGCTAGGAACTAATGAGTGTTGACATAACAGAGATAAAAAAGATTTGAGAATATAAAGTAGTATTTCCGAGGTAATGGAGATAAAAAAGAAATTTGGTGAAAATATAATGACATTTTCTAGATTTAAGGTATTAACGAGATGAGTTTGAGTAAGTTTATTCAAAAGGGGAAGTGTTAATTTTTGTTTTCGAGAAATAAAACAAAGAGATTTCATAACGATGTTTACGTGAAATTTGGTAAAACCAAAGTGGAGAATATATTAAGAAGTTATTACTACGTTTAAAAATATCGAAAGTTGTAGAAGTTTTGTAACACCCCACACTTTTCTACGCCCAAATTTTGACAAAAATCGAAACTCAAAAACATCCAAGCATGGCATGTAAATGTGGTACCTGCAATAAATAAGCATGAGCATAATCAAATTACGATGAGATAATGCACATCGGAAACAAAATAGGAAACTAGTATTAACTCAAGCAACTACCTTTTTCAAAGTAAGTCACTTTGCCAATACCGAGCATGAGAGAGAATGAGAATCGAAAGCCAAACTAAAACACTTGTGAGAACCTAATCTTCTCTAGAAAACTTGGGTGGTTGTAATGAGGGGGGTCAGAACAACAAGATTCTGGTGAACATTAAATGTACAGCACAAATTATAATACATAGATGTATCATGTTTGGTTCTACCCAAGATGTATGCCTGTCAAGTTTAGTGATTCCAACCTAACCTAGTAGATGTTTATGCATGACTCTACCACTCTTTCCAAGATGGTATTCTAAGATATAATACCGAGATAGAACGTTTACGCATATACCTAGGAAGCCCCTTTAAGTTGTAATCTAATCGATTATTAGACCGAGAAGTGAACCCCTAACTGCGTAGTTCTCACATACATATATACCTTTCTATCCAATTCCCCTTTATTGTTTCCTCCTCACTATTAATGATAGGTAGGGTGGATTCTCCCGATCAGTTAAGACCCTATGCGGACTTATTGTTCTACGAACTTATTGGTCACTTAATACCACTCGACAACTTGTTACACATTCTTACAAACTAGAGAGCACTAGCTACTGGCCCTACTAGTTAAGGCTTCTGTCATTCACGCATATATCCTTACCCCGTATAAGATGAGAGATGGTATTTTATCGCTCGCTATACCTCTAGCTGAACATTTTAGATATCCCCTTAGCCGCTTATTACTTCCCATAGGATAGTAGCCATTTCTGACGTTTTTAGTTTCCAAGTTTGGGCAGGAAATACATACGCATGTTGTTTAAGACCCCTATATTGAAGGACATATCCCCAAGTGAACTCTCTGATCCCTACCACTTAAGACCCAGGAGCAGACTATACACGAAGGTTATTAGGTTCATCCCCCATTAGCCCTTAATACCTCCCCTATTTGGATAAACTGGCTACATTATTATGCTCTTTCTATTTAGTCTCTCTCCACACGATTTATTATTGTCACGGGTTTTTATGGTTAATAATATTTTTCCATTATTAACCTACTAAGTGTTGGAGAATAGAGTTTTGATGACAACAACCTTATTTTAATTATCATTGATTATAAAATATATACTAACATCTCTATCTAGAATATATATATAGATATATGTAGGATTTGTATATAGGACGTAAATACTGAAGAATATACATTTTTAGAGATTCAAGAGATTCAGTATTCAGAGAAGATTCAAAACTCATGAGTATTCAAGTTATCAAGAGTTCAAGACAAATACAGTAATAGAGTCTAGGGTATATGTAAGACTTTGAATAGCGCTCCAGGTTCAAATTCAAATTCTGTTTTTTTTTCAAATTTCAAATTCTGTTTTTCAAAATTCAAATTCTATGTTTAAATGGTTTACTATCTTACTTCTGATTTAAAACATAAGTTTTAAAGTTTATAAGTTTATATATATAGTATGTTACTACCAAAATAAAGCATCTGGAACAGGCTAACGATGAAGGGGTGACGGATCACCACAAGCAGAAAGGAGTCTTTCGTCAACAAAGCCCGACACAAGAAAAAGCTAGCAGCATAAGAAAATATTTCGGGAGATATGCAACCGACACCATCATCAAAGTGAAAATCTCAAAATCTATACAAAAGAGAATACCGGCAGGGTAGTGCCGACACGATTGGTAAAAGGTCATCCTAGACCGGAAGCCAATGAAGGGAAAAACTAAAAATCCTACCAATCGGGACCTATAGGGATGAAGGAGCTACCGGTATTAACTCACTTAATACCAATACATAAGGAGACAAAAGAACCAAAGACACGAAGTTTAAAGCATATGAAGATTATCCGAAACCAATTTTTGAGACCTCCATCAGCTGGTTCCTGAGAAGACACTCTAATAAGCAACTAATAAAGCACCGAAAGCAACCTCCCGGAAAGGCAACTGTACACTCCGGAAGTCTACCGATAGGAAAACCGGAACCCCTAAAGAAAGACAAAGCTATCCACACTAATCTGCTTAGTGTCGATACCGACAGGGGTGGCTAACCCGACAACCTTCCACCTAATCACAACGACAAGCTCCATAAAGCGTCAACGGAAAAACCGAGAACCCATAACCGGAAGCCTACACCCGGAAGCATAGACCTTCCAAAATCTACTCGCGCCATCAGGCTCATCAACAATACAAAGAAGGCAGATATAATATTAGCCAAAAGCTCTAAAGACCAGGACCATCCCCCCTAGAGCTACATCAGACACCTCTAAGAGCCGATAGCAAAGCCTTCATAACCTAAAGAAAAGGCGGTCGAGAACCAGAACTTCTGAAACCAAATGGAAAAGTGGCCGTCAGGAGTACTGCTAGCTCAATAGAAAAAGGGCCCCCAATTTGTCTATAAATAAGACCCCAGGGGTCTCATTTTCTGGGTGATTTTCTGATTCCCATTCTTGTACTCTTTTTTCTGGAGTACACGCTAATTCCTAAATCAAATTAAGGATTTTGGTTGTAATACTTGTATATTCTAAATCAAAGATCAATAAAGAGAGGATCAATACTTAGAACATTTTCTTATGAGTCCCTTATGTGATTTGTTAATTAATGCCGATGTTATATGTGGTATGCTTTCTACACGCTTACAAGTTCTTTCCCAAGCTTAAACCCTTCCGCAATATCAATGCGAAACCCCCTTCCAACAAGCCATTCAGCCCTTACCGAGGGTTGTGCTTAAGAAACCCTTATCCCAAGATAATGGTTGGTTTTTGAGTCGCTAAAGCGTGATACTCACCCCCATTGAGGGAGCAGTAACTAATCTTTCGGATTTGAAACCTTGATACCTAGGAAACGGTAAACTAACTCAAACTAGTGAAAGCTAAACAAACCTATTTTTTCCCTTGGTCCACTTCCATAGACATATCTCCAGTGGTGACAAAAAATATCGTCAACATTTTGGCACTAGAAGGAGGGGTTGAACCTCCGACCCTATGGCTAAGCTTCCCTCATATCTAACTGTGTTGTTCCGTCCGAGGTTGGACTAGGCTTTGAAGAAGCAAGGCCATGGGTAATAGGTCCCAATGTGAGTCTTCTGGGTCTCAAATGGATATGTCAGACACTACTGACCCAAGAGTGATGGAAGAACAATGGTTGAGAACGGAAACTCTGTGAGTAATTAAACAGAAAAGGGAAGTAGAGAAATATGATTCTAGTTGTCGGAGCAACAACCCTTCCTACCTGAAAAAACCCTAACCTTTCCTCTAAACGATTCCACATCAAAGGATTATAACATCTTCTCTCCTATAAGAAAGGCTCTTCACAAACAAATCAAAGGAATGGTGTTCGAGAAAAAAACAACAGTTGATTTTAACCACTTCGCTTCCAAATGGTATGAAAGGGTAGATCTCCAACCCCATCCTTCCTTGGAAAGAGAAAAGAGGAGTGTCAATGGAGCAATAAGGTTCAGAAGAACCAAGTCTCCACAACAAGAAAGGAATTTTACACCAAGGCTACCTAAATGGTACTACTTAAATGGAAAATAACTATTTTCTAACCAGACACGAGCTCAATTATTGGCCATCTACAAAAAAGAATCCCAAATACAAAAGAAAATTAGGAAGGCCTTATTGTCACTACCACATGATGAATGGACATGAGAGTAACTACAGAAGGATTCTCGAAGGGATTATCATTAAGTTCTTCAATCAGAACCAACTACAGGAATTTGTAAAAGGATCAAAACTAAGTCCAATAAATTTTTTGAGGAAAAGGATTGCTTATATAATTCAGGGTATAAAAACCCTCTCAATAATCATGGTAACCAAAGATGGGTTCATCCACAAAGGGATAAATATCCTTGTCACCACCGAGTTGGCTAGGTCAAGGCACTCCCCGGAGGGGGGGTGGTGTGTAAGCCTTTCTTCGTGCCCAAATAAAAAAGGGCTAGGTTAAAGCATCAAAAGCATAAGCCTCCGAACCACATTGGAAACGATTGTGACGGAGCATCTAATTAGCACGTTCTGCCTCTGCTCGCAGAAGAGTATGCCCTGCCTCTACTATGAACCAAGCACGTTCTACCTCTGCTTAAAGAAAAGCACGTCCTACCTCTGATTATGTTCCACGTTACCTGCAGAAAGGAACGCAAACCTCGGTCATCGCCTACGATGTTCAAGATAGGGCACCCCTTGGAGGGGGTGGAGTGTAAGCCTCTATCACCACCTATGATGGCCAAGGTAGAGCATCGAAAGTGTAAGCCTTGGTTCTGTGTCTACGATGGTCCTGTTTAAGTTTCTATGACATTATCATCGCCTACAATGATCAGGATAAGACGCCTCTTGGAGGGAGGTCGGGTAAATCCTTGGGCCTTGCTTGTGGAAAAGCTAGCCAAGCGCACTGGATGCACAAGCCCAAAGAGTAGCCAACAAAGCACGTACGTCCTCTACTTTGACAATAAAAGCCCAGAGAGTGGCTCAAGAAGCACATACAACCTCTGCTTCATAAACCAAACCCAATGAGAGCAACGAAACACTAATACTAGAAGTGGAATTTTGGTCTTCAATCCTAAAATGCCCAAATAAGGGTTGGTTAGAGGCTTCTATTAAATACCAAAGTGGAATTCTAGTATTCAATCTTAAAATTCCCGAATAAGGGTTGGTTCGAGGCTTCTATTAAAAAGAAGAAGTGGAATTCTAGTCTTCAAACTTAAAATGCCCAAATAAGGGTTGGTTCGAGATTTCTATTAATGCCAGAAGTAGGATTCTGGTCTTCAATCTTTAAATACCCAAATCTAGGTCGATTCATGCCTCAATCAAGGCTGGAAAGGGATTTCTGGCCCTATCTTAAATAGTCGATTCTGGATTGGTTCGGAAATCTAGCCATGATCGAGGGAAGGTATTTGACTCTTTTGATAATCTGAATCTGTTGGGAACCAAATTTCCATTACTATCGGAAGCAGGTTCCAAATCCTAATACCCTAATTTGGGTAATGAAGCTCTAATCCTTGGGAAGGGATATATAATTAATATAATGGCTGAAGCTCGATTACCTAAAAGGTCCCCAAGTGAAAGCAGGAATCTACTATATTGCTCAGGGAAGATTCCTTAATCCATGCATTCGTTTAATTCGTTACTCACTATGCTATATATATGTGTGTGTGTGTGTGTGCAATGCACATCATCACACAACACTAGCATGCATGTTCGGGTGGAAGCCCAAACTTATGTCTAAAATTCCTTTTGATAAAACCCTGGGATAAGATTTTCTTTTCTTAGGAGAGGGGAGTCCCTAGAAATATCTATAACTCTAGAAAACTTTTGTTATCACAAAAAGTATAAGTAAACTCATTAATTATTTCATGCACACAATGCCATAATACTATGAGTTCCAGCAAAAGCGTGTCATGCGTCATGTGTGTCGTATGAATTAAACCAGGTGCATAAGATTTATATAAAATGGTACATCAAGATTCTGGAAAAAGAAAATGCCTTCTAGTCAAAGAAGATTACTACATATCGGTCAATACCCACATGACACACAAACATGTTTATATACTGTGATGTCATAAACTGTCCCGTACACATAACTACTATTTTTTTAAGGCCCAACATTTGAAACACTTAAGTGGAATGTTACATTTTGACACACAAAAGACTCGAGGCGGCCAAATTCGTTAGTCCAAGTCAGGATTCTGTAAAGAAAATTTTAGAGAGGCGTAACCAGCCTTTGTTATCTTCAGCTCAATCTCAAACTCGTCAATTCGATGGTAAAATTTTCTTATTTCCGCATCTTAGCAAGTAGAAGGGTTAACCTTTAACTAACATTATGGTTCGTGAATGGTCTTTTTTTCCTTGAGTTGGTTCTCCAAATAGGATAACTGTTCCTCAAGATTTCTATTGGTTTTCTTTTGTTGATAATACATCTTTTTCCATCCTGAGAGAGAAGCGTCATCAAAGATATCCTTACGACCAGAAATGGCCAAGGGTTCTCCCCTGAATTGCGAAGGAGGAGTCTAGAATTGATCCTTCTAATAACAGATAAAATGGTAAATAGAAATGTGTAAAACCTAACTGTCAAATAGTGGTACTAATGGTGTCATACATATCAAAGGAAAAACAACCACGTAAACTTAAATCAGACAAATACTGAATCATTTCAATGAACATACATGCCCGCACAATCATAGTAGCACAAATCCACTTTAGTACACATGTCATCCACATTATACATACAAGTGCAACATACTTGATCATAAATGTCATAAGAATTAAGCCACAAGTCAAGAAAAGATTACGAGTATGTTCTACGAAAACATCTAAACCTTTTTATTTTAGATAATTTCCCGCACATCTACACAACAAGCCTTCAAAAGTTTTCATCTGCCAAAAGCGATTGATACAAGACATTATTGTGATTCACTTCTTCGAGAAGGCAAAGGGCAGCCACGACACAAGTAAACTAGTTATTCACAAAATCATGAAGGAAAGAAACATTTTGAAAGCGAAAGCCATACCTGCGTAGTAGTAATAATAGGTTGGGCGAGGACTTCTTTACTCGTTGGATCCAAAGAGCCACCCTCTTTTAGAGGAATGGCAATTGAATCTGGGATTGATAGGGCGCTTAAAGAACCAGTGGTGGCCCCTTCAGCAATAGAAAGAAAATATCCGTTATCCATACCAGGCTCCTCTCGCTGACTTTCATTTCCTTCTGTCCCCTCGTCAGCAGTCAAGTCTTCCTCTTCTTCATCGTCGAAATCCTCAAGAAACTCCTCAATATACAAAAGAGACTCATGTTTTAGCTTATCCTTCACAAGGGCCTTACCCTCCCACTTAACTTGTTGAATTCTCTCCAAAACCATAGTCTTGGCGGAAGGGGGAGCCGAATTAAAGTCAATTTCCGGGAATTTCTTATAATTGTCAGAATAAGCGAGGATAAGGGCATCTTCGTTGTACTCCATCATGAAATCATGAAGACGGACCTTCAAAAAGTCAGATATCCTGTCACTAGTTTCATAAATTATCTGTTTGGCAGTGGAAAGTTTGTTGTTCATCCTATCCAATTCAGTAGCATGGTCAATCCCCATTTCCACTCTTAAGATTCTTAACCTATTTCGATAACACATCCCTGGAATCTTTCTCCACCT
Organism: Allium sativum; assembly: GCA_030737875.1. Classification (NCBI taxonomy): domain Eukaryota; kingdom Viridiplantae; phylum Streptophyta; class Magnoliopsida; order Asparagales; family Amaryllidaceae; genus Allium; species Allium sativum. The sequence goes on along the minus strand of CM060922.1, from coordinate 701,643,583 downwards.
TCAACAAAGTTGTTAATCTACCACATTCGTTATCACTTTCCATCTTCTCCTGCAACAAAGCATCAACTTTATCCTTCAATATCGTATTCTCCTCTCTAAGAGCTGTGACCTCAGCAGAAGATGAGGAGACCATTCCTCTAGATAAGAACTAGCTTTTCATGAACTAAGAAATAAAAGAGAGGATGGTTTGAGTTCCATATAACAATAACACAATATAAAAAGAGAGCAAGTAAGCTGATCCTTGATTTGTCGTTGATAAAAATCCTCGGAGTCCAAAAGCAAAGAAGAGTACAAAATATTGGTGACTTCGGGAGACGAGAGAGCGAGACCCACAAGCCTATCAAAATCCAGAGCCGACAGAGCAGAAGCAGGGAAAGTAGCTTGCTGAGAAGATGAAGGCATAAATGGGCTACGCCCCATAACATTTAGTTCCCTAGGAGGGACGGGTGATGCAGAATCACTCATAGTTTTGTCTCTTGGAGAAGTCTCAGAGGAAGAATCAATGAAAATACGCTTATCGGCATCGGAAGCAGCAGAGTCGAAAATGGTATGTGTTTCGGTCATGGTAGCCACATCTTCGAAAAAATGGACCATTTTGTCATGCCTCGGCTTTTTGGGTGATGGCTCCGTGGTGGAACCAACAAGCCTCTTTAAAACCTTAGCATTATATTGGGTAAAAGCATCGAGGGTAGAAGTGCTCTCAGAAGCTGCGAATCCTGAACAAAGAAAGCTATGTCAGAACATTTTCTCGTACTCTTTTCTCTGGAGTAAACCCAAATTCCTAAATCAAATTGGGGATTTTGGTTGTAATCACTTGTATATTCTAAATCAAATATCAATAAAGAGTGGATCAACACTTAGAACATTTTCTTATGAGTCTCTTATGTGATTTGTTAGTTAATGCCGATGTTATATGTGGTATGCTTTCTACATGCTTACAAGTTCTTTCCCAAGCATAAACCCTTCTGCAAAATTAGTGTGATACCCCTTTCCAACAAGCCACTCAACCCTTACCAAGGGTTGTGCTTAGGAAACCTTATCCCAAGATAACAGTTGGTTTTTGAGTCGCTTAAGCATGATACTCACCCCATTGAGGGAGGAGTAACTAATCTTTCGGGTTCGAAACCTTGATATCTAGGAAACGGTAAACTAACTCAAACTCATGAAAGCTAAACAAACCTATTTTTTTCCCTTAGGTCCACTTCTGTAGACCTCTCTCCGGTGTTGACGAAAAATATCGTTAATATAGTTATATACTTTTATAATTTTATATTTATATAGTTTTAAACCTTATAATTTTATAAATATGTTTATATAATTTATATTTATGTTTTCATATGATTTTATACTTTATAATACTCATTTATGTCACCATGTTTTAGTTCAAAAATTTCTAGAATTATATATATACATATAGTTAAACACTTGAAAATATTCAATATTCAAATTTTTAAATAACATATGTCGACATACAACTGTCACTTTTTCAATTTTGAAAGAAAGTGTCTTTTCACCATTTGTAACGTTCCACAAACGTTGCCACCTTTCAAATCTTATAAGTAGGTGCTGAATTCAAATTTTTTAACACCCCTTTTCATCCCTCCATTATTATTTCATTTTTTATTGATTTATACACTTATACTCTATCGATTTCTATTCTAATTACATAAAACTTCTTCTCTTCTCACTCTCTACTCATTACTCTATGAATTGAAGTGCCATTGAAGAGTTGTAGGGCTGTTGTAATCATTTGGGATTGTTTTGGAAAGGGTGTGTTCCTTATAGCCCTGAAATCAAAGAAAGTAATTGGTGTTAACCTTGCAGCCGTGAAATCAAGAGTGTTGGAATCGATGTTAACCTTGTAGCTGTGAAATCAAGGGTGTTTAGAGTGATATTAACCTTGTAGTTGTGAAATCAAGGGGATTGTACTTGGATATTGATATAGTAATAAAACTCTGTGCAATCCAGTGTTGCGTGGGACTGGACATAGGAGTAATCCGAACCAGTATAAAATACAGTGTGTTCTTGCCTTTTTTGCATTTTATTTTTGTTTATTTGTTTATTTGTTTTTTGATTCTGTGTCTGTGATCATCTCTGTGGTGTAAGATTCATATAGTAGAATATATAAGTTTTAGATTCTCTTAAATTCCTTGAAAATACTATTCACCCCCTCTAATGTTAGTTTTTCCTTAAGATGCGCATTCCCTAACAATTGGTATCAGAGCAAGGTTTTTCAAAAAGTTCATTATCTAAATTTTGAAAATATTAAATGGCAACCAACATTGGTAATTATAGTTCTTTTGTAGAGGGTTAGTCCACTGTTAGACCACAACTGTTTAATGGAAGTAATTATTCATACTGGGCATGTAGAATGAAAATATATTTACAATCAGTAGGATTAGACACATGGAATAGTACACAGAATGAGTTTGTTGAACCTACAACTAATTTTGCACAATGGACTAATGAACAAAAAGCTGCTGCACAAAGCAATTCTTAAGCCATGAAAGACTTATCGACATATAACTGACAGTTTTTCAAAATTATTCAAAATTTAAAATTAAATAACTGACTCATGTCCATTCAAAACCAACGAATTCCAGACCCTATTTAAACCTATTTATTCCAGAAAAAATCATTATATCATTCCTCCTTCCTCTCTATTCATTTTTTATCAAAACTATGACAAATCCAATTCATAACTTAAGTGAAAATCTTGAAGAGAATCTGAATTCCTTCAAGAACATCCTATCTATAGTACTCCAAAACCAACGTCATCTTGAACTAAGTCAAATCAAAATGGTAAAGCAATAAGAAAAGCACTTTGATGCCATCCATTGGCTAATCTCTTCTCTTTTCAGAGATGAAGAAAACAATCTCGCTAAGGCACCACCAACAAAAGAAGATGAAAATTGAGAAGTCGTCAACAAGGATCCAATCTTTGGAGAAGCTGGATAGGTATAAGTTCCACGAAACGTTTGATTGTTTAGTATGACTTGGTTGGTTTGATTTGTTTGAACTTATGTATTGCTTGGTTTAAATTTCTTGACTTGAAACATGTATATATTAAAACATATGTAAATACTACTTGGATTGGTTTGCTTTCTTGTATATATGACTTAAAACATATATAATTATGATATTTGGATTGATTTGTTTATATACTTAGTATAATATAAGCATAAATTTAGGGGAGTTATATATACTTTAGTATAGAATCAATTATATGATATGTATAGATAGATATAGGATTTAGAGAGGAGTACTTTTTGAATTTCTTTTTGATAAAGCCAAAGGGAGAGAAATCATAAAATATAAACTTAGTTTAAGTATAGTATATAAGATTCATATTTATAGGGGGGGTATTAGAAGGTTCGGCATCAACAGGTATGAATATTTTATAGACTATGTATGTTATCATCAAAAAGGGGGAGATTGTTGGAGAGTGGAGTTTTGATGACAACAACCTTATTTCAATTATTATTGATTATAAAATATATACTAAAATCTCTATCTAGAATATATATATATATACATATATGCAGGATTTGTATATAGGACTTAAATACTGAAGACTGTACAGTTTTAGAGATTCAAGAGATTCAGAATTCAGAGAAGATTCATGACTCTTGAGTTATCAAGTTATCAAGAGTTCAAGACAAATATAGTAATAGAGTCAAGTTTATATGTAAGACTCTGAATAGCACTCTAGGTTCAAATTCAAATTATGTTTTTTTTTCAAATTCTGATTTTCAAATTTCAAATTCTATTTTTCGAAATTCAAATTCTAAGTTTAAATAGTTTACTATCTTACTTCTGATTTCAAACATAAGTTTTAAAGTTTATAAGTTCATATATATATATATAGTTATATATATAGATATATGCTTTTATAGTTTTATATTTATATAGTTTTAAGCCTCATAATTTTATAAATATGTTTATAAAATTTATATTTATGTTTTCATATGATTTTGTACTTTATAATACTCATTTATATCACTATGTTTTAATTCAAGAACTTCCGGAATTATATATATAGTTGAACACTTGAAAATATTGAAAATTCAAATTTTTAAATAGCATATGTTGACATACAAATGTCACTTTTCAATTTTGAAAGGAAGTGTCTTTTCATTCCTGAAGTGTTGCAACCTTTCAAATCTTATAAATAGGGGTTGAATTTGAATTTTTTAACCATTCTTCTTCTCCATCTTCACACCTTTTCATTCCTCCATTATTATTTCATTTTTTTATATTGATTTATGCACTTCTATGCTGCCGATTTCTATTCTAATTACATAAAACTTCTTCTCTTCTCACTCTCTACTTATTACTCTCTAAATTGAAGTGCTATGAAAGAGTTATAAGGCTGTTGTAATCATTTGGGATTGTTTGGAAAATGGTGTGTTCCTTGTAGCCCTGAAATCAAGGAAAGTAATCGGTGTTAAACTTGTAGCCGTGAAATCAAGGGTGTTGGAATCGATGTTAACCTTGTAGTCGTGAAATAGGGTGTTTGGAGCGACGTAAACTTTGTAGCTGTGAAACCAAGGGGATTGCACTTGGATATTGATATAGTAATAAAACTCTACGCAATCCAGCGTTGCGTGGAACTGGACGTAGGAGTAATCCGAACCAGTATAAAATCCGGTTTGTTCTTTCCTTTTCTGCATCTTATTTTTGTTTATTTTTGTGTTTGTGTTTGATTTTGTGTCTGTGATCATCACTATGGTGTGTGATTTATATAGTAGATCATATAAGTTTTAGATTCTCTTAAATTCCTTGAAAACACTATTCACCCCCTCCCCCTCTAGTGTTAGTTTTGCCTTAAGATCTGCATTCTGCATTCCTTAACACCAAGTCCAACTCTATTTTTAATTATAAGTTCTATATTTATTAATATAAATAAAGAAGGTTATATCCCCCTTTTCCCTAGGATATTTATTTGATTTCTTCCCTAATTTGGACTTAGTATTCAAACGACAATCAATATCCATAATCCTCTTATGACACCCATTTTCTTTTATTTCTATTTTTATTTCCCTTTATGACCATAACTGTCATATTTTCCTAAGGCAACTATTTATCAGTCCCAAGGTATCTATTTGTTGTACCCCAACAGGCAATTTCTATTCTTATTCATTTATTTATTATTTATTTATTGGTTGACTGTTAAATATACATATATATATATATATGTACCAGGCCTCTTACATTAAGTTGACTATTTGTGGATGCTGGATTTGTCGGTTGGTTCCGGGCATACTTCTACCATAATTTAAACTTAACCTCGTGCCTTAGTACATTTTTATTTATGCATTAGACCCCTCACATTAAGCTAACTACCTATGTTTGCTGGATTTGTCGGTCGGTTCCGGGCAGGCTTATACCATAAGTTGAGCTTAATCTCGTGTCTAAATGCAGTTATAATTCAAATTTCCTAATTTGGGATGTACAACATTAATCCTAATAAATTTTAGGAATTATACGCATTATCCTATTATATTTATTTTCCCTAATCCACATTGGTTACAATTGTTATTTATTGATTTGCGGTCTTATTTATAGCAATTAACTGTATTGATTGCTACAAATGGTCACCACAAATATATTAATTCAATATGGATTATATTTACATATAATTCCATATTTGAACCGTATCCAAACATTCAACATTCCATACAATGCAGATTTTACCATTTTACGCTGATTTGGATGGATAATATGTAAATATTTATATTTATGTTTTTGTGCTGTCAACGTAGTTATTATCTTTAATTTTGTTATTATAAATTAAATGGCTTGATCAAGTAAACAACCAAACGTACCTTTTTGCATTCAACCTTTCCAAAAGGTTCCAATCTTACAAAAAGACTTTTAGCCGTAATCATTGTAAATTATGCCTACATAGCGGAAATGATATATTTCAAAATCACAAGAAATATATGTAAATATATGATTTGGAATATTTGATGCAAATTATGTGCAAATATATATATATTTATATTTATACGTACGTTTGTACCACTTTTCCCTTTTTGATCTTTTTATCATACCTCTTGTGATTTCAACATAATCCCTTTTTATGCAAAAGGAGGAAAATGGCACATTTACGGTAATCAAGCAAAAACTCAACAACATTAAATACAAATAGGCATATTTTTAATATTACAATCACATAATTTACCAATCATATATTTTTACCCAAATTCACATAATTTCATTATTCAACACTAAAGTAGAGATCTTGAATGTAATTACATCTAAATGGTGTTTAATATGACTGATTTCCAGATCTACAGTGCTTTACAACGATTGCAATATATTTTACAATAATTTCAATATATTTCATAACATAACTGTAGGAATATGTGTAAACAAATATAAGAATCCTACAATTAATATTATGCATAACTATAATATACAAATTACAAGTTTTAACAATTTTCATAATCAGATATGATGGGTGTCAACCCAACTACAACAATTTATTGAATAGGTCTAATAGATATAGCATAAAAATTGAGATCTATTACAAACGAGATAAATGTGTTATTACAAATGCATATATAAATTTCCTACTCACCTTATAACATCTAAATCCAAAGTTTGTACCTTTCAGGCCTACAATCCCAAATTTTTTATAAATCTTCAATTTATCTCGAAAGGGGAAAGTTCCAGATCTGTAGAGATGTAAGAAAATAGTAAGAGAGAGGATAATCTGATTTAGAGCGTCAATTTGCATTCTTTTGCATTAGATATGTTAATCCTCTCAATTTCATATGAATTGGATTCGATTTGTTATATAAGAATACTAGTTTGGAACCCGTACTTCGCACACGGGTAGGTAAGGGAGATTTAGGGTGAAGAAGAAGCAGCTTGGAGCTAGATTGCGTTGGTTTGTTGGTATGTAAAGGTTGACATAAAATGAATTGGCAGGTGTAATAATTATGTAAGCATAGGTCTGAGTTGATGGTGTGAGGAAGGAAAAGTTGTGAGCTATTGACATGATGAATTCATTGGTACAAAGGTAAAATAGTATTTGATCGTTGGTTCTATAATTAGAAATTGTTGCAAATTTGTAGTTATATGTTGTAGGTTAGAAGTGCCGTCGGGACGGTGGCAGACCGTAAAAGTAATGTGCGGTGTTTGTGCGTAACGTTAATGGTGTAGTTAAGCAACAAATTTTAGTGGGTTGTTTAAACGTAGACATCAGTTCAGCTGGAAATGCATTTGTGGCTTTATTCGGGTCTGTTAACCAGTCAGTTAATGGATTCATTGTGCACAACAACAACACATTCTGTACATGCCAGACCTTTAAGTCATCACATGAATCATGCTTTAGCCTTGGCACATACTAATATGTGTGCATCCATCTCAACTCTAGCGCCTGGACTGAATTACCCATCAACCATGCGCATAATGTTAGGATTGTCTCGCATGTTGTTAAGGAGGAATGATGGTTTGGAATTAATAGTCCCACATCATGGAATAAATTGAAGGAATTGAGTACAAATATGGGTTGGAAGGCACGTAACATCAGAGATTCCTTTTGTTATATGGGAGTTGTGCGCCAGTTCATATGCGTATAAGGAAGGAGGGCTTTGTTCCTACCGTCGTTACATAATAGTGGTATCGAATCCAGGTTCGAACTGGCCATGCAGGCAAGACAGTGCTTTCAAAAGATACTCGTAGGATGCGAGTCAAGGGGGAGACTGTTAGGATTGTCTCGCATGTTGTTGAAGAGGAATGATGATTTGAAATTAATAGTCCCCACATCATGGAATAAATTGAAGGAGTTGAGTACAAATATGGGTTGGTAGGCACGTAACATCAGGGATTCCTTTTGTTATATGAGAGTTGTGTGCCAGTTCATATGCGTACAAGGAAGGGGGGCATTGTTCCGGCCGTCGTTACAAAACACATAAGCCCAGTACATTTCACAGTAGCTCACTCGCCCCTTGTGCATGTAACGACCCGCAAATCCGTACCATTTGAGCTGACTAAATACGACTCACGTCCAAGCCAAATGGCACGAAAATAAGAATCATTAATAGAAAGAAGTTAGAGGATGAGAAATAGAAAGAAAGAATATTAGAATAGAAGAAAATAGATAGAAGATCAACTGAATGACACCATAGATTCTCACAATCGCAGCGGAACAAAATATAATATATAAAATCACTTTTGAAATACAAACTGGATTTGAACTTACATACATCATAAGAATACATCACATATACAATACAGCGGAAATAAACTCTAAATATCTAAATGTTGAAGCCTCCTGCTCCAAGCTCCTTCAGAAAATCTGTAAAATCTTGAACTATTGGACTGCCCGTACAAATTTGGGCACCCAAGAGTTTAGGAAAACCTAGAAAAATAAACTCTAGGTCAGTCATGGGACTGGTGTGAGTAAATGATTTTAAAACAAACTGATTCTGGTAAAGGATATCTCGTAAAACCACGCCGTAAAAACGGAACGGGTTTTTCCCTTATGATAATCCAAATCACCTTATTTAACTTTCAAAACATTTTGAAAGAAAAGATAATCGTAAGACCGATCCACACATAAATATGGATGGTTTTTACCTTACGATAATCCAAAGCATTTGGAAATCGTATATATCTTCTGATATTATTATAGTGTCTAAATATAAATAAATAACAATCTAGCGGAATGCTTGCATCTCACGCTCCACCTATATAGTATACAATCAAAACCGCGAGCGCTTATTGGATAATGGATTTCCAACTATGACAAGGTATGGAACCACCTGCCGATAGTGCATCTCTAGAGAGGAATACACTGGGTTCAACAAGAACGTCTTGCAACCCGGCCACACATGACCGACCACTCATTTCTCTTGAGTGTATCGAATATATTGTCACCTTATGGCTGCGCAACTACCGTTTCCTGGGAGATACAGAAATGAAAAGAGTTAACAAAACGAATATTATCTAGATGATGACAATACACCCTAATGGGAGCGACCCACATAGCCATGCTGCCTTCCCGATTTTTTGTCATTTTCCGATTGTGAGGCTTGAGGCTGAATTTACCTGTTGACAAACCATTTCTTTGAATGTCACATCGTCAATACCGTCAACCACTAGTTGACTACCCCAAAAATATATTATAGGCATAAAGCAAGAGAAATGAATTCCTCTGCCACCAACATAAATACATTTAAAGAGATCAACGTACGTGATTGGTTAGGCATACTCTGTCAGACATTCGTCCATACAAGTTGTCCTGGGATTGGACAAACCGAAGGCACTATCTTGTAAATATAAAAGTGAATTCTATTATTATATTTCTTTTTCATCATATAACAATTTTATTAAAATAGGCCAAGCCCATTTAAAATCAGTCCTTCTTTATTTCCGTAAACAATAGACTGGGCTCAATTCTAGTAGTCCATACCATATATAAATTAAATGATTAACTTAATAACATTTATATATGTTAAATAAGCCCAAAACCAATAGGCCCAGAATTCCCTTACCCATACCGGTTGCATACTGCGTGTTTACTCCAGGCACAAATTTGCCGTACTCCCTTGTCTCTCATTTCTCTTTATTTTCTGCAGCATGTTTCCCTCTGCTTTTCTTATTTCTTATGTCAATCTTTATCCACCACCCTTTCAGGTTGAACCAACGCCATCTGATTGGCCTTGCGCGTCTTCTCCTAACAAGATACTGCAACAAAACCCATCCATTGTTAAAAAAAATACAAGTGCCAATACAAGCCCCTTGCACACCTCTTCTTCTCAAATCCCTTAGGTTGTCATTTTTCAAGTGCACAGCATGCACATGTTCACGTGCACAGTTAGTCCATCTACCGGAGAGTCTCTGCAACTTCACTCTCACGACACGTTCACACTTCACACCCCTCTAACCACCGTCAAAGCCACTCATCCTCTTCTCCAAAAATTCCCTTTTCCCTCAAGTAACTGGTTTGGCGTGTCACACAAAATCCCTGCGTTGATGCAAACTCTAATGCTCACTCATCTGGTTTGTTCGATAACCAACGTATGTGCATGATGCGGATCTAAAATTCAGCTTACGAGTGTTATAAAGTCTTTAACAACGGGAAATAAAGGCATCCTGTTAGAAGAAATGAACCATCGCCTCTTTATTATCACTAAATTATGTACTACAGTTATATACCCAACATTATATCAAAGAAAAATGGACCGTGCATTCTATCAGTCCATACAAGTATGTATAAATGCTTCTTCTCTTATTAGTTTCTCTCCATTCTTCTTATTTCCCTTTCTGTCTCCACGTTATTCTTCTTTGCACTGTTTTAGTTACTCTTATTTGCACTGTTTTTTTGTTACTCTTATTTGCATTGTTAACACTAAGAGTCTCTCCTGGCCAATCATTTTGTCCGCAATAGTAGATTTAACGATACCCACTATATCAAACATTAGTGAACTAATCCTAAGTCCTGCGCCCCTAATCATATTTTGAAAGCTTTAGCCATTTTTAGGTGATGGTAGAAAACATTGTGCTTCTGTTGCATTTATGTACTAAAATATCCTTAATAACTTTTAATGATTAAAAGTTAATGCAATGTCTAACCGCATATATCAATATCGAAATTTATTCTTTTGATCTATACTACCTTCTCTCATGTTTTCTGCTTCTCTTTATTCATTTCTTCCTGTTACTTTTCTTTGCACCTAGTCCTTGCCGATATCCATTAATTAGATCCATGTTTGATCACTTAAACACGCTCAGGATCAGATGCTAGCTTCTCAAAAGCTTCAGAAACCCCTTTAATCATGAAATTCAAACCATTATGGGTTACCGCCCATGTACACAGTGGTGTACACACTTCCCCCATGCACGTGCACGCACCCTTAGGTCATCAGCAAACCGCCGCACCTCCCCAGACATACCGCAGCTCCCCTTCAGATCATCGTCGACAACTCCTCCGAGCCCCAGAGTCTTTCTTCCCTAAAACCATCACTCAGCTCCATTATCAGCGAAACCCATCCCTCCGGGTCACCACAAAACCAGTCTCTCCCCATCACCTCCGAACACCGGAAATGTCTGCACCTCCTCCAATCCCTTCTCCGACCTCCAGAGCTCCTCCACGACAAGCCTTTCCCCATTCGATCTACCACCCCTCACGTAATACCCAGTTAAAACCCGTACCCAAAATAAACACTCCAAACCTAATTCCAAACTTCCCGATCAACCTCGACCATCAGAGACCACAAACTTCGTTCATATATTCTCCTACACTCAACACAGCTACCCTGTGAACAGTTTCGAATAACATTGTCCAAACTCCAGAATTTCATTGATTAACTTAAAACCATAAAATAGACTTAACTCGAGGTTATTAGCACTAAAAGTCTGGGTTTCTAATTTAAAACTCATGGCTTTATTACGGCAACACCTTTATATGCCTGAATATACATTTCGTGAGGATCTAAACTTTGGTTTAATAAAACTATCCTGCTGTATTTTATAAATATATGAAATTATATATTTATTTTTAAGTGAAACTATTTTTACAATAAGCTATACTAAATTTTGAACCTCTTCTATGTTGACCCGTGATCCTTAATTGTACTAAGTTTTGAGTTACGGGATATCTTGTGTTTAATGCAATTGTTTGTCACAGAAACAGGGCCTTATTTTATGACTATAGACTCATGTTTATCTTTCCAGATTCCTTGGTTATTCGTTTTAGATGAAACTAATCAAATACATACAGATGCATGTATCTATATGCATCATCCCATATATCAGTTAGGAACAGATTGGAAAAGAATAAGTTTACTCATTAATAGTTTGCTTACTGTTCTGTGTATTCATATTTTAGTCTTTTGTTCTCTAGATTTTTAGATTAATAGTCCAGTATCTACACATTCATATACACATTACATATACACATGTATGACTAATAAACAAGGGGGTTCACTTACTTGTTTTAACTTGATCATTGTTTTATTATGTTTCCAGATTCAAGTTTATTCTGACGATCATAAGTTATTTCAGTTTTTGTAAGAAGGTTGAATCGTCTTCACTATAACATATTAAAAGTAGATGTGCCACTATATATGTATTTATCACCATATAGGTTAATCTAAAATAGATTTTCATGGTTTAAAAGAAGAGTTTACTTGCTATATTTACTTACTGTCTCTGTTTTCACATACCTGTATAAATCAAAGGTAACAGAGTGCCAAGTTCATCATAAAATTCAAGTCTGGTATTATAACTGACCTCGTATAAGCAAGCAAACATTAAATAATCAAATACTTATCTAAACTGGAAGGTTTAAGTGAGTTTTATCTGCCTATGTTATAACAGTCACATGTATTTCAGTTTTAACTTTTCAGTTTGAATTCATAAACCCATTCATATATACATTAATGCGTCCAAATCAATAACCAAGGGAAAGGGGAAGATTTACTCACAAATATTAGTATCTCTAATCCTAAGACTTGCGGCTGCTTTTCAATGAACTAGTTCGAATGTTTTGGTTATTTCCAGTTTCCATCTTAAGCTTGTTAACCATGGTTCTATTCCAGTTTCACGCAGATATGTGTGTGCTAAGTGAAGGTGTATATGCTTGTATTTATATCTAAAAGGAAATATATAAAATGTAATCTACTGACAGATTTTCCGGGGTGTAAAATCTATTGCATACAGGCTAGCAAGGAGATATCATGTCAAGGCAAATCATACTTCTATTTTACAGTCCTTTAAGTGCACGGCCATGTGCACAACAATGGTCTAAAAGCTCGGCTCTGGGTAGGAGAAAGGTATGGAACAGTGAAAATGGCGACAGCAGCATGTGTTGATGTCCGTCCATGTACCATGATGTTAAAATTCAAGTTTTTTCTTAAGTCATTCATGGTAGGGTACTAACCTTAGGCTATTGATAGGGTAATGTGTTAGGCTGTCATATTATTTGATGGAACCGTATGTGCTTAAGTAGGTATGCATGGTGTAGTTTGTTTCTAGTATTTGAAAAGGGAAAATCTATATTGTTTTAGCTGCATATTTATTGAATAGGTGTACACAGCTTTTGGTTATTCCTAAAATGATTTTTCTTTCCAGTCTTCATAACAGGACAGTTTTAGGCATAAATGCACATGTATTTCCAGGCTAGCTATACATAATATGTACACAAGCTAAATGCAAATTGGCTTTCAAAAAACTAGGCTATTAAATTTGTTAGGTACGGCGTAGGCTGCTTAAAATTTAGAATAGCATGTGTTAGAGCATGGTGCGTGTCCAGGCTATGAAAATGTCATGTACAACATTCGATTTGAACAAATAATTATCCCATTCAAATCAGTTTAAATGTTATGTTCTTTAATAAATTTGTGTGTGAGGTCATTAAGATTTTAATTTAAATTACCCGATATAAATCCTAGCTTGATACAAACTTAATTAAGATTTTAGATGTAAACACAATGTTAAACATCATGCATAAATAACCAAGTTAAAATATACACATAATATTCTTGTTAATTATTGTACCAATTTCCTTTGATATATACAAACTAATATTATCTATATTTCCAATAATATTCAGTATAATATTATTTAACAACAAAAAGATCTATGATTATAGTTTAAATAAAATTAACCGAAAAATCCGGGACATTACAGTGCACGAACAACAACCCCTCCTCCATTGAGCATGTACATTACATTCATTTGTTTTGGCTAGCATATGTTGTTGAGAAATACTCATTCACAACAGCAAGCTCGGCCTTTGTGCATAATAGCAAACTGCCTTGACTTAGCATGAAAGATTAGAATCCTTTGTCCTGACTTACATATGAAACTGAGACATGGTGCATTGCTATCACAACTTCTTGTTATGCTCCTTCATGGTTTGTATGTTGTAGGAAGAATGTATATCACAAATCCCGCACACGCATAATAAACAACATATTAGTATTACAGCAGCCTCTCGATGACCCAACATTTGATGTTTACTGCCTATGCAACATTAATTCTTCTTTCATTGTTGCAATATTTTATTATGTAAAGACATTTTTCGTCTCATTCTCTTTTACTAATCATCAAGATGATGATGTCACATTAATGTAATAAATTAACTCTATCAAATGTGTATATGGTTTTAATAATATGAATACATCTTAAGATACAACGCAAACTGTTATATTGTTACAATTCTTAGGGTGTGTTTGGCGCAAGTGAAAGCGGAGAATTGTAGTTAGTGGAGAATGTGTTTGGTGCTTTAAGCAGAGCATTTAAACGGAGAATTTAAGCGGACCATTTTATTTTTGTTTTGTAATTTAATTAATTTATGGTTAGTTAATTTATTATTTGTTTTTAATAAATAATATGTATCAATAATCTACACAAATAAATAAATAAATTGAAAAATTGTAAGTTACTCCAATTCAGTTTCTCCGTTATGTAGAGTACCTCGATACGATTGCAACGCAAAAAACAGCGTCTCAAACGGATCTCACTTGTATAAGTTATTAATTTTTGAAATTTATAAAAGTTTAAATTTATTAATTAAAATTCATAATGCACGCTTAGCAGCTCAAATTGGAGTTATTGGGGAAACGGTCCAAAATAGGTCGTTGCTTACAAACGGTACGTTTTGGACCGTCGAACAGCCCCTTATTCTCATGCACGTTACATCTTATGTCTGGACCATTATTGGTAGGAAACCTATTCGTTTTTCCATAAATGTTGACTTGTCTGTCTATAAGAAATAAAATTTAAAACTTTACTGTATTTCACATGAAGGATACAATTCTGGAAAAACAGATATTTCGATTCTATAATCTAATATTTAAACATACGGACTATTGTCCATCTGACGTTGCTACTCTCCACTTCTCTCTTCTGTGTAATACTGCAAGATCCGTAGGGATTGGTAGTATAATAGTGTTGTTAGTTCTCAAATTTTCCACAACGTTTTCTCATGTTATTGCCGGAGGAACTGACATTCCATTCAACAATGGATATGGGTGGAAAATGATACTTTGAACATAAGTATATGTAGTAACACTTATTTATAAGAAACAAATATCTGGAAAGAAGTACAATATACTTTTGGAAAACAAAATTGGTTCTGCTCATACATTTGGGAACATAGCAAATGACTGTTAATCAACTTCATATACTTGCGAGATCGAAGGCTATGATTTTGTTTTACACTACATGAGTGACTCATCGCTGCAGTTCACTAACCGAAAAAAGCTTTAATACTCTCTATGTTGGCAACGTTTCATATTGGACATGCCTTTGGTAAACTATAACATGACTATACACAGGTTTCATATTGCTCACATTACCTAAGAAATTGGGATCATCGATATCTTGAGTAAAGCCATAATACATGTCTATCATTGCAACATGAAGCGGCGTTTTTCTTTTAAGTTAGTGACTCCTGTAGGGTTAACTTTGAATAACACAGTTTGCAATATCATAATTTGAAGTGTAATTTATAAGTCACAATTTGAATAATAAATTTAATATGAAGCAACAGTTTATTAATAATAAAAAAGCTACATTTTTGTACCAAATCAACCTCCAAATATCAGTAGGATGGACCAGATAAATTTGCATCTCACCCATCACAACTATTGCAGTACCTCTTTTATATATGATATGCTTCCAAATTCCAATAGCATATTTTGAAAATCCACACAAATGAAATCATAATAGGAAAATACGGGCTGGTTGTATTGGTTGAAACAAAAGATGAAAAAATTCCTTAACTCCTGCATATCAATAAAAGAACATCAAAAACCATGTGTCAGTACTGAAATTTTGCAACAGCAAATGCATGATCATACGCCATTGTTTCAATATAGAAATGTATCAACCCATAAATATGAAACAATGCCAACTTCAGACTGTCAATGGAAAGAGTGAACTGTCTGCAAAGATAGCAAATGTGTTAATGAATGAAAATAACTGGCAGCATAAGAGATTTTTTTGTTAAAAAATAATAATTTCCATATCATGTAAGGAGTTTCAAAATTGTAGAAAAACTTTAAATCAAAGAACTTCAAACAGTATATAACAAAATAAAATATCATGCAACATATGATCGCCAAATTCATTATTCTAGTTTGCGTGTAAGTTATAATATCAAAGATACTATATTGCTGATAAAGATAAGAATAGCTCCAATGAAGTCTCTTGTCAGGAAGAGGAAAGAAATCTATCAATAAAATACCACCGACCGCTATATACATATTATTCCAATATAAGATACCCTCTTTTTTTTTAAAAGAAGTTTTTGGACTAATTTCCTGAAGCATCCAAAACAGCTTTCCGAAATAATGAGCACTAATGCACCAAAAAAGAAACCTGTCCGTATTTTATCCAAAATTTATTATATTATATTTTTTTTCTTGCAATTTACTGCAAATCGTGCAAAATAAGCATTGAAATTGTGAAATTTGAAAACTAATAAATTTCGTTAAATCATATATAGTCATATTTATTCAAATTTTGCCTTCACTCCTTGTGTTTTATTTTTGAAGACTGTCAACACTATTTGAGCCTCAAAAATGCTATTATGACAAAAAAACACTAGAGACTTTATTTTAGGAGGGGCCACATGCTAAATTACCACGATACCCCCCTTGAATTCCACTACTCCCCCTAAATTACACTATTCTGGCATTTTAACAAAAAATTGTTTTTGTCACGGTTGCAAACCAAAGTAAGCATGACCACTCTCTAGCCGCCCAATAGAAAAATTAAATGTACAAAAAAAGAAGTAAATTGGAATATACAGTTATCTTTATGTTGATATTAGTTTTGTTGATGATTCTGTAGACTTTTAGTTGCACTTGAGGTATGGTAAAATAGAGATATATTGACAACCCATCTCAATAAACATAAATTTCAATCAGTGAGAAATTAAGGCATGTAAATTAACATCGTTTTAAATTACTTCCTAGATGGTGTTGATGCCAAATAGCATTAACATCTACATTGGTCATTCTGTTGTATCACATTATGGCTATTCAAACCGAAGTTGGTCGAAAAATTCTTTATGACAGTTATATAAAAGAGTAGAAAAGGAACAATGCCAGGCATAATCTGCTTGCATGCTATCAAAAACATATCCAGGCAAAAGGATATTAAATATAAGACCGTATCGATAGTAATAATAACAAATAGTACCAATAAAGTTGATTTCATTTCAGTTTAGAAAATATCATTAAATTAAGTTTATAATAACATGAAAATAATGTCCAATCTAATGAAGCGTATGGAAAAAATATGTCATTGTTTAATACACAAAGCACGTAGTAGAAAATTTAAAAACCATGACCAAGCATAGACCAACCAAATTATACATTAGATAGAAAATGTTTTCTGTCTCATTAGTTAAAAATACCGTATTTAGATTTATGTTTGGGCTATGCAATAAAATATGTTTGGTATTCTACATAGTAACAAAATGAGCATAGTTAAGAATTTGAGTAAAATGCATAGGATTACACTCAACTAAATATCAACAATTAATATCATCATAAAAATACATAAATTTTATCAGGAACATCAGAGAGTCAACACGGTATTAAAAGTTAAAAAGTAATGCTTTTATATGTTTTATCATATGTAAATATTACAAGGGTAAAATTACAATACCATTTTTTTTTTCATATTTTCAATAAATAGTGTGATAAAGGCTCGGTCTTTAACGCTATAGGGTAGTAATAGTTTTTTGAGCTTCAACTAAGTCATTGTATATTTGATAAGGTTTAATATACTCAATGTAACAGCATGACTGCCAAAATGAAATAATTATGTATACTGGGTAGCATTTAAAATGTAATATTATCATGTAAGTTTAGTCCAACAACAAATACTGAATTTAAATATTATGTCGATGGTGCTATGATATCATGTAACCCCCAAAGTTGTACATTATAGGCTTATACATGTGGCTAATTTCCCGTTGATAGTCGTCACTAAAGCAGGGTAATTTTCGCACATAAGATAATCTCTATATATGCTCCTAATGCTTTTCCGATGGATCCATTGCTGGAAGTTGTATATTATTCCATGTTGATAGAATGTCTTCGTGTCTTACCTAAAATGAATCCATTTTTGTATTATAAAAGTGAAATGGATAGTAATAAAGTATATATACCACAGGAAGGAAGATTATTTGTGTCTGGATATATCATCTTATAAAATACAAAAAATAATTATTATTTTTTAGATGCAAGTAATATATCGACAATTAGGATTGCTTAGCTGACGTGATATAATCAGAGAGTATCAAAAATTCGTGGTTCCTGCAACAGTCAGCTAAGCAACATGAATACAACATGACCTTAAGGAAAACTCCCCTGCTAGCGTGGATATAATGTAGGTTCAATTTTGTATGGAAATTGTCGGACAATTATGCATCTTTAGGCCACAATTTGTAAAGAACATAATGATTATGAGAAACAGTTGATACAATCGCATTTACTTTGTGTATAAGATTTTAACACCAAAGATGATGTATTGACAATGAAGATGAGAATAACTATAATGAAATTTCGTCCGTGAAGAGGAGAGATAATATATATGTATATACATATATCAAAAAAATACCACCAAGCACTATATACATATTACTCCAATATAAAATGCTTTATTTTGTTTTAAGTTCTGGACCATTTACCTAAGTCTCAGACACTATACCTGCGTTGAGATGGAGCAACCATTTTAACTTTTTGTTGAGTAGATGCCAACACCAAACTGACCAATCTTACCAAAATATCAATCATACCCACATCTACATAATAAGTACGTGGGTTATGGACTACAGCTGTGTTATAACTGTACAAACTGTTCACGGTTTCTAATTACAAATTAAACCATGGCAAGTTCAAAATTATAACATGCTTTATATGTTAATTTAATCCCAAATTCTTTTGTCCATCATTTAACTATGTCTTTCATCAGTTTAATACTTGTCACCTTAGTACTCTTCTGATTCTCCTTCTTGTAGATGTTTTTAACTATATGTCTTTCATGCATAAACCCCATCTTTAATTTTCTATTTTTAACTATACATTACCATTTACATGAGCAAAGATAAAAGTGAAAAAATTCATATAAATGGAAATAAACACGTGATTTCAATTTTTTATTTTAGTACGTCTAAAAAGCATAATAATCATCGAAGATAACCGCTTTTATCTTTTTCAAATAGAAAGGAAATGATCTTTTTAGCAGTAAACAGCCAAACAATATTTTCTTGGACAAACATAGTTCTAAACATTCAGATATATATATATATACACACACACATCATTTTATTTAATATTTAAATTGAAATTGTGTTATTTATAGTTGAAAAGCCATGATAAAATCTCCCCAAATCCAACTAATATAAGTAATTGCACATTAGTTAATTTGTCAATCACAATCATGAAACACACAGGTATTCAAATGACACATAGATATCTACTACCACTACCACAGTGGTAAAGAAAAGATAAAATGAGTAGAACTTTATATAGGTGTGATACAGAGGTTTTTTTTACCTAATAGGAAAGAGGCATGCCACCCTGTTCAATGCTGCTTTTTGATAATCTATAAATCTAAACATATTGTTTTGTAATACATTAAAATTCTCTGACACTGAACATCCTTACTATATAAATTCAAATTTTTTTCTTAATTAAACCGGTAGGCAATTAGAAAATAATAATCACATTCAGATAGACTTTGATATACATTTTCAAAAACAACACAAAGTATATTAAAAACTATAGAATTAAGTGGAAGATGCAGAAAATGTGCTTACTTAACATTATTAGTCAATAGTTGCAGATATAAAAATCATCCAGTCAACGTCTAGCACAAAATTTAGTAAATGTATCCTTTAATTAAATGCAACAGTACAGATGACATGTTTCAGAAGGCCGGTATTGTAAGAATAGTCTTGTCGTTTGGTTCTTCTTATAGTACATATTTCAGAGTAATAACATATTTGAAAACTCGCACGACTATTTTTGGAAATCGGTAGAAAAATAGATTTATTAGACATTAAAAGGGATAAAAGGGGAAATTGAACGTTTAAATAGAAGGGTGCTACTATTCACACCCCAGTTTATACTTCCGGCCACCTTCTTAAATTTAATACAAATGATTACTTATTATATTCTTCCGGCCACCATATATTATTCTTTCACTCATTTATTCACCATCGTACTTCTCTTAAGAAAAACATGTACTTTTCTACCATTTCAAACTCTAAACGCTAACAAAAGCACGTATTCTTTTGTGTCTAATAGAGATGGAAGATGAAGATAGAAAAGTGGTTAGATGCTTGATTTTTATTGTTTTCCATTATTTTATAGAATACGTTGTTAGGTTTTCTTTAATAGTTAGGGTTTTCCATTGTGTTTAGGATAATTTTTCCGATCCGTTGGAAATTTCAAGTTTGGGGGACATTAAATTTGACGACGTTGTAATAGAGAATGACAATGTAAATTTTGACTTGTAGGGTTTTTATCCGAATAACTTACGTATCTTTTTTTTACAAATTGATACATTTTCTTTTTGTTGTTGTTTGATAAATGAAGCATTTGAATGATAATAATTTGGACGATAAACATGATGGTTGTGATAATATGATGCAAGATGTTCAATCAAACGACTCAAAAGACATAAATGTTGATTTGACAAATCATTTTACAGCCGATGAAGTAAGTACTTATTTATAAAAAATAAAATTGCTAATATGGTTATGAAAATGGATTATGTTAATTTTTTCTTGAAATATTTGATTTTAGGTATTTGATTTGCAGAGTACACTCATGTAAGGTTGGAAATAAGCATTCGTGTAGAGGAAGGAGCTGGTGGCCTTTGCATTTTTTGGCCAATAATTTAGATGGTGGCCAACAGAGGAAATTTGAAATAGTTGGGGTGCTTTTAGTTTTGGTGGCCAAAAGTGTAAATAGGGGTGTGAATAGCAGCACCCTAAATAAAATAGAATTTAGGAGATATTAAGATCGTTTTCGCTAGGATAAATAGTACAAGTAGGGAACAGAGGGAAACAAATAATTGTCGAAGAAGATAAAAATTTGAGCAAATTACCTGCAGTCGTTGAAGAATCCTAATGTTGATGCAAATTCAGTGACTTGAACCAAGCGGTTTCCAATGAAGCGGTGAGCAAGGAAGCAGCGATGTCGACCTACGGCAGAAAACGAAGGAGTTAAAAGGCTTTGTGGCAATAGCAGCTGAAGTTAGAATCTTGGATGAGTAATAGTTGATAGATGCGAACAAAGGAAGAAGTGGGAAGGAATTAAGGGGTAAAGGAGATGGTTTAGAAGGAAGGGGAAGAGTTGAAAGTCAGATAGGAAGAGGGAAACCACAAATTGTCGGATTGGATGAAAACGAAGGTCTAAAAAAATGAATAAAGAGGGGGAAGAAGCCTGATGGTTTCAATTTAGGGGTAGTTAGGGATAAAGTAATATAGGAGGAAAAATCCGGAGAAATTAGCGTGATGTGAGTTATTTCGAAAGCCGCTCGTCATTCCGTATTATGAAAACCAAACGCAAAACAAATTGTTCCACATCATCATATCCTTTATTCTATTTTGTATTATAGATAATAGATATTTTAGGTTAGGTTTGGAGAAAGAGGAAAACGGCGGAGCACAGATATGTGTGGAAAAGAATGAGGCCTACCCCTTTATCTATAGGGGTGGAATTGACCTAGAACCGTTGGATTTGTTTTAATTTATATCCGTTCATGCGTTTTATATATAATATAAATTAAGCCTATAAGACCTAGCCGTCATTGGGCGTTCTAACACCCAGTGGGTCGACCGTAGCGCTAGGGTCGACCACCTAGGCGTTAAAACGTCCAGTCGGGATGGTCAAATAACGTAATATATATATATATATAGATTTATTTATTTTCCATCCATTTTCGTATTTCGTCCGTAACCTTTTTATACAGACTCCGCTTGTGAACTCCAAACATGAAAATTAACCAGAATTCTAAGACGAACGCATCGGTTAAAGTTTCATGGCCAAATTCCATTATTTTACAGAAATTCCTATTTTTCAAATTCTAATAATTAATTTATATTGCTAAAATTCTGGGTTGTTACATTTTTCCCTCCTTAAAAGGAATTCGTCCCAAAATTCTAGCACTTATAGTCCTATTCTGCACAACTAATTTGTATGCATCCATTTTGCAACCATGTGTATGTGCATGGTGTACATAATGCAATTCAACCATAAAATTATGCATGCAAGATGATTCTATTCGGATCCTCCTATATGTCTGCAATTTTTTTTTTGAAATATTCTTAAAAACATGATGTGAAGCATCTTAAATATACTGGCAGTTCTATATGAATGCAAATTTTGAAAACTCTTTTTCATCTAATAACCCTCACATAACTATGAATAGAAGTGTGAAGTAATCAATTTTGCATCCAAACCCTACCATCCAAGATGTTACGCAATCTAATCGTTTCATATTTAATTTCTCTTATATAGGAAAAAGGAAATCAAAGCGAAGTATTTTAACATTTTTCCCGCTTACAATTTTTCCATTTCCCGTTTAAAGTGAAATCTTCACCTCAGTTACCGAAAATATTACAAAAATTTCCATATGTAGACTGTAAAGGAGGCTTAAAACAAGCTCTAAAACGTAAAACGAGTTAATTAACAACTCGCATGCATCGTTGATAAGTATGGAAACAATGTTTCCAAGACTAAAACAGCCTTTTCCTTGTTATCGTTAACGTTTGTATCGTATCATCGGTCCTATTGCACCGCTAAAACATGCACACAAAACATCTATAAATCTTCCTTACGCTTTTCATGTGACCAAAAATCGAATTTTTTTATAAAAATAAATTTCCGCTTAAAACTTATAATGTTTATTTTGAAAATTTCGTTTCAAAACCATTTCACTTTCCTATAAAATAAGAAAATGATTAATTTTTTTTTCAAACAACATTTTCGAAAAGCTTCAAAATGTATTTTGCGGACGATTTAAGTCACATGTTGGCGAAGAAGGAAGTCAGTCGCGTAAAAATACGAAAACTGAAATCACACAAAAGAACAAAATAAATTTTAGTTTTAATAAGAAATAGGGATTTATTTATTCATATACATGTGACGTAGAACCAGTCATTTACTAAAATTTATCCAACACAAAATTCTATTCTTTCCAACTCTAGGACAAATGATAGTTTATGAACGAGATTTCATTTAAATAAATATGCGTGAATGGCACAAAAATTTTAAACATATAAATCTCACTAACCAAAGTCATGCGATTTTTCATTACTAGCTATTAAAAACACAACAACTACAACAAAGATAAAGAAAAATGCCGGAAAGCGAAACACACAATACCGCATGCACAGAGCATGCACTAACAATAACGACGACGACTACTACTGCCCACTGTAGGTTGGTCTACCTCCGCGACTAGAGCCTGATCAATTACCACGCCTATGCCAAGAGCGTAGTACAGCGGAGATGCAACCAATCTCATGCGCATGTCAGCGCTGCTCGTTGCGAACCTCTCGGAGCTCGGCCTGCATAGCGCGAATGGCAGTGAGCTCTGGTCACTCATGACCAGGCTGCTAGGGCTGCTGGGGTTGTTGAGATGGAGTGGGTGTTGCAGGGACAGAAGCATCGGCAACTGGATGGCCATCTTTCAGAGAGTGGCACAGCTAATGGCGGTCGGTGCCTTCCTCACTGGTGTCTCTCTAGAAAGTCACACTTGGAAGTGTCGAAAGACACAGGTAAGAAGATGACTATAAGGAAAATGACTCCGTGGGGTGCCGACGAAGGGCTCATTAAGATGGATCATAAGTGCACGTGCCTAATTACGGCTATGCCGTCAAGGATAGCATAGGTGGCGCAATGAATAGAAGGATAATTCTGCTCCAAATTTCCCGTCTTTGGAATGATGTTGTGTTGTATGTTGTGCACAACTACATGGGCGATGGGTCGTACATTGGCGGTGGTCCAGGCTCCGAGCTCTCCAAGGAAGATACGCTGAAGGATATGTGGGTCCTCCATCTCAATAGCATCAAGCTCGGCTTCGACTACCGAGATAACCAAAATATGAGCCAAGTTGGCGTCAGTGAAATAGATGTAGGTGCCCATGACCTCAGATCTAATGATGCAGGACTCATCATCGATGTCGACATCCATTTGAGCATCAAACAGACAGACACAGTGCGGATACAGGTCGCGCTAAAAAATGTCGAAGCGCATGATCAGTGTTAGGCCTGCGGCGACAAAAAGCTCCTCCAAACCAAATGCGGCGAAATCGGCAAACTTCACAGGTTGATCAATTTGGAACTCATAACTGACCGTGGCTAAGTACTGCTTAATCTTCGCCTCATCGCGATCTAACCAAGCGGCTTCTTGAGGCGTGAGACTGGGGTGTTGGTTGCGAGGTACCACGGAAGAATTGGCGAACTGGGCAAGAGAAGTTGCAAATCTGGAGTATAATTGGGTAGAGACCTGCACGAGAAGTATTTTGGCGTAATTAGGGGCAAAACGGAGTGGGGGTTTCTCAGATTGGAGCTTGGAAAGGAAGAGGGTTTGGGTTTTTGGTGGAATTGGGGTTAGGGGAGAAGGAGTTAGCTGAACGGTATATTTATATTGTTTCAGCCGATTCGGGTCTGGTATAGGCAGCGCAAATAAGGGGGAAGCGGTCGACCTAGCCATAGGAGGGCAGTCGACCACACTTCCTTAAAAATGCGCTATTTGAACCTCGGCCCAACGCCCCATATAAAATATATAAAATTAAAAATAAAATTGTCATTACGTCGAAACAACATCTACTTCCAACTGAGTTCTCGTATCGACTTCCACCACTTGTCGAGTTAAGAATTTTAATTTTCCAACGCTTTTTTCCCCTGCCTCCAAAAGATTTGTGACCACCGAATCGAACGAACTTAAAATAAGGAATCAGTTAGAAATCCGAAATAAAATTTAAAACAGATTTTCCCCTTACTAGCCGACACCAACTAAACGATTCAAAACTAAATACCCCAAAATAGGGGTAAAGGATTTTCTTAGCCTCTCCAAAGTTTTTTTTTAATCTTTTTTCCAAATATGGAATTTATTATATACTTGTAACATCCTAGATTTTTCGGCCATTTAAAATATAATATTTAAACCAGTTTATATATTATATTGGAATTTTAATGGATTTTAATCGAATTTATTTATTTAAGTCGGAGTTCGAACATATATATATTAAAAACGAGCTCGAAACGACGCGATAGTTCGTAATTTTCGATTTGAACTTTGACTAAATATACAGGATACGATATAAGACGGAATTCTATGAAACAAGAAACGCTTGAACCAATTTGATGATATTTTTCTAAGGGAAGAGAAAAATCGAGATTTCAGCTTATTGAATTCAAGTTACATCCATTCAAATTTCTAAATGGTCGCTATAAAATCATTTTTTTATTTATAACGATTTATTTATTTATATTAAACGATTTTTATATAAATGGAATATTATTTAAAATCAGAATTTTTAATGCCAAGTTTGAATACTATAATAAATGAAATTGAAGTTGTTGTTTTAGTAAATACAATGACATTTATTTATTTATTTTCGTTAAATTTAGTTGTTTGAATTTAGTGTATATGTATATATTCATTAACGTTTCCACTTGTTCGAGCAAAACGAATGAGGAACCTGAATACATTATACATGTCCAACCAAACAAAAACGTATAATATGAGAAACCGGAACCAAACATGCATTATAAGGATGTCACAGGAGTATGAAAACTGAAAACGTGTATAATATAAAAACTGGAAAGTGATCAAATACAAGAAGACAACATATATTTATATATTTGTTGTACGAATGCAAAACAAAATTTGTATTCATATTATTGGTTATACACAACACAAAGAAAAGGAAACAATTCAGGATATTATCTTGTACAATACAAATCCTCGAATACAAAACACAAAGAAAAGAAATCAACATTTGTAAATCAACTTCTTCATGCCTCTTTTTCCCGAACCAGTGAATCCGAGTTGTCCCCATCGGGTTTGATCTGCGAAAGGAAAAAAGAACAGTTAAAACATAAAGATTTTTACGTACACAGAAATGTACAGCTGAAAATAAAACCAACAGCATAAGTATATATTTAAAATATCAATCCCATACAGAGAATCAAACAACTATCGTATATAACTAGCAATGTGTAAACAATAAAAAATTTCATCCTACTCGAGATACAAACTCATCTACATATTGATTATTATGGAAACAAAATATCACAGAACTAATTAATTGGCACTTACACTATAAACCACTTCGGTAATTCATTCACAAAAAAAAGTAAGTTAAGAATGGTAGTAAGTATCTTCATCTTGTTAACACCTCATGGTCCAAAAGGAATACAATTCTACCAGATATGAGAAAACAATAGACAATTCATAGAAGTAAAACAGGTTTGTGTATATATTATACAGCAAATCTGAAACAGCTATAGAAATTAAAGAACAAGGGAAAGAACAGCTCGAAAACAGTACATGTACAACTAAGCAGAACTGATGTGTATACCAAATCTTTATCGAACAGTTAAGTCACATGTATGTACAGTAATTCTCTGATGCAAAATTCACTATTTACATATATTTAAAATGGAAATAAAATCTATATTTCAGTTTTGAAATCTCTGATTGATGTTAACTATACATAGCCTCACAACTACCTAACCTATACAAAGTTCGATCAGTAATCTATGTGAACTGATCAACAGTATTGACAATACTATACAAAATCCAACAAAATCTCATTTACAACCCATCACGAAATCTATACAGTTCTCATCACGTACGAAAAATCTAAAAACCAATGGCCTAAGCTAGAACTTATACTGATAGACGTTGATCTAATCTAAACCAAACCACCACTATAAATATAGTGGTGCTTCAACAATACCAAAACCAATTTGAACAACACAACAAACCAGAAACAACCCCATTCGAAACCAGATAGAAGAAAAATAAATCACAAACAAAATATACTGAAATTCGAAATCGAATTAAAACACTTAGCTGTGTTTTGCACGGTCTTCATTTCGAGGTGCTTCGGGTGATTTTCTGGTGAACGGTTTGACACTGATGACTAGGGTTCCAATAGCAGCTTCAAGTTTGTTGATTTATGGTTCTGTAAAGGCTCGGTGGTTGTTTGGCAACATGGTGGTGGCACGCGGGGGTTCGGAGGATCGGAAGCGAGGGAAGCTCGAGAGGGTAGCGGAGAGAAGCGGTTGCGTCGGAGACCAACTCCGATTTACTGGTGAAAAAAAAGGGGTTAGAGATTTGATTTGTTTCGGCTGTGAAGAGAATAGTGGAGGCGGTGGAAATGAAATACGGTGGTAATGGTTTAAATGGAGAAGCGGGTAGTGGGGTTCGGCCCAAACGATAAAGCTAATGGCCCAATTTTTTTCTTCTTATATAAATCCATGTTTAAAATCTAATTATAATATAAATTTGTTTATGTGATTCTTGCACATACGATATCAGATTTACACACGGTCAGTTGCGTTGGGACCCTAAAGACAAGAACTTCAAGATATAAAGGGTTTGGTAAGGGTCAGAAGCAACTGGGAATTCTAGTAAAATCAAATGTTAGTTTAATTTGACTAAAACAGATTGTTTATCGACAAATTCAAATCAAAGGTGAGTTAAACTCACTCAGCTCTCCCCATTTATATTTTATATAAATTGGGTTTTTATTTTGCGTGTTCTGATTGTTAGTGGTTGACTGTTTTCTAGTTATATATATATTTATTGTTGATGCAGTAAATGAAATTAAACGGTCGTTTAATTTCAGTAAAACACCAATCGTGTTGATTTGACCCAAATAAAGTAATTTCCCTTGATTGATCATGTTTATAAACGTGTTTGAAATTGTTTGAATTGTGTGAATGATCTGTTAATTGATTGATGATCGTTATAGAGTCAAACAAAAAGGGATGATTGATTATTGTTGATTGTTGAATCTTATTTCAACATTTGTTCTGATAATAACCAATGGGTAGTATGGTTGGGTAATTGGCATCACCTGGCCTATAAATCAATCGATATACATTTTATCGACAGTGAATCGAAAATATTGAAGTTATAATTATATTTTTGATTTAAAATAGATTTGAAAACTGTTTAAGAAGGAAATAAATATTTAGTATTTATTTAGTAAAATTTATAAGTAATTATGAATTTTTTTTATAAAACAATTTCTTATGTTGATAAGAATTATAAACAAATAAGCAAGTAATAACTTAGTGGTTGAATACTTGATTAATCGCGTCGAATGAACAGTTAAATAAAGTTATTAATAATATTTTAAATAATTTAAAAAGTAAATTAACTGGAATGGGTTGGAGGAGCAATCGTGTTTTGAATTGACCGAGTCAATTGTGTTAACTAAGATGGGTTTTATAATTAGTTTGTTGATAAACTAAATAAATTCATTTAACAAATGGTTGTTTGAATTCTAAGAAGATTTTAAAGAGATTTTATTATTTATCTTTGTAAATAAAACTGATTTTGTAATAATAAATGAAAAAGTAAATTATTTGTTTTAGTTTAATTAATTACTTCTAAAATGAGATATATTCAAGTAAGTAATTATTTTGGAGATATAAAGGGGTTTAGGTTAAATCTGAGATGTATAAACATAGTTATAAAGGGAATGTGAAATTAAAGCATTGTTTTGAATTGGGAATACGTGAGAATGAAATTAAGTTAAGGTAGTTGAAAAGGGATTTCGCAAAAGAAAAGGGATTGAAATCGAGCGTGGTAAACAAAGCTGAAAATAGGATTTTGTAATGATAATCCAGTTTAAACCAAATTATTTTAAATAAGTCGACAGTAATAAAAAAAATGTTTAGTAAGAAAATAATTAAAGACTTCCAAAAAGGGTAAGGAGGACTATAAGGCTATATTTTAAATAAACAAGATAAGTGGGATGTGTTTTGATATTAAATTGAATATTGGTTCTTGAATTACAACTCGTATTTATCTGAAGGTAAGAATGTTGTTGATCAAGGTCTAAGAGGTAATTAAAATACCCCAACTTGAATGGCTTCGGGACTATCCAAGGGTAATACTAGTTGGTAATGGCAAGCATGTATGTTAAGATTTCCAAAGTAGTGGAAATGATATGAGATGATATTTTACCTAGCAATGGAATTGAAAGGATAAATTTTAAAAGCTAAGTGATGCCGAGTACCAGACCGGTGAATCTACTTCTATGATTTCATGGATGTTTACTTGATAGTTAAATAACCGACTATCAAGACTGACCTTTACGATTGTTGGTATGGGAAGACCGGGATCGAATATATATTCGAAAACCATCCTGACCAACAAATACGAAAATATAGAAGATCAGGCGACAATCGAGATGGAGCATGTGAAGACCATAGATCTTCATAAAGCGGAAGAACCACTTAAAAATCTCTGATTCGACCCGGAGATATACTGGGGTTCTGTCGTGGTTGAAATCTGTGGATTTGCAAGGACTATCGCTACTGATCCATGGGGTGGTTCCTATATTGGAGGCAGTAGGAGAGTACCTTCGGTTCATCCTGTTCCTGGATGACTTGTATGGACGAATGTCTGACAAAGTATTGCCAATGGACCACGTACGTTGATTTCTTCAAACATGTCATAGTTGGGTAGCTCCCAACTAGGGTATTTTTGGGGACGTCAATTAGTGATATCCATAGGATCTGACGATGTGGAATTCAAAGTAAAGGATGGATAAATGTTCTAGAAGTAAATTCTAGCCTCAAGCCTCACAACCGGGAAATGACAAAAATCGGGCAGGCAGCATGGCTATGTGGGTCGCTCCCATTAGGGTGTATAATCACCTATCTAGAGAAAATCCATTTCATTCTTAATCTATTTCGATGTTTTCCCTTTCGGGAAACGGTAGTTTGAGCCCAACCGTTGGTGATATACATTCGATACACTCAAGCGAAACGAGTGGTCGGTCATGTGAGGGCCGGGTTGCAAGACGTTCTTGTTGAACCCAGTGTATTCGCCTCTAGAGATACACGATCGGCAGGTGGTCCCATACCATGTCATAATTGGAATCCAATCTCCAATAGCCCACGGTTTTGTTTGAATGTATATACGTGGAGCGTGAGATGCAAGCGTTCCACTAGATTGATATTTACTTGTATTTAGACACTATTATAATATCTGAAAAGATATTGATTTCGAAACTGTTTTGGGTTATCATAAGGTAAAAACCATCTGTGTTTTTGTGTGGATTTGGTCTTACGATTATCCTTTTCTTTCGAAAGGATTTTAACTTTAAATTCAAGTTGTGTGATACCCTTAATGCTGTGCGAGTTTTTCTCACTCTGGTTCACCAGACTGACCGGGTGTTTTGTAAATGCTCGGGTTAGCCCGGGGTGTACAGGTTCAGGTTATCAGGTACTGAGAAGTCCAGGGACGAGCTGGAGATGTTCAGACATATGATTACTATTCCGCTGTGTGATTGTATACGAGGACAGATTATTACAACTGTCCAGAGATGTTGATGTACTCTGATACTGTAAGTATTTTTAAAAGCTCTCAATAAAGATTTATTTCTGTATTATATTTTGTTCCACTGCGATGTGAGACTCTGTGGTGTGTTGATACTTCTTCTTCTATTCTAACTTTCTTTCTTTTCTTATCTCACCCTCTAATTTATTTCTATCAAACGTTCCAGTGTTTTCGGTGGTTGGAAGGTTGACATAAGATACGATAAAGGTATTTATGTCGATTTTCGGGACCGAAAATTCCTGGGTCGTTACAGTGGTATCAAAGCTGGTTGCTTAATTGGTACGGATGATGGGGGGTTCTCGCTTTGCGTTAGGTGGCGAACGGGAGACTCTTACCTCTACATCTCCTGACAATGTGGGTTGATCGAGTCGCGAGGCTGGCCGTAAAAGCAGTTCTGAGGTACCTATGTAAGCCACGGGGGGAGGTTAGCCCTCTGACTTGGGGGAGGTGAGGATGGTTGAAAAGCCTACTCGAATTCCCGGGCCATTACAGTGGTATCAGAGCTATTGGTTGAGTAGTAACCTTGGCTCTGTGGCATAACTCAATAGAGATGGGGTTAGTAATACCCTAGATTGAGTTTGATGTATATATATGAGAGTGTATTTGTAAGATTTTATATACAAATGTTTTGTATTATGTTACTTGGCCGGTTCAAGTGTTGAGAAGCATGGAACTGGCGAATTATACAATATTGTTTTATAAAAAGGGGTAAATGAAATAATTTTACCCAAGGTATATTTTTTTATAGAAAAGAGAAATAATTTTCTATATTATAGTAATGTGAATTGTTTGTTTGTTCTGGTTAATTTAATTTGAATTGAATCATAGAATAAAGTTGAACTGATTAGGAATCAATTCGTAAATTGAATCAGATATGAGAAGTGAAACTGAATCTAGTTAAGTAAAATCAAGTTAAGAATGAACTCAAATGAAATGAACTTGAATAAATTGGGATTTGAAAATTAAATGGATTAATAATAGGAATTAATATGATATTAATCGATGGAAATCAATGGATGTTTAACCAAAGCAGAAGCAAATGAGATATTGAATATTAATTGAAATTAACCAATTGGGTTAATAAGGAATTATATGGATGGCAAGAAATAAACCCCGGCGTAGTGAATTGGAAATAAGATTGGTAGTGGAAACAAAATTATTTAACCCAGATTATTATTTGCATTATAAGTGGAGTCAGTGTAGAGTCCTGAAGACCGTAGAGATAATTTGGTTATACAGACTGCAAATGCAGACGATGAACGGTTACTTGATACGCCTTGGAAATTGGAATTTGAGTTGGAATGCCCGACAAATAGGTAAATCTTAATATTATGGGTTAAGCAATTTATTTTATACCCTGAGTGGGTTGCCATTTGTATTTTGGATTTTATTTTCGAAGAAGTTGAGGCCTAGAGTGGTAGTATAGTCGTACCGATCGAGCCATGCAGAGGAGGTGCTGGCAAAATTTTAGAAAATTTTGTAGAGTTCAAATTTATTTTGAAATTAATGCAAAGGTAATGATTTTAAAATAATATGGTTCGGAATATTCTTCTTACTTGGCAATTTCGAGGACGAAATTATTTTAAGGGGGGAAGAATGTAACGTCCCAGATTTTTCGGCCATTTAAAATATAATATTTAAATCAGTTTATATATTATATTGGAATTATAATGGATTTTAATCGAATTTATTTATTTAAGACGGAGTTCGAATATATATATATATTAAAAATGAGCTCGAAACGACGCGGTAGTTCGTAATTTTCAATTTGAAATTTGACTAAATATACTGGATCCGATATAAGACAGAATTATGTGAAACAAGAAACGTTTGAACCGATTTGATGATATTTTTCTAAGGGAAGAGAAAAATCGGGAATTCAGCTTATTGATTTCAAGTTACGTCCAATTCAAATTTCTAAGTGGTCGCTATGAAATCATTTTTTTATTTATAATGATTTATTTATTTATAGTAAACGATTTTTATATAAATGGAATATTATTTAAAATCAGAATTTTTAATGTCAAGTTTGAATACTATACTAAATGAAATTGAAGTTGTTGTTTTAGTAAATACAATGACATTTATTTATTTATTCTCGTTAAATTTAGTTGTTTGAATTTAGTGTATATGTATATATTCATTAACGTTTCCACTTGTTCGGGCAAAACGAATGAGGAACCTGAATACATTATACATGTCCAACCAAACAAAAACGTATAATATGAGAAACCGGAACCAAACATGCATTATAAGGATGTCACAGGAGTATGAAAACTGAAAACGTGTATAATATAAAAACTGGAAAGTGATCAAATACAAGAAGACAACATATATTTATATTTTTGTTGTACAAATGCAAAAAAAAAATTTGTATTCATATTATTGGTTATACACAACACAAAGAAAAGGAAACAATTCAGGATATTATCTTGTACAATACAAATCCTCGAATAAAAAACACAAAGAAAAGAAATCAACATTTGTAAATCAACTTCTTCATGCCCCTTTTTCCCGAACCAGTGAATCCGAGTTGTCCCCATCGGGTTTGATCTGTGGAAGGAAAAAAGAAAAAGAAGAAAAAAAAGAACAGTTAAAACAGAAAGATTTTTACATACACAGAAATGTACAGCTAAAAGTAAAACCAACAGCATAGGTATATATTTAAAATATCAATCCCATACAGAGAATCAAACAACTATCGTATATAACTAGCAATGTGTAAACAATAAATTTTTTCATCCTATTTGAGATGCAAACTCATCTACATATTGATTATTATGGAAACAATATATCACAGAACTCATTAATTGGCACTTACACTATAAACCACTTTAGTAATTCATTCACAAAAAAAGTAATTTAAGAATGGTAATAAGTATCTTCATCTTGTTAACACCTCATGGTCCAAAAGGAATACAATTCTACCAGATATGAGAAAACAATAGACAATTCACAGAAGTAAAACAGGTTTGTGTATATATTATACAGCAAATCTGAAACAGCTATAGAAATTAAAGAACAAGGGAAAGAACAGCTCGAAAACAGTACATGTACAACTAAGAAGAACTGATGTGTATACTAAATCTTTATCGAACAGTTAAGTCACATGTATGTACAGTAATTCTCTGATGCAAAATTCACTGTTTACATATATTTAAAATGGAAATGAAATCTATATTTCAGTTTCAAAATCTCTGATTGATGTTAACTATACATAGCCTCACAACTACCTAACCTATACAAAGTTCGATCAGTAATCTATGTGAACTGATCAACAGTATTGACAATACTATACAAAATCTAACAAAATCTCGTTTACAACCCATCACGAAATCTATACAGTTCTCATTACGTACGAAAAATCTGAAAACCAATGGCCTAAGCTAGAGCCTATACTGATAGACGTTGATCTAATCTAAACCAAACCACCACTATAAATACAGTGGTGCTTCAACCATACCAGAACCATTTCGAACAACACAACAAACCAGAAACAACCCCATTCGAAACCAGATAGAAGAAAAAAATCACAAACAAAATATACTGAAATTCGAAATCGAATTAAAACACTTAGCTGTGTTTTGCACGGTCTTCATTTCGAGGTGCTTCAGATGATTTTCTGGTGAACGGTTTGACGCTGAAGACTAGGGTTCCAATAGCAGCTTCAAGATTGTTGATTTGTGGTTCTGTAAAGGCTCGGTGGTTGTTTGGCAACATGGTGGTGGCACGCTGGAGTTCGGAGGATTGGAAGCGAGGGAAGCTCGAGAGGGTAGCGAAGAGAAGCGGTTGCGTCGGAGACCAACTCCGATTTACTGGTGGAAAAAAAGGGGTTAAGGATTTGATTTGTTTCGGCTGTGAAGAAAATAGTGGAGGCGGTGGAAATGAAATACGGTGGTAAGGGTTTAAATGGAGAAGCGGGTAGTGGGGTTCGGCCCAAACGATAAAGGTAATGGCCCAATTTTTTTAATAATATAAATCCATGTTTAAAATCTAATTATAATATAAATTTGTTTATGTGATTCTTGCACATACGATATCAGATTTACGCACGGTCAGTTGCGTTAGGACCCTAAAGACAAGAACTTCAAGATATAAAGGGTTTGGTAAGGGTCAGAAGCAACTGGGAATTCTAGTAAAATCAAACGTCAGTTTAATTTGACTAAACAGATTGTTTATCGACAAATTCAAATCAAAGGTGAGTTAAACTCACTCAGCTCTCCCCATTTATATTTTATATAAATTGGGTTTTTATTTTGCGTGTTCTGATTGTTAATGGTTGACTGTTTGCTAGTTATATATATATTTATTGTTGATTCAATAAATGAAATTAAATGGTCGTTTAATTTCAGTAAAACACCAATCGTGTTGATTTGACCCAAATAAAGTAATTTCCCTTGATTGGTCACGTTTATAAACGTGTTTGAAATTGTTTGAATTGTGTGAATGATCTGTTAATTGATTGATGATCGTTATAGAAATTATCAGTCAAACAAAAAGGGATGATTGATTATTGTTGATTGTTGAATCTTATTTCAACATTTGTTCTGATAATAACCAATGGGTAGTATGGTTGGGTAATGGCATCACTTGGCCTATAAATCAATCGATATAGATTTTATCGACAGTGAATCGAAAATATTGAAGTTATAAATATATTTTTGATTTAAAATAGATTTGAAAACTTTTTAAGAAGGAAATAAATATTAAGTAGTTATTTAGTAAAATTTATAAGTAATTATAATTTTTTTTTATAAAACAATTTCTTATGTTGATAGGAATTATAAACAAATAAGCAAGTAATAACTTAGTGGTTAAATACTTGATTAATCCCGTCGAATGAACAATTAAATAAAGTTATTAATTATATTTTAATTAATTTAAAAAGGAAATTAACTGGAATGGTTGGAGGAGCAATTGTGTTTTGAATTGACCGAGTCGATTGTGTTAACTAAGTTTGGTTTCATAATTAGTTTGTTGATAAACTAAATAAATTCATTTAACAAATGGTTGTTTGAATTCTTAGAAGATTTTAAAGAGATTTTATTATTTATCTTTGTAAATAAAACTGATTTTGTAATAATAAATGAAATAGTAAATTATTTGTTTTAATTTAATTAATTACTTCTTAAATGAGATATATTTAAGCAAGTAATTATTTTGGAGATATAAAGGGGTTTAGGTTAAATCTGAGATGTATAAACATAGTTATAAAGGGAATGTGAAATTAAAGCGTTGTTTTGAATTGGGAATACGTGAGAATGAAATTAAGTTAAGGGAATTGAAAAGGGATTTCCCGAAAGAAAGGAGATTGGAAAAGGGATTGAAATCGAGAGTGGTAAACAAAGTTGAAAATAGGATTTTGTAATGATAATCCAGTTTAAGCCAAAGTTATTTTAAATAAGTCGAGAGTAATAAAAGAAATGTTTAGTAAGCAAATAATTAAAGACTTCCAAAAAGGGTAAGGAGGACAATAAGGCTATATTTTAAATAAACAAGATAAGTGGGATGTGTTTTGATATTAAATTGAATATTGGTTCTTGAATTACAACTCGTATTTATCTGAAGGTAAGAACGTTGTTGATCAAGGTCTGAGAGGTAATTAAAATACCCCAACTTGAACGGCTTCGGGACCAAGGGTAATACTAGTTGGTAATGGCAAGCATGTATGTTAAGATTTCCAAAGTAGTGGAAATGATATGAGATGATATTTTACCTAGTGACGGAATTGAAAGGATAAATTTTAAAAGCTAAGTGATGCCGAGTACCAGACCAGTGAATCTATTTTTATGATTTCATGGATGTTTACTTGATAGTTAAATAACCGACTATCAAGACTGACCTTTACGATTGTTGGTATGAGAAGACCGGTATCGATTATATATTCGAAAACCATCCCGACCAACAAATACGAAAATATAGAAGATAAGATGACAATCAAGATGGAGCATGTGAAGACCATAAATCTTCATAAAGCGGAAGAACCACTTAAAAATCTCTGATTCGACCCGGAGATATACTGGGGTTCTATCGTGGTTGAAATCTGTGGATTTGCAAGGACTATCACTACTGATCCATGAGGTGGTTCCTATATTGGAGGCAGTAGGAGAGTACCTTCGGTTCATCCTGTTCCTGGATGACTTGTATGGACGAATGTCTGACAGAGTATTGCCAATGAACCACGTACGTTGATTTCTTCAAACGTGTCATAGTTGGGTAGCTCCCAACTAGGGTATTTTTGGGGACGTCAATTAGTGATATCCAGAGGATCCGACGATGTGGCATTCAAAGTAAAGGATGGCCAAATGTTCTAGAAGTAAATTCTAGCCTCAAGCCTCACAACCGGGAAATGACAAAAATCGGGCAGGCAGCATGGCTATGTGGGTCACTCCCATTAGGGTGTATAATCACCTATCTAGAGAAAATCCTTTTCATTCTTAATCTATTTCGATGTTGTCCCTTTCACGAAACGGTGGTTTGAGCCCAACCGTTGGTGATATACATTCGAAAACTCAAGCGAAATGAATGGTCGGTCATGTGAGGGCCGGGTTGCAAGACGTTCTTGTTGAACCCAGTGTATTCGCCTCTAGAGATACACGATCGGCAGGTGGTCCCATACCTTGTCATAATTGGAATCCAATCTCCAATAAGTGCCCACGGTTTTATTTGAATATATATATACGTGGAGCGTGAGATGCGAGCGTTCCACTAGATTGATATTTACTTGTATTTAGACACTATTATAATATCAGAAAAGATATTGATTTCGAAACTGTTTTGGGTTATCGTAAGGTAAAAACCGTCCGTGTTTATGTGTGGATTTGGTTTTACGATTATCCTTTTCTTTCGAAAGGATTTTAACTTTAAATTCAAGTTGTGTGATACCCTTAATGCTGTGCGGGTTTTTTTCACTCTGGTTCACCAGACTGACCAGGTGTTTTGTAAATGCTCGGGTTAGCCCGGGGTGTACAGGTTCAGGTTATCAGGTACTGAGAAGTCCAGGGACGAGCTGGAGATGTTCAGACATATGATTACTATTCCGCTGTGTGATTGTATATGAGGACAAATTATTATAACTGTCCAGAGATGTTGATGTACTCTGATACTGTAAGTATTTTTAAAAAGCTCTCAATAAAGATTTATTTCTGTATTATATTTTATTCCACAGCGATGTGAGACTCTATGGTGTGTTGATACTTCTTCTTCTTCTATTCTAACTTTCTTTCTTTTCTTATCTCACCCTATAATTTCTTTCTATAAAACACTCCAGTGTTTTCGGTGGTTGGAAGGTTGACAAAAGATACGATAAACATATTTATGTCGATTTTCGGGACCGAAAATTCCTGGGTCGTTACAACACTAATGGTTCCGTATTTATAAATCCATTTTATTATTACTATTATTTATATTTCAGACTGGAAAAACCTTTTTGTGTTTAAAAATGCTGGAGCTTAGAAACAATTAAGATTAATTCTTGATAACTTAAATTGATTATCTAATATATGTAGGGAAAAAGATACTAAAAATCACAAGAAATGGATATTTATTATTCTTGAGTTTAGTGGTATATTCCTTGTCATTTCTAACTCCTTTCTTCCTACCAATCGGATTATATTTGTTAAAATTACCAAATGGCCCTATTAACTTTTGAAGAACGAATAGATTAAAATCTAAAAACCATATATTTATAAAATTAGACCTTCATAAAATCATTTTCCGAAACCGTACTTCAAAACTTCCAAAACCCATCTTTATTTTCTAAATAGTTTTAAAAAAAAAATTCCTCTAATACGAGGCCAAGAACTCAATTGAATATTTTAATAAAGGTAGAATCGGAATTTCAACGAAGTAATGAATAGATATAACTCGTAATTATATTTTCGAAATGGATACGACATACCCATTTTAGATCGAGTAATGGGCTTAACCAGAACTGCTAAACAAAACCAGAACATTATCTATCTCAGTTGCAGCTATTTTTTTATATCATATATTATTCCAGTTTCCAAACTCGAACCAACAGACTCCACCATATGTCATTCTCATGCTCTTCACGACGAGATTGCCAACGTACTAACTCAACATATTTCAACTCTTAGTCGCTTAAAGCCCATTTTATATATTTAGGCCCACGACTACCTCATCATCGAAATAAAT
Source organism: Allium sativum (assembly GCA_030737875.1). NCBI lineage: Eukaryota > Viridiplantae > Streptophyta > Magnoliopsida > Asparagales > Amaryllidaceae > Allium > Allium sativum. The sequence goes on along the minus strand of CM060922.1, from coordinate 701,604,842 downwards.
TTAAAGCCGAGTAAGAAAGACGAAACAAAACAGAAAATAAAATCGAATTACATTCTCTCACGAATCCTAATTTAACTAATTCCTCTAATCATCTAACCTGGCTCTGATACCAAATGTAACACCCCACACTTTTCTGCGTCCAAATTTCGACAAAAATCGAAACTCAAACACATCCAATCATGGAGCGTGTAGATTTGGTACCTGCAATAAATGAGCATGAGCATAATCAAAGTACGATAAGATAACTTACAGCGAAAACAAAATAGGATTAACTAGTATTAACTCAATTAACTACCTTTTTGAAAATATGTCACTTTGCTAATATCGAGCATGAGAGAGAACGAGAACCGAAAACCAAACTAAAACACCTATGAGAACCCAACCTTCTCTAGAAAACCTTGGTGGTTGTAATGAGGAGGGAGGGGGTTAGAACAACAAGATTCTGGTGAACAGGAAATGTACAACACATATTATAATACACGGATGTATCCTGTTTGGTTCAAGCCAAGATGTATGCATGTCAAGTTTAGTGATTCCAACCTAACCTAGTAGATGTTTACGCACGACTCTACCAATCTTTCCATGATGGTATTCTAAGATATAATACCGAGATTGAACGTTTACGCATATATTTAGGAAGTCCCTTTAAGTTGTAATTTAATTGATTATTAGACCGATAAGTGAACCCCTGACTGTGTAACTCTCACATACATATATACCTTTCCATCCACTTTTCCTTTATTGTTTCCGCCTCACTATTAATGATATATAGAGTGGATTCTCCTGATCACTTAAGGCCCTAGGCGGACTTATTGGTTGGTGGACTTATTAGTCATTTAATACCTCTCGACAACTTGTTCCACATTCTTACAAACTAGAGAGCACTAGCTACTGGCCTAGCTAGTTAAGGCTTCCGTCATTCACGCATATACCCTTACCCCATATAAGGTGAGAGGTGGTATTTTATCGCTCGCTATACCTCTGGCTGAACTTATTAGATAACTCCCTTAGCCGCTTCTGCTTCCCGTAGGGTAGGTAGCCATATCTGACATTTTTAGTTTCCAGGTTTGGGCAGGCACCCCTGTACTGAAGGACTTATTCCCAGGTGGACTCTCCGACCCCAGTCACTTAAGACCCAGGAAGTGGACTATACGCAAAGGTTATGAGGTTGGTCCCCCATTAGGCCTTAATACCTTTCCCTATTTCGATAAAATGGGCTATGTTATTACGCCCTTTCTGTTTAGTCTCTCCCCACTCGATATGTTACCGTCACATGTTCTTATGGTTACTAATATTTTTCCATTATTAACCTACTAAATTCAACTCTATTTTTAATTATAAGTTCTATATTCATTAATATAAATAAGGAAGGTTATATCCCCCTTTTCCCTAGGGTATTTATTTGTTTCTTCCCTAATTTGGACTTAGTATTCAAACGACAATCAATATCCATTAATCCCCTTATGACACCCATTTTCTTTTATTTCTATTTTTATTGCCCTTTATGACCATAACTGTCATATTTTCTAAGGCAACTATTTATCATTCCCAACGTATCTATTTGTTGTACCCCAACAGACAATTACTATTCTAATTCATTTATTTATTATTTATTTATTGGTTGACTATTATATATATATATATATATATATATGTTCCAGGCCTCTCAAATTAAGTTGACTACTTGTGGATGCTGGATTTGTCGGTCGGTTCCGGCCAGAGTTCTACCACAAGTTAAACTTAACCTCGTGCCCTAGTACATTTTTATTTATGCATTAGAACCCTCACATTAAGCTGACTACCTGTGGTTGCTGTCTTTGTCGGTCGGTTTCGGGAAGGCTTATACCACAAGTTGAGCTTAACCTCGTGTCTAAATGAAGTTATAATTTTAATTTCCTAATTTGGGGTGTACAACATTTATCCTAATAAATTTTTTGAATTATACCCATTATCCTATTATATTTACTTTCCCCAGTCCACATTGGTTACAATTGTTATTTATTGATTTGTAGTCTTATATATAGCAATTAATTATATTGATTGCTACAAATGGTCACCACAAATATATTAATTCAATATGGATTACATTTACATATAATTCCATAATTGAATCTTATCCAAACATTCAACATTCCATGCAATATATATTTTACCATTTTACGCTGATTTGGACGGATAATATGTATACATTTATATTTATGTTTTCGTGCGGTCAATGTAGTTATTATTGTTGTTTTTATTATTATAAATTAAATAATTTGGTCAAGTAAATAACCAAACATTCCTTTTTTGCATTCAATCTTGCCAAAAGGTTCCAATCTTACAAAAGGAATTTTAGTTGTAATCATTGTAAATTATGCCTAATTAGTGGAATTGGCATATTTCACAAGAAATATATGTAAATATATGATTTGGAATAGTTGAAGCAAATTATGCACAAATATATAGTTATATTTATACGTACATTTGCACTACTTTTTCCCTTTTTGATCTTTTTTCACACCTCTTGTGATTTCAAAATAATGCCTTTTAATGCAAAAGGAGGAAAATGACACATTTACAATAATTAAGTAAAAACCCAACAATATTGAATACAAACACACATATTTTTTATATTACAATCACATAATTTACCAATCGTATCTTTTTACCCAAATTCATATAATTTCATTATTCAACATTGAACTAGAAATCTGGAATGTAACTACATCTAAATGGTGTTTAATGGGACCGATTTTCAGATCTATAGTTCTTTACAACAATTGCAATTTCATAACGTAACTGTAGGAATATGTGTAAACAAATTTAAGAATCATACAATTAATATTATACATAACCATAATATACAATTCACTTGTTTTAACAATTTCTATAATCAGATCTAATGGGTGTAAACCTAACTACAACAATTTATTGAACAGATCTGATAGATATAGGCATAAAAATTGAGATCTATTACAAACGAGATAAATATGTTATTATAAATGTATATATAAATTTCCCAATCACCTTATAGCATCCAAATCCAAGTTTGAACCCTTTAGGCCTACAATCCCCAAATTCTTATAAATCTACAATTCGTTTGGAAAGGGGGAAATTCCAGATCGAGATGTAAGAAAATAGGAAAACAGGGGAGAATCTGATTTGGAGCGTCAATTTGCATCCTTTTCCATTAGATATGTTAATCCTCTCAATTTAATATGAATTGGATTTGATTTGTTATACAAGAATATATTTTAGGTTAAGAAATTAGGTTTGGAGAAGGAGGAAAATGGTAGAGCTCCTCTAATGCTACATATTTATGGTGAAGAGAATGAGGCCTTACCCCTTTATTTTATAGGGGTGGAATTAGGCTAGAACTGTTGGATTCGTTTTAGTTTATATCCATCCATTCATTTTCTATATAATATAAACTAAACCTACAAGACCTAGCCGTCACTTGGCATTTTGACGCCTAGTGGGTTGATCGTAGCGGTCGACAGCTAGGGTCGACCGCCTGGGCGTCAAAACGCCCAGCCAGGCTGGTCAAATAAGGTTATATATATATTGATTTATTTATTTTCCATCTATTTTCTTATTTCATCAGTAACTTTTTCATACAGACTCCGATCACGAAACACCAAACATGAAAGTTGACCAGAATTTCGAGACGGACACATTAATTAAAGTTTCGTGGCCAAATTCCATCATTTGCAGAAATTCATAATTTTGAAATTCTAATAATTAATTTATATTGCCAAAATTCTGGGTTGTTACAAGTTTTGAATTAATTATTCGTTAATTATTTTTGAAAGAGGCCAAGTGATTCCAAATACTGAACCAATGAACTCATTTTATTTTCATGGCTGTTTATTTGATAGTTAAATAACCGACTATCAAATCTGACCTATACGATTGTTTGTACAGAAAGACCGAGATCAAATTTATATTCGAAAACCATTCTGGATTAGCAAATACGAAATCGTCGAAGATGGTGATTGAAGATTGAGCAATTGAAGACCATGGATCTTCATAAGTGAAAGGACTACTTGTCAAATCTCTCTGATGTTGCAATAAGAGTTATTTTGATTTATGATTCTGACGTGATTTTAATATACGGATTGCTAGGACTACTCACTACTAATCTATAGGGTGATTCCTAGAATGTAGTAGGAGAGTGCCTTTGGTTTGTTCAGTCTCAGGACAACTTGTATGGATAGATGTCTGACAAAGTATTTCCAAAGGGGTCACGTACTTTGTTTTTTTCAAATGTACCAAGTTGGTGGCGAAGAAGGGAAACTTCTTTAGCTTAACAACCAGAATATTTTTGTGGAAATCAATTAGTGATTTCTAGCGGATCTGACCATGTGGCATTCAAAGTGGATGGTGGTGTGCTATCTTAAAAAGGAAATTATAATCTCAAGCCTCACAACCGGGAAATGACAAAAATCGAGCAGGCAACATGGCTAAGTGGGTCGTTCCCAAATAGGGTGTATAATCACCTATCTAGAGAAAATCATTTTCCCTCTTTATTCTATTGATGTTGTCCCTTTCGGGAAACAGTTGTTGATCCCAACCGTTGGTGATATACATTCGATACACTCAAGTGAAATGAGTGGTCGGTCATGTGTGGCTGGGTTGTAAGATGTTCTTGTTGAACCCAATGTATTCCTCTCTGGAGATACACTATTGGAAGGTGGTTCCAAATCTTTTCATAGTCGGAATCCAATCTCCAATATGCGTCTGAGATTTTTGATTGTATATTATATATATAGAGCATGAGATGCAAGCGTTCTACTGGATGGTTATTTATTTGATTTAGACACTATTATAATATCAGAATAAGATATGATTCCAAAAAAATTTGGGTTATCATAAGGTAAAAACCATCCGTGTTTATGTGTGGATCGGTCTTATGATTATCCTTTTCTTTTAGAAAATATTTGTTAACTTTAAAATCAAGTTGTATATTGTTTATAAACTTAGTGGGTTTCTCACTTTAGTTTACTAGACCGGTCCAGCGTTTGAAATGCTCGGCTTAGACCGAGTTTTACAGGTTCAGGTCATCGGATGCCGTGAAGAGACAAGCTGGAAGAGTTCAAACGTATGATGTTATATAGTATTATCCCGCTGTGTGTTGTATATGAGGATACGTTGTTATAACTGTCCAGGAGTATTGATGTACTATGATGTTTGTAAGTATTTTTCAAGCTCTCAATAAAGACTATTTCTATATTATATTTTGTTTCTCTGCAACGTGAGACTCTGTGTTGTGTTGGTTCTTCTTCCTCTTCCTCTTCTTCTATTCTATTATTTATGTCTTTCTTATCTCACCCTCTAATTTCTTTCTAATAACTATCTGATGTTTTTGATACTTGGGTCTTAGCAAGTGATACAGGTTTTATGTATTATTATCAAAATTCAGGAGTCGAATTCGCCGGGTCGTTACATTATGAGTAGAATAACACACGCAGAACCTGTCGTATAACTCACATTGCAAGGATAAAATATAACTGAACATAAACAACATGCAATAATAGTGAAGCAAAATTGAGCAGAATCTTAAACTTTTCATATCATCATGAAATATCCATACATCATCAAGTACATCATAAGAGTCTGTACAAAAAGCCTCAATACAGATCACTCAGAGAATACATCAAATATAATAACGGAAAATAGCAAATAGTAGATAATGGGAAATAATGCGTGATCCTCCTGCTCATCATCGCTCAACAGCATCGTCCTCATCAAGATCTACTACTTGTCACCTACTACTCAGTCTTCCCACTCATAACCGGATAAACAGCCCAAGGTAATTAGAGGGAGACATAAAACCTTGAGTCAGACAATAGTCTTGATGAGTGATAAACAACTATCTAACATCATCAATAAATTATATGAGAAAGAGGTAGATCAATCATCTAATCTACCAACATCAACAGAGAAGAAATCCAAACTTCTCTCCTCCACATCTAACAGTGATAGCCTTTACAAAATCAGAAAACAACAGTAATAACCATAACAACTAATTACCCAGCGTAGACCATCCTTATCGAGATCAACATCCCCAAGCACAATCCCCGAAAGCCTAAATCAACATCAAACAAGTACCCAAGAGATGTCTTCTTCAACGCCGAACAATCTACGCAAGACTATACAAGCAAACCAATCAACATCCATGACTCTGGCTAACACCGCCAATCTGCCTTGAAACCATTGTTAGTAGTATGACTGACCCAACTTGTCATCCGTTAAGGGCTAATGGTAACCCCGGTTTCTAGCAAAACTGTATACGCCATCATGACTTGTATCTAGGCCTTTCAACGATACTCAGGGTACTCGACCAACTAAATTCTAGTCTTTTGGGTGTCCCCATTATACCCCTGCTTTGAATCCACTAGAACCTCCGACTAACGATAATCCTTCAGCCTTCAGTATCTTTAGTCATCCAACTTGATGGCTATCCATAAGCTCAAGTGACTTCTCGAGCAACCATTATCCACAAACTCCTTTTGAGTTCCAACGTCTTCGTTGCATTTCGACGATCAATGAGCCCTTCACAATACTTCGAATATTCCGTCTTGAATTCATTTTAAAGCCACGTCCAATGTTGAACCAAAATAATGTCATTTAGCCAACATTTAATGGGTCACTCACTGCCTTCTATATGGATTTTTCACCGACCCATATACATCTTTTACAGCGTTTCGTCATTTACCATATGCAATGATTTACAACGTTTCTCACTTTTCATAGCGTTTTTCGAACGCTATGACCTATCAATAGAACTTTGCCCGATCCAGCATTTTCCCATGCGCCCCCCATCAGATCACTCGGCCGATCCATCAGCTGCTACGCGGGCCGATCCATCATTTCACCATGCGCTTGCCGATCTACCAAATGATTTCCATTATCGATCCATAACTTTTTGCATCGCTAATCCATGCTTTTGGCATTGCCGATCCATGCCACTTCATCACATCCAATCCATCAAAAATCTTCACTGATCCATCCAAAAACGCCGCTGATCCATGTGATCATCCCACATCCTATCCATAGAAGCAACCCTCATCGATCCATCTCCATTTCTTGAAGCACACTCCATCGATCCATGCAATTTCCTGGCAGATCCATCAGCAAACGACAACATCAATGCACATGACTATCCAATTTCATCCGAATAATCAATATCTCGACAATTCAATCGTCAACAATCATTAGCACATCGATAATCATCATTCAACCACATAAAATTCACCAAATCATGACAAAACAATGAAAAATCAAATAAATGAATCTAAACTTGCATAAACACATGAATTAAAATAAGGATTTACTGATTTAACTTGCTAGATCAAATCCTATGGTGATTAAAATGAAAGTATACTTACCATGATGTAGATCTAGGTAAAAATAATTTGAAATGATGAAAATAAGATCAAACAACCCATATACTCGATTAAATCCATGTGAGAGATGTTATCACTCACCAAATCTTCAATATAGCTTAAAATCAATGATTATATATTCCGGACAAAGAAGAACGATCTTCAAATCTCCCAATTTGATGCGATTTACTATCTCTTGATGTTGAACTTCAATCTTCTAATGTAGATCTAAGAATTTAATGGAGTGGAGAGGTATTTGATTGGAGTAGGGAGAATCTCAAAGCCTAACCATATTGAGAAATGAAGAAACTAAACAATTCTCCTTGCCTCTACCCTCCTATTTATAGCCAACAACCCCTAGCCTTAATGGGCCTCACTAATATGCCCACTAATGACTAATTAGTCTGTCCATAAATTGTATAGCACTAAAACGACGATTCCTCCTGAATCGCCGAACCAAATCTTTAATGTAACCACTCTAAGGAATTGAAAACATCATTTCCTTTCCAATGAAATCGATCTCAGCACCTGATTCAATCCCAGTAAAAAGTTATACCCTATACAAACTGACAGGGGAAAAATGGCAACAAATAAAATTGATAAAAATTATGGACATGTCTTACATCCCTATAAACAACATATCAAAATATGAGAATGAACCGACCATCAAGGAATTAAATAAAAATATTTTACGATCCTCCGATACATGAAATGCTGGTCGTTACAATATGGAATCATGTAAATAAGAATTCCTTTTGTCACAAAAGTAATTTACTAACTCAAGTCCATAATCAACTCAAAGATGCTAAAGGCCAAGCAACCTATAAAACCTCAAAACCCACATGGTTAACTACAAGAAGGGGTTTTGTTTCCAGTAACAAGGTGCTATGCAATAAGCTAAGCACGAAGCACATCAACAACAAGAAAGATTCCAAAGAAAACACTTAAACTCATCCTACGAGTTTAAGTAACACAAAGGAATTCACATTTAGAATAACACCAATGAAGGCTATTCAAGCCAATCAACTATCATAAAATAGGATCCAAAATCACAAATTCACCAAATCAACAAGACACCAGATAATGAATCCAATTCATCAAATCAACAAGTATCACAACAAAAAGTTATTTTCCAAGCACTATATTTTAGAAGACTCATCAGCCCCTAATCGTCCCCACCGCCCCCGACTTCATCGGAAATTGAGAGCATCGACTACTCTATCGAAACCAAACAGCTTGATATATCGAACCCACCGGTTCGATAGTTGAATATGGCCCACCAGTTCTTATTCTAGATCGAAGCCCACCAGCTTGATCAATTGAATAACTGTCCCACCTGCCCTTATCCTGGCACACCAGCCTTCACCAACAACAAACACTGAAGTACGTATACTTCATATGTACACGATATGTCACTGACTTACGACTAGTAACCCAGCGGTGGTAACTGTGCGTCCCATACCACACGTTCTCATTACTGGTTTACTAATCGCTCACTGATTCCACACTAGAAAGCATTAAAACATCAAATAACCAAAACAATGATTCAAAGAAACACCAAGTTAGTGGAACATCCAAATAACTACTTCGGTTAGACAGGTCTGTAATTAACCAATAGAATAAACCCATGTGTCCCATACCACAAGGTGCACTCCATCGTTTACTCACATAATGTCATCCCGAAGGCTGCATAAAGGTGTGGTTTTTATATCGGAAAATACTTGATTTCACTAAAGTAAGTTTATAAACCGATTTCCCAAACTAATTGTATTCTTTCTAAAATCCTTATACATAACTAAAATAGATTTTTTTACTATTGTTTTGAGGCTATGTATATTTCAAAACTAAAATCATAAACTTATTTGAGCCCTAAAACTATAAGGAAATCAATATTTACTTATATATCGAAACTAGTTCAAAACGTGCAACGTGTGCTCAATATCATCAAGAATCTCAACAATGAATCATCATAGTTTCCCCAAAGTCCAGAGTTTGGATTGTTTAAGATATAAACTTGGTTTCTTAAGTTAATAGAATGGTAGACCAAGTTAAATAGGCTTACAAAATCATATAAAACCCATGGCTTAAGTGCCAAAATGACTCAAGCAAGCTACAGAAAGCAGGAAACATCTCCCTGTGAAATTCTTAAGGTGGGTAGGCCCACACCACTAACTGGGTCGACCCTTGAGTCGACCCAGGAAGAAAGTGGGTCGACCCACTTTATGCAAATTTCCCCTGAATCTAGCCTAAAACTCCTCTTTCTGACCACTTTCGGCAGCTTAACGACGTCGGATTGCCCTGAAAATTGACATGCATGTTCACAAAATGATCTATAACAACATGCAAAAATAATTACACCCAAATGATTAAAGGTTAGAAGTTATAACAACCCACAATTGGACTTTGGTTGTGATTTCAGCTCAGAAACAACTTGAACAACGGAAAGTTGGAAACTACATGTTTTATCATAGAAAATCTACAGATGATTACTAGAAAACTTGTAAGAAAATGTGAGTGCACTCACCTTGCTTGGATTTAAAAGAATTTCAAGCTTGTAGGAGGAGGATTTAAGCATTAAAAGCTTGGAAAACCAAGAAACACTAGCATGCAGTAGCCATAGAAATATACAGTAACTTCAATCTCTGGTTTATATAATTGGAGATGGATCTGAGCTTGATTTAGGCCAAGTAGTGAATGGAGAGTAAGCTAGATGTTAATAATGCTTGAAATTGAAGCATGCATGTGGTATTTGAGGGAGGAAAAGGGAATGAGCCATCTCCATTTATTGTATTCCTAGCAGAAGAAGAAAAAGTAGACAAAAAGAAGAATGCTACGTACCTTTTCTCAGCCAACCCCAGAATAGATTAAAAAGAACAATTGGGCTAAACACCCAACCAAAACCCAAAAGGAACAATTAGACTAATTAAGCCAATAAGCCCACTAATTACTCAATCCACCCAAGCTAGCACATCCTTAACAACTTATTATTGCTAAGCTTAGCTTAGTTACAATACAAACACACCTACAAGGTCCAATAGAGCTTAATGTAAACAAAATAGACCCAAATATACCATGTTAAGTGCTAAAACGCGTATTAACATCTTAATTATGTTAAAATGTTTTAATTAAATTACAACACACACAAATCCAATTGTGTTTAATTTATAAACACAAATACTCACACTACCATAATTCTCGAAACACTTAAATAATGTTTTAAATATTAATTTTGACATAACACATTAATATAAACATGTTTAACAAATAATTACTACCTTAAGAAACATATTTATATTTCTACACCAAGCTTTACCTCTACATTGATTTGCTAAATTAAATCACGTAACCATTGTAAATATTTTATAATTTCAAATATGGATCTACAATCAATGTTGATATTATATTGAAAACAACCAATTAAATAACTGATTATTGTTGTTAATATTATTAAGAAACATAATTATATTTTAATAACAAAGTTTACATTGTTCATTGATTTAATAAATTAAATCAGTTTACTCAAATAAATATTTTGCATCTGCAAATATTGATTCACAATCAATATTTATATATTTACAACGAAACAATCTAATTAAATCACTAATTGTTGTTAATATATTAATAAAAGCCACATATTTATTCATTCGTCTTTACAATGCCACTATTATTATTATTTTAAATCTTCGTGCATAGTTCAAAACACAATTCTCTATTTTATTGTGACAATAAATATTTTAGCATTTGAAATCCAACCTAATAGTTTGATAATTATCCCAACCAACAATTTGTTATTAATATTGATTTTTTTTTACCTGAATATTGATTCCCAATCAATATTATATATTTTCAATATTCCCCTTAATCAACAAGTTATAATTTATAACTTATAATAGAATAAATTACTTATTTAAATTAAGAACACATAATTTATTCCAAGCACATTAATTTGATATACCCTAAATGCCCTATTTCTTGTTTTAAATAATATACGAGTTTATCTCGGGTACCCAAAAATTCGGGTTGTTACAAAACATGTATCTTAAGGTGATTTTTTAATTTAGTTTTATTAAATATTTAAGTATCTTCAATAAGAATTAGTTGGATGTATGCACCACTACCCTTCGAGTATGAATCAAGTTACTTTAAATGCTAATTTTAGACATGAAAGAATGAAAATTATAAATTAAAACAGTAAATTGCGAGTTATATGTAAATGATAAACAAACAATTTATTGTAAATTGTAAATCTGACGTACTATTTATGTCTTGACAAACCCTTATATTTGAACAATCAAGCATTTCATTTCCATATGCTTTCCATCCATTCAACAAAACAAATGTCTTACGTCATAAAAAACTTCAAATGCTCCTTTCATAATGTTCGAAAAGACCATTTACGAGTTTAAGATGGATAAAGTCCGAAAATAAGTACAAAATGAATCTAGCCGCTATATTCGAAGAGCAATTAGAATTATTGTTCATCAATCTTGTTCTTAATTTTCACATAATAGGTGTTTTTAACATCCAAAATGTTACAATGACACAAAATGATCCGATCAAGTTTTTTTCCATAGAAATTGGGTACTTATATATACAAATTTGATAGTATATATCATACTACCATGGCAAGAGATTCAATCAATTGGAATCAAACAAGGAGCTTGTGGATTGGTCAAAGTTTTAAAATAAAATTACCCCTAAATGCCAAAACATTTTGGTGGAGAATTTAAGCGTGAGTGCCCAAGCAATTACTCACGGACGCATAATCAGCAAACACACACGTCAGGGAGAGATGTACGGTGCGGCGGCAGAAGCCAATACAGAGCGAACCGCCTTCAGAAATGCCGAAAAGCGATACAAACTTTACAAAACCCTAAATTCCAAAGCCAGGTCATTTATAGTTCTCATCTTGTTTCAGTCCAGTTTCAATATTTAGTTTATCATTTTGTCCATACAACCTTCATTGCAGAAAGAAGCAGTCGACTGAAGAGAGAACGGATCTCTCCGATGTATTTGATTTTGAGGCCATTCTTCATAGTTTCGAAAAAAGCGGCGATACTCCAAAAGGAATTTTTAAATTTGAATGTTCTGGATTTCATCGTCATGTTTTCTGTTTCGATGATCGACCAGGTATACTTTTAGTTATATATATATATATATATATATATATATATATATATATATATGTTCTATTCCCGTTTCTGTTAATTCACCATCGTACCAACTACAGTACATTAAATTAAATAAAAACGAACATCATTATATTATTCCAACAGCTTTATTTGATATAAAATTATAATTCCTAATTACCGTGGTATGAGTAAGTAAAAGAAAATTCTTGAGGAAAGGAAAAAAAAAAAAAAAAAAACCCCCTACTACGTATGAGTTTGTAATACGTGAATAACAAAATACGGACTAAAGCCCTTAGATCTATTTCCTTTGTTGAAAATGAGACGGAATTGTCTAAATCCCGTTTCTTATAGTATTGATTTTGGAGTATGTATATTTTGTGGTAATTGTGTCGACTATTGTCCAACAATTTGTTTATCGATGACTGAAGAATATGAAGTTTCAACTTATGATCGTCACGAATTAAATTATAATCAAATTGCATTAGGTCGGTTATATATACATGCATACATATATATATAATATGTATGTATATATATATATATATATATATATATATATATGTGTGTGTGTGTGTGTGTGTGTGTTATGGAAAGTCTATTTAGACACAAAATCATGACACAATTAATCTCCGCTATTGGGTCGTCTCTTGATTCCACCTCTCAACGTAAAGACAAAATGATCCAATGGTCTAGGCTTTGTGTTTCTAAATTTATGTTTAATTTTGTGTCTAAATAGTCGTATATATATATATATGTGTGTGTGTGTGTGTGTGTGTGTGTGTGTGTGTAAGAACTTCAAAAAATGGAGTATTCAGTAGCCCCTTGTTTCCACCACTCATTTATAGTAAAATAAGGTAGTGGATGGAGAGAGTTAGTGCGAGGAGAGAGAATCCGGGATGTGTGGTGGAAATCCGGGGAAGCTAAAGGGGTGTTGCACTGTAAACAAGAGCTACTGGGGTGTTCCATTTTTGCAGTGCTGTTGAACGCTCCTCATATGTGTGTGTATATATGGTGTCTTCTTTTTGGAACATCAGATTCTGTTTGCTCATAACATGCAAAATTTTGAGTTTATGCTCCTATTACCTGCAAATCTGGTTCAAGTTTGGTCCTTCAAATCAAGTGGTTTACACGCTGTAGACAAAAATGCTAGAGTTCATTGGTTCGAGGCTTCGAGCCTCTAACATCATTAAAATATCACAGTTTGTTCTTTGCTTGAATAAAATATAATTCTTGTTATGTAAACTTAGTAACAAGAAGAAATTTTTGTTGGTTTTGCATGAATGGAAGTTGACAATAAACAAGAAGAAATTGTTGTTGGTTATGCATGAATGGAAATATGTCAACGAAAATTTCAAGACATTAAGTAGTTTGGCAGGGTAGTTCGACCTATATGTGTAAGGGCTAAACGAATTTTATGGTTTTGGTGTACACTTGAAATAATCCTGCACATGTATCTAGATTTAAATTGCTGGAAACTGCAATATAATCGACAAATTTAAAAAATAATATTTAGGTTTTAGTAACAAATAACAAAGTTGATATTTTGTATGTAAAAACATCCAATCATGTTTTGATGGTATTTACATCACAATAACGTAAATATAATGATCCAAGTCTGCAACAACATAAAACTACACCCATTAAACATACCAACCCGTTATTCGACCTTTTGACCCGGCTAACCGACTGATTGGACAAGGTAGGCCTGATGATTATCAAAGCAAATAAACAAGGGTGACGATTCGAAGGTCTAGGTTGAAAGTCTATGGTAGGATCGTATATGTGTCTAAACAATAGCAAGTACTAAGATAATGCAATAGTAAGTAGTAAAGGTAAAATAATAGATAATCACACCGATATTTTATCCTGGTTCGGACATCCCGTCCTACGTCCATTCCCGAAGCTCCCATTCAGCCTTTCAACTATCAAAAACTGTCATCACTTTACCCGGAGGGATAAGTTTACAGATGAATAGTAATCTTGACAATCTTGTGTTCTTTACAACACTGATATTGACTGAATCGTACAAGTTTCTCCTATAATCTCCTTGAGTTGATATGAGAATTGAATCACTTAGAGAGAATAGAAGTATTGAGTGCTTTGATTGAAATCTAGAGAGTATTTGAAAATAAAGAGCTTTTCAGAGAATATAGAATAGATCTAGAAGGATAGGTAATTAGAAAACTTGAATCTTTGATCTGTTTATAGAAAACTAAGAGTTTTCATGAAAAGTTGTGATTTCTGAATAAAACCCTTTGTTTAAAAAAATATCTCTTTAGAAAAAAACCATATTGGAGAAGAAGAGATAAAGTTACGACTGTTCAAACTGAAGAGATGTTGCCTGGAAAACATAGGTCGTATGCCAGGACAGACGTCTGTCAACTTTGATCAGACGTCTGTCTTTGTAATTTGATATTACTCAGATACATAGACGTCTGTCCTTAGGACGACAGACGTCTGTGTGTGCAGGAAAATTGGCCCGAGGCTTTCAACAGACGTCTGTGCTGAGTGAGGAATATTTTTTCTGCTGTAGTGACAGACGTCTGTTGTATAAAAGGCAGACGTCTGACATTGCACATACACTATGATCTCTTGATGTTTTTCTCATATTTAGTCAAGGAGATTGTACATAATATCTAATACAATATATATGAGATTCTTTGAGTAGTCTTGCCATTTTGAGTCATTCTCCTTGAGTTGATTTCTGCATGAATGAATATATATGTTTGTGTAATGTGTATAGTGCGTCGTCATTTCAAGGAGATTGTACATAATATCTAATACAATATATATGAGATTCTTTGAGTAGTCTTGCCATTTTGAGTCCTTCTCCTTGAGTTGATTTCTACATGAATGAATATATATGTTTGTGTAATGTGTATAGTGTGTCGTCATCAAAAACAAGGATCTAACATTGGTATCGAGTCAAACAAGACCATGAAACAACGACCGAACGATCTCAACAAAGTAATACCTGGAATGTTTTAAGTGTGGATTGGTCAACAAAGTAATACCTGGAATGTTTTAAGTGTGGATTGGTATTCTTCCGAGGCAAGAGATTGATACCTATCTCCTAACTTAAACAAAAAATTCAGTTCAACGAACATTCCTCAATATCCGTTAAAAAGACCTAGGCGACTATGCAAATAAACTTCAAAATCAAGACACCAACACCTATAGCATCACCGCCAGTCGCACGCACCAACACCAACATATGAGGGATCGATATCGACTTGATGAAGTGTTCAGTTGGAGGCTCATATTTATTGGGTGACCTCGTTTATGATCCGAGCTTTCTCCTGATGAAATTTCAGGATATTTAGTTGTCTTTGCTTATAAATGCATGCATCGTTCATTTAAAAAAAATTTGACTCTTTGTTTTCACTAAGTAATTGGCACTATCGGATCCCTACCGATGCGACCTCCCATAATAAATAAAATCATTAACTTTTCAAAGTGGACGTGGACAATTAAATAAATTGCTTGTGTGATTCTTTACCGTTTAAGTTTATTATTCTTTGTTTAATTTTACTTTCTTCACTTCTAATTTTTTATCTCTTTTTCTAGGTGTTTGTGTCATTTTTGATGTAAATATTTTGACTTTTTCTCTAAGAAAGAATTCTCAATTTTATTGGATTTCATCATCTACTTGCGGATTTCCATATCCGTGAGGTAGATTCAAATTTTTTATCTCCAAGTTTCATCTTCTACTCAAATTTCAAAGAATTTATAAGAAAACTTGCTTTTATGGCTTCTAGGAATATAGCTACCTCTTTCCGTGCTGTTGAAAACAAGACAATGCTAGTTTCCAACAACTAAATCAAGATATTTAGAATGTCGTCGCTCTCCTTGCTGCTTTCAATGCTTTGAGCCTTAAGTATATCTTTCAAACCAAGGGAAGGAGTTTCCTCTGGCATAGGAGTATGAGTAGGTTATTTAGAAGTCTGCCCCTTTCTAAGCTTAACGACCACTGGTGTCTTTAGAGTAGACGACTGATTCTCGTTTTGTTGTCTAATGACTGACTCACGAGTTGAATCCATGTCGTGGTCTACCTCATCATCTCCACTTGCTATCTCTCTTCCTTCGGCGTCACCCCGAGTTTCTCAAGTTCGTACATCTCGAACTCCTTTGATCATCATTTAACAAATCGAAGGCACGAAGGCGCTCGTCTGAAATAGAGTAATGTACATCTCTAATTGTGTCGATTTCTTTGAGAGTCGCAACTGCTATTTCAAAAACCTCGCCTTCATGCCTTGTTGGATTACCTGCACGATTACGAAAACCGCATTAGTCGAGGATGCGACTTGATTAAAGCGGAAGTGTGAAATGAAACCCACGTCCTTCAGTTCAACGACGTGGAAATTTTGGAGGATAATGGATATAAAACCAGTCGATCTTAAATTGATTGAGTTTGTTCCACCCTTTGGTTACGATGCTGAAGCTCGGAAATGCCTCGCAATAAGCGTGCGAAGGACTCACCCTTAGTTGCTTGAAATTACAGATGAATTGGATGTCCTGCTCAATCGGTTCACGGTATACATTACTCAAGGAAGATAATGTACATCTCAGGAGAAATTTGTTGTTACTAGGATGCAATTGAGTGAGAGTCAGTCTCACGTAGTACAACATCTGAGAGATAAATGGATTGAATGGTGGGACACATCCAACCAAACATGTGTACCTATTGCAAGCAATGAATCTTTTTGCATATAAATGAAATCTATCGTTATGACCTGAGACTAGCACTTCTCTGGATGGAATTCTTTGTCTGTCATAAATCCTTTTGAGAATTGCTTCACCAACCTTAAGGGTACCAAATCCATCGGGTCGTCTAAAAGCACAACGCCTTCTAGTGTAACTCAATTAACCGAACTTTTAATTTATTATCTAATTTTATGGTGTTGTTACATTGTAGTGCTTTAAATAATTAATTTAGTTATACAATACAAAGACATTTGTTGCAAATAGGTCATATCTTATCATCATAAAATAAAATTTACTATATAAATTTTCTCAAAACTTGAATTTATGTTTTACTTTGAGTGAATCAATCATTTGAATAGTAATACATCCTTCAAGATCAGTTAAATCGGTTACCGACCAAATTAACCGGAATTAATTCGGTTCGGTTCGATTTGGAAAATTTTCGGTTTTAATTCGATTTTAGTTTTTTTACCTTCAAACCAACTGAACGCTCACCCCTACTCGTTCGAGTGATCGGTACCGACCCTGCACACATTAAAAAAACATATATGCATATGAATATACGTACGCACGCGTATGATTCAATAGAAATTTGACGAGGACCTATTTATGTTTGAAAGCACATAGGAGCCAATGCTCAAAACATATGCATGAACGCATGAGTGCATGTGTACACTTGACATTTGATTTTGATAAAAATCGGATTATTAACTGAGAACTCCAAAAAGAGATCTAGTTCATATCACCAAAATCTACTTACTTGACCAATCAGCTATATAGTACCGAGCGAAAATGATTATCGACAACTACAGTCTCATACTTATTTTGTTGGATATCGATCAAGTGTCGTTGTGAGCCACAAGAAGCATGACTTTTGGCAAAAAGGACTCATTGGGAAGGTAGCGATCATTTGAGAGACACGTACTCTAAAGCTTGGAATCGAGAGAGGGAGGGAGGGAGCCAGAGAGCGTTAAGCTCATCAAACCAAAAAATGATAGATTAATTTATGTTCACTTAGCCATAATGCCTTTGCAACATCCTGTGTAGAAAGAATCATTAGCAACTATTTTTGCTCGGTTCCTCGGAAATCAAGTGGCGCTTATGTAAAGAAAACGTGGTATGAATAGATAGTACACATGCTTCCACGATATTGTCCAAATTGCCACCTAGATCTAAACTTTGTTCTAAAATACATGAAAAACTGAGATGATTATTAGTTATTATGATAAGCTTCTCCATTATTCATAAATAATTGTTTACTCCTCTTCTTAAATTTTTAATATTGACAGAGCACGCATCATTAGTGTTGAAAATTAAAATCTTCTAAAGTGAGAACATATTACCTTGCAGCTCTTGTAAGCTCTCACTTGAATTCATTTTGGGTTGTCGGTTAAAAAAATAGCAACAGATGAAAAAACTACAATTGAATCAAAATATATACGTACCAAAAAAAGAATTTTAATGAATTTTTGAGAATCTGCATCAACTTGTAATTTAACATCTTAATTAGTCAATTCCTTATTATAACGTCATATTAAACATTCACCTAATAAATATATTTAATAAAATAAAAAATGTTGACCTTACTAAATCGAAGAATTAGAAAACAATTTCTAAACAACCTCCAGTAAATTAATGTAACGATTTAACACACAAAAATAAGCTTCTACGTTACTCATCAATATTTGTCTTCTTTTTATAAACATCCATGATCTGTAAATTTTGTTGTGAGCAAGAAGAGAAGGCTATTTAGAAAAACCATGCGCATATATAAGAAATTGGGAAGAATATGTTAAAGACCATAAGAAACATAATTAGTGCTGAAACTTTCAACCTTGAGAACATATTACTTTGCAGCTCCGTGTGAGGTTTTACAAGTATCCATTTTGGGCAGCCTTTTGAAAATAGAAACAGACACTCACAACAATTGAGTTCAAAATATATACGTACTGAAAGGACTTCTAAATTGTAAATGAATTTTGAAAATAAAATAAAATATTGTAATAATTATCTAACACGACATCAACTCTTGAATCTGACATCTTAATTAGTCTGTTCTCTAATCTAATGGTAAATTATTCACCACCTAATATAGATCTGCAACAAAACAATTAAATCAAAGAATTCATGAGGGACAGATTGATCATGAATTAAAAAAAAAAGAAGTTTAACCAAATAACTAAT
This sequence comes from Allium sativum, assembly GCA_030737875.1. Taxonomy (NCBI): domain Eukaryota; kingdom Viridiplantae; phylum Streptophyta; class Magnoliopsida; order Asparagales; family Amaryllidaceae; genus Allium; species Allium sativum. The sequence continues at coordinate 701,585,452 of CM060922.1, read as the reverse complement.
AAATTAAGGTCACAACTGATTGTATAATCATTGAAACACTTGTCAATGTTGCATTTATAGCAATGTAAAAGGAGGAACGAGTATTTTTTTTGCAGAGACGAAACATTGGAAATCAAGTGGAGAATGAGCGAAGAAATATATAGAAAGAATTGGTCTGGGAAGTCCTTTCGCGCTTGAGTACGGGAGCCTTTGGCACTGGGTATCCACCTTTAAGAAGAAAATGCTTTTAGAAAAAAAAAGTGTATACTTTCCAAAATGAATATAAATATACATTGATTGATACAAATATACTTTGCTATTCCACCTTTCAATTCTGTTCAAACTGAACATATAAGTTAACATTAGACTTTAATTATTGGAGGCGGCTATTTGAACACAAAATTAGACACAAAGAAAGACACACAGAGCCTCAACCGTTGGATCTTTTTGTCTTTATGTAGAGAGGTGTAATTCATGGGGTGATCCAATGGTGCAAATCAATTGTGTCACCGTTTGTGTCAAAATTTTGTGTCTCTATAGACTTTCCCTTAATTATTAGATCAAATTAAAAGGGTGTGAATGTAAAATTTCATACGGAAATTATGAAACTGATTGAGAGGAAGAACCGCATGAACTTGTTATACAATAGAATAGATTACAGCAGGTGGTTCAAAAGGCATTTTGAAATACCAAAAATCATTCAAATAAAGCAGGTATTAGACAATAGTCATTACAACAACAACAACAACAACAAAGCCATATATCCCAAACAAGTTGGGGTTGGCTAGATATGGAATCCAAAATTAAGGTAAAATAACTAATAATAATATATAAAAAGAGTTTAAAATAACCAAACAGATTAAAGTAAAAAGGTTCAATAAAAGTGAAATAAAGTCCTAAAAAAAATTTAAAATTAAAATAATTAAACAGATCTAAAAATAATAATAATTAACATATATATATATATATATATTAAAAAAAAAATCCTAAGGTTCTGGTACATGGATTGCCAACTTCCATGCACTTCTATCTACCACAAGCTCTTCAGATATACTCCAATTTCTTAGATCTCTCTTTATTATCTCTTCCCATGTCATTTTAGGTCGACCTCTACCTCTCTTTGGGCCTTCGGCACGACCTATAACTCCAACGTGCACAGGAGCATCGCGTGGTCTACGTTGGATATGTCCAAACCATCTCAAGCGGTGTTGGACTAACTTCTCTTCAATAGGTGCAACTCCAAGTTTTTCCCGAATATCCTCATTTCTAATCCGATCTCGTCTGGTATGCCCACAGCTCCAACGTAGCATCCACATCTCTGCTACACTTATCTTCTGCACGTGTTGCCTCTTAGTAGGCCAACATTCTGCACCATATAACATTGCAGGCCTGATTGCTGTCCTATAGAACTTTCCTTTAAGCTTCTGAGGAATCTTCCTATCACAGAGAATGCCAGATGCTAGCCGCCATTTCACCCATCCTGCTTGAATTCTAAAACTAACATCCTTATCAATCTCTCCATCAAACTGCAACATAGATCCTAAGTATCGAAACGATTCCTTCTTGGGTACTACGCTACCAGCCAAGGTGATCTCTCCGTCATCTGACCTAGCACCGCTAAACTCACACTTCATATACTCAGTTTTAGTTCTGCTAAGCCTGAAACCCTTTGATTCCAAGGTCTCCCTCCACAACTCCAGTTGTCTATTGACCCCTATTCTACTTTCATCAATCAGCACAACATCATCGGCAAAGAGCATACACCAAGGGATCTCCTTTTGTATATCTTTTGTGATTTCATCCATCACTAATGCAAAAATATAGGGGCTCAAAGCCGAACCTTGATGTAACCCTATGTTAATTGGGAAGTCTCTGGTCTCACCATCGCATGCCCTTACACTAGCCACAACCCCCTCGTACATATCCTTGATAAGGGTAATATACTTTGATGGCACTCTCTTCCTTTCTAGCGCCCACCACATAACCTTCCTCGGCACTCTGTCATAAGCTTTCTTCAAGTCAATAAAAACCATGTGAAGATCTTTCTTTTGTTCCCTGTATCTCTCCATAAGTTGCCTAACCAAGAAAATCGCCTCGGTGGTTGACCTTCCAGGCATAAAACCAAATTGATTCCTAGATACACTTGTCAACCTCCTCAAACGTTGCTCGCAAACTCTCTCCCAAAGCTTCATTGTATGACTCATAAGCTTAATTCCTCTATAGTTTGTGCAACTTTGAATATCTCCTTTATTCTTGAAGATTGGAACTAAAATGCTTCTCCTCCACTCATCTGGCATTTTGTTTGATTTGAAAATATTATTAAACAACTTAGTTAGCCAGGTTATCCCTGCATCTCCAAAACATCTCCACACCTCAATAGGAATGTCATCAGGACCTACCGACTTGCCTGATTTCATCCGTTTCAACGCTCCCTTTACCTCAGCTTCTAGAAATCTCCGCACAAAATGTCTATTGGTGTTGTCGGCAAAGTCTTCCAAGTCGGTCGAGGAGCTATTACTTTCTTCGTTGAAAAGCTTATCAAAGTATTCTCTCCACCTATTCTTTATCTCATCATCATTCACCAAAAGTCTATCACTCTCGTCCTTAATGCATTTAACCTGATTGAAGTCTCTTGTCCTCCTCTCGCGTAGCCTAGCTATTCTGTATACGTCTTTTTCACCCTCCTTTGTACTTAGTCTTTGATACAAACCCTCGTACGCTCGTCCCCTTGCTTCACTCACTGCTTTCTTTGCAGTCTTCTTTGCCACTTTGTATCTATGCATGTTCTCTTCGCTCCTATGATGGTGCATGCATTTGTAGCATTCCTTCTTCTCTTTGATAGCCTTTTGCACCTCGTCATTCCACCACCACGAATCCTTGGGTTCTCGCTTGCTTCCTCTTGTTATCCCAAATACCTCAGTAGCCACTCTGCGAATGCAAGTTGACATCACATTCCACATGACATTTGCTTCTCCTTCTACATTCCAAGCCCCTTCTCCCATCATTCTATCTTTAAACTCCCGTGAAGCATCTCCTTTGAGTTTCCACCATTTCGTCCTACTAATCTTCGCTCTCTTATCCTTCACCACTCGAAGACGAAACACGCATACCAAGAGCTGGTGTTGAGAGACAACACATTCTCCAGGTATGACCTTGCAATCAACACAATCTCGTTTACTGTCTCTTCTAGTCAGGACAAAGTCAATCTGACTAGTTTGTTGGCCACTACTGAAGGTGATCAGTTCTGATTGCCTCTTTTTAAAGAAGGTATTAGCAATCATAAGATCAAAAGAGAGAGCGAAATTCAATATATCTTCACCCTCTTGGTTCCTACTGCCGAAGCCAAAACCACCATGCACTCGCTCAAAACCCCCACTAGATGAGCCAATATGGCCATTGAAGTCTCCTCCTATAAAAAGTTTCTCGCTTCTATGCACATTTCTAACCATGACATCCAGGTCTTCCCAGAATTTCCTCTTGGCTTCTTCACTTAGACCTACCTGTGGGGCATATGCACTAATGACATTCAGAACCGTCTTACCAACTACTAGCTTAACTAGGATGATCCTATCCCCTCGTCTTCTGACGTCGACCACTTTGTTCTGAAGGTCCTTGTCAATCAATATGCCAACCCCGTTCTTGTTTTACGTACTTCTCCCGTGTACCACAATTTGAAACCAGTGTTCTCCACCTCCATCGCCTTCTGGTCCATCCATTTAGTCTCTTGAACGCACAAGATGTTTAACCGTCTCCTAATCATAGTATCCACTATCTCTCTTAACTTTCCTGTTAAGGACCCTACATTCCAACTACCTAACCGAACCCTACTATCTTCGACTAGCTTCCTTACCCCTCGCACCCGCCGAGAAAAATGCGAGGACCCTTGCTCATTTTTCACCACACCGGGGCGTCGGTGTAGCGTGCCACTAAGAGAATGGCGGTCCAGCTCTCGCATATTTAACACCATATCCGAGCCTAGATATAGCGTGTCGCTAAGAGGGTTACGCCCCAACGAAATATCATAAGGTTCCATATCCATAAGAGAGGCTAAGTTTTTACGTTGGCTCGCCACGCCTATCACAACCCTCCTCCTTTATCCTGGCTTGGGACAGGCTGCATAGAAAACTACACAGGCGGAGTTCACGCTTAACTTCGGAGTTCTGATGGGATCCGGTGCTTTAGTTAAATTAAATAAATGTTAGTTCTGTCAAATTAATAATTAATAATTCATCAACACCTCAACTACTTGCAAGTTTAACTACGTTACCTAAAACCCAATAATGAAGATTGTGGGTTTAATATGAAATAAAGTCCATCTCTCTTTTAGTTAAAGTTTTAGCAGGTCTGTGTCCATGTTTTTCATTATTTGCACAAACTCAACGATAAATGCAAACATATAACAAAGAACTGTATCACATAATACAAAAATATGGCGATTAACATGAAAACATAAATATCTAAATATTATGATTATATTAGCATTAGATTTTGTATATCGCCCTGCTTAGACTAAATCCATTTGGAGACCTAACCCTAGTTTCTCATCCAGTCCATGTATATCCCTAACCTGACAACATAGATTTTCAAATTTTAAATACCATACATTCGAAAGAACTTTGAATGACAACGAGAAGCAGGTAATTTAAAAATAAATCGGTAGATCGTCATCCATCTTACATCCAACCGAGATAAGAATAGTAGAACACTCGAGTTTATCAACATCGTCGATGTATAGTTTATAGTTTCTAAAACCTAGATTTTGCATGTTGCTCTGTTAATGAATTGAAATGCAGTTGTTATCAATCTTTACGAAAAGTCAATTAGCGATCTGATGGAATCACGACGGTTCCATCAGTTTCAGGTACATATGAAAAAAAATAAAATCTCAAAAGTGGAAGTTTAAGCTATACCTTCAGCTAACTATGTCACAATTAAGATGGAATGATTTAGCTATGTTTGGAGTTGGGTTTTTTAATTCCTAAATTTCCATTTTCCTTCTTGAAATTCCAGGGTTTACTCTTTTTTTTTTTGGTGCTCAAAATAAATCTTGAAAGATTGTTTTTTTCCTACAATCTTCAAAAGAAACCTCTATGTTCCTTTCAGAATTTAATTCCTCCGTAATGAAAGATTCGAAAGTCAACGATTGTCGTGGTAGTATACATAGTTCTTTCCAACATCCTTAATAGATCTAAGCAATGTATCAATAACAAAGATTTGGAAGCTAAACGAGAACATGCTAATTGATAAACGTGATAAGTTAGTAGAAACCACATGAACTTTGGGAACCAGATTCTTTAATGGTAGTGATGAACTGTGAAGCATGTTGTTTTAGATTTGAATATCTGCACACTGCAGTATCAATTGGGATCTATTCCCAGTCCTGGTTATATTATCTTTCACAAAGACGTTGGTAGAAGAACTTGATCATGCCACCTTGATTAGTTGTTTTTAAGCCAAAAATTGATGTTATGCAAGTTTTACTTTATTTTTATTTTTTTGTAAAAATAAAGCGGTATATTGTTTATATTATGCTCAATTTGTTTGCTAGCATACAATTTATTTATTTTATGTTAACAAATTTGTTTGAGGCTCATTTTATGTAGTTGCAGTTTACATTTTTAGCATCAGAAGGTCCTGTGCATATCAAATGTGCAAAGAAAACCAATTCTTTGTTGCCCCCCCCCCCCCCCCCCCCCAAAAAAAAAGACAATATAATTTTGTAGATTTCATTTCAAATGTTTTAGATCAAACTTATAAGCAAAGAAATCATTGTTATCACAATATTCTCATAGATCAATCATATCTTATTTTCACTTCAATATAGGATTTTATTTCATTCCTGGCGCATTGACCATTCAAGAACAAAGCCATTGGGTTCGAGAAAGCCTAGTTAATTTTCCTCAGCCTCCCAATAGAACAAATCATAATGCTATGTATGGCCCAATCCATGATTTATTCAAGTCGGTTGAGACTAACAAAGTTCTTACTGAAAAAGAGCAGGTTGATAGAGTTTTAAAGGGTGAGAAATGTCTTGATGAAAACTTAGAAGATTCTCGTAGATATGTATTTACTGAATCATATAACGGTAAACATCAGAAAGGAGACAATTGTAAACCTATACCTGCATCAGTTCTTTTACGTAAACTACGCTGGAGCACTCTTGGTTTGCAGTTTGACTGGTCAAAGGTTGGTATGTCTATTTTCATTGTTCAGCGTACTTTTCCTTGTATATCTGAACAATTTGTGCTTCAGATCATCATTGTATTTCCTTAACTGGTGTACAGCTTTGATAGCACTTGCTTTACGATATTGATGTCTGTTCAGTACTCCCATTCATTCCAGTTTTAGGCCAATCATAATAATAGTTATACAGATTAGTTGTTGTTTTAAAGGCATATTGTGCTAGTCTTACAAAATTAAATTAAATTAAATTATATTTTGTTCTTCTATATTGTCCCTACTATGCCTTGCATGTGCACTACTAATCTTCTATTATATCATGATCGAATAGTGGTGCCATTTTAAAAAAAGAGGTTATTAAAATCATTCAGTTTAAAAAGCAGATATCTGTGTTGATTAATCCAAGCGTCTTTTTTGTAATATGATCAAATGATGGTGCATTTTCAAATCAAAGCCTGATCCCATCATCCAGTTATAATCAAAAGCAGTCCATAGTTTGACAAAACATAGCTTGAGCTATGAGAGCCAAACTCAGGCCTAGATGAACTATGGAAATTTGGATATTTCATCTATTCATAAACATTAGTATATTAGTTTGCTATACATGTCATTTAAATGCTAATTTATAAACTCTGAATGTTGGAATGAAGATTTCCATGTGGGTTTGTTCTTTGTTCCTGAAATATGGCAAAGCCTTACAGTTTGATTATACCCCATCAATAAATCAATTAATAACGATTTAAAACTTTTTAGCAAAATCACGGAGTCTTTAAAAGCAACCTCTATACTCTAATTTTTGTAACATATGATGGACAAATCAGCAGAGTACTACAAACTTTTTATCAAAGAAAGAAGATAGGATAAGAACTCAAATTATGGGAATTTGAAGCTTAGTTGCTGAGTAACTTCATGCCCTTCATCCACAACTAATAATATTTTTTTTCCTTCCTGAAATTTCATTAGAATAAGAGTATAAGATGAATGTGAGAAGAAAATAAACTAATAGTGTCTAAATTCTCCATGTGCATGACACTTGCACTTATTTAGTCACCTTAAATTGCATAATATTTAGGAGGAAAATTGATCAATACACCTGGTGAGTGGGTATGGTAGGAGCATTGGAAGTAACATAATTTCTCTTCAACCATATATTTTGTTACTACGTGAAAACACATGGACATTGATGTTCATGTGTTTTCACAAAAAATGACAGCAGTAGTGATTATGAAAATTATCAAGCAAAATCAAGAAGTAACGAAAAAATACACAAATTTCTAGTGGTTCGATGATTTTTTCGGTCTACGTCCACTTAAACGTTGTTATTTGATTTGTGACTTTTACAAACAGTGATTATATGGAACGCTGGAGATCCAACAGAGTTTTGCAGCGAAGTGAATAAACTTAGAAAAGAAGAAAAATCATTTTTCAAGGGCATCTTTCCCTCCTATTTATAAATGAAAAATGAAAATCTTTGAAACTCTTAGATACATCCCCCATCATGTTTCTCCCATTCAACACATCGCTCCACCCGGGTCAAATCGACCCAAGAAATCTCAGGTCAATACTGATCCATGAGTTTTAAGGTCAGTGTTGATCTGACTCGGGCTTGACTTTTGGTCGATTCATGCCTTGTTCTGGAGCTTGACGTGGGATTGATATGGAGTTGTGCTTGAGTTTTTATATTTCTACTCCAAACCAATCCTTGTCATGCTTTTGATCTGACTTGGGGCACAAATTGGTACCGACTCGAGACCCTCAGCCTAATAAAGTAAATTTTCAAAACTTTGATATTTTTAATATTTCATTTATCTTGTCATTCTAGGACGTTTCCTAAGTTCTTGGGTCATTTCTTAATCATTTGCTCATCCAATTCGATCGTTTAAGTCTACTCAAAGACCATGAAAAATTCGGCCATAATACTTACTTTCTAGGGCATATCTTGTGAATGAAATGCATGCTTTGCTCAAAAACATATATTGAAGTTGACAAATAACTAATAATTTAGCTTTATGGCTACTAATTAGTCGAATTATAGTGAATCGTCCAATCAGAGGTCATTCTAGACGACAATAGCTAAGGACTCAATTCCTTGTTTGAGTGTCAATCACAAATCATCATCATTTTGTGTTCCCTTAAAAGCATCGTATCGCGTATTGTATACCATAAAACGAATTCACCCTTCCTGTGGTTAACCATCATACATCAAAATCAATGTTACCCTATGTTCGTTTGGGGTTTAAGTTATGACGTGCAAGTCGTAATTTTTTGTGGTTAAAGGTCAATAATTGTTCGTTTGGGATAGCGAGGTTTGGCTATGCCTACGTCCTCAGATCCAACAACTTTTTATTTCTTCACTTCAAGAAGAGGTACAATATGAGAAGAAATACACAACTCAATACAAATTTCTCACCCTATAATAGGTAAGAAAATAGGAATCTTATTGAAGATAATATATGGAGAGAAGTTTCTTCTTATGTGGGTTGAAAATATGAGCAAATGCCTGCTTATATATAGGAGGAAGGATGAATTCTTCGTGGATAAGGGTAAAATATTTCTTGATTGATTCCACCATAAATCTGGCACGTTTTAAAATTGTTTCCAACTATACCAATATTTGATTGATTCCTTAAATCAAATATATATCTTCCCATATTAATATATTATCTTACCGATTTGACTTGGTTACGACTTACGAGAATCAATTAATATCTCCTTATTAATATATTTAAAACGTTCAAATTTAACACTTCATCTCGATTTAAATATATTTATCAATCAACAAAAGAAATAGTTGTTGGTTTAGCGTCCCATCGCGCTAAGTAGCTCGTACCACACAATCAAGTTTGAGCAATGCTCAACTTGTCCTTTGGAACCGACTTTGTTGGCATATTAGCTGGATTGTGAATTGTCATTTGTGTGATTTTATCTTGTGACTTCATCTTATTTCTCATGCTTGAAGAAGAGAAAAATAAGATAAAGCTGTCGAAGATTCACACAAATGACAATCCAGCTGATATGCTAACGAAGCCGGTTCCAAAGGACAAGTTTGAGCATTTGCTCAAACTTGATTGATGTGGTACGAACTACTTAGCGGCATGGGGGCGCTGACAACAATCATTTCTTTTGTTGATTGATGAATATATTTAAATCAAGGTGGGGTATTAATTTTGGACGTTTTAAATATATTAATGAGGAGATACTAAATGATTCTCGTAATCAAGTCAAATTGGGAAGATAATATATTAATATGGGGAATGTATATATTTGATTTAAGGAATCAATCAAATATTGGTATAGGTGGATTTTTTTTTTTAAATGTGCCAGATTTGTGGTGGAATCAATCAGGAAATATTTCATCTTTATCCACGAAACATTTTCATCCTTCCTCCTATATATACGCAGACATTTGCTCATGTTTTCAACTCACACAAGAAGACAACTCTCTCCATATATTATCTTTAATAAGATCCCTATTTTTTTGTATCTATCATACGGTGAGAAATTTATATTGAGTTGTGTATTTCTTCTCATATTGTACCTCCTTTTGAAGTGAATAAATAAAATGTTGTTGGGTCCGAGGACGTTAACATAGCTATACCTCGTTATATTTGTGTGTTCTTTCCCTTTTCTATTTCTGTTTTTCTCTATAATTTGAGTTATTTGTTTTTCTTTAACATCTTTGTTGGATTGAGATGGTCGACATGCTATATTATTGGATGTTCTGCTTCCGCTGCCCAAACCACTGATCTTTCACTCATAGTTATCAAGGTGCGCGCCTAAGCACAGAAAAGCCCAAGGCTTAAGGATTGCGCCTTTTGCAGTTTGAGTGCGCCTTTTTGTAGTTTAAGGCACTTTATTTGGCTAAATTCAAAATTTTGTTTATAAATAGTTAAATAAAAAATTTAATTGTTCAATAAATTATAAAATATGGTTTAAAATTTAAATCTTATTAATAAAATATGTAGATAATTGAATGAATTATAAAATATGGTTTAAAAATTAATTTGTAGTTTAGTAAAATAATAGATCAAACTCGTATAAAAGGCACACAAAAAAGCCCAAGGCTCAAAAAAGCCCCAGGCTCAATGCTTGCGCCTTTTTGCGCCTTAGCGCCTTAACTACTATGCTTTCACTATAGTTTGGTATCAGAGCCGATGGTTCGAGGGGACCAATATGATGCAGCATTGACTTAAGTATGCTCCAATATATGTAGCTTAAGCTCAGGATTCTCATTAAGGTGGAGTTATATGTTAGATCATGGTCTGGCCCAACCATAGGAAAATAGACTCTTTGTAGAAAACGACTTGAAAAAACTGCTTAGAGGTGGCATCAACCTAAACCGAACCGCTAGAGGTGTGAGCGACCTAAGACGAACTGCTAGAGGTGTTAGTGACATTTCCAATTGTTTGAGGACTCCGTATAACTTCAAGTTCAGTTGATAAATGCTCGTTAAGATGATCTATTAGGCGTGGTTCGCATTGTATGAAAGTGTGTGTGGATTGGATTTGCAATTAGTTCCACATCGCAGAATATCTTAAACAAGATGAGTATATATATATATATATATATATACGAGATTGGTGGCATGTAACAAGGAATTCCTTTTGTTACAATTGATTGCTGTCTTGAACATATGTATGCCCTAGGGGATGTAAGGATATCCAATCAGGATGCTCGCACCAGGCTTCGTCCAACAGTTTGTAGTATCTTTACGTTGAACGAAGTGCGCACAAATGAAGATGTTTTGAGGTGCCGAAAAATTTCAATGATATCATTTTTGAGTGGTTACTCTGGATCTGCTCTTTGTTTTAATTCTCAGTTGTGTCCCCGTTTCCTTGGGGCTTTCCATCTTTAATTCATGTTATTCATTGCATTCCGATCTCTGCTTCGCAACATAACATTCCTTGGGCAATGCTCCATCTCGTCTAGATTTCGAGTCTATACCAATCACGCCTCTTGGATTTCTTGGTTTGGTACCAGTTTGCAAGATATTGACTTTGTACTTGTGTAGTTAAAGCGCTTAGCGGTTCTATAGTGGCGGAGGTGCAAAAATGTGTAGTGTGGATAAAACGGGAAAATAATGAGGATATAGCGGAAGTACAAAAATGTTAATTAGATGTTGAAACCAAATATTTTAAACTAATTAATTGTCATTTTCACATTATGTGTAGAAAAAACCAATATTAATTAATTTTATACAAGTAAACCAAAGAATATCATGGTTACACACTAGATATGATGACTATTTAGATTTCTATAATATATTAGACACTTATGCATTAAAATTTGCTATTACACTAACTTTGTTGATCTTTTTATAAAGAGAACTAGTCAAATCAAGCTCTGTATATTAACATTGCTAAAGCGGGTGCTAAAAAGCCTTGATTTTAGCCGAAAATAGCGGGGTTAAAAGCGGAACTACTATTCATCAACGTTAAATTGAAACAGCGTAGCGGTTAAAGAGCGCTATGGGCTATAGTGGGGATTTTGCGGGGCTTTAACTGCATAGCTCTATTCTGAGTTGTGATTGTATCATGGGGTTGGTTCTACTCCATTTTCTGGTGCATTCGTTCCACGTAAATTGCATGCCAATCCCGAACCAAGATTTCATAGATCGGTAATGATCCAAGGGACGCAAATCGGTGACCATCCATTGGGTTGTGGTCAACATGTGTCATGGTTTGAAGTTGACGTAGTCTGTTTGAAGTTCATTCCTTAGTTTCTTTACTTCATGCCTTGCCATTCTTTTTTGTGTTTTTGTCACGATCATTTCAATCTCATTTCTAGTTTGTAAATGGATGAGGCTTGATTCTAGGGACGCCTCTTGGTTGTCCCCTTGTTTTTGGTGACTTTTTAATCATAGATCTGATGTTATTGTGCCTCTTCATCTTGTTCATATTTTAAGTTTCATATTGTTAAATCTTGAGTTTACTTGACTTTGTTGTTCGATTTCTGTGATATTTACATACTATGATTTTATGGGTCAATGGAGATCCAACAGAGTTTCGTGGCAAATCAAATGAATATAGAAAACAAGCAAAGTCCTCTTTCAAGCACATCTCCCTTCCTATTTATAGAGAAAACCTTTGAAATTATCTTCGAAACATGCACCAACACATTTATTACGTTCAACACGTCGGTCCATAATAGTCTTGTAGTCAAATCGACTCTAGAAGTCTCTGGTTGTATTGATCCATGGGTTTCAAATCGATACCGGTCTGACTCGACCTTGACTCATGGTCGATCCATGCCTTGCTTGGAGCTTGACTTGGAGAGTTGCGCCCGAGTTCTGCTTTTACTACTTCGAGCCTATCCATGTCTTGCTTTGAGTCTGACCTGGGGCATCCATGGATATCGTCTTGAGACCTAATACCAAAAAAAGGTAAGTTTCAAATTTTTGCTATTTTTTAATATTTCTTTTGTCTTGTCCTTTTAGGATGTTTTCCAAGTTCGTGGATCATTTCTTCAACTTTGCTCATCCAGTTCAATCTTTCAAGGCTGTTTGAAGGCCGTGGAATATCTGATCGTAATACTTTGTATGCCACATATATTTTTGAACGGTATTACCATTTTTTCAATCTTTAATCAATCAACTAACTAGTCTCCAGTGGTATTGCGCAGTATGGTCAGGGTGTAATGCGCATATTTGAGCCTTTTTAGAACTCGAGGCACAAATGTTAGTGAAGTGCAAAGAAGTCCCGTAACGTAGAAAGACAGCGCATTAAAAAGTGTTTTATTTTTGGAGTTTTTAGCCCTGCCCAAAATATGTACCTAACAAAATGCCCTCTTCGCTTAATTATATTGAAGTCGAACTAGGAAAATACTCAATGAAAATAAATAAAAAACACGAAATCATTGGAAAAACTATAGTTTTTATAGTATAGCAGTAACAAAAAAAATGTAACTAAGGCGCATCAAAAAACGCAAGGCGAAAAAATTGGGCTTTCCTGGAGAAAACCTACTTGAAAATTAAGCTTGTTTCGAAATTCATTGTGAAAGTATGCGCGTTTTTATCTTCAGGGCTTTGTTTATGCGTATTCTGTAAATGCGCATAAACAAATGTGTACGTTTTGTATATGCACATTTACATAGTGTGCATGTTATAAGAATTGTTTTTTGAATGCGCATTCAATAAATGCACATGAACAAATATGTTCATGCACATTTACTGTTCATGTGCATTTAGGGAATGTGCATAAGTACTTTTAACCTCATAAACCCCAACTAGCTGTCTTCTTGTGCATCTCAGCAGTAATTTTCATCTGCATTCGGTTGTTTGTTAAAAAGAATGCAATGTATATATCCAAATTGTATATACATTGAGAAACATTTTCGACATTCAACATTGTCGTAAAATCAAATACCATACATATCAAACGTTTCGATAATACGTCATTAAATAATCATTATCTACGATACAACGAAGCATAACTATTAATAAAGAATATGTTTAAACAGAAATATGAAAATTCAGATACTACAAGAAATAAAATAACTTGCTATTAGAGACGTTCTCTTAAACTTAATCATGACCAGCGAAAGCTTGAACCCGAATTGTTTTCTCTCAATTTTCGTACAAGCTTTCCCAAACGTCTCACTTTGATTTGCATTTCAAGGGCATATTCAAGTCCCCTGCGCACATTGGATGATCAATCCATTCAAAATAATTGCAACATTGAACTCATTTGGGGTTCGTCTTGTGTTCGCTGTATGAAGTATATCTATAGAATATATGTTCTGCATTGATTTCAGTTTTGTAAACAACGATTATACACTTATCTTCACAACGACAAATTGGATATAAGCAGATTGACATAGCAATAGGAACATGATGTAGACGCTTGTGTATAATCCCATTAGCACAAATTTATTTATCTGGTCCCTGGTTCGCTACAACTTCGCTTAAACAAGCATTTAATGTCGTTATTCTCAATTGTAATGCATGTTGTATTGATTTGAATTGTGTCTCAAGAACATAATCTACGTCATCGTTGTGACTGTCAACACCAGTACATCTTTTCGTTTCAAAGTCATTATAATACTTCACGAATGTTTTATCGTCAATTTCCCAATTATTCATGCCTGAATACGTCAAAAAATATATCAAAACCATAATACAAACAATCGTGGACGTGCTTGTAAATGCATATGAACATATTTGGTCCTGTGCAGTTTTCGGATGCACATACAAAATAATTCTTATAACATGCGCATGTAAACGTTACAGGATGTACATAAGCAAAGTCCTAAAGCAAAACATGCCTATTTTTATAGTAAGTTTTGAATCGAGACTAATTTTCAAATGAGTTTTCTCCAGGGGCCTAATTCAAAACATTGTTCTTTTTATAATCGAAAGGCGAGTGAATACACTGCTAATTTAATTTCCTAATCCTATGTTCTGTTGTGCTGTAGAGGAATTATGATGTATCACTTCAACATAACAAGATACCAGATTCCCTTTGCTTTCTGGCAAAGAAAATGGCAATTCCAGCTATGCCCAGAGGAGAAGTTTTTCAGCCAGAAGGCGCAATAGTCAACTATTTTGGTACAGGTAAGCTTTCAGGAAGAACCAACTGTGTAAGTTTCTCTAGAATAAAATTGTACTTGTTTCTCCCCTCTTGTTTGAAGGTGATATGCTTGGAGGACATGTGGATGATATGGAAAAAGACTGGAGCAAGCCTATTGTAAGCATAAGGTATGTATAACGATTCACATGTTTCGTATGCTAACTTTGATATGCAGTTGTAGTTTACGAGCAACTTTTTTTTTTTTTTTTTTTTTTTTTGGTAGCTTGGGATGCAAGGCAATTTTCCTGTTAGGTGGGAAGTCAAGAGATGATACTCCTGTAGCCATGTTTCTTAGAAGTGGAGATATCGTGCTTATGGCAGGGCAATCAAGGGAATGCTTTCATGGTTAGGAAATATTTACGAATGACAGTTGTTGAAGCTAAAGTTGATTTGGCTAAGGGGATGAAAATTAATGCGAAAAATATAGAAAATGATAACATTTCTTGGGGAGAAGTATCCATTCTACACTTATATTTTATTAAACAAATTCGTGGATGATATTTTATTATACAAATTCGTCATCCACGTTTCTGCAAATACAATCTTTCATTCTCTCTTGATTCATAAAGCTAGCCGAGCAATTCATATCTCCCTATTATCCCCCTTTATTGATTTTAATTTCATTTTAACAAAAAGGGAAAAAGTAAAATAATATAAACTTGCATACATTTGTTCTAAGTTCATTCAAAACATCAATCCTAAAAGCTCTTCAAAACATTAGTCGAAGTTTGAACATAAAAAAGTACATAAATATTCATGTCCTTTTGTGTTGCTGAAGTTTTAAATGGAATGAGATAAAAGAGATTGATAGGAGAAGTTAGATGGAGATTTAGATGGATCTTCTTCATATAATAACTTTTGGATTAGGAGACTATGATTTAGGTATTGTGATGAAGAGAAGAAATAGAAAACATTTCAACAAGGTAGAGAGGGTATGCAAAAAGAAGAGAAAGAGGCCTACTATTAACAAAATTTGTCCTAATTTTTATCTTATTTTACAAGGGAGAATCGCAATTTTTGTTCTCTTCAACAAAAATATTTAGTTCAAAAATAACTTTTTTTTTTCTAGCTTTCCTTGTTCAATACTCTTTTCCCTTGAACGGTTCCTTTCATGAATTACTCACTTTTGGTTTATGTTATTTTATGGTCATTCTTGTTGGAGTATCTTATAGGACAAATTTTCAAAGTAGACTACTTATCGAAATAACTTCACGTTTGAGACTAGTTTCGAAACTTATTACCAAACAAAGCTGGTTTATGCCCAGTCCGTATTTTTGTAACTGAAATCCATGAGGCACAACTATGAGTTGCACCCCATATTTAAAAAAAAAAAAAAAACATATGGACTTGGTTTTATCCTTAACGAAAAACAAAAGAAAAATTTCATGTGGCGCAACTATAAGTTGAGCCCAAATGAGACAGTTACAAAATTGTTAATTTGGCAGTTGATTAGGCAGAAATCAGCTTTGTTTGGTAATACGTTTGCAAACTTCAAACACGAAATTGCTTTGAAAACTAGCTCACTTCGAAAATTTGTCCTATCTTATGATATAAACTATTAACAAAATTTGCCTAATTTTTATCATATTTTACAAGGGAGAATCACAATTTTTATTCTTTTTAACAAAAACGTTTAAGTTCAAAAATAACTTTTTTTTAAAGCTTCCCTTGTTCTATTTTCACTTTTTTTTTTTTTTTTTTTTTTTTAAAGCTTTCCTTGTTCTATTTTCCCTTTAACAATTCCCTTCCTGAATAACTCACTTTTCGGTTTATGTTATTTTATGGTCATTCGTGCTGGAGTATCTTATAAATATAAAGAATGTTTGAATTTTAGCTCGGCCATCAAAGATCTACTCAAATGTGATAATATAACTAGAATAAATTAGAGCTTCCAACCATGTCTTCGTCTCCAGAAAAGCAATCAATAACTGTAATACTCAGGACTGACCTGAGCACATTTTGAGGAAAAGCAAAAACACCCGGATCATAACTAACATCCTCATGTAAATGAATAAATCAAAGTGTGTAGTAACTTAAGAGATGTTACATGGTTTTTTCCAACAGTTGGCTTGCATTTTGTATGTCTTTTTTTTTGGTCTATTGCGCTCGTTCTACCAAATGTACATCTATGATATATGGTAAATAATAAAACAGCTTACAAGAATGCATGATGCTTCATTACTGGTGTATAAGGTCATAATTATTTTGTTAAAAATCCCAACGTCCAAGAAAATGGCATATAAGCGGGTGAATTAAGATTTTGACTAAAATATATCACCACATAAATTTTTGGGTGCTTGTGCAGTTCCAAAATGCGCATGTACAAACTGTAAGTTTGTGCTTGCGCACTTTAAAATTGCACAAATATAATTTCTAGCCTAGTGAAAACCAGATGTATGTTGTTAAGTTTGTAACGAGACCTAAAACTAGAAATAGTTTCCCTTTTCCTTTGGCCTACAACAAATAAAATTTGTCCTAATTTTTATCTTATTTTTTAAGGGAGAATCACAATTTATATTCTCTCTTTAACAAAAGCATTTAGTTAATTTGTTCTTTTTCCGCTTCCCTTATTTCAAACTATTCTACCTTTAACAATTCCCTTCATTAATTACTCGCTTTTGGTTTATGCTATTCTGTAGTCATTCATGCTAGAGTATATAATAAATATAAAGAATCCTTGAATTTGAACTCAGTCCTCAATGATCTAATATGAAGAATGCTTGAATTTGAGCTTAGCCCTCGAAGATCTACTGTTTTAACTGGCTCTGGCTACGGGAAAGGAGAACAAATTATGTGTGTGTGTGTGTGTGTGTGTTACACTCGTTCTACCAAATCTACATGTGTGGTATATGGTAAATAAAAACAGCTTACAATAGTACTCAGTGCTTCATTACTAGCTTATAACTATAAGGTCTTAAATATTTTGTGAAAAAATCCCAACTTACAAGAAAATGGATGAAATAAGTATTTGGCTAGAAATATATCTCCACATAAAATTTAGGGATTTCATGTAAAACACCTGTCTTAATTTTCAAACTACATGACCCGTCCATTTGCAAAAGCAGGTTCCCAAAAACCCTCAATTTGACAAGCTGCAAATATTTGCATCCTTAAGTTGTTTTTTCCTTTTCTTTTTCTTTTTTGATCACAATAACTTTTTTTTTTTTTTTAATTTAAGAGGGTAATTTAAAACATGTTTTTAGAACGTTTTTTCGTGTGTTAATTTTGAAAGTAAAGAGCACATTCTAGTTTTCACTAATATTTAACGAAAAAATTACAAAGGAAAAAAATCCCAGGGAAGGCATAAATGCCACTCACTCTGCTTTACTAATTCCCTGCCATTTTGATACATTTTCTTTTATTTCTTTCATTCCCCCTTCTACACATCCCTTCACCCACTTCCTTCTTCACCGAGGAACAGTAAAGAGTGTATTTACATCATTAGAGATCTACTGCTATCAATATTGCGACTTACTAAACTGCTAGAACTGAATATTCTCCCTACACACACATGCAATTCTTCTGTTTGTATTACTAGAATGCTGTCATCAAAATTTTGGTTAAAAACTGAACACAAATTTGTGTTTAATTTTGCAGGAATTCCGAGAATATTCACAGATAAAAATAGTGCAGACGTTTCTGAGCTGTTATCTCAATTCACAAGCCATGAAGATGCATATATCAGGGACTACATTGCAACTTCAAGGATCAATATTAATATTAGGCAAGTTAACTAGAAGCATCAGTATTACTATTATGTAATTTTATGAAACCGAGCGACCCATAAATCACCAAAAGTTCTTGATTTCCTGCTAACTAATTGCCACATTTTTGTAGAAAAAAGAAATGAAATTTTGTTAATAGCAAAGATTATTTATTTAGCACGCTTTGTGTTCGCATGCTTGCTTTTTGTTCGCGTGCTCAAGTTCTTTCGTTCTGAGTAACATTTTCGCTTTGGCCTAATTTTTTAAACTTATTATGCAAATAAGTTGCCTTTTCAAGCTGAATACAAATATGTTAGCAGTTTAGTGTTATGTTGGATAAAATATGCATACAACTTTCTAATGTTTTGTTATAATACGCAGGAGTGAATATGCTTTTGTATTTGTAATTTTTATATTATATCATGGGATATATTATATATCAAGCTGCAAAGTTTATATATGTAGGCTTATGTAATGATACTGAATGCATCAATCTAAAATGAACAAAATTTTCCTTCATCTCCTTTTCTACTCGATCATCTATATGTATTCTATAACATGTTATCAATGTGATTTTTAAACAAAATTTATATTATAGATCTACAGCCTCAAGAGATCAAGTGTTCTATATTTTTTTTCAGTTCTAATTATAGATCCCAAAATAGATAAGCGTATTTTCAGATTTAATTTTTAGGTTTGATCATAATGATTTAATTTCTTAGATTTAATTTGTATGATAGATTTAATTTTTCCAGTCTTACTTTATTCTCTTATTTTTGGGATCTTATTATATTAATATGATTTTTTAAACCTCATGTAGATCTAAATCGTTAGAGCATCTCCAATCCTTAGCGCATGTAATGTCATAAAATGCATATGTGTGCACATCTATTCTACAATGTCAAATATATAAATCAGACTTCTACAATAAAATTTAACATTGTTCTCCAATACAAATGTCTAGAAACATACAATTTTGTACATGTGTCATTGGAAGAATGCTTTAAAATTAAATGACTAAATAATAGTGGTTATATGCACTTCAACATTGTGGACTATAATGTCTACTACTAGACATTTTGGTTCACAATGTCTTGTAAATTTATTGACATGTCATCTTCAAAATTCATTCAATATTTGCATTGGAAGAAACAAATTTAACAAAAATGTTAATTATTGATGTGTCTTTGGTTTCACATTTAAAATTATGAAGCATTGGAGATGCTCTTAGATCTTATTTAGTTGTAAATTTATTGTTTTGGTAGTCATTATATTCAGATATCATCCTACTATAAATATGATTTATTAATTTTATTTTGATCCCAGGGTATTGCAAATCATAATATCATACTCAGAAGAAAAAAGCTAATAAAACGAAATTTAAAAATACCATTGCATCCTGTCTATGCTCCAATTTTTGGTCTGGCTTCATCACCTCCACTATGGTTGTCAATGGGTCGTCTCAGGTCGGGTTTGGCTAAGTCAGGTTCGGGTTGATTTATAAATGGGTTGGGTCAAACTGTTTATTAAACGAGTCATTTTATCTCAATCCTAACCCGACCCGTTTATAAACGGGTTGACCTAACCGACCCGTTTATAAATGGGTTGACCCGACCCGACCCGACCCAACCCGTGCAACTCATTTAACTAAACGGGTCGTGCTGAGTCGTGCCGGGTCAAGTTTACCCGCTTGACCCATTCGCAAATATTGCTCACTAATATAAACAACAAAAGAAATAAATTATCAACATGCAACATTATTATATAATCACCAACAGGCAGCAAGTTACAAAATCACCAACAAACAAGTTACAAAATCACCAACAGACAACAAATATATAAAGCATGAAATTACCATATCCAAAAATCATTATCCATACATAAGAATATGTGAGCATACTGCATACATAAAAGGCTAACGGTATAGAAGAGATACAGTTGTTATAAGTAAAATATAACTCACAACATACAAGAATAAATTAATCTAATATAACAGCTTGCACAAGAATATTTAAGCATACTACTTACTACATACATAAAAAACTAATACTAATAGCATACACAAAAAACTATCAGTATAAAAGAGATACAACATATAATCGGGTTTGGCGGACCAAAATCGGGTTAGCGGGTCAACCCTAAACCCATCCGTCTATAAACGGGTCAAATTCGGGTTGACCCGAAAATGACACGCTAATTAAACATTTCGGGTTAACCTGCTAATTTTCGTGTGGGTTTCGGATCGTGTGGGAAATTGACAGCCCTAGCCTCCACGCCGCAGTGAACTTCGCTCCCTCCACCTTCCATCCTCCAACACCTGCTCTTCGCTACTGATCAATGACAAGGCAACACAAGTTCTCGCCTCTCAATGGAGTTTAATAACGTTGGTAGCAGATCTACTAGTTCAGGTGTTATGGTTTCTCCCTTCCTTCGTTGTCGATCTGTTCTCTAGTGAACCCAGATTCGGAGTTTCCCCCGCTGCCTTGTCAGTGAGTCTCCATATCCAATCAGTTTGAAGCCCTCCCTTCTCCTGGAAGTAAGCTAAATCGCTCATTGGTAAACCCTGAAACTCTCCAATAATCTTTTGGTAATGAAATTGAATATGTCGCCCTTGGATCATGTCGTATGGATGTGGTTGATGACTTAGATGGTTCGGCTGCGCCCAATATTCCTGAACCTGTTTGCTCAGCACCACACACTCAAAATGTTTGTACAAATGCCGCAGTGAATCCCGTTGGTACAAATCCCGCTTCCTCCAATTTTATATCCAAGTCACTCCACCAACCTATTTCAAGCCCATTTCCTTAGGCATAACTATTCCGTTCACGGTCTCCCAATGCTGGTGATATCGAGCCAGTTGATTTTGTGATAGAGGAAGACAAAGGGGATTCCGAAGTCCCTTCCATCGATGTTCCGGGCAAGAGCTGATTTGTGGGATGGATTTCTAGTAGGCTTTCTTTTGGATCCTCTTCACATGATGCAAGATGCTAGGATGCTTTGTCTTCATATTTGGAAGCTTCGTGGAGATCTTCGATTGGTTTATTTTGACTCAATGCACTATTTCAAATTCTCTAGTAATGATGAAAGGCAGAGGGTTTTGGAAGCCGGTCATTTCTTCATTGATGAGAAACCTTTCAGTATCACTAACTAGTCTCTCTTAGTGGCTTCTGCTCGTGAGCAGGTTTTATCCTTAGAGCATCTCCAACTGTTCCGGAGTGTGGATTTTCATTTTGCGATTATCCACACTCCGGAAATCGTGGAAACACAACAGTTTTCCATCCAACAAACGCGTGGACCATGCGCTTGTTTAACAACCGCGTGGATCCACGCGGTTGTTAAACAAACGCGTGGTCCACGCGTTTGTTAAACAAACGCTTGACTTACTCTAATTCTTATTTACCAATTTGTTATTAGTATATTTTATAATGTTTAAAATTTTAAAAATTCTTCAACAATTTATAACGTTTGAACTATTTATAGTAATGTTTGATTGCAATCGAATTTATATACGATGACCAATGCATTGTTGCAGACTACATCAGCATTTGGATACATCAATACACTGATACAATAGCATTTGGATACGATGACTAATACATTGTTGCATGCTACATAAGCATTTGGATACGTTAATACACTGGTACAACGATACAAGTATTGCCTACTCATTGGGATATCGTGGTAACTGGGATTCTAAATCCGAGTTAAGTTGTTTCAGACGGAAAATCTCCTTTTTCAGGCTGTCGTTCTCATCTTGCATTTCTAATGCATACTCATGTCCTCTTCGACACATCGGAGGATCAACCCACTCGGTATACTTACAAACTCTGAAGGTGTTCGGATAAAGTAGGCTCATATCGTATCTAGCACATTTGTATAGCCTACGCCCTGTACTAACGCTTCTATTTTTGTTCACAACCACGCAGCAGGCCGACCCGCAGTAACAAAGCTTTCTTGGTACTGCCTCGCCAATTGCTAGAGCTCGGTATCGATTAGTATATTTACCCCCATGCACCGCAACGAAATGAGTTTGGGGTGCACCGCCGAGATGATCTGGGAGTTCTACCATGTCAAATGTTTTAGGGTCGGGGTAAACTTCTTTACCTGGTCGACGGTGATTTGGGGACACTTATTGGGAATCATCAATAACCGTCAGGTGGTCATAAGCGTTGGACACCAAACTTTCCCAATTTTTTGCCAAAGTGTCGTCATCTGTTTCCCATTGATTCATCCTATACAGGCATGGGTTAAAATTTTATTTTCAAATCAACTATTTAAAATTCATTGCTAAATATTGGTAAAGAGAATTTCATGTAAGTACCTTGGTTAGAGCACAATTTTGATAAAGAGAAGGAAGCGCACACCTTTGTTCTTCAAATTACTAAAAGCTAGAAGTGAACATGGATTTTGGTAAAGTGGCAGGAAGAAAAGGAAAATGAGGAATTTAATTTCACTTTTGTTCCACTTACTTTGCATTGAATGGTCAAATAACAAGTAGGTAGTAGGCATCGGCTACATATTGTTGCTTTTTTGACCAAACAAAAGGGCAACTACCGTAATTTATTCCTCCTACACAAATCACACCTTCTTATATAGCAATACTTGTTCACCTTCTTAGAATACCTCCTCTTTCTAATACTAAGACAAAATGCCATCTTGGCCATCCTCCTCAGACTCCGAAGAAGAAGTGTATGAACAAATGCGACTTCAACAGTATGCGGACGAATCCCCGGAGCTAAACCTGTTGGGACTTCAGGATGTACCACCTCAACAAGTTCAAGCACGTCAACAAGTTCAATCAGCTCAACAAGTTCAAGCATGTCAACAAGTTCTAGTACGTCGACAAGTTCAAGCATGTCAACATACTCAAGCACGTCAACAAGTTCAAGCACCTCAACAAGTTCAACTACCGCATGAACACATGGTTGAATCTTATCCCGTACGATGTTATTGCGGTTATGAGCTTGACGTTGTTGTTCGAGCTGATGGCAACGATATAGGTCGCCGCATTCATATATGTCGAGCCTATCCAAATGGTTGCAACCACACCGAATGAGTAGACAAACCTTTCAGCCCGAGGGAAATAACTTATGCAAACGAACTAGAACACGAGATTAGACGACTCCAAAATGTTATTGAACATATGCGTTTCGACCGTAACCACTAGTTTGTACGTGTGTGTTTAGTGCACTTAACTTTGAATTATTTTTATTGTATCGAATGAATTGCATTGACGCGTGTTGAATGAATTGTATTGAATTGCATTGAAGCGTGTCGAATGAATTGCATTGAAGCGTGTCGAAGTTCGATGTCGAATGAACTTAACTATAGTCACAGTCGACTGAAGAATGCGGGTGGTAAATTAAACTTAACTATAGTCACAGTCCATTATCGTCGTGGTTTATGTAGAACACACAATTCTGTAGGTATGTTTGGGGGGACGAATTGTAAACTATTCAAACAAGGGGGTTGCTATTTGGTAAAGCTCTGTCATCATTAATTGAGCTGTAGGATACAAACATATGACAAGACAACCCTCTGTCCTAAACAGTTGAGTTGCTACGGCTCTGCATTTTCAGCAATTGATGTTACTACACTCCGCACCGAATAGAAACAACATGACTTGACAACTCGTACCGATTAAAGATACTTGACCACTTCTTTAATAAGGCAAAGCCAGAAACAAGGGGACTTGTCGACCTTTAATGAAGCAAAGCCAGAAACAAGGGGACTTGTCATCCCCGCGTATATTCTTAGTGGATGGGGTCATCACGTGTAACGTTAAACCGCAAATGTTCTACAATAATAGTCGCACTTCTACAACAACAATCATAAGCGAAAAATCGACGACCGACATTATAGTGCAGTCCTTGGGAATTTGTACTGTTGGGACCGGTCAAGTCTTGCACATTTCACGTTTTATGGAAGAGCAGAGTCATGTCACTCTTTTTCGAGAGTTTTCGGATTATAGTGCAGTCCTTGGGAATTTGAACTGTTGGGGTCGTCCTCGATGTACTGTTGGAGAATTTGTAAGTTTATTGTTGGATCTATTGGTGCTATTGTCAAAAATCAACAATACGAGTATTAACAATAACAAGATAAGTTACAAGGTACAAAAAAAAGAGACAGAAAGATAATAATGCAATACAACCATTATTGCTTTATGTTAGCAATAAAGCCATTATTACAAGGTACTGTTTTATATCAGAACTACAGCAAGTGTTGCTTTATGTCAACAATAAAGCCATTAATGCTTTATACCAGAACTACAACAACTGTTGCTTTATGTCAGCAAGAAAGCCATTAATGCTTTATGATAAAATGCGGTATCCAATGACAATCATACTGCGGTAACCAATGCATGCCACATTTTGGTATCCAATGAAGACCAAAATATAGAAAAACTATGTTATATAAGGAGGAAAACTTGTAGCATTCATTACTCAAACACAGTCCAATATTTTTAGTATATACGCTCAAAAAACTCGAAAGTCCACAATGTCCACCGAAGAGTGTTTGTTGTTCGATGATTCTAACGAAGACTTTGATATTATGGTGGATGATCATTTTCATCGACAAAGACAGCTAATAGCTGCCTTAGGAGATGATGAATCTAGCAAAAAACCTGGGGGTTCTGGTGTTGGCCGTCGGTATAAAAATCGTCATCATGCATGGCACAACGAGAGACTAATGGAAGATTATTTTGTGTCAAATCTGAGGTATACAGCTGCAGAGTTTAGAAGGAGATTCCGAATGAGGCGTCCTATGTTTCTTCGAATCCTAGACTGTATTAAACAACACGATTCCTACTTCATCTACAAACGCAATGCGTCTATGACAATGGGGCTCACCGGAATTCAAAAGATGATAGCTGCACTGCGTATGTTAGCCTATGGAGGTCCTGCTGACGCTAAAGATGAAAATTTGAAAATTGCAGAAAGCACAGTACTAGAATGCGTGGACCATTTCTGCCAAGCTATCATAGACGTTTACGGTAATCAATACTTGCGTAGACCAAACGAAGCCGACATTGCAATGTTAATGGATATGCACGATAGCAGAGGATGGCCTGGGATGTTAGGATCTTTAGACTGCATGCATTGGGAGTGGAAGAATTGTCCTAAAGCATATGTTGGAGCTTATCAGGGTAAGTCTCATACGTCAACTATTATACTTAAAGCTGTAGCATCGTACGACTTGTGGATATGGCATGCTTTTTTTGGAATGCCGGGTTCCAACAATGATTTGAACGCAGTTGAACGCTCAACGTTGTTTAACGATTTGGCGAATGGTAGATCGGTTCCATATCATTTTACTTTAGAGGGTCACGACTATGAACATGGATATTATCTAGGCAATGGTATATACCCACAATGGAGTACCATTGTCAAGACAATACCGAACCCACAAAACAATAAACAAGCAAGGTTTGC
Source organism: Allium sativum (assembly GCA_030737875.1). NCBI lineage: Eukaryota > Viridiplantae > Streptophyta > Magnoliopsida > Asparagales > Amaryllidaceae > Allium > Allium sativum. The sequence continues at coordinate 701,559,589 of CM060922.1, read as the reverse complement.
AGCAATGCAAGAAGGACAAAGAAAGGATGTAGAAAGAGCATTTGGCGTTCTACAATCCAGATTTGCCATAGTCAGTAATCCATGCAGACTTTGGTCTCCAAATAAAATGACTAGGATAACGTATACTTGTGTTATTTTACATAACATGATTATAGAGGACGAAAGAGCCATGGAGGATGATTTTAATTACGACTGCCCTGTTCCTCCACCTGAGATTTGGCGCGAAAATATGATTGAAAGCGAGCTAGAGCTTGAGTTTCATGTCGAAAGCCAGATGTCCTACCGTAATGCTCAAATTCATCGAAGACTCCAGAAAGATTTAACAGATCATCCATGGAACTTTGTTGGAAGTCAATAAAACTATTTACCGTTAGTTGTTGTGTTTTCGTTGCTTTGGTAGTTGTAATAGTGTTCTGTAACCTTTATTTAGTATCTGAACCTATGTATCCATTTATTGTTAGTGAAATCATGTATCTTAAGCTTTTATAACCGTTCATCGTTTTTATTTAATTACATTTTCGTGTCTGCATTTCTATTTTTGTCACACTATTTCATCAGAAATCAGTAATCTAACTTTCTATATAGATCAAACAATTTATTATAGGGAAAAACACTCCAAGCATTTGTTCAACAGGCGCGTCGATTCCTTGTAACGTACGCGGTTGTTCAACAAACGCGTGATACACGCGCCTGTTGAATAACCGCGTGTATTCACGCGCCTGTTGAACAACCGCGTGTATTTACGCGCCTGTTGAACAACCGCAGAAAGAGTTTGCACATTCCGAAACTTTCCGCCTAGAAATCTGAACCAAGTGGTGTTCCCATACACCGTTGAGCTGATTATGGGGTTGGATTTCAGAAATTTGGATATCTCATATTTTGTTGGAGTTGCCCTTACTCGACGTATTTTTCGCATATTCCTTCAATGTTGCAGCCATTGTTAGGCCTAAATTGGCCCGCTAGTAATATCAGTAAGCTGAAATGTTTTGATTATAATACGATTGCTCGAGAGAAATTCTGAAGTGTTTGGAATTTATCAACTAAAAAGGTGAATATTTTTATAAAGGAAAGATGTGCCTCCCAAATCAACTTTGGTTTAAATAAGTGATTTTGGAAAATATTTTAGTAAAAAATATAACTCTTGGATTCCATTACCTAGACTTTGAGGTATGAAAACCCTGTTTCTATTTTTAAATTTAGAAGTTAATGTCAAGTCAAGAGTTGAGAGGTAATAATACCCTAACTTAAACGATTTCATGTCTAACCAATGAATAATAATTATTTGAAATCAAAAACTGGAAATAAGTTTATATAGTTGGTTTTCTTGTTTGTTTAAAAAATGATTTTGTTCTATTCAAGGGATTTCTTATCAATGCTATTAAGTTTCAAAACAAATATGACAATGTAGTGCTAAAATGTTGATACATTCATGAAATGAAAGTCTTCTTGTATTTAGCACTAAAAGTCAATAAGTAGACTTTCTTTTATCTATGAGATCTAGAATTAGAGTATCGAGGCAAGGCTGGGACAACTAATGTCCTAACTTAATTGGTTTCGTTTTTCAGTGAGGAATATAGAAGTCCAAATGTTATAAATGCAAGTTTGATTTTGATAAATAGGTAATGATTAATTAAGAATATGGAAGGTACTCCATGTTTATATTTGACACCAAAATCCAAGGTATTTGAGCTCTTCTCTGCCTTGAGAATGTATACTAAGGAAAGGATAGTTTTCTAACTTATTAATTTTTTCAGTAACTGAGAGATAGTACAGCTCAAAATCAGAAAGTGGTGAAAACTATAAGATGTCTATTTATTCATTTGTAAACTATACTTACACCAAATAGTGGTTTGTCCACTATTAATAGTTTGACGTATTTTTACTTTGAATATGTACGAAAGTTTTATGATTTTATACGATATGAGATTCCCTCAAGAGAACTCATTCTAATGACATGGCGTTAGCTTTAATGGCATAAATTCGATATCCCCTCGGGTGTCTTATATTATCGCTTACTTTTGGAAAAAATTGAGATTGAGTTAATACCAACTATTGGTTTGAGGGACGAAGGTCATATATACATGAGTTATCCAAAATCCATTTCCAAGTGGTATAAGAGTTCAAATAGAACATACCATACAAATGATGAGTCAAAGATGAGGTTCTCTGAAGCGTAAATATAATTGCTACTAATCCTGAGGGTGATTCTGAAAGGGATGTAGTAAAAGTAGTGTCTCTGGTTTGTTCATATCTCGAGCAAATTGTATGCATGGATGTTATATTGCATTGTCTTAGAAGGCAATGTTAGCATACCAAGGGGATTTGCTAAAGAAAAGGTAATTTGAGCCTCATACTTGGTAATGATAAAAACATAGGATATGTAATCGGCGTATGTGCGATACACTAATTGGGTAAAGTCACAACACTTCTAGATCATTATTTATGGATTTGGTATGATCTTAAGAGCTCTCAAGGAAAAGTTTTTAAAGCAACCTATATGATGATATATTTCGTGCTATCTAGGAAGGGGTATGAATATTCTGTTTTGAGAAGTCCTTATGAGTCCCTCGATAAATTTTGATAGAGATGCACCATAATAGGCAATACCCCTGCAGCCTTGTCATTGCACGGAGCCCATTTTCCAATATGAGCCTTTAACACTTAGTTGTATACTAAATATGCAATTAAATGTAATTAGTAACCATTTCGGCTATGATTAAATATTTATTTTAGACACTAGACATTATTATAATATTATAAGATTTCTTATGGTTTGTGTATTGTAAGTAAAAAACCCGTCAATGTTTATGTGGGGAGAATCTTAAGAAATATCTTTATTTTTAAAGGGTTTTATAAATATAATATCTATATGATTACAGTTTCTTATGTTGGTTTATCACATTGATCTAAGTGTTATTTTCTTATAATACTTGGGTCAAACTCGAGTAATCTTTCTAGAGTCAACTTTGGAAGCTTTAGAGCTTCAAGCTACAAGTTGGATGCCTCCAAGATGTATTCTCGTACTTTTATTTCTAATGTATGTTTATTTGACATAAGTCCGCATCTGTAGGGACATACTGTTATAACTGTCCGAGATGACAATAGGCTGGGCTTTTACTATTGTATATATTAAAGTATTTATTGAAAAGATCATGTTGATATTATATGTTACTCATCACGATGTGGGATTTTGTTTTGCCTTTTTTAATCCTAACGATCTGTCTTTTCGAAGCTTAAATGCTCAACATGTGAATATCATAGATGCATTACTGTCCACTTTTAAGGGCTGAAAAGGCGGCTCATCAGAATATCATATATTTTATGGATTCAAAAATGATTTCAATTTATTTATTTTGCACAATTTTAATTAATTATATGTCATTTAATTAGTGAAATATTTAAAACCAGAAAATAAATTTAAAAAAATATTTTTATTATTTGGCTAAAAGCAACAACATAATACATATGTAACGACCTGCTATTTCGAACCATTCAAGTCAGAAGTAAACCAGCTTGAATGATAATATATTATTAATAAATTTGAGTAATTAAGAATCATATCATAGAATGACAAACATAGAATAATCCAACATCTCATAGCAGAATAAAATAATATAATAGTAGTCAATGAAGCTACTAATAAAAATACATTAGAGTTTAAAAGTCAATACAACGAAAGTTTAAAACATAGAAATTTTAATGCAAACTGACTAAAATAAGGAAATAACTGGGACTGGCAAACAAATAGAGTCTTTAGAAGGTCTCCAGCTCCAAAGGTGAATCTCAAATACTGTAATACTCGGTCTGACATGAGCATAAAGTGAAACAAAATGCTCGAGTCAGGATTAAAATTGTTATATGCATAAATCAACTCAAGTGAAATGATCAAATGAAATGCATAAGTAACTCCAAGGATGTTTGGGATTTCCATCCTTGAAGGATCCATTAAACTGTGTACATATAATAGAATACACTACTATATAATGTCTATCAGTAAGATATATTATTGAAAATAACATTAAGGCATTACCTATACGTCTCTTCACGCGTTTTTTATAAGCATTATAGTCTATAAAATACTTAACACCTATTGTAAACTTGTTACTATCAAAGGGCACTCCGTAGGTACAATACAAAATAAAGTACAAGTGAGCTCGATCAAGATAATATGATATGACACAGGAGGTGATACCTACGGTAGGATTCTACCGGATTGCGGAACCGAGCTGGAGGTAACGCATAATGCATAGCGACTACCCACCTCGAACAACACTCCCATAAATCAAAGTTACCCACCAATCGATCGTAAAGTAAAAGATATGGATTTCAAAGAATCATGTTTGATCGGAGGACCTACCTCACTTGGCCCGGTTATGGCTTCTGTTTTAGTCGCTATAATTATGGCATGAATGTCAAGGCTATCCCTCGTCATTCTCTTTCTTAGGTTTAGTAAATGTAACACCCCGAATTTTCAGTTAACATTAAATTAACAAATTAAAGTATACTTAATTCAAAATGAAAGAATTAAGGGAAACAGGTTAGGCCATTGCACTCGTCTCGGAATTCTGCTTGAGATTGAGTCCGAGTTTGCGTAAATCGGACTCCGTATGAAGGAGTTATGACCTTCCGAAGTTTCAGAATTCAATTTAAAATTCAATCAGTTCAAAATTTCAGTTCAAAATTCGAAAACAGACCCAAATTGGGCTGGGCGGGAAAATTCCCGCCCAGGAACCAGGTCGACCAGGGGGTCGACCTGGTCAGGTCCTGGCTGGCCTGGTCGGGTTCTGGTTGAATTTCTGAGTTCTGGTGTGTCACTAGGGCTGATTTGTCACTTTCTGATTGGCTCCTCTTGGTGTGTATGGTCTGGATTCACTCTATGATCATCTGACGGCTCAAATCAATCTGAAATTCTATAAATACAACCCAACACTCAACCTAAATTCACACAAATAAAATAGAGTTAGAGCCGTCATGCTGCTGGGAGGAAACTAAGAGTAGCCGTCAGTTGGAGAAAGCTTAGAGACGAGCAAAACTAAAGTAAAAACAAGATTCAAACAACGTTTATCTACCCAAAGGAAAGCATTGCAAATTCAGAACCCAGAAACCAGAACTCAAGTTCGTCGTTTGTTATAAGTATAGTGATTTTTCTGATGAGAATAAAATTAAGACTTGATTCGATGTAAAGTGGAAATGGAATTTTACTGTTGTATAACGACGATGCTAATTCATATCTGTGTATTGAAATGAATTATATTGTGAATGGTATTGGGATGTTTGTGGTATAATTGACTTGATGTTGATCCTATTGTACATTTAGAATGAAAGCAACATCACATACAAGTATATGGTTAATGTTAGAATTTACACCTATATGTTTATATGTTTAATATAGGTTGTATACATTTTTCTAAGTCCAAGTTAAGACTTATATACACATGTTCTATGTTAAGACCATTATGCCTACATGATTAAATCCCATGTATATGTTCTTATGTTCTTCGCAAGTTTGTAATTGGGTCCATGCCAAGTACCATTTAGTTTCACACGATTATTACAAGTTTCATGTTATAATAGGATACATGATTTGATCTAATTCACGCTTTTGGGTTAATGTCAAAAATAGACATTTTTATGGACATGTAATAACTTTGTCACATGCTAGTTTGTGTTTGAAGTTATGCCTAGATAAAAATATGTTTGGGCGTATGTTTTATGTAAGTCTAAATTATGCCATTTCATGTGACACCTATTTAATTAGATTCTTATTTGAATGCAAGTTCACATGACAAGTTGAAACCCATGATTTATCTTAATTAGATCGCAAAGCTGCAAGTTCATATGTCGCACACCCTTTATGTTATTTAGAATATTTCATGTTCTTGGGTTTCCCTTCTATGTTTATAAGTTGGGCTGAAATGTCTAGCCAAACATTCATTATAATCTTGCGAACGTAAAAACAGGGGAAATATCGTTGGGATTAAACATGAAAAATATATGCGTTGGCATGTTTGGCACATGCCAATGATTGGTGATATTTAAATGGTATGAATTGCCATGCCTAAAAAGATAACGAACTTGGAAAATGGGCCATAACATTTACATATAACAAGTAAAAGAGACAAATATGTAAATTTAGAAAATACGAATATGCTTAACTCGGGGTTGGATTGAGTTGTGATGTAAACCTACACGGACCCTCCCGGCTGTCCAGTAATCACAACAATACCTATCCAATATGGGAGGTTAAGGCATCAAGCACAATAAGGACCCGAGGTTAGACTGAGTTGCGGTGTAAACCTGCCCGGAACCGACCGGCTGTCCAGTAACCGCAACAATACCTGTCTAATGTGAGTGGTCGGTGCTTTAATGAATAAATTAAAGCTAGAATAAGGATGGTAGGGTTAAGTTAACCAAAACACTTAACCAATTCAACATGTTAATTAAACTGATGGGTGGGGTTAGGTTAATACAGATACTTAACCACTTAACATGTTTGACTAGAAAACCCTAGTAACGGGGACCCATTTCAGCAGTAACCCAATTAGGTATCATGGTACCCTGAAACTAGGCAGGGTGGGGCACGATTACTAGGCTGATTGTAAGCGGTCAAAGGCGACGACGGTTGGTGCAACAGTGTGGGTTCTAACGGAGTGCGGGCGTGCACACACTTCGGAGCAGACAAACAGGGCACTGGGCACCAATATTATACACTATGCATTCTAGAATTGTGTTGGGCCGCCACCATGGGACTTGATACACCCCATGGTGGGACCAGCATAGGTATCTACAATCATTGGGCGCCGTATGACACATATGATTTTGCGAGTAGGAGCCGATCTTTAAAAAGGGGATCACTTCACCCCGATCATGGGGCGCCAATCGGAACAAATGCAAGTAGGTGCAGAGATATAGTGTGGGGTGCGATTGTGTATTCGGTTCAAAACTGCTTTATCTTAGTTTATGATACTTTCCTGTTTCGAGTTTATACCTATCATGCCCTTTTTCTTATTCTCATACTGAAGAGTCACTATAATTACCAGGCTTTATGTCTGTCTCTATTTTTCTTTCGTCTTATTTTCTTCCGTTCCCCCCCATGTCCACAGGGAGGAAACAACCCAACTTAGTCAGACTCTTTGCAAGCTTCAAGATAGTAGATGTATGGTTTGGACTCTCTTTCCTTGGCTATGGCTTTTGGACACGTTCTATGGGGATTTATGCAGCTTTAATTATGTTTTATGCTTCTTTATTTAATAATCAAGACAAAAATGATGATGTAATGGTTTGGAAGTTACTGTGAGACAATTATGGAAATGTTTTGTATGAACATGTATTTATGAAATGAAAGTCTGTTTGTTTTCCGCTGCTTATATATATATATATGTGTGTGTGTGTTTATATCTGTCTTGTGTTTTATTAGTGACTTTTACTTATTAACCTCCACTGAAGTTAAGGCATTCCCTTTGTGAGTGACCTTAATGGAGGTGGGATGTTTCACTTGGTATCAGAGCACAAGTTTACCGGATTAGATAAAGGTTTTTGAAACTATTTTCCAAAAGAAGTTTAAAGAAGCATTTTTTCAAGAAAAAGCGTTGTTTTTAAAAGGCATAATTCCCCAAAGCCATATGCACTATCTCTCTATCCTTTTTTCTTGAATCTTCCCTTTTTGTTTCAGCATGTCTGGAGATCTTAACCTTCCAGAAGGAGTACCGATACCTGCCTGGTTCTGAAGGTACCTAGAGGCTAGGGACAATGATGCGGGCCCAGCATACATTCCTCCTTCCACAGTGGTAGCGGTTCCTCCGCCTCCTCCTCGTGGAAATGCTTTCGCTAAGACGTGTAGAGACTTCAAGGCTATGGGTGGAAAGGAATTTTATGGAACTGAATCCTTTGTGGTAGCAAGGAACTGGCTGAAGGAGACCGAAGATTTGTTCGTCATCTTCGAAGTTGGCGACAGGCAAAAGATACAGCTAGCAGTGTGGTTGCTTAAAGACGAAGCTTCTTATTGGTGGGAAGTTACCCATGCTGAGAGGCCAGTGGAGACTTGGGGAGATTTCAGGATGAGGTTTGAGATGAAATTCCTCTCCCAAGCTGAAAGAAGCCTGCAGATGGAGAAGTTCCTAACTCTTAAACAAGGAAGTATGACGATCAAGGAGTACGTCAATCAGTTTAATCAGCTAGTTAGATTTGGGCTGGATTTAGTAAACACCCAACACAAGAAGGCCCTTCGCTTCGTCAAAGGTCTGAATGAACCTCTACACAGCCTTGCTATGACTCACATACCCATGGGGGCGACTTATGAAAGCTTGGTGGACATGGCGTTGCTACACGAGGAAGATAAAGGCAAGAAAGAGGCAAAGGTGGAAGTGACTCAAGAAAAGAAAGAGGGTTTACAAGCTAAGAAAACATACTTCAAGAAGGGCGGGAAGAACAAAAATCCCATGAAAAAAGAAAGTGTAATTTCTGTGGCATTGTTGGACATATAGTGAAAGACTGCAGAAAGAAGGCGGCGAAGATGAATGGTGGTTGTTTCCATTGCGGCGAGACGGGACACATGGCTAAGGACTGCCCAAGGAAGCGGGGGCAGGGACAGAGGACTGGATCCACTTCAGGGGGACAGGTTCACGCGCTAGTGGCACCTCCGCAGGAACGAGGTAGAAATATTTATGTAGAAAGCTTAGTTTATCTCTATGATCATCCAGTTCGCACTCTCTTTGATTCTGGCGCATCATACTCCTTTATTTCATCTGCTTTAGTAGAATCTCTGCACCTAGACACTAGTATGGTAGAAGATCCCTTGGTTGTTTCAAATACTATTGGGGGTTCAACTTATTTGTCGAAGGTTTGTTTGGATTTGAAAATCTCTATTCTAAGTGTTGAGTTTAGATGTAGTGCCTTTGTTTTGGGTTTCTCGGGATATGGATTGATCTTAGGCATGGGCTGGTTATCCAGTAATGGTGCCATTCTTGATTGTGAGAAGAGAGTGGTTAGACTCTTGACTCGGCTCGGTAACACTCTAGAAATTTCTTGTAATCCCTTGAATGCTGTTATGCTTAGTTATCTAGAGTCGCTTGATGCTTCTGTTGAGAATTTGCAGTCAGTTAGTATGGTCCGTGAATATCCGGATGTCTTTGAAGAGGTGAAGGGCTTACCTCCAAGGCGGGAAATAGACTTCCGCATATATCTTGTTGATAATGCAAAGCCCGAAGCTTTACCTGTTAGACACATGGCTCCAAAGGAGAGAAAGGAGCTCAGTAAGCAAGTTAAGGAGCTTCTCGAGAAGGTGTTTATAAGGCGGAGTATCTCGGAATGGGGTGCTCTAGTGGTGTTCGCCACCAAAGCAGATGGCTCACTACGTCTTTGTGTGGACTATAGGGAGGTAAACAAGCTGACTAAGAAGAATAGACACCCGCTTCCCAGAATAGACGATCTGTTTGATCAGCTTGTAGGTGCGTCGGTTTTCTCCCAACTTGATCTGGCTACTGGGTTCCATCAGCTAAGGGTAGCTGAAGATAGCATTGATAAGATGGCATTCAGAACCCCAGACGGTTTCTTCGAGTGGCTTGTCATGCCTTTCGGCTTGACAAACGCACCCACTTATTTCGTAGACCTAATGAGCAAGGTGTTCAGAGAATTCCTCAACAAGTTTATGGTTGTCTTCGTAGACGATATCTTGATCTTCTCAAAGGATGAGGAAGAGCATGCTCAGCATTTAAAGGAAATCATGGATACTCTCCGTGCACATCAGCTAAAAGCAAAATTCTCGAAGTGCCACTTCTGGAGAGAAGAAGTAAGGTTTCTTGGACATGTAGTGTCCAAAGAGGGGTTAGCTATGGACCCCGCGAAAGTGGTGGCGGTGCAAGATTGGAAGGCACCAAGAAATGCAACCGAAGTCCCAAGCTTTCTTGGGCTAGCAGGTTTTTACCGAAAGTTTATTAGAGATTTCGCGAAAATCTCAGCTCCACTCACAAATCTAACAAAGAAGAATCTAGCGTTCACTTGGGATTTGGATTGTGATATTGCTTTCCAACGCTTGAAAATGGTTCTTACAACAACCCCAGTTCTGACATTGCCTGATGGAAGCAAGATGTTCACAGTATACACAGATGCATGCGGAACGGGACTAGGCACTGTTCTGATGCAAGAAGGGAAGGTAGTGGCTTATGGTGGAAAACAGTTGAAAGTACATGAGAAAAACTACCCGACCCACGACCTAGAGTTGGCAACCATCGTTTTTGCGCTTAAGTCTTGGCGCCATTATCTTCTAGGTGATAAATTTGAACTGTGTACTGACCATAAATCATTGAAATATCTATTCTCGCAGAAAGATCTCAACTTGAGGCAGCAAAGGTGGATGGAGTTTCTTGTCCCATACAATTTTGAGATTTCCTAAATGACTGGCAAGGAAAATGCAGTAGCAGACGCTTTAAGCAGAAAGAAGCTAACCTTAAGCCCTCTCTTTGTGGAAAGGCAAAGCTTGGAGTTCATAGCAAGCTTTAACTTCAGACCCTCCACTGACTTTGTACCCGGCCTGCTAGCAACATTAGAAGTGCGACCAACTCTATTAGACTCAGTCAGAGCCGCGCAAAGAGAAGACCCTCAGCTAGCTGAAGTAATGGACAAATTAATCACGGGTGAGACTTCTAGTCACCTTGTAACACCCCGTATGTTGAATAACTAGCTATAACATAAAACAGGGCAGAATTAAATTTAAAAATCTGAATCAGGGGAAACGGGCTATGCCATTGCGTTCGTCTCGGAAAAATACGCGAAATAGAGTCCGAGTTTTCGAAAATCGGAGTCCGTATGACCTCGATAAGGCCCAAGGAAGTTTGCAGAAATTTAAAAACAGATTTTAAAACAAAAATTTCAAATTTCAGAAGTGGCGGGAAAAATCCCGCCAGGACCCAGGGGGTCGACTGGGGAGTCGACCTCCCCCCCCCCAGGTCGACCGGGGAGTCGACCCTAGGGTCGACCTGGGAGTCGACCTCCCTGGTCGAGCCCAGGTGACCTGGGTGCACCTGCTTGTCTTTTGGGCTGTGTTTAAGTGGCTAGGACGCGATCTGACGGCTCTAATCTAATTTAGGGTTAATCTAATGGCTTAAAACACCTAACTACTCTATAAATACACCTTAAGACTACCCTAATTCATACTAAAAATAGAAACAATGCCGTCATGCCGTCAAAATGCAACTTGAAGGAGCCTCCATCAATTTGTAGAAGAAGATAGCAACTCAAATCAATCACTAATCAACTCTAGCAACTTAATCTTCTTCTTAGGAGTGCTAATCAACAAGTTGTGAGTTTTCTATAGCCTTAATGACCAATTATTGAAATGATTATGATAGGATATAATGAGGTTATGGCTATGAGTGTGGATCAATGCAAGTTATGCAAGTTGTATGCTATGTGTTAATGATGTTATGCAAGTTATGTGCTATGTGTTAATGATGTTATGCATGTCATGCAAGTTATATGCTATGTGTTTGTGATATTATGCAAGTTATGCAAGTAATATGCTACATGTTTGAGATGCTATGCAAGTTATGCAAGCCATATGTTACATATTCATGATGTTATGCAAGTTATGCAAGTCACAAGTTACATGTTCATGATGTTATGCAAGTTATGCAAGCTATATGCTATATGATCATGATGTTATGCAAGTTATGCAAGTGTTCATGATGCTAGTTGCTATGATAAACATTGATCCACTATGACACCATGATTATGCAAGTTGGGTGTATGATGATATGCAAGTTCATGTATGATATGTATGCAAGTTTGGTGTATGATAATACGCAAGTTCACATATGACATGTTATGCAAGTATGGTGTTTGATTATATGCAAGTGACATGTGCAAGTTTACACCTTAGTATGATATGCATACATATGCAAGTTAACCCCTTTCACATGTCATACATACATATGCAAGTTTACCCCTTTGTATGACATAAGAAACTTATGCAAGTTAACCTCTTTATGACATATGTGATTCATGCAAGTTTGGGTTGATTATTTATGCTAGTTGAGTTTGATGCTATATGCATGTTGACACCTTTAAACCCATGTGGATGCTAATGTGTTATGCAAGTTGAACCCATTGTATTTGTGATGAATCTTCCCTTTTATGTCATGTTAGCGAATTACGTGGGGAACGATGGGGTTAATAAACATGCTAATGAAATTGTGTGAAGTTGGTATGATTATGCATACCATAAAGTGATGGACATAATTGAGTCAATTATGTACATCGTTAAAATTGGAATTAATTAGGGAAAATTAATTCGGGGGTGATTAATTAGGTGTAATTAATCGACTAAGACACGAGGTTGGACCCTTTTGTAGCATAAGACTGCCCGGAACCGACCGACAAATCCAGCGGTTACAAATGATTGGCCCAATGTGAGAGGTCTTAGGCACAAACTATATACGTGACAAGTGTAAAGACACGAGGTTAGACTCGGTTATGGCGTAAGGCTGCCCGGACCCAACCGACAAATCCAACTGCCATAAAAGATAGTCTAATGTGAGAGGTCTTTACAACGGTTACGTTCTTAATCAATTAAGAAACACTTAACCAGACAAGCATGTAGTGGGCATGAGGGGTTAAGTGGGTGCTTTGGGCGGCATGTGGAAATCAAGTAAGTGCCTTGGGTGGCATGAGGAAATCTAGTCGGTTGCCTTGGGTGGCAATAGAAAAATACGATTAGATGACTTAACCAAGTGGAAACATGTAATTAAACACTATTAAAGGGTTAAGTGGGATGCACTAGATAAATTGACAAGCTTAGGTGGTAGCTTGTGGGGGCTCATTTCAACCAGTAACCCATATGTATCTTATTGGGCTCGACCCATGTCGAGGACGGGACACGCGTACTGGGCTTGATTATAAGAGGCCAAAACGGGGTAGCGGTGGCAACGCGAGTCCAACGGGTTTCATATGCGTGTGTGGACCCGGGCTGGTAGGTAAGACGTTGTTGCATCGTGTAGATATAAGCCATGCACCATTTGTTGTATCGGGTTGCCACTTTGGGGAGTGATACACCCCATTGTGGGGCCAGCACGGGTATCTACGGTAGGGAGCCGATCGCTTGGGAGTAGTGGGTACACCTAGTGGAGATAGGGGCAGACGACACCTATGTAGCCAGCTAGGGGTACACGAATCTACTGGGTAAACTTTCTAAGTCCTTGGGTGGGATCAACCTTTAAGTAGGAATGACTGGTGTGGTGCAGTTAGTAATTATCCTTGGGTGGGTAGATGCGTCCGTTATCTTAGTTATCCTATGTCTGGTTGGCTACTTAGTGTAGTCATTTATCCCCAGTCATCCCGTACCAAGTTTATATCATACCCTAATTACTTTAATAATTGTGTGGTTAAAGTTATAGGGCTCACTCAGACTTATGTCTGACCCCGTTGTTTTTATCTTTTCCCCCTCAGGTCCTCAGGTTGGGCCTAGCAGTAGTGGGCTTTGATCAGACTTCTTTATCTATCTCTTGGAGCTTGGACCGTGATGTAAAGCCCAGCTTATCTTTTCATTTATGACTATTGTATATGTAATGGGATTATGTATTATGTTTTTATCAGGATGGATATTTAGTACTTGACTCTTTATGGTGTTGTAACTAAACATGTTTATCTTCTGCTGCTATGAAATGATGTTTTAGATTTTCAAGTATTTATATCTGTCTTGTGTAATTTTTCTGTTCTATATTCACTGAAAATGCTCCACCGAAACTAAGGCATTCCCTAAGTGAGTGACCTTAGCGGGTGTGGGGTGTTACACGTGGTATCAGAGCGAAGGTTACCAGAACAGATAAATTTTTTAGAAAACTATTTTTCTAAAAACATTTTTGGAAGAAGTATTTTCAAAAACATGTCTTTAAAGAGAAAAGTTTTTGCAAGGAAAGCATAATCCCCAATAGCCATATCTTTATCTTTCGAATTCTCCGTTTTGAATCTTTCCTTTTTCGTTTCAGCATGGCTGAAGATCTTAACTTTCCGGAGGGTGTGACGATACCAGTATGGTATAGGAGATTGATGGAGGCTAGGGCCACCACTGCGGGTCCAGCAAATGTTCCTCCACCAACTGTAGCACCCGATCTTCCTCCTCCCCCTCCTCCTCCTCGCACGGATACTTTTGCTAAGACTTGCAAGGAATTTAAAGCTATGAGAGGGAAACCTTTTCAAGGATCAGAAACTTTTGTGGAGGCTAGAGATTGGCTTAAGGAGGTGGAAGAGTTGATAGACATCTTTGAGATGGAAGAAGGAAAGAAAGTTAAGTTAGCTGCTTGGTTAATGAAGGGAGAGGCCTCATTCTGGTGGGAGGTCACTAATGGAGAACGCCCTGTTGACTCTTGGGCGGATTTTAGGCAAAGATTTGTGGCAAAGTTTCTCTTAAGGGCGGAGGAAAACTTGTATATGGAAAGGTTCTTGACACTAAAGCAAGGAAATCTCTCGGTGAAGGAATATGTCAACAAGTTTAATCAATTGTCAAGGTTTGGCATAAACATGGTGAATACACCGGAGAAGAAGGCTTTGAGGTTCGTTAAAGGCTTGAATGAACCGATGCATGGATTGGCTATGACTCATATCCCTATGGGGGCCACCTTTGAGAAGCTAGTTGACATGGCACTCATGCATGAGGAAGTGAAGGGTCCCAATGCTAATAAGGCACCCGAGAAGAAGGGGGATCAAAAGAGACCTCAACAGCAACAAAACAAAGGTGGGAAAGGCAACGGTGGCAAGGGGAAGAAGAAGTGCTTCAATTGCGGGATACCAGGCCACATAAGCAAAGATTGTCGGAAGAAGAAGAAGACTGGCTGCTACCATTGTGGTGAAGCAGGGCATCTAGTGAAGGATTGCCCTAAGAAGGGGCAAAGGACGGGATCTACCTCAAGAGGACAGGTGCAAGCTCTTATGGCACCGGGTCAGGCAAGGGGGCAAGTTCAGGCTCTCGCGGTTCCACCGATTCAGGAAAGAGGTAGAACTATTTCCGTTGAAAGTCTGGTTTTTCTATTTGATCATCCTGTCCGTACATTGTTTGATTCTGGCGCATCGCATTCGTTTATCTCATCATCATTAGTTGAGTCACTGCACTTAGACACCAGTCTAGTAGATGATCCCTTGGTTGTTTCAAACCCAATTGGGGGCTCCACTTATTTGTCCATGATATGTTTGGGTTTGAAGATTTCTATACTTAGCGTTGAGTTTAGATGTGATGCTTTTGTTTTGGGCTTCACGGGCTATGGGTTGATTTTGGGCATGGACTGGTTATCCAGTAATGGTGCCGTTCTTGATTGCGAAAGGAGAGTTGTTAGGCTCATGACCCGCTTGGGTAACACTCTCGAGATCTCTTGTAATCCCATGGATTCTGTTATGCTAAGTTATCTTGAATCGCTTGACGCTTCGGTCGAGAGTTTGCGATCTGTTAGAGTGGTCCGGGAATACTCAGATGTGTTTGAGGAGGTGAAGGGCTTACCTCCGAGGCGGGAGATAGACTTCCGAATATATCTGGTGGATAATGCTAAACCAGTATCTTTACCAGTGCGCCACATGGCTCCTCGTGAGAGGAGGGACTCCATAAGCAAGTAGGGGAGTTGCTTGAGAAGGGGTTCATAAGACGAAGTATATCGGAGTGGGGTGCTCCAGTAGTTTTTGCTACGAAGGCGGATGGGTCCCTCAGACTTTGTGTAGACTATAGAGAACTCAACAAGCTCACAAAGAAGAATAGACACCCATTGCCGAGGATTGATGATCTTTTTGATCAGTTGGTTGGCGCTTCAGTATTTTCTTAGTTGGACTTAGCCACGGGGTTTCATCAGTTGAGGGTGGCTGAGGATAGCATAGACAAGACTTCCTTTAGGACTCCGGATGGTTTCTATGAGTGGCTGGTGATGCCATTTGGTTTGACGAATGCCCCTGCATATTTTGTTGATTTGATGAGTAGGGTGTTCAGGGAGTTCCTTAATAAGTTCGTGGTGGTCTTTGTGGACGACATCTTAGTATTTTCTAAGAGTGAAGAAGAGCGTGCCCTATATCTTAGGGAAGTGTTGGAGACTCTTCGAGCGCATAGCCTTAAATTTTCTAAATGTCACTTCTGGAGGAAGGAAGTGCGGTTCTTGGGGCACGTGGTCTCCAAGGAAGGGATAGCTATGGATCCCGCGAAGGTAGTATCAATTCAAGATTGGAAGGTTCCGAAGAATGCTACCGAGGTGAGGAGTTTCTTGGGGTTGGCTGGCTACTATAGGAAGTTTATCAAGGACTTCGCGAAGATATCAGCCCCATTAACTCGCTTGACGAAGAAGAATCTAGTCTTCGTATGGGACGTAGATTGTGATGATGCGTTCCGACGGTTAAAGAGAGCTTTAACCACAGCTCCATTCTTAGTGTTGCCAGATGGGAGTAAGCCATTTGTTGTCTATACCGATGCTTGTGGGACTGGATTGAGCGTAGTCTTAATGCAAGAGGGAAGGGTAATAGCCTATGGTGGAAGGCAGTTGAGAAAGCATGAGAAGAATTACCCTACCCATGATCTAGAGTTGGCCGCTATTGTTTTTGCGCTTAAGATTTGGCGCCATTATCTTCTTGGCGAGAGATTCGAATTGTTCACTGACCACAAATCATTGAAGTACTTGTTTTCTCAGAAGGATTTGAACTTGAGACAGCAAAGGTGGATGGAGTCCTTAGCATCCTATGATTTCGAGATAGCGTATACCCCTGGCAAGGGTAACGTGGTGGCAGACGCCTTGAGTAGAAAAAGGTTGTCCTTGAGTCCATTGTTCATGGAACGACGAAGCTTGGAATTTATCTCGATGTTTGATTTCCGACCTTCCGTTGACTATATACCCGGTTTGCTAGCATCCTTGGAGGTCAGACCTACTCTTTTGGGGCGGATTGGAGAAGCACAGAGGGACGACCCACAGTTGGTTGAGTTGGTAGAGAGGCTCATAAGGGGGAGTCGTCCAGCCATTTGAGTAGGTACACCCTAGACGATAAGGGGTGCTTGCGTAGAGACGGTAGACTTTGTGTACCGCAAGATGAGGGTTTGAGGAAGGCTATTCTTGATGATGCACACCGTTCTAGGATGACCATTCATCCCGGTGGGGACAAGATGTACCAAGACATGAGGCGAGTTTTCTTTTGGGCCGGTATGAAGAAAGATGTGGCCGAGTATGTCGCTAGATGCTTGGTGTGCCAACAGGTGAAAGCGGAGCAAAAGAAACCAGGTGGGTTGCTTCACCCATTGGAAGTTCCGCAATGGAAGTGGGATAGTGTCTCGATGGATTTTATTGATGGGTTACCGAGATCGAGGAAGGGTAATACGGGAATTTGGGTTGTGGTAGACAGACTTACTAAAAGCGCCCATTTCATACCTGTGAAGAGCAAGAGAACCGCTCCATGGCTAGCTTCTGTATATCTTCGAGAGATATTTCGATTGCATGGGGTACCCTCTAGCATAGTGAGTGATCGAGATCCTATCTTCACTAGCGAGTTCTGGAAAAGTTTGCAAGAAGCAGTGGGGACTCAATTGTGTCTGAGCACCGCATATCATCCTCAGACGGATGGCCAGACCGAGAGGGTGAATCGTGTTCTAGAAGACCTTTTGAGGCTTTGTATCTTAGATTTTGGAGGTACATGGGAAGAGCATCTTCCATTGGCGGAGTTCGCATATAATAACAGCTTTCAGTCCAGTATTGGTATGGCTCCTTTCGAAGCTCTTTATGGAAGGCCTTGTCGATCACCTACATGTTGGTGGGAATCTACGGATAAGATCTTGCTTGGGCCTGATATGGTTAGGGAGACTTCTGAGAAGATTGACTTGATTCGAAGAAGGATGAAAGCAGCGCAGGATAGGCAAAAATCTTATGCGGACAAGAGGAGGACGGATCTGGAGTTTGAGGTTGGGGACATGGTCTTTGTCAAAGTATCTCCATTACGGAATGTAGTTCGCTTTGGGTCCGTGGGGAAGTTAGCTCCAAGATTTGTTGGGCCGTTTCCTATTAAGGAAGGATTGGACGGATGGCATATAGAGTGGATTTACCCGAGAGGCTTAGTGGGGTACATGACGTATTCCATGTGTCACATTTGAGGAAGTGCCTACATGAGACCGCAGAGGTGGTAGAGCCGAGCTTACTTAAAGAAGTGGAGGTAGAGCGTGATGCGACTATTCGACGAGCTCCTACCCGCATCCTTGGGTCAGAGATTAGGAAGTTGAGGAACAGAGAGGTGCGGCTAGTCAAAGTGCAATGGGGAGAAGATGAGAGCAATGCTACCTGGGAGACAGAAGCGAAGATGCGTTCACTATACCCATTCCTTTTTGAGGGTATGTCTTTTAACTTCTCCTTTATCGTTTGTCTAGTACTTATCTTATCTTTAGTATGACCTCTCATTAGTACCTTTGACCTTTAGATAGGGTAAAACCTATGGTTGAAACATGTGTTTGAGACATGTTATGTTTGATGGATGCGCGTGGATGCAAGTGGTTGCTAGTGGTTGCTCGTGGATGCATATACACACACTCTAGGCACTAGATCGGCTCAATCACTTCATATTGCATATTGCATATTGCATAAAATTGTATGTAGGTAGCTATATTAATGGATGTATAATGGTTGTGCTATCATATGGATGATGCATTTTGGTGAATGATTGTGCACTCATGTAGAAATAGTATGTGTCGATAAGGTTCTTTCGCATACATATTGGATGCATGGCACTATCATTGTAACAACCCGTATTTCGATAACATGTTAAGACGAGAATCAAGGCAGAATTTAATTTTAAGTTCTGAATCAAGTAAAACGGGCTATGCCATTGCGTTCGTCTCGTAAAAATACGCGGAATAGAGTCTGAGTTTTCGAGAATCGGAGTCCGTATGACCAAGTTATGGTCCGACGAAGTTTTCAGAAAATTCAAGTTCAAAAACGAGTTCTAATTTCAAAAATTAGGGCTGGAAGGCTAGGCGGGAAAAATTCCCGCTAGGCACCCCAAGTCGACAGCCCTGTCGACTTGGGGGTCGACATGTCTTGACCCAAGTCGACAGCCCTGTCGACTTGGGGGTCGACCTATGGTGGCCGGGCAGTTTTGCCTGGTGCACCTGTTTTCTGTCTTGGCTAGGTTTTTGGGCCTGGTTCGAAATCTGATGGTTCAGGTTGATCCTAGGGTTAATCCTTAGGTCCTAATCACTCCTAATCTCTATAAATAAGCCCCTAACCTACCCCTAAACCCTCATTATTCATTCATGCAACTAAACTATGGCAAATTTTTTACTCTCATGGCCTCCATCCTCTTGCCCAAAGTCTCTATCTTCATTTCTATGAGAGGTTTCATGATCATGTGAGTGTTAGAGAGTCTCTATGTTAGTATGAAAGCTTCTCAAGTTGATTTCAAGGCTAAAGCTTTGATCTTTGTCCATCAAGATGTTTTTTTTTTATTGATTTGGAGCTTTCATCTTTGGGTTTTTGGAGAATGGCATGCATAGGCTTTGTCTCAATCTTTAATTTAATCGATTTGTGCCTTCATAGCAATGTAAGCCCTTTCCCTACTCTTAGATATTAACTATGAAGTTAAATGTTCATGTTGCAAGTTTGGGTTTGATCATTAAGAATGATACATGTTATCATGTCATGCAAGTTTATGAAGTCATTATCTTGATCTTGTGGGCTAAAAGCTACAACCTTTATGTTGAAATGTTGCATTATGCAACATGAGAACCCTCATAACCTTTATGTCAACTTGCATATGAAGTCATAACCCTTATATGATGATATATGCGAGTTACTAGTCATCATTCCATGTCTTTTGTCACCATGATTTGCTTATGTGCCAAGTTTGGGTTTATGCATGTTTTTGGAGGCTTAAGAATGTAACATGCAAGTTAATGAACACATTTGTGCCTCATTTGCCACCATGATTAACTTGTGGCTTAATATCCATTTTTGTCATGACTTTGCCAAGTCTCTTCTTTTAATCCATTACGTTGTTGCGAACGTATATGCGAGTTTAAAAGCGTTGGGTTATGTTATGGGTAATTTCTAATGACATGAAAATATAACTTAAAAACATGACTTGAAATATAACATGGAAGTTGACATGTAAGTATGCTTGAAAATATGAAATTGGGAATTTACCTATTAAGTTAGGTCTACCCATATTCTTAAGAAAACTTGGATATGAACATGACACTAGACTAAACATGAAAGTGACCAACTCGAGGTTGGGTTGAGTTTGCAACATAAAGCTACCCGGAACCGACCGGCCTAACTAGTAGTTGCAAACAATAAGACCCAATGTGAGAAGTTGGTCATGTTGTGCTTGAACCCGAGGTTAGACCAAGTTGTGGTGTAAAGCTACCCGGAACCGACCGGCTTAACTAGTAACCACAACAAAGTTTAATGTGAGAGGTTGAGGTGCATTAAGTAATTAATGCCACATGATAGGGTTAAGTTAATTTGATTAATGACTCTTAACCAAATATGACATGGACAAATGGGTTAAGTAATTTGATTAGGCTAACGATACTTAACAAAACATGACAAGGTTGGGTAGGTTAAGTAACTTGATTTTCCTAATGACACTTAACCATTTTTTATACGACTAGTGGACGGGGTTAAGTTAACCAACACTTAACCAAACCAACACGTGAATTTGATACGGTTAATTAAGCTTTCCTAATTACACTTAACTTTATAATACAATTAGGGGATGTGGTTAAGTTAACCTAGACTTAACCCATCCAATTCGGTGATTTTGAAGTGGTTAAGTTAACCAACACTTAACCAATCTAACTCGGTAATTTTGAAGTGATTAAGTAACCTATACTTAAACACTCCAACTCGGTTATTTGATAAGGTTAAGTTAACCAACATTTAATCAATCCAACACGATAATTGGGTAAGGTTAAGTAAGTTTTCTTAATGACACTTAACCGAAAAATACAGTTAATGGATGGGGTTAAGATTAGACTCAACTAGTCTAAACATGGAAATCGGAGGGGGTTAAGTTAGCCTAGACTTAATTAATCCCACTTGGTAGTTTAATGGGGTTAAGTTAAACACTTAACTAATCTAACACGATGATTTGATGTGGTTAAGAGACCTATACTTAACCAATCTAACTCATTAATTTGATGTGGTTAAGTTAACCAATACTTAACCAATATAACGTGAAAACATGATAAGGCTAAGTCACGAATCGCTTGAATACACTTGACCGATTTGACTAAGTAAATTGATAGGGTCAAGTTAATATATACTTAACCAATCTAGAATGATAATTGGACGAGGTTAAGTCGTGAATTGCTTAATATACTTAACCAACTTGACACATGGTTTGTAGGGTTAAGTCTTGAACTTGGATACTTAGCCAATTTTGACATGATTTGTAGACGGGTTAAGTCATGAGCTTAAGTGACACTTAATCCATTATGTAAACCCTAGTTCTGAGAATTAGGTGGATAACCGTAATTAACAAGAATAACGGGAATAAGCTAAGTGGTGAACCTTAGTTGGAGAATAGCTAAGTAATAATTCTTAGTCAAGGAATTTTGGACCAGTTCATAGATTGGATGAGTAACCCGATACGATAGGTCATCGTTTAAGCACACAAGTAGGAGCAAGTTATCTGATTTAGATAAAGGCTCCAGCGAACTGGGTAACGAAGCAGCGGCTTCGGGGAACGTGAGGATATTCTTGGTATCCCTCTATGACCTGCCAGGTGATCATACTAGGCTCATGAGAGGTTAAGGTCTGCGTTAGAAGAACCAAGAGTATGCCTTGGTTGCTATACGAGCGACCTAAAGACGGGGATGGATAGGGGATAGTCGACGATACACGGTCGTGCCCTAGATAGCATTTCGTCAGGCTACCTACCATCTTTGGTCAAGCGTGTACGTACGGAAAGGCAGAGAACACCCAAAATACCATAATTGCTATCTAATTATGGTTGCGGTAAGGCTAGGATGTGGGTTGGCCAGTAGTGTGTTCTCATACAGGATTTATCATGTCTTGTCTTTCACTAGTTGAGGGAGTGGTCTCGTGGGACCATAGTCACGTATAGGAAAAACAGACCTTAGCATCTGCATCGGCAGATAAATCGAAAGCTCCCGACCGAGTCCTGTATTTCTTGATCTGCCCTGTGACAGGACTCGGATGGCACGATGTGATACATGTGCATACAGTCATGGAAAAACGATTCACGATGAATGCGTGGGGAAAAGGGCGCGGTTGACGGTTAGCGTAATCCCTAGTGGCCCTAGGTAGTTGAACCCAAACCGAGATACGAAAACGTGCAATAGGTAAGCATAATCCCTAGTAGTCCTAGGTAGCATAAGTCCTAGTTGTACAAACAGTGATTCATATGAAAGAACCTAGCTAGACCTAGGGTAACAGTCCAAAATGATCTTAAGGATCATGGAATTACGTTGGAGTACTATAGAACCTCATGGGAAAGCCCGTACAGTCTACGGCAAGGGACTGAACATTTACATGAAAAGAAACATACGAGTTGAGTAACCTATATATGCGGTATATTAGGTTGACATGAACCATTACACGACTTTTGGGTAAGGGTCATTCATGGTTAACACATGATACGGTGGGGATACTAGTACGGTAGGTGCAGAGCTAAAAGATAGGATAGATACCATGGGATGTTATACGTGATAGATATCTTGGGGATATTATACTTGATAGGAACCTGACGATGGGATACCTTGTTTTATCTTGACATCGTAATTTATCATGACACCTTAATTTATCTAAGTTAAGTAGTTCATCCTGTTATTCCGATTTAGCTTATCTATCTTGTCATCATACATATGTTCATCTCAGTTCCTCATGTCAGTTAACTTTACTAGTTTTTATGCTGATAGTAGATAGGGCTTACTCAGTCTTTTTGACTGACCCGTTTTGTTTCGCCTCTTTTCTTCCGTTTCCCCCCCAGGTTACAGGGAGGAAATACTGTTGTTTAGTTCGGACTTCTTCTGCTTGAAGGTTATCATGGATGGCTTGGACTTTTCTTGGCTATGGCTACTTTACTGTTTTTACTTGGGGAATAATTTATGAAAAAGTCTTTATGCTTCTTTACTATTGCAAGATAGGTTTTGATGTACTCTGATGTAAAAGGCTTTAGACCTTAATTATTAATGTTTATGAAAGTTCGATTTTACTTCCGCTATTTTATATGTTCTGTCTTGTGATATTTCTGTGCATGTTTACCAATAATGCCCCTCTAAAGCTAGTGCATTCCTTTGCGAGTGACCCTAGCGGAGGCGGGGTGTTACAATCATGGTTTGCATTAAGGAGGTCAACTGAATCAGTAGACCGCCTGATTTTGCATTAGACAGGGAACATACACACACACTCCTTGCATATGTTCATACAGCATTAGAAACTGTAAGGACAATGGATGCCAGTGTTTGATGGTTTGAGTAGATGGTTGTTTGGTTGGTAGGATACGTTCTTCTTGACTTAGAGATTTCGGGGACGAAATCCTTTAAGTAGGGGAGAATGTAACACCCCGTATGTTGAATAACTAGCTATAACATAAAACAGGGCAGAATTAAATTTAAAAACCTGAATCAGGGGAAACGGGCTATGCCATTGCGTTCGTCTCGAAAAAATACGCGAAATAGAGTCCGAGTTTTCGAAAATCGGAGTCCGTATGACCCCGATAAGGCCCAAGGAAGTTTGCAGAAATTTAAAAACAGATTTTAAAACAAAAATTTCAAATTTCAGAAGTGGCGGGAAAAATCCCGCCAGGACCCAGGGTGTCGACCTGGGGGTCGACTGGGGAGTCGACCCTAGGGTCGACCTGGGAGTCGACCTCCCTGGTCGAGCCCAGGTGACCTGGGTGCACCTGCTTGTCTTTTGGGCTGTGTTTAAGTGGCTAGGACGCGATCTGACGGCTCTAATCTAATTTAGGGTTAATCTAATGGCTTAAAACACCTAACTACTCTATAAATACACCCTAAGACTTTCATACTAAAAATAGAAACAATGCCGTCATGCCGTCAAAATGCAACTTGAAGGAGCCTCCATCAATTTGTAAAAGAAGATAGCAACTCAAATCAATCACTAATCAACTCTAGCAACTTAATCTTCTTCTTAAGAGTGCTAATCAACAAGTTGTGAGTTTTTTATAGCCTTAATGACCAATTATTGAAATGATTATGATAGGATATAATGAGGTTATGGCTATGAATGTGGATCAATGCAAGTTATGCAAGTTGTATGCTATGTGTTAATGATGTTATGCAAGTTATGTGCTATGTGTTAACGATGTTATGCATGTCATGCAAGTTATATGCTATGTGTTTGTGATATTATGCAAGTTATGCAAGTAATATGCTACATGTTTGAGATGCTATGCAAGTTATGCAAGCCATATGTTACATGTTCATGATGTTATGCAAGTTATGCAAGTCACAAGTTACATGTTCATGATGTTATGCAAGTTATGCAAGCTATATGCTATATGATCATGATGTTATGCAAGTTATGCAAGTGTTCATGATGCTAGTTGCTATGATAAACATTGATCCACTATGACACCATGATTATGCAAGTTGGGTGTATGATGATATGCAAGTTCATGTATGATATGTATGCAAGTTTGGTGTATGATAATATGCAAGTTCACATATGACATGTTATGCAAGTATGGTGTTTGATTATATGCAAGTGACATGTGCAAGTTTACACCTTAGTATGATATGCATACATATGCAAGTTAACCCCTTTCACATGTCATACATACATATGCAAGTTTACCCCTTTGTATGACATAAGAAACTTATGCAAGTTAACCTCTTTATGACATATGTGATTCATGCAAGTTTGGGTTGATTATTTATGCTAGTTGAGTTTGATGCTATATGCATGTTGACACCTTTAAACCCATGTGGATGCTAATGTGTTATGCAAGTTGAACCCATTGTATTTGTGATGAATCTTCCCTTTTATGTCATGTTAGCGAATTACGTGGGGAACGATGGGGTTAATAAACATGCTAATGAAATTGTGTGAAGTTGGTATGATTATGCATACCATAAAGTGATGGACATAATTGAGTCAATTATGTACATCGTTAAAATTGGAATTAATTAGGGAAAATTAATTCGGGGGTGATTAATTAGGTGTAATTAATCGACTAAGACACGAGGTTGGACCCTTTTGTAGCATAAGACTGCCCGGAACCGACCGGCAAATCCAGCGGCTACAAATGATTGGCCCAATGTGAGAGGTCTTAGGCACAAACTATATACGTGACAAGTGTAAAGACACGAGGTTAGACTCGGTTATGGCGTAAGGCTGCCCGGACCCAACCGGCAAATCCAGCTGCCATAAAAGATAGTCTAATGTGAGAGGTCTTTACAACGGTTACGTTCTTAATCAATTAAGAAACACTTAACCAGATAAGCATGTAGTGGGCATGAGGGGTTAAGTGGGTGCTTTGGGTGGCATGTGGAAATCAAGTAAGTGCCTTGGGTGGCATGAGGAAATCTAGTGGGTTGCCTTGGGTGGCAATAGAAAAATACGATTAGATGACTTAACCAAGTGGAAACATGTAATTAAACATGATTAAAGGGTTAAGTGGGATGCACTAGATAAATTGACAAGCTTAGGTGGTAGCTTGTGGGGGCCCATTTCAACCAGTAACCCATATGTATCTTATTGGGCTCGACCCATGTCGAGGACGGGACACGCGTACTGGGCTTGATTATAAGAGGCCAAAACGGGGTAGCGGTGGCAACGCGAGTCCAACGGGTTTCATATGCGTGTGTGGACCCGGGCTGGTAGGTAAGACGTTGTTGCATCGTGTAGATATAAGCCGTGCACCATTTGTTGTATCGGGTTGCCACTTTGGGGAGTGATACACCCTATTGTGGGGCCAGCACAGGTATCTACGGTAGGGAGCCGATCGCTTGGGAGTAGTGGGTACACCTAGTGGAGATAGGGGCAGACGACACCTATGTAGCCAGCTAGGGGTACACGAAACTACTGGGTAAACTTTCTAAGTCCTTGGGTGGGATCAACCTTTAAGTAGGAATGACTGGTGTGGTGCAGTTAGTAATTATCCTTGGGTGGGTAGATGCGTCTTTACCGTTATCTTAGTTATCCTATGTCTAGTTGGCTACTTAGTGTAGTCATTTATCCCCAGTCATCCCGTACCAAGTTTATATCATACCCTAATTACTTTAATAATTGTGTGGTTAAAGTTATAGGGCTCACTCAGACTTATGTCTGACCCCGTTGTTTTTACCTTTTTCCCCTTCAGGTCCTCAGGTTGGGCCTAGCACTAGTGGGCTTTGATCAGACTTCTTTATCTATCTCTTGGAGCTTGGACCGTGATGTAAAGCCTAGCTTATCTTTTCTTTTATGGCTATTGTTTATGTAGTGGGATTATGTATTATGTTTTTATCAGGATGGATATTTAGTACTTGACTCTTTATGGTGTTGTAACTAAACATGTTTATCTTCTGCTGCTATGAAATGATGTTTTAGATTTTCAAGTATTTATATATGTCTTGTGTAATTTTTCTGTTCTATATTCACTGAAAATGCTCCACCGAAACTAAGGCATTCCCTAAGTGAGTGACCTTAGCGGGTGTGGGGTGTTACACGTGGTATCAGAGCGAAGGTTACCAGAACAGATAATTTTTTTAGAAAACTATTTTTCTAAAAACATTTTTGGAAGAAGTATTTTCAAAAACATGTCTTTAAAGAGAAATGTTTTTGCAAGGAAAGCATAATCCCCAATAGCCATATCTTTATCTTTCGAATTCTCCGTTTTGAATCTTTCCTTTTTCGTTTCAGCATGGCTGAAGATCTTAACTTTCCGGAGGGTGTGACGATACCAGTATGGTATAGGAGATTGATGGAGGCTAGGGCCGCCACTGCGGGTCCAGCAAATGTTCCTCCACCAACTGTAGCACCCGATCTTCCTCCTCCCCCTCCTCCTCCTCGCACGGATACTTTTGCTAAGACTTGCAAGGAATTTAAAGCTATGAGAGGGAAACCTTTTCAAGGATCAGAAACTTTTGTGGAGGCTAGAGATTGGATTAAGGAGGTGGAAGAGTTGATAGACATCTTTGAGATGGAAGAAGGAAAGAAAGTTAAGTTAGCTGCTTGGTTAATGAAGGGAGAGGCCTCATTCTGGTGGGAGGTCACTAATGGAGAACGCCCCGTTGACTCTTGGGCGGATTTTAGGCAAAGATTTGTGGCAAAGTTTCTCTCAAGGGCGGAGGAAAACTTGTATATGGAAAGGTTCTTGACTCTAAAGCAAGGAAATCTCTCGGTGAAGGAATATGTCAACAAGTTTAATCAATTGGCAAGGTTTGGCATAGACATGGTGAATACACCGGAGAAGAAGGCTTTGAGGTTCGTTAAAGGCTTGAATGAACCGATGCATGGATTGGCTATGACTCGTATCCCTATGGGGGCCACCTTTGAGAAGCTAGTTGACATGGCACTCATGCATGAGGAAGAGAAGGGTCCCAATGCTAATAAGGCACCCGAGAAGAAGGGGGATCAAAAGAGACCTCAACAGCAACAAAACAAAGGTGGGAAAGGCAACGGTGGCAAGGGGAAGAAGAAGTGCTTCAATTGCGGGATACCAGGCCACATAAGCAAAGATTGTCGGAAGAAGAAGAAGACTGGCTGCTACCATTGTGGTGAAGCAGGGCATCTAGTGAAGGATTGCCCTAAGAAGGGGCAAAGGACGGGATCTACCTCAAGAGGACAGGTGCAAGCTCTTATGGCACCGGGTCAGGCAAGGGGGCAAGTTCAGGCTCTCGCGGTTCCACCGATTCAGGAAAGAGGTAGAACTATTTCCGTTGAAAGTCTGGTTTTTCTATTTGATCATCCTGTCCGTACATTGTTTGATTCTGGCGCATCGCATTCGTTTATCTCATCATCATTAGTTGAGTCACTGCACTTAGACACCAGTCTAGTAGATGAACCCTTGGTTGTTTCAAACCCAATTGGGGGCTCCACTTATTTGTCCATGATATGTTTGGGTTTGAAGATTTCTATACTTAGCGTTGAGTTTAGATGTGATGCTTTTGTTTTGGGCTTCACGGGCTATGGGTTGATTTTGGGCATGGACTGGTTATCCAGTAATGGTGCCGTTCTTGATTGCGAAAGGAGAGTTGTTAGGCTCATGACCCGCTTGGGTAACACTCTCGAGATCTCTTGTAATCCCATGGATTCTGTTATGCTAAGTTATCTTGAATCGCTTGACGCTTCGGGCGAGAGTTTGCGATCTGTTAGAGTGGTCCGGGAATACTCGGATGTGTTTGAGGAGGTGAAGGGCTTACCTCCGAGGCGGGAGATAGACTTCCGAATATATCTGGTGGATAATGCTAAACCAGTATCTTTACCAGTGCGCCACATGACTCCTCGTGAGAGGAGGGAACTCCATAAGCAAGTAGGGGAGTTGCTTGAGAAGGGGTTCATAAGACGAAGTATATCGGAGTGGGGTGCTCTAGTAGTTTTTGCTACGAAGGCGGATGGGTCCCTCAAACTTTGTGTAGACTATAGAGAACTCAACAAGCTCACAAAGAAGAATAGACACCCATTGCCGAGGATTGATGATCTTTTTGATCAGTTGGTTGGCGCTTCAGTATTTTCTCAGTTGGACTTAGCCACGGGGTTTCATCAGTTGAGGGTGGCTGAGGATAGCATAGACAAGACTGCCTTTAGGACTCCGGATGGTTTCTATGAGTGGCTGGTGATGCCATTTGGTTTGACGAATGCCCCTGCATATTTTGTTGATTTGATGAGTAGGGTGTTCAGGGAGTTCCTTAATAAGTTCGTGGTGGTCTTTGTGAACGACATCTTAGTATTTTCTAAGAGTGAAGAAGAGCATGCCCTACATCATAGGGAAGTGTTGGAGACTCTTCGAGCGCATAGCCTTAAGGCTAAATTTTCTAAATGTCACTTCTGGAGGAAGGAAGTGCGGTTCTTGGGGCACATGGTCTCCAAGGAAGGGATAGCTATGGATCCCGCGAAGGTAGTATCAATTCAAGATTGGAAGGTTCCGAAGAATGCTACCGAGGTGAGGAGTTTCTTGGGGTTGGCTGGCTACTATAGGAAGTTTATCAAGGACTTCGCGAAGATATCAGCCCCATTAACTCGCTTGACGAAGAAGAATCTAGTCTTCGTATGGGACGTAGATTGTGATGATGCGTTCCGACGGTTAAAGAGAGCTTTAACCACAGCTCCAGTCTTAGTGTTGCCAGATGGGAGTAAGCCATTTGTTGTCTATACCGATGCTTGTGGGACTGGACTGGGCGCAGTCTTAATGCAAGAGGGAAGGGTAATAGCCTATGGTGGATGGCAGTTGAGAAAGCATGAGAAGAATTACCCTACCCATGATCTAGAGTTGGCCGCTATTGTTTTTGCGCTTAAGATTTGGCGCCATTATCTTCTTGGCGAGAGATTCGAATTGTTCACTGACCACAAATCATTGAAGTACTTGTTTTCTCAGAAGGATTTGAACTTGAGACAGCAAAGGTGGATGGAGTTCTTAGCATCCTATGATTTCGAGATAGCGTATACCCCTGGCAAGGGTAACGTGGTGGCGGACGCCTTGAGTAGAAAAAGGTTGTCCTTGAGTCCATTGTTCGTGGAACGACGAAGCTTGGAATTTATCTCGATGTTTGATTTCCGACCTTCCGTTGACTATATACCCGGTTTGCTAGCATCCTTGGAGGTCAGACCTACTCTTTTGGGGCGGATTGGAGAAGCACAGAGGGACGACCCACAGTTGGTTGAGTTGGTAGAGAGGCTCATAAGGGGGGAGTCGTCCAGCCATTTGAGTAGGTACACCCTAGACGATAGGGGGTGCTTGCATAGAGACGGTAGACTTTGTGTACCGCAAGATGAGGGTTTGAGGAAGGCTATTCTTGATGATGCACACCGTTCTAGGATGACCATTCATCCCGGTGGGGACAAGATGTACCAAGACATGAGGCGAGTTTTCTTTTGGGCCGGTATGAAGAAAGATGTGGCCGAGTATGTCGCTAGATGCTTGGTGTGCCAACAGGTGAAAGCGGAGCAAAAGAAACCAGGTGGGTTGCTTCACCCATTGGAAGTTCCGCAATGGAAGTGGGATAGTGTCTCGATGGATTTTATTGATGGGTTACCGAGATCGAGGAAGGGTAATACGGGAATTTGGGTTGTGGTAGACAGACTTACTAAAAACGCCCATTTCATACCTGTGAAGAGCAAGAGAACCGCTCCATGGCTAGCTTCAGTATATCTTCGAGAGATAGTTCGATTGCATGGGGTACCCTCTAGCATAGTGAGTGATCGAGATCCTATCTTCACTAGCGAGTTCTGGAAAAGTTTGCAAGAAGCAGTGGGGACTCAATTGTGTCTGAGCACCGCATATCATCCTCAGACGGACGGCCAGACCGAGAGGGTGAATCGTGTTCTAGAAGACCTTTTGAGGCTTTGTATCTTAGATTTTGGAGGTACATGGGAAGAGCATCTTCCATTGGTGGAGTTCGCATATAATAACAGCTTTCAGTCCAGTATTGGTATGGCTCCTTTCGAAGCTCTTTATGGAAGGCCTTGTCGATCACCTACATGTTGGTGGGAATCTACGGATAAGATCTTGCTTGGGCCTGATATGGTTAGGGAGACTTCTGAGAAGATTGACTTGATTCGAAGAAGGATGAAAGCAGCGCAGGATAGGCAAAAATCTTATGCGGACAAGAGGAGGACGGATCTGGAGTTTGAGGTTGGGGACATGGTCTTTGTCAAAGTATCTCCATTACGGAATGTAGTTCGCTTTGGGTCCGTGGGGAAGTTAGCTCCAAGATTTGTTGGGCCGTTTCCTATTAAGGAAAGGATTGGACGAATGGCATATAGAGTGGATTTACCCGAGAGGCTTAGTGGGGTACATGACGTATTCCATGTGTCACATTTGAGGAAGTGCCTACATGAGACCGCAGAGGTGGTAGAGCCGAGCTTACTTAAAGAAGTGGAGGTAGAGCGTGATGCGACTATTCGACGAGCTCCTACCCGCATCCTTGGGTCAGAGATTAGGAAGTTGAGGAACAGAGAGGTGCGGCTAGTCAAAGTGCAATGGGGAGAAGATGAGAGCAATGCTACCTGGGAGACAGAAGCGAAGATGCATTCACTATACCCATTCCTTTTTGAGGGTATGTCTTTTAACTTCTCCTTTATCGTTTGTCTAGTACTTATCTTATCTTTAGTATGACCTCTCATTAGTACCTTTGACCTTTAGATAGGGTAAAACCTATGGTTGAAACATGTGTTTGAGACATGTTATGTTTTATGGATGCGCGTGGATGCAAGTGGTTGCTAGTGGTTGCTCGTGGATGCATATACACACACTCTAGGCACTAGATCGGCTCAATCACTTCATATTGCATATTGCATAAAATTGTGTGTAGGTAGCTATATTAATGGATGTATAATGGTTGTGCTATCATATGGATGATGCATTTTGGTGAATGATTGTGCACTCATGTAGAAATAGTATGTGTCGATAAGGTTCTTTCGCATACATATTGGATGCATGGCACTATCATGGTTTGCATTAAGGAGGTCAACTGAATCAGTAGACCGCCTGATTTTGCATTAGACAGGGAACATATACACACACTCCTTGCATATGTTCATACAACATTAGAAACTCTAAGGACAATGGATGCCAGTGTTTGATGGTTTGAGTAGATGGTTGTTTGGTTGGTAGGATACGTTCTTCTTGACTTAGAGATTTCGGGGACGAAATCCTTTAAGTAGGGAGAATGTAACACCCCGTATGTTGAATAACTAGCTATAACATAAAACAGGGCAGAATTAAATTTAAAAATCTGAATCAGAGAAAAGGGCTATGCCATTGCGTTCGTCTCGGAAAAATACGCGAAATAGAGTCCGAGTTTTCGAAAATCAGAGTCCGTATGACCCCGATAAGGCCCAAGGAAGTTTGCAGAAATTTAAAAACAGATTTTAAAACAAAAATTTCAAATTTCAGAAGTGACAGGAAAAATCCCGCCAGGACCCAGGGGGTCGACTGGGGAGTCGACCTCCCCCCCAGGTCGACTGGGGAGTCGACCCTAGGGTCGACCTGGGAGTCGACCTCCCTGGTCGAGCCCAGGTGACCTAGGTGCACCTGCTTGTCTTTTGGGCTGTGTTTAAGTGGCTAGGACGCGATCTGACGGCTCTAATCTAATTTAGGGTTAATCTAATGGCTTAAAACACCTAACTACTCTATAAATACACCCTAAGACTTTCATACTAAAAATAGAAACAATGCCGTCATGCCGTCAAAATGCAACTTGAAGGAGCCTCCATCAATTTGTAAAAGAAGATAGCAACTCAAATCAATCACTAATCAACTCTAGCAACTTAATCTTCTTCTTAGGAGTTCTAATCAACAAGTTGTGAGTTTTCTATAGCCTTAATGACCAATTATTGAAATGATTATGATAGGATATAATGAGGTTATGGCTATGAATGTGGATCAATGCAAGTTATGCAAGTTGTATGCTATGTGTTAATGATGTTATGCAAGTTATGTGCTATGTGTTAATGATGTTATGCATGTCATGCAAGTTATATGCTATGTGTTTGTGATATTATGCAAGTTATGCAAGTAATATGCTACATGTTTGAGATGCTGTGCAAGTTATGCAAGCCATATGTTACATGTTCATGATGTTATGCAAGTTATGCAAGTCACAAGTTACATGTTCATGATGTTATGCAAGTTATGCAAGCTATATGCTATACGATCATGATGTTATGCAAGTTATGCAAGTGTTCATGATGCTAGTTGCTATGATAAACATTGATCCACTATGACACCATGATTATGCAAGTTGGGTGTATGATGATATGCAAGTTCATGTATGATATGTATGCAAGTTTGGTGTATGATAATATGCAAGTTCACATATGACATGTTATGCAAGTATGGTGTTTGATTATATGCAAGTGACATGTGCAAGTTTACACCTTAGTATGATATGCATACATATGCAAGTTAACCCCTTTCACATGTCATACATACATATGCAAGTTTACCCCTTTGTATGACATAAGAAACTTATGCAAGTTAACCTCTTTATGACATATGTGATTCATGCAAGTTTGGGTTGATTATTTATGCTAGTTGAGTTTGATGCTATATGCATGTTGACACCTTTAAACCCATGTGGATGCTAATGTGTTATGCAAGTTGAACCCATTGTATTTGTGATGAATCTTCCCTTTTATGTCATGTTAGCGAATTACGTGGGGAACGATGGGGTTAATAAACATGCTAATGAAATTGTGTGAAGTTGGTATGATTATGCATACCATAAAGTGATGGACATAATTGATTCAATTATGTACATCGTTAAAATTGGAATTAATTAGGGAAAATTAATTCGGGGGTGATTAATTAGGTGTAATTAATCGACTAAGACACGAGGTTGGACCCTTTTGTAGCATAAGACTGCCCGGAACCGACCGGCAAATCCAGCGGCTACAAATGATTGGCCCAATGTGAGAGGTCTTAGGCACAAACTATATACGTGACAAGTGTAAAGACACGAGGTTAGACTCGGTTATGGCGTAAGGCTGCCCGGACCCAACCGGCAAATCCAGCTGCCATAAAAGATAGTCTAATGTGAGAGGTCTTTACAACGGTTACGTTCTTAATCAATTAAGAAACACTTAACCAGATAAGAATGTAGTGGGCATGAGGGGTTAAGTGGGTGCCTTGGGTGGCATGTGGAAATCAAGTAAGTGCCTTGGGTGGCATGAGGAAATCTAGTGGGTTGCCTTGGGTGGCAATAGAAAAATACGATTAGATGACTTAACCAAGTGGAAACATGTAATTAAACATGATTAAAGGGTTAAGTGGGATGCACTAGATAAATTGACAAGCTTAGGTGGTAGCTTGTGGGGGCCGATTTCAACCAGTAACCCATATGTATCTTATTGGGCTCGACCCATGTCGAGGACGGGACACGCGTACTGGGCTTGATTATAAGAGGCCAAAACGGGGTAGCGGTGGCAACGCGAGTCCAACGGGTTTCATATGCGTGTGTGGACCCGGGCTGGTAGGTAAGACGTTGTTGCATCGTGTAGATATAAGCCGTGCACCATTTGTTGTATCGGGTTGCCACTTAGGGGAGTGATACACCCCATTGTGGGGCCATCACGGGTATCTACGGTAGGGAGCCGATCTCTTGGGAGTAGTGGGTACACCTAGTGGAGATAGGGGCAGACGGCACCTATGTAGCCAGCTAGGGGTACACGAAACTACTGGGTAAACTTTCTAAGTCCTTGGGTGGGATCAACCTTTAAGTAGGAATGACTGGTGTGGTGCAGTTAGTAATTATCCTTGGGTGGGTAGATGCGTCTTTACCGTTATCTTAGTTATCCTATGTCTAGTTGGCTACTTAGTGTAGTCATTTATCCCCAGTCATCCCGTTCCAAGTTTATATCATACCCTAATTACTTTAATAATTGTGTGGTTAAAGTTATAGGGCTCACTCAGACTTATGTCTGACCCCGTTGTTTTTATCTTTTCCCCCTCAGGTCCTCAGGTTGGGCCTAAAACTAGTGGGCTTTGATCAGACTTCTTTATCTATCTCTTGGAGCTTGGACCGTGATGTAAAGCCCAGCTTATCTTTTCTTTTATGGCTATTGTTTATGTAGTGGGATTATGTACTTATGTTTTTATCAGGATGGATATTTAGTACTTGACTCTTTATGGTGTTGTAACTAAACATGTTTATCTTCTGCTGCTATGAAATGATGTTTTAGATTTTCAAGTATTTATATCTGTCTTGTGTAATTTTTCTGTTCTATATTCACTGAAAATGCTCCACCGAAACTAAGGCATTCCCTAAGTGAGTGACCTTAGCGGGTGTGGGGTGTTACACACCTCAATAGATACTCCATGGATGCCAGGGGCTGGTTGGGACGAGATGGAAGACTATGTGTCCCACAGGCAAGGGATTTAGTAAAGATGGTTCTCGAGGAAGCACACTATTCCAAGATGACAATACATCCAGGTGGAGACAAGATGTACAAAGACGTAAAGAGAGTTTCTTTTGGAACGACATGAAGAAGGACTTGGCAGATTTCGTTTCTAAGTGCATGATATGCCAACAGGTCAAGGCGGAACAAAAGGAGCCTGGAGGACTGCTTCATCCTTTAGAAGTCCCGCAATGGAAGTGGGATAGCATTTCAATGGACTTCATTGATGGGTTGCCTAGGTCAAGAAGGGGCAATACTAGCATTGGGGTAATAGTGGACAGGCTCACAAAAAGTGCCCACTTTATACTTGTCAGGAGTAGAAGGATTGCCTCATCTCTACATCTCTTTATCTCAAGGAAATAGTTGGAATACCCTCAAGCATAGTGAGTGACCGAGATCCTATCTTTACGAGCGAGTTTTGGCGGAGTCTGCAAGAAGCTGTAGGCACACAGTTATGCTTGAGCATGGCCTATCACCCCCAAACTGATGATCAGACGGAAAGGGTGAACAGGGTATTAGAAGATCTTTTGAGACTGTGCGTTCTCAACTTTGGAGGGACGTGGGAGGATCATCTTCCTTTAGTGGAATTCGCCTACAACAACAACTACTAAGCCACCATCGGCATGGCACCCTTCGAAGCTTTGTATGGAAGATCGTGCTGATCACCAACTTGTTGGTGGGAGTCTACAGATAGGCTCATACTTGGGCCAGACATGATTAGAGAGACTTCAGAAAAAGTGGACTTGATACGAAGGAGAATGAAGACTGCCCAAGATAGACAGAAATCCTACGCAGACAAAAGAAGGACCGACCTTGAGTTTGAGGTTGGGGACAGGGTTTTCCTTAAGGTATCTCCTTTAAGGAACGTCGTTCGCTTTGGATCCGCAGGAAAGCTAGCACCAAGATTTGTAGGACCGTTCCCTATCATTGAGAAGATTGGGAAGATGGCTTATAGAGTAGAGTTGCCCGAAAGGTTGGCTGGAATTCACAATGTCTTTCACGTTTCTCATCTCCGGAAATGTTTACATGAGTCTGCGGAAGTGGTGGAGCCAAGCATTCTAGAAGAAGTTGAAATAGAACGAGAAACAACTGTGAGGAGAGTTCCAACTCGAATCGTAGGAACTGAAATCAAAAATCTACGCAACCGTGAAGTCAAGCTTGTTAAAGTTCAATGGAGCAATGCCGAGCAAGACGAGACTTGGGAAACTGAGGACAAAATACGCGCTGCCTACCCTTTTCTTTTTGAGGGTACATCTTTGACATCTCTTTTTCCATAAGTTTATGCTTGTATCTACCTTCTAGTGTATCTTCTCGGTCCTTTTTCTCCTAACTCCTTAGGTAGAAACTATTGGATGTAAACATGTATTTGAAACATGTTATGGTTGATGGCTGCAAGTGGCTGCTAGTGGTTGCTCGTGGATGCATATACACACACGCCCTAGGCATTAGATCGGCTCAGTCACTTTCGTATTGCATATGCATATATGTATTCATAGTTATATGTGGTTGAAACTTGATATGTTGTCATATGGATGTCGCATTTGTATGAATGGTTGCGCACTCATGTAGAATTATGAGTAGGGAATTTTTTTTGCATACATAATGGATTCATGACACTTACATGATTTGCATTAAGGAGGTCAACTGAATCAGTAGACCGCCTGATTTTGCATTAGATAAGGACATGTACACACAATATGCATATGATCATGAAGCATTAAAAGTCTTTTAAGGACAATGGACGCCTGTGTTTGTTGGTTGAGTAGATGGATGATTGGATGTTAGGATATACGTTCTTCCATACTTGAAGATTTCGGGGACGAAATCCTTTAAGGAGGGGAGAATGTAACACCCTGAATTTCCAGTTAACATTAAATTAACAAATTTAAGTATACTTAATTCAAAATGAAAGAATTAAGGGAAACAGGTTACGCCATTGCACTCGTCTCAGAATTCTGCTTGAGATAGAGTCCAAGTTTGCGTAAATCGGACGCCGTATGAAGGAGTTATGACCTTCCGAAGTTTCAGAATTCAATTTAAAATTCAATCAGTTCAACAATTCAGTTCAAAATTCGAAAACAGACCCAAATTGAGCTGGGCGGGAAAATTCCCGCCAAGGAACCAGGTCGACCAGGGGGTCGACCTGGGAGTCGACCTGGGTACCCAGGTCGACCAGGGGGTTGACCTAGGGGTCGACCTACCCAGTCGACCTGGTCAGGTCCTGGCTGGCCTGGTCGGGTTCTGGTCGAATTTCTGAGTTCTGGTGTGTCACTAGGGCTGATTTGTCACTTTCTGATTGGCTCCTCTTTGTGTGTATGGTCTGGATTCACTCTATGATCATCTGACGGCTCAAATCAATCTGAAATTCTATAAATACAACCCAACGCTCAACCTAAATTCACACAAATAAAATAGAGCTAGAGCCGTCATGCTGCCAGGAGGAAACTAAGAGTAGTCGTCAGTTGGAGAAAGCTTGGAGACGAGCAAAACTAAAGTAAAAACAAGATTCAAACAACGTTTATCTACCCAAAGGAAAGCATTGCAAATTCAGAACTCAGAAACCAGAACCCAAGTTCGTCATATGTTGCAAGTATAGTGATTTTTCCGATGAGAATAAAATTAAGACTTGATTCGATGTAATGTGGAAATGGAATTTTACTATTGTATAACGACGATGCTAATTCATATCTGTGTATTGAAATGAATTGTATTGTGAATGGTATTGGAATGTTTGTGGTATAATTGACTTGATGTTGATCCTATTATACATTTAGAATGAAAGCAACATCACATACAAGTATATGGTTAATGTTAGAATTTACACCTATATTTTTATATGTTTAATATAGATTGTATACATTTTTCTAAGTCCAAGTTAAGACTTATATACACATGTTCTATGTTAAGACCATTATGCCTACATGATTAAATCCCATGTATATGTTCATATGTTCTTCGCAAGTTTGTAATTGGGTCCATGCCAAGTACCATTTAGTTTCACACGATAATTTCAAGTTTCATGTTATAATAGGATACATGATTTGATCTAATTCACGCTTTTGGGTTAATGTCAAAAATAGACATTTTTATGGACATGTAATAACTTTGCCACATGCTAGTTTGTGTTTGAAGTTATGCCTAGATAAAAATATGTTTGGGCTTATGTTTTATGCAAGTCTAAATTATGCCATTTCATGTGACACCTATTTAATTAGTTTCTTATTTGAATGCAAGTTCACATGACAAGTTGAAACCCATGATTTATGTTAATTAGATCACAAAGTTGCATGTTCATATGTCGCACACCCTTTATGTTATTTAGAATATTTCATGTTCTTGGGTTTCCCTTCTATGTTTATAAGTTGGGCTGAAATATCTAGCCCAACATTCATTATAATCTTGCGAACGTAAAAACGGGGGAAATATCGTTGGGATTAAACATGAAAAATATATGTGTTGGCGTGTTTGGCACATGCCAATGATTGGTGACATTTAAATGGTATGAATTGCCATGCCTAAAAAGATAACGAACTTGGAAAATGGGCCATAACATTTACATATAACAAGTAAAAGAGACAAATATGTAAATTTAGAAAATACGAATATGCTTAACCCAAGGTTGGATTGAGTTGTGATATAAACCTACCCGGACCCGCCCGACTGTCCAGTAATCACAACAATACCTATCCAATGTGGGAGGTTAAGGTATCAAGCCTAATAAGGACCCGAGGTTAGACTGAGCTGCGGTGTAAACCTTCCCGGAACCGACCGGCTGTCCAGTAACCGCAACAATACGTGTCTAATGTGAGTGGTCTGTGCTTTAATGAATAAATTAAAGCTAGAATAAGGATGGTAGGGTTAAGTTAACCAAAACACTTAACCAATTCAACATGTTAATTAAACTAATGGGTGGGGTTAGGTTAATACATACACTTAACCACTTAACATGTTTGACTAGAAAACCCTAGTAACGGGGACCCATTTCAGCTTTAACCCAATTAGGTATCATGGTACCCTGAAACTAGGCAGGGTGGGGCACGATTACTGGGCTGATTGTAAGCAGTCAAAGGCGACGGCGGTTGGTGCAGCAATGTGGGTTCTAACGGAGCGCGAGCGTGCACACACTTCGGAGCAGACAAACAGGGCACTAGGCACCAGTAGTATACACTATGCATTCTAGAATTGTGTCGGGCCGCCACCATGGTACTTGATACACCCCATGGTGGGACCAACATAGGTATCTACAATCATTGGGGGCCGTATGACACATATGATTTTGCAAGTAGGATCCGATCTTTAAAAAGGGGATTACTTCACCTCGCCGGAACAAATGCAAGTAGGTGCAGAGATATAGTGTGGGGTGCGATAGTATAGTCGGTTCAAAACTGCTTTATCTTAGTTTATGATACTTTCCTGTTTCCAGTTTATACCTATCATGCTCTTTTTCTTATTCTCATACTGAAGAGTCACTAGACTTACCAGGCTTTATGTCTGACTCTATTTTTCTTTCGTCTTCTTATCTTCCGTTTCTCCCCCAGGTCCACAGGGAGGAAACAACCCAACTTAATCAGACTCTTTGCAAGCTTCAAGATAGTAGATGTATGGTTTGGACTCTTTCCTTGGCTATGGCTTTTGGACACGTTCTATGGGGATTTATGCAGCTTTAATTATGTTTTATGCTTCTTTATTTAATAATCAAGATGGAAATGATGATGTAATGTTTTGGAAGTTATTGTGTTATGGAAATATTTTGTATGAACACGTATTTATGAAATGAAAATCTGTTTGTTTTCCGCTGCTTATATATAAATGTGTTTATATCTGTCTTGTGTTTTATCTGTGACTTTTACTTATAAACCTCCACCGAAGTTAAGGCATTCCCTTTGTGAGTGACCTTAATGGAGGTGGAGTGTTTCAGTAATCGTACGCCATATCCTTTCTACTTTGTTCGGTATTCTCCACCGCATACACGGTTGTTAAAGTGGTTTCGGTATTGACCAAGAATATATCAATATCTAGCCCCATTCTCTTCAACAACCAAAATGATTATTTCACACCGGGGTCATTTTTATAAATCATACTTAAAATAAAATCTTAAGTTATAATTTAATCAATTCTAAAATATTCGCTTCAAATATATTTTATTTTGAATTCGTTTATCTTAAAACAATTCATATTAATAAATCAAAATTTCAAGCTAAACTACTATGTCTTATTATTCAAATTAAATTGTACAATTTCAAAACCATATCTTTTGAAAATCAATTTAAACAATAAATTTTTTTTTTTTTAAAACTTTATCTTCTTATTAAAGTTATTATAATAAATGGGAAATTCGTAAATTCAATTGAAAATCTTTCAATCAAAAGTAATGATATCTGCCTATTAATACATCGTCTCCTTTTTTAACCAATTGTTCAATGCCTACATCGAAGAAGAGAAAAACTTTTGTCTTCGATCTTGATCGTGGTGGAGGCTCTTCCATGACTAGATCTGGAAGGATCTTCAAGGGTATGAATGTTTTGCCTACTGTAACCTCAGCTGCTAACGAAGCTTCGGTGCCTGGATCCTCCAAATCGCAGCCGACTCTGGCCTCCGTGCGTTATCCTTTTGGTTTTCTAGTTATTGAGTTA
This sequence comes from Allium sativum, assembly GCA_030737875.1. Lineage (NCBI taxonomy): Eukaryota > Viridiplantae > Streptophyta > Magnoliopsida > Asparagales > Amaryllidaceae > Allium > Allium sativum. The sequence goes on along the minus strand of CM060922.1, from coordinate 701,518,941 downwards.
GAAAACCCAAATTTGCCGGTACGACATTCGAATGTAATTAAACTAGGTAAGTCACCTATCACTCCAATGTAGAATCCGTTGGTTGGCCAAATGTTAATTCTGGTGTTTTGCCACTTATTGTAACTTTAGGGTTTGTGGCAGTTGCTGGTTCCAGTAATGCTTCTGATTATGAGATTGAGCTTGCCCTAAACATTGAAAGTGTTCTGCCCCCTGCTGTAAAACCTATGTTTATCGATTCTTCGAATTGCAATACTAAAACTGTAATGCTAGACCGGGTCTCATTGTTCAGTTCCTTGCCAAAAATCCTGAAAAATGCTCCCTGATCTCCTTTGAAACTGTTGTGCAGGATGGATCTAGTATCCTGCCTGAAAATGTTTTCTATGAAGGTACAAATTATTGGTCGGACCACATAGTCAGATCCTTTTTGAACTCCTCTCTTTTGCCATATTTGGTCATGCGTGATCATTGCACATGAGTTTGGAATCCCAAAGATATGATTCATGTTCATGTTTTCAACTCTATGTTTTATTTCAAATTTACAAATGCATAGGATAAACTTTTTGCTCTCGAGTCCTTTCCTCTCATTATTTTGCGGAAACCATTTATTATTACGCCATGGAGTCATGGAGTTGACAATGCGAAAAAACAGATTTTATCTATTTCGATTTGGACCACTTTCACTCATAATTCCTCTTGTCGTACAACCCTTACTTGTTTTGAACTTGCTAGCAAATCTAATTGGAGAATTCAAATGTTTTGGTTCTGGTACCGAGGCTCGTAAGACTATGCATTTTGCTAGATCTCTAATTAAATCACTCCTAAGAAGTTGTTGCCTTCCAAATTGAATGCCAAGGTTGAAGGTGGAAAGGACATGAAAATTGAAGTGCAAAATAATGGAAGTTGGAAAATTATGTCTCGTGTCTTTCTTTTGGTCATACTGCTAACACCTGCTCAGTTGGAGCCGTTGATTTGGTCCCTCCAGCAAAGGTTTATTTATCTAGGCCAACATTGAGATGGGTTCTGAAAGATCCAAAGTCTGTGAAGCCTATTGACATTGTTATTTGGGTGCGTTTTTTACAGGTCCCTGTTATAGTTTCAAAATAGAAAAAAAACCCGGTCATAAACTTATTGTAAATTAGTCCCTATTTTCTGAAAATTCATCAAAAAAATATAAAAAAATCATGTAAATTCGTATTTAAATAAAACATGTAAACGCTAAAAAATTCAGAACAAAAAATCATCAAACAAGGCGTCAAAAATAAAAAAAACATAAAAAAAAATGAAATTTCCAGTTAAATGCATAATACTATGCACATATATCATTTTCCTGCATACATCCGTGCTTATTTTTCACTACATTCATCTTCGTTGATTTTTCTTCATGCAAATACGTGCATACATGTGTGCAAATATTTCAAATACTTGCACACATTTGTGCTGGTTTATTTTCAGATTTTAATCCGAACACAGCTTACGGAAAAGTTGCATACATATATGCAATTATCAGTAATACTTGCATAAATGTATGCAACTATTTTTTTTGATTTCCGTACAATCCTGACATTATTTCTAGATTTTAGATTTTTTTTATGAACGAAAGCACATTTTAAAATAAAAAATAAAAAAAGGCGGAAGTAATAAAATAGGGGGCGGGTTTAAAATTTTCAAAACTTTTTTTTATATATAAATTAGGTCCCTGCTTTTAGCCAGTGTGTTATCCTATAAAAATGTTGCACACATGTGTGCATGTTTTCTGAGAAATTTGCACATTTGGATGCAAATAAAAATGAACCGAAATATTAACTTAAATCTATGCGCTGGAAGAACTGCAATAATTGCACATATGCATGCAATAAAATCAAAAACGTGCATAATATTATGCATTTAACTGCAGTTTTTTCTGTTTTTTTGCTATTTTCTTCTTTCTGACATTATTTTTGTTGTTTTTTTAACTGAATTTTTTGTATAATGCATAATATATTTTATTACTAATTTACGATTTTTATTTTATTTTATTTTATTTATTATTTTATAAGTTTTGAAAACAGGGACCTAATTTATATTAAGTTTATGACCGGATGTGAGCCTAATTAAGTTTCAAAATAGGGATGTGAGCCTAATATTCACTTGTTATTTCCTGGTTTTTTGATGCTACTATGTTGATAGTTTCCATTACTACTCCTTCTACATCCATCCCTATTTTTATGGCTAGTCCTGTTAATCAGAATTTGATTTGAGTTTCAAAAGAGAAAATTTACACCCATATCCTGACTGAGATGAGTTTGACCATATAGAATACATCTTTCTATTATTCATTAGCGAGGATGGAGAAACATGGCGACTCTGGTATCACATTGAAGGCGATGGAGTTACCATGATAACTGCGGGTGTTGATGGTCGTAGCAATTGGGCTATGCTTACTCAGTCATTTTGGGATAGGAAATACTTGTACACCCCTCTCTTGAGATCTTATGATCCACTTTTAGCGACGTATTTCTCCATCTTTGGGCATGTCATAGTCCCTAATACTGATGCTGACATCGGTGATGATAAGAAATAGGGCTGTTATGGTAATGGTAACCGTTACCATTTTACCATTACTGTACCGTCTTTACAAGTAAGCCAGAATTGCTTACCGTTACCGAACGACCGAAGACTGGTATACCAATAATCTGTTAACCATTGAATTAGTAATGATAAATTACCATTTGTCTATCAAAGTTTATATTTTGACATATTATTTGTACATAGTGCATATTTATTATACTATATTTAGTGTTAGTTTATAAAAAACATAAATAAAAAAAGTGTACTTAGAATTATTTCACCTGACTATTGAACTAAATATAATCATTTATTTGGTTCTAAATGCATGTAATGAAGTATATCAGATGAATAAACACATGTTTTAAATTAACTGGTAAACCGTTACCGTTGGTATTGAAGAAATATTACCGATAGTTTACCTTTAAAAATGGTAAATTTACCATTACCATACCGTTTTAACTGGTATATCAATTTCATCAAAAATGGTAATCGATTGACTAGTTGTAACACCCCACCTCCGCTAGGGTCACTCAAAAAGGGAATGCACTAGCTTTGGTGGAGCATTATCTAGGTAAACATACACAGAAATATTACAAGAAAGAACATATAAAACAGCGGAAGAAGAACCAAATTTTATTGGTTTAAAATCTAGAAAGGTCCAAAGCCTTTTACATCAAAATGCCATTAAATCTATTACATCGAAATCTGTCTTGCAATGGTAAAGAAGCATAAAACCATAGTCATAAATCATTCCCCAAGTAAAACAGTAAAGCAGCCATAGCCAAGAAAGGTCCAAGCCATATATGATGATCTTGAAGCAGAAAGAAGTCCAAACTAAGTAGTAGTGTTTCCTCCCTGAGAACCTTGAGGGGGGGGGATGGAAGAAAAACAGGCGAAACAAAACGGGTCAGTCATACAGACTGGTAAGTCCTAGTGATTTTCAGCATAGAAATAAGTAAAGGTAACATGACATGTATAAACTGAAAGTAAACATAAGGATGATGACAAGGTAGGCAAGTTAAACTAAGATAACAAGATAAACTATGGTTACAAGATAAACTACGGTAACAAGATAGACTATGCAAACCAGATAAACTACGTATAGCATCGCATGTTTAACATTCTTTGCACCAACTGTACTAGTACCCCAACCCGTATCATCCTTTCCATGTATATTTACAGTCCCTTGCCATATATCGTACGGGTTTCATCACGTATTTCGATACGACTTCATGTAGTGCCAACATTCTTGAAATCGTTTGGACTGCCACCCTTGTTCTGGCTAGGTTTCCTTATCATGAATTATCGCGTGTTCAACTAGGATTTATGCCACCTAGGACCACTAGGGATTATGCTACCTATTGAACGTTTTCTAGATTCGATTAGGGTTTATACCACCTAGGACCACTAGGGATTATGCTACCTAACGAACAACACCCTTTTTCCACGTAACGATCTATTAATCGATCAGCTCCCTACAAGTCCTAGCTCGTTCATGTGTCTGTGTCATACGGCCCAATCATGAAATGTAGTCACCTGTGCTAGGTCCACCATAGGGTGTATCAAGCCCAAGGGTGCCAACCACCGACACGAATCAAGCACGCACAGTGTAAACCTACCGGTGCCCAATGCCTGCTTTTTCAACTCTGGACTACGTGCATGACCATAGTCCGCCGGAACCTACAATGGCACACCAACTCAGCCTTCGTTCTGGTCGCTTACAATCGAACTAGTAATCGTGCCCCACCCTGCCTAGTTCCAGGGTACCGTGATACATCTAGTGGGTTACTGCTGAAAAGGACCGCGTAACTAGGGTTTCCGTCCAGCAGGTTAAGTGTTGTCATTTAAATTCAGGACTTAACCCCATCAGTCTAGCATGTCAAGTTGGTTAAGTGTGGTCATTCAAGTTCGTGACTTAACCCGTCTACATGTCATGTCAAATTGGCTAAGTGTTGTCGTTCAAGTTCATGACTTAGCCCTACGAATCATGTGTCAAGTTGGTTAAGTATATTCAAGTGGTTCATGACTCAACCTTATCAAATCATCGTGTCAAATTGGTAAAGTATATTCAAGCGGTTCATGACTTAACCCTATCAAATCATCGTGTCAAATTGGTTAAGTATATTCAAGCGGTTCATGACTTAACCCTATCAAATCATCGTGTCAAATTGGTTAAGTATATTCAAGCGATTCATGACTTAACCCTATCAAATCATCGTGTCAAATTGGTTAAGTATATTCAAGCGGTTCATGACTTAACCCTATCATGTGGCATTAATTCATTAATGCACCCCAACCTCTCACATCAGACCTTTGGTTGTGGTTACTGGATATGCCGGGCGGTTCCGGGCAGAATTACACCACAACTCAGTCTGACCTCGGGTTTTCAAGTGCGATATGACCAACTACCCACATTGGATCCTATTGTTTGCAGTAACTGGATTTGCCGGGCGGTTCCGGGCAGAATTACACTGCAAACTCAACCCAACCTCGAGTTGGCCATTTTCAAGTTCATTCTAAGTGTCATGTCCATGTTCAAGTTTCATGTCAAGTTCGTGTCAAGTTTCATGGCGAGTTTCATGTCCATATCCAGGTTCAGGTTATAACAACGTTCATGTTTCAAGTTTTTCCTTTTATCAAGTTCATAATTCATGTTCATAACCAATTCAAGTTTTGCCTATTCTACCCAAATCGTGTTCCCATCGCAATTAAACATGAATCGATCCATACTACAAAAAAATCCAAATCTAAGAACAAAGGGAATAACCTCAAAACTATGATAGGCAAGAGGGACGAGCATAAAGCGATAAAAGGGGTTACAAGACTAGCATGCCATAACTTGAGATAATTGGTTATAACATCACTGGCATATAGGATTTCAAATCTAGCAAGATAAGGCGATAATCATAGTAAACGCTGACATAAAAGAATAGGCATGCAAAAGCAAGCCAAATACAAGGATAATGGATCCAATGATTTTGGTGTAGCTAATAGCGAATAAACTAAGCAAGTCATACCCTAGGTATACGATCCAATAAAATGCCAATTCGATGCACAACATGGTTTTCAACTATAGTGTTATGGGCATGAACAATCAACTATAATAGTCAATTAACCACAACAGTCATAGTCATAGTGAATCATGAGCGATTAATCTCAATAGTCATGGATAATTATCCAAAATAGTTCTAGGCAACTACCCTAAATAGTCATAAGCAATTAACTGTAATAGTTTCAAAGCCATGGTCATAGACGATAGCCCTATGTTCATAATCATAGGCAATAATTCATAGTCATGATTCGTAGGTGATTAGCCACAATTGTTCTTGTCATAGTCATAGGCAATAGTCTTATGTTCACAGTCATAGGCATAGGAATAGTCTTATGTTCACAGTCATAGGTATAGGCATAGTCTTATCATCAAGTCAAGATCCAAGAATTTATTTTACAATCGAGCATTTGAATAATAAACTAGGTCCAACAACATGAATGGGCATGATTCAGTCGATAAGAAATAACCCAAAATCATAGATTCAAGAAGAGACAAGAACAGATCCAAATAGATAATCAAGCTTAGGTGCAATTTCATTTTATTCCATGTCCATATTAAGTTTAACAAGTTTAAATCTCAAAGTAACTAGAACTTACAGAGCGCAGATCGAGAATTAGAGCGCATGGATTTGATTCTAGAAACGGTTGTTGTAGTTGTTGAATCTCTATTTGTTTAGTCTTGTTCTAGTCGAAAACCCCCAATTTGCAATTCCTAGATGTTGTCTTGACGACGAAGAAGTAGTCTCTTTTAATTTAAATATTATCATTTTGATTTTCACAGAGGTAGCATAAGGACAGAATGAAATGGTGTAGAGAGAATGAGGCTAGGGGCTGTTTATATAGGTTTAGAGTCACGAATTTGGTCCAGAAATCGGTCTAGATATGCAGAAATGAACTCATCCTTGGATCTGGAAATTCGGGGCAGGTCGACCCCCAGGTCGACTACCCAGTCGACCTAGTCAAGGGGAGGTCGACTACCCAGTCGACCTGGTCAGGGGGAGGTCGACTACCCGGTCGAACACCCAGTCGACCTGGGTCCTGGGCAGGAAATTTCCCGCCCAGCCCGCTTCTGGGTTTGAATTCGAATTTCGAGCTGTTTTGTTTTCTGAAAATTCCTGAAACTTTGGAGGGTCATATCTCCCTCATACGGAATCCGTTTTTTGAAAACTCGGACTCGTTTCCATGCAGAATTTCAAGACGAACGCAATGGCACAACCCGTTTCCCTTGATTCTTATTTTTAAATTAAATTATACCCTGATTTCTAGTTTCAACATGTTATTAAAATTCGGGTTGTTACATTCTCCTCTCCTTAAAGGATTTCGTCCCCGAAATCTTCAAGTTAAGAAGAATGTGTCCTACCATCCAATCATCCATCTACTCAATTATCAATCATAGGCATCCATTGTCCTTAAGAGATTTCTAATGCTGTATGATCATATGCAGAAAGTGTGCGTATATGTTCCTTATCTAATGCAAATGATCAGGCCTGATTCGTCTTCCTAATGCAAAATATGTCTAGTGTCATGAATCCCACATATATGCAAATAGTCCTAGTCACATAAACACTATATGTGTGCACAAACATCCATCCATATGCAATATCCACATGATAACATGTTCAATTTCATCCATAAACAAGTATAAACACTCATGCATATGCAATATGAAATGTGACTGAGCCGATCTAGTGCCTAATGTGTGCTATGCAACCACGAGCAACCACTTGCGACCACTTGCAACCATCAATCATAACATGTCTCAAACACATGTTTCACCCAATTGTTCCTACCTAAAGATATAGCCGAATGATAAAAGCAAGTAAAAACTTTGTGCTCATTAGGCAATGTCAAAGCTGGAAATCTACGTTACATATATACTGAATAGGAGAAGAACTCCCTAAGCACCAGCCCATATCCTGTAAAACCCAAAAAGTTTAGTCAACCCAACGGACACCCTCAAGCCCCAACATGTATTACTAACAGATAAGTCATACTCCCTATGGGGTTTGCAACATAAATAGGATTGAGAATAGGACCGAGAGGTTATATTTAAAAGATAGCATACAAGTAAGCTCTACAGGAAAAGAGGGATCAAGGATATTGTAACACCCACGCCCGCTATGGTCACTCACTAAGGGAATGCCATAACATCGGTGGAGTATTTTAAGTGAATATAGAACAGAAAAATTACAATCAGACAGATATAAATAATACTTGAGCATTTAAAACATCATTTCATTTCAGCGGAAAGCAAAACATGTTTGGTTACATCACAAAACCATAATAAGAGTCAAGTACAAAATATCCATTCTGATAAATAAAAAGACATAATCCCAGTACATGAACTGATAGCCATAAAAGAAAAAGGGTAAGCTGAGCTCTACATCTAGGGTCCAAGCTCCAAGAGAGTAATAAAAGCAGCCTGATCAATGCCCACTCGTGCTGGGCCCACTCTGAGAACCTGAGGGTTGGGAAAAAGATAAAAACAACGGGGTCAGACATAAGTCTAAGCGAGTCCTATAACTTTAACAATGCAATCATTAAAGTAATTAGGGTATGATATAACTTGGTACGGTGTGACTGGGGATAAATGACTACACTCAGTAGCCAATCAGACTTAGAATGAACTAAGATAACGATAAAGACACATTTACCCACCCAAGGATAATTACTACACTGCACCACACCAGTCATTCCTACTTAAAGGTTGATCCCTCCCAAGGACTTAGAAAATTTACCCAGTAGTTTCGTGTACCCCTAGCTCACTACATAGGTGCCGTCTGCCCCTATCTCCACTAGGTGTACCCACTACTCCCAAGCGATCGGCTCCCTACCGTAGATACCCGTGCTGGTCCCACAATGGGGTGTATCATTCCCCAAAGTGGCAACCTGATAATATCAACGGTGCACGACTTTATATCTACACGATGCAACAACGACTTACCAACCAGCCCGGGTCCACACATGCATATGAAACCCGTTGATCCTGCGTTGCCACCGCTAACCCGTTTTGGCCTCTTATAGTCAAGCCCAATATGCGTGTCCCGTCACTCGACTAGAGTCGAGCCCACAAAGATACGTTTGGGATATTGGTTGAAATGGGCCCCCACAAGCTACCCACCTAAGCTTGTCATTTCTAGTGTATACCACTTAACCCTTTAATCATGTTTTAATTACATGTTCCACTTTGGTTAAGTATTCTAATCGTATTTTCTATTGCCACCCAAGGCAACCACTAGATTTCCACATGCCACCCAAGGCACCCACTTAACCCCTCATTCCCTCTACATGTTAATATGGTTAAGTGTTTCTTAATTAATTAATTAAGATCATGACCTCATAAAGACCTCTCACATTAGACCATCTTTTATGACTGCTGGATATGCCGGTTGGGTCCGGGCAGACTTCCATCATAAAAAGGATCTAACCTCGTGTCTTTACTTTAATCACGTATTTAACTTATGACTAAGACCTCTCACATTGGGCCAATCATTTGTAGCTGCTGGATGGCCGGTCGGTTCCGGGCAGACTTCCGCTACAAAAGGGTCCAACCTCGTGTCTTAGTTGATTAATTACACCTAATTAATCACCCCCATAATTTGTATTAATTATCCCTAATTAATTACACATTTTTAAGAATATGGGTAGACCTAACTCAATAGGTAAATTCCCAATTCCATAGTATGGGTAGACCTAACTTAATAGGTAAATTCCCAACTCCATAATATGGGTAGACCTAACTTAATAGGTAAATTCCCAATTATGTCCATTCATTTTATGTTATGCTTAATCATAACAACTTTACACCTTTTTATAATTATGCATATTAACCCCATCGTTTCCCACGTAATTCGTTTACATAACATGTCATACATAGAGGCAACCTTGCATATGTTATGCACATCATAAAAAGAGACAAACTTGCATATGAGCTTGCATATAAACTTGCATAAAACTTGCATATGAACTTGCATATAAACTTGCATAAAACTTGCATATGAACTTGCATATAAACTTGCAAATGAACTTGCATATAAACTTGCATAAAACTTGCATATGAACTTGCATAAAACTTGCAAATGAACTTGCATATAAACTTGCATAAAACTTGCATATGAACTTGCATACCATGTCATATCACAAAGGCAAACTTGCATATGTTATGCATATCATAAAAAGAGACTAACTTGCACATGAACTTGCATATATCATGTCATATCACAAAGGCAAACTTGCATATGTTATGCATATCATAAAAAGAGACTAACTTGCACATGAACTTGCATATATCATGTCATATCACAAAGGCAAACTTGCATATGTTATGCATATCATAAAAAGAGACTAACTTGCATATGATTTTGCATAAGAACTTGCATAAAACTTGCATATGATCTTACATAACACATCATATCATAAAAAGAGGCAAGTTTACATATGAACTTATAACATATGACAACCACAACTTGCATAATCCACATTTACATCCATAGCCTCCTAATATCCTATCCTAATTAGTTTAGCAATTACTTGCTAAAGGCATAGGAACTCACCAAAACCAAGATTAGCAAACTTATGAAGTAGAACTAGTTGCTAAATATGAAGAAGATGATGATTAGAGGTTGATTAGCTTGCAACTTCCTTCATAAACTAGTGGAGGCTCCTCTTAGGTTTGATTTTGGCGGCATGATGGCATCATTTCTATTTTTAGTATGGATTAGGCTTGCATTAGGGTGTATTTATAGGATTAGGGTGTGTTTTAGACCATAGGATTAACCCTAGGTTAGATTAGGTCCGTCAGATTTAGGAAGTCTCTAGAACACAGCCCAGCCCTAGCCAGAAAACCAGACCTGGTGCACCCAGGCCAAGTGGCTCGACACCCCGTGTCGACAGGCAAGTCGACAGGGCAGTCGACTCCCCAGTCGACAGGCCTGTCGACAGCCCTGTCGACATGGCTAGGGCGGGAACTTTCCCGCCTGGCCCCGCTGGTTGAAATTAAAAATCTGAATTTGAATTTTTAAATCTGTTTTTAACTTTGAATTTTCTGCAAACTTCATTGGGCCATAACTGGGCCATACGGACTCCGATTTACAAAATTTCGGACTCTATTTCGCGTATTTTTCCGAGACGAACGCAATGACGCAGCCCGTTTCCCCCAATTCTCACCTTTGAGATTATTTATTCTGCAATTAGTGAATTTTAGTATTAACTGAAATACGGGGTGTTACAGATATACTCTTAAAAAGAGATATGATGCGCGTGTCTAGTCTTCAATCTTCTAAGTCGCATTTCCTTGAGCTTAATTCCATTGTGCTTTGACCGCCTTTAGCTTCACAACTTCGTAGCTTCTTAATTTCTATTTCCAAAATATGAGTTGGAACTCATTTCACTGTCGCCTCTCGTTCCACTTTCACTTATTCTTTTTCTAGTATACTCAGTTTAAACATAACTGCGTACTCATGGTTTCATGCAAGTTCTCCAAAATTCACTAGTGAATCTTGGATCTCATTCACTTACTTGAAGGTATTTCGCATAAATGAATTATCTCTTGAAAATAAACAAATGCCAACCATGTTGCCAGGTGTACTTACTAAGGTGATTTTCTAGAACTCATGCATAAGCGAAATGAACCATTCGCCTTAGTGGCGAACACTACTCGAGCGGATCAATAAATGTATCAAGAGATTCTAGGTAACTAAGCATGGTAGAACCCTAAGGGTTACGCTAGACTTCAAGGGCATTACCAAGGCAAGTCAAGAATCTTACTACCCTCTTTTCATACTCAAGAATGGTATCATTTCTGGATAACCACTCCATCCCTAGAATCGACCCGTAGCGCAAAAATATAAGCATTGCTTAGCATAGACATTCTCAAATCCAAACAAGTCATGAATAAACGAGCTGATTCCCCAACAGGATTTGAGAGAAAAAAATGGGATCCTCTATTTCACTAGTACTAAGGTGCAGAGACTCAACTATCGAAGCAGAATTAAAAGGATGCGATGTACAAAACAAAGTTCTAATGGGATGATAGAAAAGAAAAGCTATGCTGTTACCACCTCTCTTAGGTACTCTAGTAGTGATAGCATATAATTTCCCTCTCGACGATCTTGTTCTTTGCCCTTGTCCTTGTCCTATAATGCTTAATTACATGTCCCTTTTTACCATACTAAAGATATTCCCTCTTGTCATGGGTTTTTATTATTCTTTCACTTGGCCTCTTTCCTTTCACCTTTTTCCTCTTCGTGGATTAAGCCATATCAACAAGTTTCTCAACCTTAGACTTGTGTTCTTTATCCTTGTTCCTACTATCCTTGTATAGCTTGTTGAAAAGTTTCTCGAAAGCTACTTCCATCGCACGGCAACCCTACAAAGCTTGAAATAAGATTAGTCGCAAGTAAAACTACTGCGGCTACAGATGGAGGTTGGACACTACTTTGCCCTCCGACATGTGTCGCATGCCTACAAACTATGGTGAAAAAGAAAGAGAGAAGAGGCCCAAGGAGAGAATCAAAAGATAGTGCTCATGGCTTTGGGGAATATGCCTTTCGTAAAACAAAACTTTTCTTAGAAAAATGCTTCTTTGTAAACGTTTTGCAAATAATTTCAGAAGATTTTTAAAAGCTTTTGCCCAGTCTGGTAACCTTCTGCTCTGATACCAAATGTAACACCCCACCTCCGCTAGGGTCACTCACAAAGGGAATGCACTAGATTTGGTGGAGCATTATCTAGGTAAACATACACAGAAATATTACAAGACAGAACATATAAAATAGCGGAAGAAGAACCAAATTTTATTGCTTTAAAATCTAGAAAGGTCTAAAGCCTTTTACATCAAAATTCCATTAAATCTATTACATCGAAATCTGTCTTGCAATGGTAAAGAAGCATAAAACCATAGTCATAAATCATTCCCCAAGTAAAATAGTAAAGCAGCCATAGCCAAGAAAGGTCCAAGCCATATATGATGATCTTGAAGCAGAAAGAAGTCCAAACTAAGTAGTAGTGTTTCCACCCTGAGAACCGGGGGGGGGGGGGGACGGAAGAAAAAGAGGAGAAAAAAACGGGTCAGTCATACAGACGGGTAAGTCCTAGTGACTTTCAGCATAGAAACAAGTAAAGGTAACATGACATGTATAAAATGAAAGTAAACATAAGGATGATGACAAGGTAGGCAAGTTAAACTAAGATAACAAGATAAACTATGGTAACAAGATAAACTACGGTAACGAGATAGACTATGCAAACCAGATAAACTACGTATAGCATCGCATGTTTAACATTCTCTGCACCAACTGTACTAGTACCCCAACCCATATCATCCTTTCCATGTATATATACAGTCCCTTGTCGTATATCGTACGGGTTTCATCATGTATTTCTATACTACTTCATGTAGTGCCACCATTCTTGAAATCGTTTGGACTGCCACCCTTGTTCTGGCTAGGTTTCCTTATCATGAATTATCGCGTGTTCAACTAGGATTTATGCCACCTAGGACCACTAGGGATTATGCTACCTATTGAACGTTTTTTAGATTCGATTAGGGTTTATGCCACCTAGGACCACTAGGGATTATGCTACCTAACGAACAACACCCTTTTTCCACGTAACGATCTATTAATCGATCGGCTCCCTACAAGTCCTAGCTCGTTCATGTGTCTGTGTCATTCGGCACAATCATGAAATGTAGTCACCTGTGCTAGGTCCACCATAGGGTGTATCAAGCCCTAGGGTGCCAACCACCGACACGAATCAAGCACGCACAGTGTAAACCTACTGGTGCCCAATGCCTGCTTTTTCAACTCCGGACTACGTGCATGACCATAGTCCGCCTGAACCTACAATGGCGCACCAACTCAGCCGTCGTTCTGGTCGCTTACAATCAGCCCAGTAATCGTGCCCCACCCTGCCTAGTTCCAGGGTACCGTGATACATCTAGTGGGTTACTGCTGAAAAGGACCGCGTAACTAGGGTTTCCGTCCAGCAGGTTAAGTGTTGTCATTTAAATTCGAGACTTAACCCCATCAGTCTAGTATGTCAAGTTGGTTAAGTGTGGTCATTCAAGTTCGTGACTTAACCCGTCTACGTGTCATGTCAAATTGGCTAAGTGTTGTCGTTCAAGTTCATGACTTAGCCCTACGAATCATGTGTCAAGTTGGTTAAGTATATTCAAGCGGTTCATGACTCAACCTTATCAAATCATCGTGTCAAATTAGTGAAGTATATTCAAGCGGTTCATGACTTAACCCTATCAAATCATCATGTCAAATTGGTTAAGTATATTCAAGCGGTTCATGACTTAACCCTATCAAATCATCGTGTCAAATTGGTTAAGTATATTCAAGCGGTTCATGACTTAACCCTATTGAATCATCGTGTCAAATTGGTTAAGTATACTGAAGCGGTTCACGACTTAACCCTATCAAATCATTGTGTCAAATTGGTTAAGTATATTCAAGCGGTTCATGACTTAACCCTATCATGTGGCATTAATTCATTAATGCACCCCAACCTCTCACATCAGACCTTTTGTTGTGGTTACTGGATATGCCGGACGGTTCAGGGCAGAATTACACCACAACTCAGTCTGACCTCGGGTTTTCAAGTGCGATATGACCAACTACCCACATTGGATCCTATTGTTTGCAGTAACTGGATTTGCCGGGCGGTTCCGGGCAGAATTACACTGCAAACTCTACCCAACCTCGAGTTGGCCATTTTCAAGTTCATTCTAAGTGTCATGTCCATGTTCAAGTTTCATGTCAAGTTCGTGTCAAGTTTCATGGCGAGTTTCATGTCCATATCCAGGTTCAGGTTATAACAGCGTTCATGTTTCAAGTTTTGCCTTTTATCAAGTTCATAATTCATGTTCATAACCAATTCAAGTTTTGCCTATTCTACCCAAATCGTGTTCCCATCGCACGTAAACGTGAATCGATCCATACTACAAATAAATCCAAATCTCGGAATAAAGGGAATAACCTCAAAACTATGATAGGCAAGAGGGACGAGCATAAAGCGATAAAAGGGGTTACAAGATTAGCATGACATAACTTGAGATAATTGGTTACAACATCACTGGCATATAGGATTTCAAATCTAGCAAGAGAAGGCGATAGTCATGGTAAACGCTGACATAAAAGAATAGGCATGCAAAAGCAAGCCAAATACAAGGATAATGGATCCAATGATTTTGGTGTACATAATAGCGAATAAACTAAGCAAGTCACACCCTAGGTATACGATCCAACAAAATGCCAATTCGGTGCACAACATGGTTTTCAACTATAGTGTTATGGGCATGAACAATCAACTATAATAGTCAATTAACCACAACAGTCATAGTCATAGTGAATCATGAGAGATTAATCTCAATAGTCATGGATAATTATCCAAAATAGTTCTAGGCAACTACCCTAAATAGTCATAAGCAATTAATTGTAATAGTTTCAAAGTCATGGTCATAGACGATAGCCTTATGTTCATAATCATAGGCAATAATTCATAGTCATGATTCGTAGGTGATTAACCACAATTGTTCTTGTCATAGTCATAGGCAATAGTCTTATGTTCACAGTTATAGGCATAGGAATAGTCTTATGTTCACAGTCATAGGTATAGGCATAGTCTTATCATCAAGTCAAGATCCAAGAATTCATTTTACAATCGAGCGTTTGAATAATAAACTAGGTCCAACAACATGAATGGGCATGATTCAGTCGATAAGAAATAACCCAAAATCATAGATTCAAGAAGACACAAGAACAGATCCAAATAGATAATCAAGCTTAGGTCCAATTTCATTTTATTCCATGTCCATATTAAGTTTAACAAGTTTAAATCTCAAAGTAACTAGAACTTACAGAGCGCGAATCAAGAATTAGAGTGCAGAGATTTGATTCTAGAAACGGTTGTTGCAGTTGTTGAATCTCTATTTGTTTAGTCTTGTTCTAGTTGAAAACCCCCAATTTGCAATTCCTAGATGTTGTCTTGACGAAGAAGAAGTAGTCTCTTTTAATTTAAATATTATCATTTTGATTTTCACAGAGGTAGCATAAGGAAAGAATGAAATGGTATAGAGAGAGTGAGGCTAGGGGTTGTTTATATAGGTTTAGAGTCATGAATTTGGTCCAGAAATCGGTCTAGATACGCAGAAATGAACTCAGCCTTGGATCTGGAAATTCGGGGCAGGTCGACTACCCAGTCGACCTGGTCAGGGGGAGGTCGACCACCCAATCGACCTGGGTCCTGGGCGGGAAATTTCCCGCCCAGACCGCTTCTGGGTTTGAATTCGAATTTTGAGCTGTTTTGGTTTCTGAAAATTCCTGAAACTTTGGAGGGTCATATCTCCCTCATACGGAATCCGTTTTTCGAAAACTCGGACTCGTTTCCATGCAGAATTTCAAGACGAACGCAATGGCACAACCCGTTTCCCTTAATTCTTATTTTTAAATTTAATTATACCCTGATTTCTAGTTTTAACATGTTATTAAAATTCGGGTTGTTACACTAGTAATGGTATGGTAATGGTAATTTGCCATTACCATAACAACCCTAATAAGGAAGGCTATTTGTTTCTCTCCATAATAGTTTAGACAAGTTAGTCTAACTCCTATTTCTTTTTAGTATGTTTTATCCTGTGGTCTAGCTATTATAAATCAATAGTACGTAGTTAGGCGATTTAGCTAAATCCTATAGAATCATGTTTTGTTATTTGTTGTGATGAAAAAGTGTAAGATTCACTATAAAATCTAGCCAGCCTTGCAAAAAAATATAGAATATGTCATAAATTTAAATTTTAAAAACTTATTTTTTTTTATTAATTAACTATTTATATTATATTATATTATTTAAATTAAACTTTTAAAACTAAGTAAAATCCTAAGTTAATCTTAATTTTTAAAGATCTTTATACTAAACTTACAAATGCAAAATTTAATATGTGTATATAATTAAATCTAAGATTAATTTTTAAAACTTTTGATAAGTAAAATAAAACATAAATTCTAAAACCTAATACTTTTAAAAATCAAATTTATTTATCAAAACATATTAATAAAATTCAAATCGACTAACAATACCATATATAGTTTTCTACTATATGGTTAAGTAATTCAGTTATGTATCATTTCAATCCAAAATGGTTAAATTTCCAAGTACATGTAATTTCACCCTATATCCCAAGTCAATAGTTTCAAATCTATGTAATCATTTGGGTATGTATTATTTGATCCTCTAGTTATTTTCCTATCAAACATGTCAAACAACTTTCAATGTGGTATCAGTATACAACAACATAACAAATTATACATGAGTCGCATATCAAATCACATAGCATATCAATCATATTATTAAAATCATATCCCGAACATAGCATATTATTCATGTGTCACAAGTAAACATTTATCATAACTGAATCGAATAGTCGTATCTAAACAAATCCTAACTATGGAAAACATTTCAATTGTGTCAGTTTCTTAATGTAAGTTGTTAATCAGGTTTGATTTCTCACCTTCCGTGGATCTAGGAAAATTGTACGACTAAACTAAAATAGCATAGAAACTCTACCCCACACAAGATCTGAAAGATATGAATAATTGAATCAACACAAACACAATTCAAATTTTGATTTGAATTTTTTTGTAATTCAAAAGAGGAAAAAAGGGAAAGAGTCACTAGGATTTGGATCGATGGGGTTTTGATAGGCTCGGGTTAGACTGGAGTGGCTCAATCATGTTGCTTGGCGATGGTCAAGTGGATGGGTGGTTGGAGGTTACGGAATAGGGTTCTGTTATAGTGGTTTAGGTACTAGATTGGGTGCTAGGGTTTCAAATATTTGGTTTTTTAAAGTAAAAATAAAATATAGGGGGACTTGGCTTTTGGTGTAGTAGCAGGTCTGGTACATGCCTAGAGGCGGGTGATGGGTAGTGGCAGTGGCAAGGAAAGGAAGAAAGGACAGAGGAGAGAGAAGAGAGAAGGAGAAGGATAAACTATACGTAGGTTTCCTTTTCTTAGGAGAAAATAAAAATAACTTGGATCCAAGTTTAAATCTGGAAGAAGAACTTATAGGGAATGTCAGACAAGAGAAGAAAGAAAAATATGAAGAGAAGAAAGAATGAGAGCTGAGTGGAGATATATGTATTTATCTCTGAAAAGAATATTTTAAATCGGGAATGCTTAGTTTGGTTGATTCAGTGAGATTTTAGCACTACCTATTTGTTTATTTTAATTTTTCAAAGCTAATATACGAAGGATGATTGGATATATATATATATATATATATAATTCTAAAAGAATCTTTCAAATATAGAATGTTTAGGTTTACTGACTCATCAAGGTGTTACACTCATCTATTTATTTTTTCCAAATTCAAAACAAATATACGAAGGATGAGTGGAGAGATATATATTTAATTCTAAAAGAATATTTCAAATATGGAATGATTTGGTTTGCTGACTCAGCGAGGTGTCAACACTTATCTATTTATTTATTGCAAAATCAATGAACAAATTCTAAATATGCAGTAGAAATAATAGAGAGAATACATGTCAAGTACACATAAAATGCATCGTCCATATTCATGCGTTTTTTGCAGTGTAACTTGCAGATTTAGAGATATGAACATCTGTTTTTAACAAAACGAAAGACAGTGATCTTCTTAGAATTCAGTCTAGAATATTTATAAAAAAGAAATTTCAAAATATTCTAAGTTCCAGAACTGTAAATTTTTCTAAGAAAATTTCCTTTGCAAAATTGAATCCAACATATTTCAGCTTTCAATTTCATCAAATTTAAATCTTAAAATTTTAAAATTTAACTTAAAAATTCAATTCAACGTATTTTAAGTTCACAAAATTTCAAGTTGTTACACTGTAATGTCCCGTATTTTTACGGTGTAATAATTAATTTATTTAAATAATGATTTAGAGGATTTAATGGTGGTTTAATTAAATAACTTTGAATATTTAATTAATATAATAATTAAATAATATATTTAATTCTGAAATAATCAGAATTAGCTGAAATGGCAATATGGTGTGAAGTGGGCAATTCAAAATATATAATTCAGTTTAGAATTTGAATTAGAATAATGAATATATTATTTGAACGACAATTTGAACGTATAATTCTATTGTAATTAAATTCGAGCTTGAAATGGCGTGGCAGTTCGCTTTTTGGCGATTTGAGCTTCAACTGGATATACGGGGTCTGTTTTAAATCGGATTTCTTTGAAACAAGATAAATTCGAAGCTAGTGAACTATTTTTCTAGCGGAAGAGAAAAATCGGGATTTTGCCGTGTAGATTTTGATTTATGTTCAAATCAAATTTTAGAAAAGTCGCTATGGAATTCCTTTGAAATTTATAAATATATATTTATATTATAAAAGGATTTTATATATAAATCGAATATCGATATAACTGGGAATTTTTAAATATCGAGTTATAAATCCAATTGGAGTTGTATGATATTCTAGTGTGGATATATACGATAATATTTAATTTTTAATATTTAATTTAATTATTTTTAAATATATTTATATATTTAAATGGGTTATTTAGAGCTTTAAAAATAGCCAGTTTTGCAAACGACCTCCGTTTTCGACGAAACTAATTTTGTTGGATCCGCAATGTTAAATTATTGTTAGATTCCAATTTTCGTGATTTTTAGAGTTAGTGTGTGGCCGTACGGATTTTTAATGTGAAAAACAGTCAGTATTTTAACGGTTAAAAATATGCTGTGTGAGCAAACGGAGTCGGAATTCGACGAAACCAGTTTCGATGGGTCCGTAATGTCAAACTGTAGCTGCATGCCAATTTTCGTGATTTTTTGGTATCGTATGTGATCATATGGATTTTTAGAATACAAATACAAGTAATGGTTCATTATAAATCAATAAAATAATAAACATAAAAATATTATATTTTCCTATAAATACACACCCATCCTACCACTAACCCTAAGTAATTTATTCCACAGTCAAAGGCTTCGGAGCCGCTAGTTTTCTCCACTAACCTAAATCGCGAGGCTTCAAAAATTCAAACAAAATCAACCAAAAGTTTATAAATTGCAAGACCTATATTTTTGAGCTCGCATGAGCTTAAGCATTAAGCTGGTATAATTTTTGGGGAGCGCGCATGCGTCTTTGGGATGATGGGTTTCAGCAGTGCCACCTAGCGTTGGATTTTGGGTGAGCTAAAATCACCATTGGCCGATTCAGAGGGTGTCGTTGTGCTTACGGCATGGAGGAGATTCAAATATGATGAATTGGTGGATTTCGATGGTAAACTGGAACTCGTGGTTGACTGCAGACGATGCGAAGCCTGTCGAATGGTTTCCAGTAGGGTACGGCGAGTTAAATGTCAGGGGTATGGAGAGATTGAGAAGAGGAGTTTGTGGATATTTTTACTCAAATTTTTAAGGGTATAGAGAAAGTGAGGTTTAGAGTTGAAGAATGGGAAATAGTGACCGAGGGTGTCTGGAGTGGAGGGATTACACGAGACGAGGAAGAAAGGTAGGAGCGGGCTATATCGTTTGGGCCGGGTTCGATGGGTAAAGCCTAAAATTTTAATAGAAATCAAGTTAATTCTTTATTTAATAATATACAAACTTGTAATCTTGATATCTTTGTCATACGTGATCAGGATTAAGAGAAACAAGATCCGTTGGGATCGTACGGACGACGCCTACACAATGGAACTGACTGGGATTGAATTGGAGCCCATTAAAATTTATTGCAAAATAAATTGTCCGTCTGAATCAAAAGATGGTTAATCATTATTTAACGATAACTATCCAATGTGAGTAAATCTCACTAACACTGCTCAATTTATATTTTTATAAAATATTTTTAGAATTTATAAATGATGGTTGTTTGCTGTGTGTTGGCCGTTTGGTTGAACTGCTAGTTAATTGGTTGAAAATATAGATAACGATATAGATATAAATCGTTAATCGAATATTGATTTTGTTATCAGAATATTTCATATTCGTGTTATTTATGTTGATTAACATCAGTTGATGCAGGGAAACAGGTCGGAGGGACCCAACTGGGTTCCTCAACATTTATTTTACTGTTTTTATATATTGTGATATATGATTTGATTTATAATCTGTTATTGATTTTGTGTGTTTGATCATCGTTATTTGGTACTTTTAAATACCAAAGGAAATACTAGAATGTGAAATGGGAAATTTAAACTATAATTTGAAATAAGAATTTTATAAAATCAAAAAGATTTTTATTTAAAAGAAGGGATATGAGCAAATTAAATAATAAATTTCTATATAAAATTATTAACAGTTATATGGCAGTTTAAAAGACCGTTTGGGTAAATTACTTAATAGAAGGAAATATTTATATGAAATCAAAGAATTTCATAGAAGGGAATTTTTGAAGTAAATATTGAGTGTAAGTATTTTATAAAATCAATGGATTTTATAAAGAGAATTATTTAGAAAATTCAAAGAATTATAAAAGGGAATGGAGAGATATAAAGGGATTATAGGGAATTGATTTAAAGTAAATATTTAATAGAAATCTGTTTTAACAAATAACTTGAGAAGAATAATTTTTAAATGATGTTTATAAATTAAGGTAATATTTATCTTTTGATAAATGAATATATAAGTCTAAATTTATATAGAGAAGTGGAAATCAGTTTCAACACCGCTATTTCTAATAAAATGTGAACTCGGCATTTTTAAAGGGAATTAAATGAGATTTAAGTATTAGAAATAAAAAGGAGATTTCGTATGTATAATTCTAAATATAAGTGTAAATTGAAGTTGGAAAATGGGATACTGTTTTGAAATACGAAATCAAACTAAAGAGATTGTATAAAAGGAATATTTTTCACATTTGGTGTGAAAATTTTGATTTAAGCAAAGATTTTGTAAATAAACCCAATTATAAAGGGAAGTGGATTTTTGGAAATAGAAATTAAACAGAAATGGAATTTCGAATGGTTAGAAATAAATAGCTTGTTTAATAAGGAAAACAAATGTTGTGATTTATAAACAAAGTTTATAAATGAACTAAAATATAATTATCAGTGGAAGATTGAGATGGCAAATTAAATAGTGATTTTGGAAAATGGGAAATTTGGAGTTGTTTTAAAATGGAACGATGGAATACATTTTGATACTCGAAGTGTAAAGAGGATTAAATAAAATCTGTAAAGATTTGTAATTGGAATTCAACTAAGCCAGATGTTTTAACATAATTCATTAAAGAAACTATATATTTAATAAAATCAAAAATTTGACAAGATAATTAGTATTTGGTTGGAAACCAATAATTTATAATCGAATATAAGTTATTATAAGTGAATTAATCGAATATAAGTTATTCAAAAGATTATTATTCGAATATAATTTATTCGAAAGATGATTATTCGAATATAAGTTATTCGAAGGAGAGTAAATCGAATATAGGTTATTCGAAGGAGAGTTAATGAAATAGAGATTACTCGAAAGTGAGTTATACGTCAGAATCGATTATATCGAATTAAGGAAAGTAACATTTACTTCCCGTTTCAAATCAAGTTTTACTTACTTAACAATAAATTAGTTGTTTGTTTATTTATCCAAATTAATAAGGAAGAGTTATATTTAAGTCATTTTATTTTGGAAGTATGGAATTATAACACCATCGTTATAATCAAATGATTTTGGTAAAAGAAGTGGATTTGTAAATAGAATCCGAATTACGTAAGGAAGTTGGTTAAGAAATTTAAAAGGGTGAACTTTGTCTATTTCGAGGTTAGAAATGTTGTTCAGTTAAGGTCTGAGAGGTAATTATACCCCAATTTGATTGACTTCATTTTTAACTAAGGAATGGTTAAGGTTCGATAGTGAAGGTTGGTTAAGTGAAATTTGTTAATCAGTGTAATGTTTGAGTTGGCATAACGATGTTTTATTTAAACATTTGCTTAAAACCAATGAATGAGTTTTGGAAACATTTTCCAAATATAATCAAAGATATTTTCTAATCATAGAAAATGGAATGTTTGATGATAAAGAATACTAGAATGACAGTGATACGTGAAAAAGAGATGGAAATGTTTTCCAATGATTAATAACGTATATTTTCTAAATTTAGAAAATAAGGAACGTTGAATATAGGGAAACATGAAATAAATAAATTAATGAACTAAAGGGTAAATGTTGCTTGATGATTGATCGGTAAGATTTCCATTTGGAAATACGACCATTGTTTGCACACGTGTTTTTCTTTGATAGTTAACTCACCGACTATCGAAGTTTTTGATCATTTTTCCGTCGTCAATACGGAAAGACCGGGATCAGATTTATTTTCTCAAAACCACTCTGTATGGACGTTAGCGTTGCGATCAAATATGATAAAAATAATTAAAGACGGAGTTATGCAAGGGCTATCCTGTTTACAGAATAGTGCCTTCGGTTTGTCCAGTCCCAGGACAACGTGAATGGACGAATGTCTGACAAAGCATATCTAATGGATCGCGTAATTTGATCTCTTCAAACATACTTACGTTTGGTGGCGGAGGAATTCGTTTCTCTTAGCTTTATACCCGTGGTATTTTTGGGGAAATCAATTTGTGATTTGGCGGGTATGACGATGTGGCATTCAAAGTGAATGGTGGTCAGGTGTTCCAAAAGATGCGTTATGACCTCAAGCCTCATCAACCGGGAAATGATATAAATCGGGCAGGCAACATGGCTATGCGGGTCGCTCCCGTTAGGGTGTATATCACCTATCTAGAGAAAATCCATTTCATTCTTTTATTTATTTTTGATGCTGTCCCTTTTCGGGAAACGGTGGGTAGCTCCCAACCGTTGGTGATATACATTCTATATGCTCAAGCGAAATGAGTGGTCGGTCATGTGTGGGCCGGGTTACAAGACGTTCTTGTTGAACCCAGTGTATTCGCCTCTCTAGAGATACACTATCGGCAGGTGGTCCCATACCTTGTCATAGTCGGAATCCAATCTCCAATAAGCGCCCGCGGTTTTGTTTGTGTACTATATATGTGGAACGTGAGATGCAAGCGTTCTGCTAGATTGTTAATTACTTGTGATTAGACATTATTATAATATCAGAGAAGTATTGATTTCCAAAACTGTTTTGGGTTATCATAAGGTAAAAACCATCCGTATTTATGTGTGGATCGGTCTTACGATTATATTTTCTTTTTAAAGGGATTTTGAAAGGTTAAACAAATGATTTGAGTTTACTCACACCAGTCCCATGACTGACCCAGAGTTTATTTTGTTTTGTTTTCCCTAAACTCTTGGGTGCCCAAATTTGTACGGGTAGTCAAGTAGTTCAGGTCTTTACATATATACTTGGAGGAGCTTGAAGTAGGAGGCTTCAAGATTATATAGCTATTGTTATTTCCGCTGTGTGTAAGCATTGTACTTTGATAATGTTAATCTATATATATACACTGTTTTATTGCAAAATTATGTTATATATTATATTTATTCGTTCCGCTATGGGATTCATATTACTCTGATTTTGTTCTGTGGTGATCTTCTTCTTCTTCTTCTATTCTTATTTTTCTATCTTATCTATTTCACCCTCTAACTTCTTTCTATTAATGATCAGGTATTTCCGATGTTCGAATAGTCAACATGGTAGTTTTGTGTTGATTTTCGGAGTCGAAAATCCCTGTTCGTTACATACAATCTCCACTACTCAAAACTTTTCATCCTCGAAAAGGAACGGGATCGATGAATATAAACAAGTGGAATGTCAAGATAGATTTGAAAAGAATAGTACTTGGAATAAATAACTCAGGATTCGAAGCACAAATGTTCACCTCCTTTACTCAAGTATAATCCTGATCATCAGTACTCCATTATACTTTGACCATGTTGACCAATTTCCTTTTCAGATAATTCATACTTTGATCGACAATACGAAATGGCCTTCTTTCGATGGTCAGATTTGGTTCAATATCCAAATTCTCTATTAAAGCAGGCTGAACAATCAAAGAGGGATCATGAAGATATTTACGAAGATGAGATACATAGAACATGTTATGCACTCCCGAATATTTCTCAGGAAATACTACTCTATATGCCAAAGGACCACTCTATCTAAGATATGTAAAGGATCAAAAAACCTAAGAGAAAGCATCCATTTCCATCCAAAGTGGATTGCATTCTTCAATGGGGAAACTTTAAGAAAAATTTGATCACCTACTGCAAGTTCCAACTTTCTCCTACACCTATTAACTTACTTCTCCTGCCTATCTTGAGCAATCTGAATCTTCCTTCTGATCTCCTCAACCTTGTCAAAAGCTTTTAAAATCATATCTGGCCCAAGAATAAAATGGTCTCAAGACTCAATCCAACAAATGGAGACTTGCAAGACCGTTCGTAAAGAGTAGAGAATGGAGACATCTTAATACCATCCTGATAACTATTATTGTAAGTGAACTCAATGAGGTGGAGGCGGCCTTACCAAGAACCTCCATAATTAAAAACACAAGGCTGAGTATCTTCTAGAATCTAATTCACTCTTTTGCCTAGCCATTTGTCTGTGGATGTTAAGTTGTGCTCAGATTCATTCAAGTACCTCATGCTTCCTGAAATGCCTTCCAAAAAGTACTAGTAAAGATAGGGTCTCGATCACACATTGTACTTTATGGCACACCATGGAGCCTAAAAAATCTCCATCGTATAAATCCCAACTAAACTGGATGCAGTACGATTTAACTTGACTAGAATAAAGCGAGCGGACTTGGATGGTCGATCAACAATCACCCATATATTATCATTATTCTTTATAGTCCTCGGTAGCCCATCAATAATACCTATGGTGACTTGGTCCCATTTCCAATTAGGGATTGCAATGATCCAGTAGTCTTCTGATGATCAGCCGTAACCTGTTGGCAAGTTGCGCATCTACTAACATAAATGGAGATTTCACGCTACATATCACTCCACTAATATAACTTCTTCAAATTGTTATACATCTTTACCACTCAGGGATGGATAGAAAACCTAGACCTATGATTCTCCCTAAGTACTTGCTGGCTTAGGACACAAATTCTATTCTTACTCCTCAAAATTCCTTTTCTGGCAATTTCTGCATCCATTTCATCTTGGTTATCACATTCCATAGGGAACCATTTTCCTTTATAAGCTTAAGCATCCCATCCTCATCTTGCTTAGAAGCGATACGATCTATAAGATATGGAGAAGCAATAAGCTAACATAACATCACTTTCTTTGGACTTAAATTTTCAGCTAGCACATTATCTTTTTTCGGAAAAATAGTTGTCCAGGTCATAAGAAACTAGAAAATCAAGTTATTTAACTTGTCTTTATTTCAAATCCTTTTGGGAAAGATTGTAACGTCCCAGAAATTTCGACAGCTGGAAAGTGAAATCAATTGAAGATTTAATTATTAATGATCATTTTCATATTGATATTGGAGTTAGAAATCTAAAAATTAAACATATTATTCGTGTGTGAGTTTAATTTAATATTAGTTGAGAATCAGATATTTATTGTTTGAATTGAAATTGGATTGGATATCTGAACTAGATTTGAAATGTGACTAAGAAATATAAATGGTTGAATTCAAAATAATAATAATAAACGTTATTGACGGGAGATTTCATTTGTTGAAATATATGGAAAATTGTTTGGATATGTGTATACTGGTGTGTATAAGGAAATTGAAATTTACATTTTAAATTTGGAGGCAAATGGAGTAGTTATTGAACTCACCGATAAATTATTTAAAATAACGTTGTATACAACTAGAGACGGATTACGACCAAATTGATTTTTTCTGGATTTAAAACATCAAGATATCGTGGAGCGTCAAATTTCGCTACGTTTGGATCTTGTGCTGATGATATGAATATCAACCGTTCAAGGATAAATTCACGGTGTTATCCTCCTAGGCTTGAAATTCCAGTACTGCTCAAGTTACACCGAACCACCAGAGGCAAGCGTCTCCACTTCCACTTATCCTCCTCGGCTCGAAATTCAAATACTGCTCATTCCACCGCAAAACCAAAATCGTTTTCCTAAACTCACGTCCTCCTCAAATCAAATCAGAAACCATTTATTTTCCAAATCAAATCACCTTCAAATCGGAGCCGCTGCACTCGCCTACGATGTTCCACAAGCAGGCGCCACCTCCGAGACCTGAATCCTCGAAGCTGTTCGCCTCCAGTTTGTGCAAATTTCTGGCCTTAAATCACTACAGTGTAAGGTGGGTTTCTTTTTGGGAACTCACGATAAATTTTAGTTTAGGTGTATCAAACTAGATTTAAACTACAATATAATAATTGATTTAATCGTGGTGTTGATCCTTGGATGATGCCTGCGTGGCTTTGTTATGTGCCTGTGCAGATATATCTATTAGTGTTGCATCTTCCCACTGTGTTACTCGAAAATCGTGAGCTTATGTGTTGCCATCAGTCTCTGGATATACACTCATGTGCATTTGTAAACTGTTTCCACTTATATGTATTTTAGTTTAGTTGGGTATTGAGTATGTGTTGCTCGGAACTTGGAATTGCTTGAATCATTTGTATTGGGCTGATCATATGGGTTAATGAGTATATGGGTTAGCCACACATGTGATAAATGCGATCGTTTGAACTGAAATCATATTTACTTAATTATGAAAAAGTACATGAACCAAATGTATTCATTGTGAATGAAAATGAACATCTTGAAACATGTTGACCCTTGAAATATTTTACTGAAAACATATTTATCCATTCTGACATGTTTATGTGGATAGGTATATGGAAATTTGGAAACCTTAAACATGTTTCCCACTTGATTGTTGTATATATGTGTGTGTGTGTGTGTGTGTGTGTACACGTCAGTCGACATGATTTCAAAAACTGTCCTGCATACATTTAGGATCGATGAACTTGTTGATGCTTCACACTATATATGTTTTAAATATAACCGAGTATAAAAGAAAAGCTGGTATAAGGCACCTTGATTTTTTTCGGACCTGATAACTTATACATTGAAGACTATGTATAAAGCACTTAACCTGATAAGAAGAATAATTTAACTAGGTAGTACACACATATGTATGCAAGACCCATTCCGAGCTTATATTTTGCTTAGACTTGTAAGACTTTATTAAAAATCTGGAACCATGCATTGTTGTTTTTAACCGTTTAAAATTCTCAACCCCATTGACATTGGAATTTATTGACTGTAGCATGGGCGTATGTCATTCCTGAAATTTTTTGACCTTGCTGTTTCCATTGAAGGCTACCAGTTGTATATATGTTCTCTATGCAGTTATGTTGACAATACTTGTACATGTTACACTTCATGCAAAGCACCCCCTTAATGACATATGCTGAAAAAAGGGGTTTTTAAATCTAGTGAGGCTTAATGGACACATCATCTATGCTTTGTATATAATTTATTATGCATGCCAATAGTTCACTGCCTTGTTATGATACCCAAAATACAGTTGTTCACACATAACACATTGGAGTTCCCTTTTATTTTGGCCACCCAGTTATCTTGCGTAAAGTGATTACATGTCTGTACTTAGATTGAATTTCATTTTAACTAAATGTTGGGTAAATTAAAAAAAAACGTATATATACACCCAGTGTAGGTCCATTCTCCCTTGATAAATTTGTTTGTTGATATACCTGTAGCTGCGTATGCTCTTACATAATGGGTACTGAGATTGATCTTTTTGTTGGTATGAGTAATCATTGTTCATTTCTATCTAGTTGTTTTCAATTTATGGTAGTTGGTCTTTGACCCTTGCACCTGACACTAAATCCTTACTGAAATGAATGCCTTATTCTTGTTTCTCTTGTAACTACTTGTGGGTTCTAGTTTATACCCATTATGTAATAACCCGAAAATCTGAGCCAATTTAAAATTTTTATTTTGGCAATTTTAGTGAATTTTGAATATTTAAAATGAATTATTTTAAATAATAACGATGATAAATTTATTTTGAATAGAATTAGAACGTATATATTTATATAGATCGTTGTTAAAATATAAATAATTATTTTTAATTATATAAGGAATTGAAAATGGCGCGGTAGTTTGAAATTTCGATTTCAAATTTCAAATGAATGTACAGGATTCAAAATAAACCGGATTTTAGCGAAACCAAAAATATTAGAATCTATTTGAGAATATCTTTCTAATGAATCCGAGATATCGAAATTTCATAGTGGAAATCAAAAGTTATGCCCAGTTGAAAATTCAGAATAGTCGCTATGGAATTGTGGCCCCTTAAAAATGGAAATTTTGCAAATGACCTCGGTTTTCGACGAAAACACTTTTGTTGGATCCGTGATGTCAAGTTATTGCTAGGTTTCAAAATTCGTAATTTTCTGAATCAATATGTGAGCGTGGCGAAGTAAAACGTGTTTTGGCAGTTTTAGTTGATTTTAATCGACTGGAAAATGGTCATTTTTCAAACGGTCTCAGAATTGGATGAAATTAGTTTCGTTAGGACCGTATCGTCAATACGAAGTAAGAAATAATTTTCTGGGATTTTTAGAGCCCGTATGTGGGCCCGGTAAATTGAAATGTGCGTTCAAATTCAATTTATAGATTTATATTTTGATTTTGACGGAAACTGATCGAAACGATCGAATCAGCTGATGAAACATATCCCATTGTGTTCAGAATGGGGGTAATTAGCTAAGGACGACATGCGGTGGGTCTCGTTTAGAGTTCGAATAAAAAGTCAACTGTTAGTAAAGTAAATTAATTAAAAAATTAATTATAAAATAACCCTTTTTTCTCCTTTTCCTTCCCCGACAGTTCAAAATCAAATTTCAAAACAAAAAAAGAAAAAAGAAAACCCTAGAATCGCTCGTTGCACCCCCACCCTCGTCGGCGCCACCCACCCTGGCGCCGCCTCCCACCTCGCGCGGCCCCTGCGCCTCCAACAGCCTCCACCGCCACCCCATCTCCTCCCTCTTCGTTCGAGAACACCCAAAACCCAAACCCCCTTCGCCCCAAATCGCCACCGCAACCCCACCACTGTCGTCCCCCACCCTGCGATGCCCTCCGACCTGCTGCACCCCCCGACTCCGCCTCAGACCACCTACCCCAACCTCCAACGTCCCATGGATCCCCCTCCGACCCAAAATTTTAAGATTTTCTAATTTATTTTATTTAGTTATATGCTTTTATATATATGAATACCGATAAAGATCTGATTTTTAAATCGAAAGAGATTTGATTTTCATAAATATTTATATTTTAACATATAAAAATATCAAGACCTTATTTTTAAAACAGAAAGGGTGCGATTTTTAATTACAAATACTATATAAAAATATGATTTTTATATTATAGAAAGAATAAAAATATGATTTTTATATTATAGAAAGAATAAAAATATGATTTTTTATATTATAGAAAGAATAAAAATATGATTTTTATATCGGTAGAGTATTAAAAATATGATTTTTGATGTATAGAACATCATATTAAAAATGTGATTTTAATATGAACAGCGTGGAAAAGACTGCGTTGGAAGTGCGGCCAGATCCAGATGTTCTGAATTTCAGAAATAAAATGGAGGAGTGGAACCCTCGGTGAGAACTCCTCACCTTTAATTTATTTCTAGTTTGAAATATATACTAGGATGCAGACGGTGCTTAGCAGCACCCGACACCCGTCGTCCACAGACCATGAATGACTTGTTTGTTTGATTGCTGTGTTGTGAAATTTGACTGTTGATTGTGATGAATAAAATATATATTCATGTGTTGAAATAAAATATATATTCATGTGTTGAAGTAAAATAAATATTCATTTACAAATCGAACGATTTGTTTATGTACACCGATTTGACTGATATTGATTGGGACGATAAATTTTACACATCGCCCAACTGCACGAATACAAATCTGTGTTTGTTGATTTGAAACCCCACACGGGTATTGGGATGATATTTGACGTACACTAATCCCAATTGTTTAGTTGTATGTCAATCGACGGGTTGACAGACTGTGTAAGCGTTAATTATTGATATTTAATGCTTATGCAGTTGTGTGGTGCACTCTGGATGATGGTAGATTATTTATCGTTGCTGTTATACACGTGTGTTGTATAGAATCCATATAATTAACATTGTATGGTAATTGGTTGGGTCTCATTCCAATTTGGAAAATAAGGAATATTATAAAAATAAATTCATGTGTTGAATAGAAATAAATTCATGTGTTGAATAGAAATAAAAATTCATGTGTTGAATGGATAAATATTCATGTGTTGAATAGAATAAATATTCATGTGTTGAATAGAATAAACATTAATGTGTTGAATAAAAGCCATGTTGATTAGATTGATGCCATTTTGACGTGAACGATATTTATATCGATTTTATTCATTTTTATAATGAATATAAGAAAGAAAGTGATTTCAAAATATAACGTTTTGAAAATATTATCATTTGTATATCGATGATGTGGAATATTCAATTTTGATTCGAAATTGAATATGAAGTTGAAATCGTTTCGAAAACGAATTTAAAACGATTTATAAAATACGTTTTAAAAGGAAATCGACGAAATATATGTAATATATATATATTATATATATATATATAATGGCCGGAATAGAACGCGCCGCGCCGCGGCAGTTCGCGAATTTCGACCATTGACTTCGAATGGATATTACGGGAGATCCGACCGTCGGATTCTCCTAAAACCAGAACCTTGGGTTCGTATCAAAAAGAGCTTTCTAATGAATATTAGAGATTTGAAATCTAATGGTTGGATTTGGAATTATGTCCAAATCAAATTTGGAAATGGTCGCTGTAAGTGCAGTTCGATGGCCGTTGATGGAAATCGACTGTACGGGCCTTGATAAAATTATTAAAAATAGTAATAATTTGTGTAAAATCATAAGAAATGATTTGGGAAGAATTTGGATGAAAAACTCCATATTTGAAAAGATAAAAATAGATTTTTATCGAAATTAACTAGTTTTGAACTAGAATAATAATTTATTTATTTTTAAATAAATAAATTGGATTTGAAAGGGTTTTAAAAGTAACCAGAAGTTTCAATAATTGAATTGGAATGGAATGTGATTTTGGGTTTATCTGAACCGTGTTTTAGATGACATTGGTTCTTTAACCCAGTTAAAGACAGAATATTGATATTTGGAAAGATTAAAACCAAGTGGAGTTTTAATGAATCTTTAATTAGATTGAAATAATCGAGAATGGAGTATCACCAGTTTTTCTCCAGGCGATAGTTAAATCTTTAATTATATTTGAACGTGAAATGGTAATTGAATTTACCGATAACACCGTGGTGTTAGATATGAAGTATTACCAGTTTACTTCATGGGATGAATAGGTTGGGATTAGGAAATAAAATAAATGATTACTTCGGTGTGGTTCGCTAATCCCGACTAATTTGAATTGACATTCAAAGGAAGATTAAAGAATAAATTTAAAGAATTTATCTTTGATAAAATTAATGGGAACTTTTCCCAAAGTGTAAGAATATTGGAGTAAAAGAATATTCTGAATTGGAATGAGGCGTATGTTGTGTTTGTGTAACACTTGTTTATTATATACGCGAGTTAGTCAGAAAGACCGGGTTTATCCCATTCTGAATAACTGATTCGACGATGTGTCGAGGATGAAGACGGTGGTCGAAGACCGGAGGTCTTCACATCATTTGGATAATTACCGATGATCTTGATTGGGCCGTACACACAAGAGGAGGGAATCAGTTGGTGATCGTCCAGACGTACTTGGAGATCGATGGATATGCGAGGTACAAGGTGCCTCGGTTTTCGTTCATACCCAGAACGAACTTGTAAATGGACTGTGTGTTTGACATTGGATTTTAATCTGTGTGATTGATTTCTATTAAATATATATCTGTTTGGCGGCGGAGAATTTATTCTCTTGCTTAACGCCCTTCTATGAGACGTACGAGCTCAGGGGTTATATATTGATGGATATCAATCGCATGGAGTGAATTGCCTGTGTGGCATGCCTAAGTGGCAAATGATCAAGGCTTCTATTGAAAAGCAAAGTCTTGTGGTTGATGATCAAAGCACAGCCTGTGTGGCACAGCTTTGTAGCGTTGATTCGCGAGCCTCACACCCCGGTTGTGAACCAGAAACGGGAGAGGACTTCAGGGAGGGCATGCGTTTCCTTCTAGCTAGAAGTGGCGTCAGTGGTTTTACATGCCCTGACGAGTTTGACGTAGTGGTTGTTGCTGTTGCGAGGTGCCTCAGATATATTGGTAACTGTGTGGAGCCGATGGAGTCATTGGACTCATTGACACCCCATAGGGTGGGGAAACACAGTGTTCAGGCATTTTAATCCACATCGGTGGACCGACCCTGACGATCCAAAGGCTTGACTGAGTACTTGCCTGAGGAGCGGGCTAGAGCGTCTCGAATTCCGTAAGGACTATCCCTTGCCTTGGTTCACAGATGGAAATCCAACTTCCAATATGTGACATGTGCGGTTTTGATTGTAGAGCCTAGTATTGGCGACATGATATATGGTACCCATGCCGTCTATGATTAATATTTATGATTGAAATTGTTTTAACACTATACACTTATAGTAATAATAAAAGATGAAATTTAGCGTATCAAGCATTCTTTGGCTATTATAAGGTAAAACCCTATCCTTCGGCTTGTGTTGCATTGTGTGATGGGACCTGGGTCTTATAATAGCTTCATTGTTCTTTATTTAGCAATGCGCTGCTGTTTTATGCACTGGTGTTTTTGGGAGGAAACCCGTTCCATGCTATACAGCGTGGTCCCTTGATTTACCTAACTTTAAAATAAAGATTAATAACTGTTTTAGTTCTCACACCAGTCACATGACTGACCTGGAGTTTATTGTTTTAACCTAAACTCTGGATGCCCTTATTTTCGATACGGGCAACTAGTAGTTTTGGTTTTGCAGAATTATATTCACAGGAACCTGGTTTATAGCCGGAACGATATCCAGAAAGCTCTGTATCCGTATATCTCTTTCAGTTGTGTATTGTATTATTTTTCCGCTGCAGTAATGTATTTAAATCTCTGATATGTAGTAAATGTGTAATATGTAATTTATACTCTGTTTATTCTTCTATTCTGATGAGTTATTGTAATTAACAATGAAATGTTCTTCTGTTTGCGTTCTGATTCGTCTTGTCCTCAAAGCAATCTGGGCTTTCCTAACCGGGGAAGTTCGGGTCGTTTCAGCTTGGTATCAGAGCTCTGGTTTGCAGAGCTCGAGAACAAGACACATTAGAACCATACGAAAGAATTCATCAGAGATTGGATTAGTAATATCCAATGGGAATGACTCATTAGAGATGGGATCGGTAGTATCCTAGAACGAGTGTGAAGAGTATATAAATAAAATTGAAAACAATTTTGTTTTGAAAATCTAAATCAATTATTCATATTTGATTATTTATTTTATATTGAATTTGGACAGTCCAGTATATAAAGATTTTGCGTATGCGTCTGATCCGCGTGTATTTGATGTTTTGATATACTGGATATATATAGAATCATATTGTAGTAGCCCGAAGATGATTCTGATGATTGAGTACTCGTCATCAGAATTTATGTTCGAGTGATGAAAGTGGGTTTTCTATATATTTCCATTAGACTGGTGTGAGAACCAAAATTAGATAGGGCTTATTGTTGTGATTTGGCACCAAAAATGTGATTTTTGGACTATGTATCAAAGTTATGAATTTGAAAAGTTAATCAACTAATTGATTGCCGATTGTGTTGTTTGATTATTGTTTGATTAATTAAATGTTGAACCTTTAGCCAAATTGAACCAAAAAGTGAATTGTATTGAAAATTAGTCGCATTTGCATGCATATACATGTAATTACATTGAACAAGGTCATAGCAAAGAGGCTAGAGAAGAAGTATAAAATTGTTTGCCCGACAAACATGCACATGTTTATTGTATTTCTTGGGGTTTTGACGATTTTATGAGCCGCTTGACTATTTCTTTTTCTTTTTGGATTGGTGAGGGCCATGGGAGGCTATTTGAAATATCCCAAAGTTCCTGGTGCAGGGGAGGTTATGGCGAAATTTTTCAAAAATTTAGGGTGTTAGCCAAATTTTTGAAGAATTTGAAAATTTCTTAGAAACTGAAAAGTTGAAGAACTTAAGCCGTAATGAAAATAATGAAAGTTGAGTTGATTAGTTAAACAACTTTCGGCTTCATTCCTTTTCAGGAACGAAAAGTTTTAAGTGGGGGAGATTGTAATAACCCGAAAATCCGAACCAATTAAATTTTTTTATTTTGGCAATTTTAGTGAATTTTGAATATTTAAAATGAATTATTTTAAATAATAACGACGAGAAATTTATTTTGAATAGAATTAGAATGTACATATTTATATAGATCGTCGTTAGAATATAAATTATTATTTTTAATTATATAAGGAATTGAAAATGGCGCAGTAGTTTGAAATTTCGATTTCAAATGAATGTATAGGATTCAAAATAAACCTGATTTTAGCGAAACCAAAAATATTAGAATCTATTTGAGAATATCTTTCTAAAGAATCCAAGAAATCAAAATTTCGTAGCGGAAATCAAAAGTTGTGCCCAGTTGAAAATTCAGAATAGTCGCTATGGAATTCTGGCCCTTAAAATGGAAATTTTGCAAACGACCTCGGTTTTCGACGAAACTACTTTTGTTGGATCCGTGATGTCAAGTTAATGCTATGTTTCAAAATTCGTAATTTTCTGAATCAATATGTGAGCGTGGCGAAGTAAAACGTGTTTTGGCAGTTTTAGTTAATTTTAATCGACTGGAAAATGGTCATTTTTCAAACGGTCTTAGAATTGGACGAAATTAGTTTTGTTAGGACCGTATTGTCAATACGAATCTAGAAATCATTTTCTGGGATTTTTAGAGTCCGTATATGGGCCCGGTAAATTGAAATGTGCGTTCAAGTTCAATTTATAGATTTATATTTTGATTTTGACGGAAACTGATCGAAACGATCGAATCAGCTGATGAAACATATCTCATTGTGTTCGGAATGGGGGTAATTAGCTATGGACTACATGCAGTGGGTCTCGTTTAGAGTTCGGATAAAAAGTCAACTCTTAGAAAAGTAAATTAATTAAATAATTAATTATAAAATAACCCTTTTTTCTCCTTTTCATTCCCCGACAGTCCAAAATCAAATTTCAAAACAGAAAAAACCCTACAATCTCTCGTCGCACCCCCACCCTCATCGGCACCGCCCACCCTGGCGCAGCCTCCCACCTCGCGCGGCCCCTGCGCCTCCAACAGCCTCCACCGCCACCCCATCTCCTCCCTCTTCGTTCGAGAACACCCAAAACCCAAACCCCCTTCGCCCCAAATCGCCACCGCAACCCTACCACCGCCGTCCCCCACCCTGCGACGCCCTCCTACCTGCTGCACCCCCCGACTCCGCCTCAGACCGCCTACCCCAACCTCCAGCGCCCCATGGATCCCCCTCCATTCCAAAATTGTAAGCTTTTCTAATTTATTTATTTATATGCTTTTATATATATGAATACTGATAAAGATCTGATTTTTAAATCGAAAGAGAATTTATTTTTATAAATAAGAAAATAGGATTTTTATTTATATTTTAACATATAAAAATATAAAGACCTTGTTTTTAAAATAGAAAAGGTGCAATTTTTAATTATAAATACTATATAAAAATATGATTTTTATATTATAGAAAGAATAAAAATATGATTTTTATATCGGTAGAGTATTAAAAATATGATTTTTAAGGTATAGAACATCATATTAAAAATGTGATTTTAATATGAACAGCGTGGAGAAGACTGCATTGGAAGTGCGGCCAGATCCAGATGTTCTGAATTTCAGAAATAAAAAGGAGGAGTGGAACCCTTGGTGAGAACTCCTCACCTGTAATTTATTTCTAGTTTGAAATATATATTAGGATGCAGACGGTGCTTAGCAGCACCCGACACCCGTCGTCCACAGACCATGGATGACATGTTTGTTTGATTGTTGTGTTGTGAAATTTGACTGTTGATTGTGATGAATAAAATATATATTCATGTGTTGAAATAAAATATATATTCATTTGTTGAAATAAAATATATATTCATGTGTTGAAATAAAATATATATTCATGTGTTGAAGTAAAATAAATATTCATTTACAAATCGAACGATTTGTTTATGTACACCGATTTGACTGATATTGATTGGGGCGATAAATTTTACACATCGCCCAATTGCACAAATAAAAATCTGTGTTTGTTGATTTGAAACCCCACACGGGACATTTGACGTACACTAATCCCGATTGTTTAGTTGTATGTCGATGGGTTGACAGACTGTGTAAGCGTTAATTATTGATATTTAATGCGTATGCAGTTGTGTGGTGCATTCTGGATGATGGTAGTTTATTTATCGTTGCTGTTATATACGTGTGTTTTATAGAATCCATATAATTAACATTATATGGTAATTGATTGGGCCTCATTCCAATTTGGAAAATAATGAATATTATAAAAATAAATTCATGTGTTGAATAGAAATAAATTCATGTGTTGAATAGAAATAAAAATTCATGTGTTGAATAGAATAAAATAGATATTCATGTGTTGAATAGAATAAATATTCATGTGTTGAATAGAATAAACATTCATGTGTTGAATAAAAGGCGTATTGATTAGATTGACGTCATTTTGACATGAACGATATTTATATCGGTTTTATTCGTTTTTATAATGAATATAAGAAAGAAAGTGATTTCAAAATATAACGTTTTGAAAATATTATCATTTGTATATCGATGATGTGGAATATTCAATTTTGATTCGAAATTGAATAAGAAGTTGAAATCGTTTCGAAAACGAATTTAAAATGATTTATAAAATACGTTTTAAAAGGAAATCGACGAAATATATCTAATATATATTATATATATAGAATGACCTATATAGAACGCGCCGCGCCGTGGCAGTTTGCGAATTCCGACCATTGACTTCGAATGGATATTACGGGAGATCCGACCGTCAGATTCTCCTAAAACCGGAACGTTGGGTTCGTATCGAAAAGAGCTTTCTAATGATTATTAGATATTTGAAATCTAACGGTTGGATTTGGAATTATATCCAAATCAAATTTGGAAAAGGTCGTTGTAAGTGTAGTTCGATGACCGTTTATGGAAATCGATTGTACGAGCCTTGATAAAATTATTAAATATAGTAATAATTTGTGTAAAATCATAAGAAATGATTTGGGAAGAATTTGGATAAAAAACTCCATATTTGAAAAGATAAAAATAGATTTTTATCGAAATTAAATTTACCGATAACACCGTGGTGTTAGATATGAAGTATTACCAGTTTTACTTCATGGGATGAATAGGTTGGAATTGGGAAATAAAATAAATTGTAATGACCCGCAAATCCGCAACATCAGAGTTGACTATATACATCATACGTCCAACCCAAATATCACGAAAATACGAAACATTTTTTGTTTAGAAGAAAGAGGTAGAAGAAGAACAGAAATAACAACACAGAATCTCACATCGCAGCGGAACAAAATATAATATATCATATCTTTGAAATACAAGATCTTAAATGTATAACATACACTTATCAGAGTACAACACTTACAACACAGCGGAACAAAACTCTATATAACTAACGCTGAAGCCTCCTGTAACACCCCGAATTTTAGATTAATGCTAAAATTCACTAATTGCAGAATAAATAGTCTCAGATGTGGGAATTGGGGGCAATGGGCTGCGTCATTGTGTTCGTCTCGGAAAAATACGCGAAATAGAGTCCGAGTTTTCGAGAATCGGAGTCCGTATGGCCCAGTTATGGCCCAATGAAGTTTGCAGAAAATTCAAAGTTAAAAACAGATTTAAAAATTCAAATTCAGATTTTTAATTTCAACCAGCGGGGCTAGGCGGGAAAGTTCCCGCCCTAGCCATGTCGACAGGGCTGTCGACAGGCCTGTCGACTGGGGAGTCGACTGCCCTGTCGACTTGCCTGTCGACACGGGGTGTCGAGCCACTTGGCCTGGGTGCACCAGGTCTGGTTTTCTGGCTAGGGCTGGGCTGTGTTCTAGAGACTTCCTAAAATCTGACGGACCTAATCTAACCTAGGGTTGATCTAAGGGCCTAAAACACTTGCCTAATCCTATAAATAAGACCCTAAGCTAGCCCTAAATGATCATAATCCTATCTCCTAACTAAACTATGCCAAAAATTTCTATGATCATGGCCTCTACCCAAAACCCTAGCCTCCATCCTATTTCTAAACTATTTCTATGAAGGCTTTCATGTGCATACAAGCATCTTTGAGTGGTATAAGTGATCATTAGCTTGCATTCATCATCAAGTTGCAAGCTTTATGTTCAAGGCTAGAGTTTTTGGGAAATTTGTGGCAAGGGTTTGCTTATGGGAGCTTAGTGGTGAGTTCCTATAGCTTTAATAATCAATTGTTAAATTGATTATGGTAGGATATGATAAGAGATGGCTATGTTTGTGGATAAATGTGTTTATGCAAGTTTAGTATAGTGTATGTTATGTGTTTTGCAAGTTTTATGCTATATGCAGGTTTAATGCCATGTTTTATGATGCAAAACACTATGATGAACATTTATGCATATGTAACATGTTATGCAAACTATATGTGAGAGTATATGCAAGTTACATGTAACATGATATGCAAGTTATGCATTTGGTTTTATGCATGCTATGTAATTGGTTTTATGCATGCTATGTATTTGGTTTTATGCATGCTAAGTATTTGGTTTTATGCATGCTAAGTACCTTGTTTATGCATGCTAAGTATTTGATTTTATGCATGCAAAGTGTTTGATTTTATGCATGCTAATTGTTTGGTTTTATGCATGCTAAGTATTTGATTTTATGCATGCTAAGTATTTGATTTTAGGCATGCTAAGTGTTTGGTTTTATGCATACATTATGACATGCAAGTCTACCCTTTTTAAATAAGATGCATACATATGCAAGATGACACCTTTGTATGCTATGCATACATATGCATGTCTACCCTATTATGATGCAAGTTCATATGCAAGTTTGCCTCTTTTTATGATATGCATAACATATGCGAGTTTGCCTCTATGTATGACATGTTATGCAAGTTCACATGCAAGTTTATGTGCAAGTTCATATGCAAGTTTATGTGCAATTTCATATGCAAGTTTATGTACAAGTTCATATGCAAGTTGTCTCTTTTTATGATATGCATAATGCAAGTTTGGGTTAAATGCTAGTTGGGTTTAATGTATGCTCATATATGCAAGTTGACACCTTTTGAACCCATGATAAAGTTATATGCTATGTTGGTTAAACCCATGACATTTGTGATGAATCTTCCCTTTTATTATGTCACGTTATGAGAACGAATTACGCGGGGAACGATGGGGTTAATATGCATATTAATAAGATGATGTGAATTGGGTATGATTAAGCATACCACAAATTAAATGGACATAATTGGGAATTTACCTATTGAGTTAGGTCTACCCATATTATGGAGTTGGGAATTTACCTATTAAGTTAGGTCTACCCATACTATGGAATTGGGAATTTACCTATTTAGTTAGGTCTACCCATATTCTTAAAAATGTGTAATTAATTAGGGATAATTAATATAAATATGAGGGTGATTAATTAGGTGTAATTAATCGACTAAGACACGAGGTTGGACTCAGTTGTAGCGTAAAACTGCCCGGACCCAACCGACTTAACCAGTTGCTACAAATGTTAGCCCAATGTGAGAGGTCTTAGGCACAAACTAAATACGTGATTAATGTAAAGACACGAGGTTAGACTCGGTTATGACATAAGGCTGCCCGGACCCAACCGGCTTAACCAGCAGTCATAAAAGATAGTCTAATGTGAGAGGTCTTTATGAAGATCACGGTCTTAATTAGTTAAGAAACACTTGACCATATTAGCATGTAGATGGACATGAGGGGTTAAGTGGGTGCCTTGGGTGGCATGAGGAGACTAGTGGGTTGCCTTGGGTGGCAATAGAAAATACGATTAGAATACTTAACCAAAGTGAAACATGTAATTAAAACATGGTTAAAGGGTTAAGTAAGTGCTTTGGGTGGCATGTGGAAATATAGTGGGTACCTTGTATGACAACTAGAATATGATTAAATGACTTAGCCAAAATTTATAACATGTAAGTGGACATGGTTAAAGGGTTAAGTGGGATTCACTAGAAATAACAAGCTTAGGTGGTAGCTTGTGGGGGGCCCATTTCAACCAATATCCCAAACGTATCTTTGTGGGCTCGACTCTAGTCGAGTGACGGGACACACATATTGGGCTTGACTATAAGAGGCCAAAACGGGTTAGCGGTGGCAACGCAGGATCAACGGGTTTCATATGCGTGTGTGGACCCGGGCTGGTTGGTAAGTCGTTGTTGCATCGTGTAGATATAAAGCCGTGCACCGTTGATATTATCAGGTTGCCACTTTGGGGAATGATACACCCCATTGTGGGACCAGCACGGGTATCTACGGTAGGGAGCCGATCGCTTGGGAGTAGTGGGTACACCTAGTGAAGATAGGGGCAGACGACACCTATGTAGTCAGCTAGGGGTACACAAAACTACTGGGTAAAATTACCAAGTACACTTAGTGGGATCAACCTTTAAGTAGGAATTACCCTTGGGTGGGTAGAACTGGTGTGGTGCAGTGTAGGAATTACCCTTGGGTGGGTAGATCTGGGGTGGTGCAATCTAGTAATTATCCTTGGGTGGATAAATGCGTCTTTTCGGTTATCTTAGTATATCCTGTGTTTAGTTGGCTACTTAGTGTAGTCATTATCCCCAGAGGTACCGTACCTTGTTTATATCATACCCTAATTACTTTAATGATTGTATTGTTAGGGTTATAGGACTCACTCAGACTTATGTCTGACCCCGTTGTTTTTATCTTTTTCCAACCCTCAGGTTATCAGAGTGGGCCTACTATTAGCGGGCTTTGATCAGACTGCTTTATCTATCTTTTTGGAGCTTGGACCGTGGATATAAAGCTCAGTTTATCTTTTCTGTTATGGCTTTTAAGTTATGTAGTGGGATTATGTACTTTTGTTTTATCAGGATGGATATTATGTACTTGACTCTTGTTTATGGTTTTGGTGTAACCAAACATGTTTAACTTTCCGCTGCAATGAAATGATGTTTTAAATTCTCAAGTTTTACTTATATCTGTCTTGTTGTAATTTTTCTGTTCTATATTCACTTAAAATACTCCACCGATGTTATGGCATTCCCTTAGAGAGTGACCGTAGCGGGTGTGGGGTGTTACACGTGGTATCAGAGCTTAAGGTTACCAGAACAAATAATTTTTTTAGAAAAACTATTTTCTAAGAATATTTTTGAAAGGAGTATTTTCAAAAACATGTCTTTTAAGAGAAAAGTTTTTGAAAGAAAAGCATAATCCCCAATAGCCATATCTATATCTTTCGAATTCTCCGTTTTGAATCTCTTCCTCTCTCGTTTTTAGTTTCCCCTCCGCGTATAGATGACCTTTCTAAGATAGATAAGAACGGAAAACCACTTCAAGGGACTTAGACATTAGTCGGATTAGAAGTTGGTTCAAGAAGGAGGAGGACTGGTAGGTATCTATTGGATAGACGATGGGAGGAAGGCTCAAATAGTTGTTTGGTTAATGAAGGATGAAACCTCATTGGTGGGAGGTTACGAGTGGAGAATGGGAAGAAGAAGGCGAGTAGTTATCCTTTTGGAGGAATGGGACACCGTATTAGGATTGTCCAAAGGGTCATGGACAAGGTATGGAATCTCCTGGAGGGTAATTGTATTCCCTCGCGGCTAGTGTAACAGATGGGGATAGGACCGTCTAGGTTGGAATTTGGATTTCTTTATTAACCGGTTCAAGCTTTATTAGATTCTGACGCATCGAGTTCGTTTATCTCATCATTGTTAGTTGAGTCACTGCACTTAGACACCAGTTTGGTAGATGATCCCTTAGTTGTTTCAAACCCAATTGGGGCTCCATGATGTGTTTGGGTTTGAAAGTTGCCATACTTAGCATTGAGTTTCGATGTGATGCTTTTTGGGCTTCACGGGCTATGGGTTAATTTTGGGCATGGACTGGTTATCCAGTAGGGGTGCCGTTCTTGATTTTGAAGGGAGAGTTGTTAGGCTTATGACCCGCTTGGGTAACACTCTCGAGATCTCTTGGAATCCCATGAAATCTGTTATGCTAAGTTATCTAGAATCGCTTGACACGTCGGTCGAGAGTGCGATCTGTTAGAGTGGTCCGGGAATACTCGGATGTGTTTGAGGAGGTAAAGGGCTTACCTCCGGAGCGGGAAAATGACTTCTGAATATATCTGGCAGACAATGCCAAACCAGTATCTTGGCCAGGGTGCCACATGGCTCCTCGTGAGAGGAGGGAACTCCATAAGCAAGTAGGCGATTTGCTTAAGAAGGGGTTCATAAGACGAAGTATATCGAAGTGGGGTGCTTCAGTAGTTCTTGATATGAAGGCGGATGGGTCCCTCAGACTTTGTATAGGTTATAGGGAGTTTAACAAGATAACAAAGAAGAATATACACCCATTGCCGAGGATTGATGATCTTTTTGATCAGTTGGTTGGCGCCTCAGTATTTTCGCGGGGGACTCAGCCACGGAGTTCCATAAGTTGAGAGTGGCTGAGGATAGTATAGAGAAGATTGCCTTTAGGACTCCGGATGGTTTTATGAGTGGCTGGTGATGCCATTTGGTTAGACGAACGCCTCCGCATACTTTGTTGATTTGATGAGAAGGGTGTTCAAGGAGTACCTAAATAAGTTCGTGATGATCTTGGTGGATGACAACTTGGTCTTTTCTAGGGGCGAAATAAGTTTTCGTATGTGCTCAATAGGTTGAGCAAAGCCAGTTATGGGATAAACGGTGGTTTTGGAGCGAGACTGGCAAGGACATCCAGAATTGGACAAGGGCTTAATTATTTAGCCATTTTTACTAGTATCATCTCACGTAGGTCGTCTGAATTCGAAGGAGGTATCCCTTGGGTGTTTGTCTGATATTGGTTTAGGCCTTTGGGGCTTGCATTTGGGGGATGTCGAGTTCGACTAGGGTGGTCTGCGTGAGAGATGGATAGTTGTGACGATTTTGCATGGGAGAATATCCTGATTTTCTCTAGAAGTGGAGAAAAGCATGCCCAACATCTTAGGGAAGTGTTGGAGACTCTTTGAGCGCATTGTCTTAAGACAACAAAGGAGGATGGGATTCTTGGCATCCTATGAGTTTGAGATAGCGTATACCCATGGCAAGGGTAACGTGGTGACGAATGCCTTAAGAAGAAAAAGGTTG
The DNA here is from genome assembly GCA_030737875.1 of Allium sativum. Lineage (NCBI taxonomy): Eukaryota > Viridiplantae > Streptophyta > Magnoliopsida > Asparagales > Amaryllidaceae > Allium > Allium sativum. Next base: position 701,475,002 of record CM060922.1, on the reverse strand, counting down.
TCCTTGAGTTCATTGTTCGTTGAACGACGGAGTTTAGAGTTTATTACTATGTTTGACTTTAGACCTTCCGTTGACTTTGTACCCGGTTTGCTAGCCTCCTTGGAGGTTAGGCCTACTCTTTTGGGGCGTATTGGCGGAGCAGCGGGACGACCCACAGTTAGTTAAGTTGGTAGAGACGGTAGACTTTGCGTACCGCAAGACAGGGGTTTGAGGAAGGCTATATTTGATGATGCACATCGGTCGAAGATGACCATTCATCCCGGTAGGGACAAGATGTACCAAGACATGAAGCGAGTTTTCTTTTGGGTCGGTATGAAGAAAGATGTGGCCGAGTATGTCGCTAAACGCTTGGTGTGCTAGCAAATGAAAGCGGAGCAGAAGAAACCCGGTGGGTTGCTTCACCCATTGGAGGTTCCGCTAAGGAAGTGGGATAGTGTCTCGATGGATTACCAAGATCGAGGAAGGGTAATACGGGAATTTGGGTGGTAGTAGACAGACTTACTAAGAGCGCCCACTGTATACCCGTGAAGAGGAAGAGAACTACTCCATGGCTAGCTTCAGTTTACATTCAAGAGATTATTAGATTGCATGGTGTACCTTCCAGTATAGTGAGCGATCGAGATCCTATCTTTACTAGCGAGTTCTGAAAAAGTTTGCAAGAAGCAGTGGGGACTCAATTATGTCTGAGCACTGCATATCATCCTCAGACGGAAGGCCAGACTGAGAGGGTGAATCGTGTCCTAGAAGACCTTTTGAGGCTTTGTATCTTAGATTTTGGAGGTACACGGGAATAGCATCTTCCATTGGTGGAGTTCGCATATAATAACAGCTTTCAGTCCAGTATTGGTATGGCTCCTTTCGAAGCTCTTTATGGAAGGCCTTGTCGATCACCTACATGTTGGTGGGAATCTACGAACAAGATCTTGCTTGGGCCTGATATGGTTAGGGAGACTTCTGAGAAGATTGACTTGATTCGAAGGAGGATGAAAGCGGCGCAGCATAGGCAAAAATCTTATGCGGACAAGAGAAGGACGGATCTTGAGTTTGAAGTTGGGGACATGGTCTTTGTCAAAGTGTCTCCGTTACGAAATGTGGTTCGCTTTGGATCTATTGGAAAGTTAGCACCAAGGTTCGTAGGGCCGTTTCCTATTAAGGAAAGGATTGGACGGATGGCATATAGAGTGGAGTTGCCCGACAGACTTAGTGGTGTACATGATGTATTCCATGTGTCACATTTGAGGAAGTGCTTACACGAGACCGCAGAGGTGGTAGAGCCGAGCTTACTTAGAGAAGTGGAAGTAGAGCGTGATATGACTTTTCGACGAGCTCCTACTCGCATCCTTGGGTCAGAGACTAGGCAGTTGAGAAACAGAGAGGTTCAACTAGTCAAAGTGCAATAGGGAGAAGATGAGAGCAACGCAACTTGGGAGACGGAAGCGAAGATGCGTTCATTGTACCCATTTCTTTTTGAGGGTATGACTTTTTAATTTCTCCTCTATCGTTGTCTAGTACTTATCTTATCTTTAGTATGTCCTCTCGTTAGTACTCTTTGACCTTTAGATAGGGTAAACCTATGGTTGAAACATGTGTTTGAGACATGTTATGGTTGATGGATGCAAGTGGATGCAAGTGTTTGCTAGTGGTTGCTCGTGGATGCATATACACACACTCTAGGCACTAGATCGGCTCAGTCACTTCATATTGCATATTGCATAAAAAATTGTGTGTAGGAAGCTATATTTATGGTTGTATAATGATTGTGTTATCATATAGATGATGCATGTTTGTGAATGATTGTGCACTCATGTAGATATTGTATGTGTCGATAGGGTTCTCTCGCATACATAATGGATGCATGGCACTATCATGGTTTGCATATGTTCATACATTAGATAGGGAACATATACACACACTTTTTGCATATGCTCATACATCATTAGAAATTGTTTTAAGGACGATGGATGCCCGTGTTTGATGGATTGAGTAGATGGTTATTTGGATGGTAGGATATGCATTCTCCTTAGCTTAGAGATTTCGGGGACGAAATCCTTTAAGGAGGGGAGAATGTAACACCCCGAATTTTAGATTAATGCTAAAATTCACTAATTGCAGAATAAATAGTCTCAGATGTGGGAATTGGGGGCAATGGGCTGCGTCATTGCGTTCGTCTCGGAAAAATACGCGAAATAGAGTCTGAGTTTTCGAGAATCGGAGTCCGTATGGCCCAGTTATGGCCCAATGAAGTTTGCAGAAAATTCAAAGTTAAAAACAGATTTAAAAATTCAAATTCAGATTTTTAATTTCAACCAGCGGGGCCAGGCGGGAAAGTTCCCGCCCTAGCCATATCGACAGGGCTGTCGACAGGCCTGTCGACTGGGGAGTCGACTGCCCTGTCGACTTGCCCGTCGACACGGGGTGTCGAGCCACTTGGCCTGGGTGCACCAGGTCTGGTTTTCTGGCTAGGGCTGGGCTGTGTTCTAGAGACTTCCTAAAATCTGACGGACCTAATCTAACCTAGGGTTGATCTAAGGGCCTAAAACACTTGCCTAATCCTATAAATAAGACCCTAAGCTAGCCCTAAATGATCATAATCCTATCTCCTAACTAAACTATGCCAAAATTTTCTATGATCATGGCCTCTACCCAAAACCCTAGCCTCCATCCTATTTCTAAACTATTTCTATGAAGGCTTTCATGTGCATACAAGCATCTTTGAGTGGTATAAGTGATCATTAGCTTGCATTCATCATCAAGTTGCAAGCTTTATGTTCAAGGCTAGAGTTTTTGGGAAATTTGTGGCAAGGGTTTGCTTATGGGAGCTTAGTGGTGAGTTCCTATAGCTTTAATAATCAATTGTTAAATTGATTATGGAAGGATATGATAAGAGATGGCTATGTTTGTGGATAAATGTGTTTATGCAAGTTTAGTATAGTGTATGTTATGTGTTTTGCAAGTTTTATGCTATATGCAAGTTTAATGCCATGTTTTATGATGCAAAACACTATGATGAACATTTATGCATATGTAACATGTTATGCAAACTATATGTGAGAGTATATGCAAGTTACATGTAACATGATATACAAGTTATGCATTTGGTTTTATGCATGCTATGTAATTGGTTTTATGCATGCTATGTATTTGGTTTTATGCATGCTAAGTATTTGGTTTTATGCATGCTAAGTACCTTGTTTATGCATGCTAAGTATTTGATTTTATGCATGCAAAGTGTTTGATTTTATGCATGCTAAGTGTTTGGTTTTATGCATGCTAAGTATTTGATTTTATGCATGCTAAGTATTTGATTTTAGGCATGCTAAGTGTTTGGTTTTATGCATACATTATGACATGCAAGTCTACCCTTTTTAAATAAGATGCATACATATGCAAGATGACACCTTTGTATGCTATGCATACATATGCATGTCTACCCTATTATGATGCAAGTTCATATGCAAGTTTGCCTCTTTTTATGATATGCATAACATATGCGAGTTTGCCTCTATGTATGACATGTTATGCAAATTCACATGCAAGTTTATGTGCAAGTTCATATGCAAGTTTATGTGCAATTTCATATGCAAGTTTATGTACAAGTTCATATGCAAGTTGTCTCTTTTTATGATATGCATAATGAAAGTTTGGGTTAAATGCTAGTTGGGTTTAATGTATGCTCATATATGCAAGTTGACACCTTTTGAACCCATGATAAAGTTATATGCTATGTTGGTTAAACCCATGACATTTGTGATGAATCTTCCCTTTTATTATGTCACGTTATGAGAACGAATTACGCGGGGAACGATGGGGTTAATATGCATATTAATAAGATGATGTGAATTGGGTATGATTAAGCATACCACAAATTAAATGGACATAATTGGGAATTTACCTATTGAGTTAGGTCTACCCATATTATGGAGTTGGGAATTTACCTATTAAGTTAGGTCTACCCATACTATGGAATTGGGAATTTACCTATTTAGTTAGGTCTACCCATATTCTTAAAAATGTGTAATTAATTAGGGATAATTAATATAAATATGAGGGTGATTAATTAGGTGTAATTAATCGACTAAGACACGAGGTTGGACTCAGTTGTAGCGTAAAACTGCCCGGACCCAACCGACTTAACCAGTTGCTACAAATGTTAGCCCAATGTGAGAGGTCTTAGGCACAAACTAAATACGTGATTAATGTAAAGACACGAGGTTAGACTCGGTTATGACATAAGGCTGCCCGGACCCAACCGGCTTAACCAGCAGTCATAAAAGATAGTCTAATGTGAGAGGTCTTTATGAAGATCACGGTCTTAATTAGTTAAGAAACACTTGACCATATTAGCATGTAGATGGACATGAGGGGTTAAGTGGGTGCCTTGGGTGGCATGAGGAGACTAGTGGGTTGCCTTGGGTGGCAATAGAAAATACGATTAGAATACTTAACCAAAGTGAAACATGTAATTAAAACATGGTTAAAGGGTTAAGTAAGTGCTTTGGGTGGCATGTGGAAATCTAGTGGGTACCTTGTATGACAACTAGAATATGATTAAATGACTTAGCCAAAATTTATAACATGTAAGTGGACATGGTTAAAGGGTTAAGTGGGATTCACTAGAAATAACAAGCTTAGGTGGTAGCTTGTGGGGGGCCCATTTCAACCAATATCCCAAACGTATCTTTGTGGGCTCGACTCTAGTCGAGTGACGGGACACGCATATTGGGCTTGACTATAAGAGGCCAAAACGGGTTAGCGGTGGCAACGCAGGATCAACGGGTTTCACATGCGTGTGTGTACCCGGGCTGGTTGGTAAGTCGTTGTTGCATCGTGTAGATATAAAGCCGTGCACCGTTGATATTATCAGGTTGCCACTTTGGGGAATGATACACCCCATTGTGGGACCAGCACGGGTATCTAAGGTAGGGAGCCGATCGCTTGGGAGTAGTGGGTACACCTAGTGAAGATAGGGGCAGACGGCACCTATGTAGTCAGCTAGGGGTACACAAAACTACTAGGTAAAATTACCAAGTACACTTAGTGGGATCAACCTTTAAGTAGGAATTACCCTTGGGTGGGTAGAACTGGTGTGGTGCAGTGTAGGAATTACCCTTGGGTGGGTAGATCTGGGGGTGGTGCAATCTAGTAATTATCCTTGGGTGGATAAATGCGTCTTTTCGGTTATCTTAGTATATCCTGTGTTTAGTTGGCTACTTAGTGTAGTCATTATCCCCAGAGGTACCGTACCTTGTTTATATCATACCCTAATTACTTTAATGATTGTATTGTTAGGGTTATAGGACTCACTCAGACTTATGTCTGACCCCGTTGTTTTTATCTTTTTCCAACCCTCAGGTTATCAGAGTGGGCCTACTATTAGCGGGCTTTGATCAGACTGCTTTATCTATCTTTTTGGAGCTTGGAACGTGGATATAAAGCTCAGTTTATCTTTTCTGTTATGGCTATTAAGTTATGTAGTGGGATTATGTACTTTTGTTTTATCAGGATGGATATTATGTACTTGACTCTTGTTTATGGTTTTGGTGTAACCAAACATGTTTAACTTTCCGCTGCAATGAAATGATGTTTTAAATTCTCAAGTTTTACTTATATCTGTCTTGTTGTAATTTTTCTGTTCTATATTCACTTAAAATACTCCACCGATGTTATGGCATTCCCTTAGAGAGTGACCGTAGCGGGTGTGGGGTGTTACACCTCCTGCTCCAAGCTCCTTTAAATAGATCTGTAAAATCCTGAACTACTTGACTGCCCGTACAAATTTAGGCACCCAAGAGTTTAGGTAGAACAAAACAAAATAAACTCCGGGTCAGTCATGGGACTGGTATGAGTAAACAGTTAAAACAGTTCAGAAAACTAAATGATATCTCATAAGACCACGCCGTATAACACGGAACGGGTTTTTCCCTTATGAGGATCCAAACACTTGACTTATCTTTATATCAAAACTCTTTTGATATTATAATAATGTCTAAATCAAGTAAATACAATCTAGTGGAACGTTTGCATCTCACGTTCCACATAAATAATATACAATCAAAACCGCAAGTACGTATTGGGTAATGGATTTCCAACTATGACAAGGTATGGAACCACCTTCCGCTGGTATATCTCTAGAGGAGAATACACCGAGTTCAACAAGAACATCTTGCAACTCAGCCACACATGACCGACCACTCATTTCGCTTGAGTGTATCGAATGTATATCACCAACGATTGGGATCAGCAACCGTTTCCCGAATGGGACAGCATCGACAATAGATTTTTAGAAGTAAATGAAACTCTAGATCAGGCGATTATACACCCTAATAGGTGCGACCTACATAGCCATGCTGCTTGCCCGATTTCTGTCATTTACCGGTTGATGAGGCTAGAAGCTACGCTTTATCATCACACCAGATTCACTTCGAATGCCACATCGTCAAATCCATCAAATCACCGATTGACGTCCTCAACAGTACATTACGTGTTAGCTAAAAGAAGTTTCCTTCTCCGCTTCCACTCTTGGTACGGTTGAAGAAATCAATGTATGTGACCTTCCTGGAAATACTCTGTCAGACATTCATCCATACACGTCACCCAGGAACAGGATGAACTGAAGGCACAATTTCTATAAATAGAAAAAGTCCTTGCACTCTACTCCGTCTTCGATTATCTTTATATAATCTGATTCGCAACGCTACTGCCAATACGGAGTGGTTCTTCAGATAATAATCCAACCGGTCTCTCCATATTGACAACGATGGATAAAACATCGATAGTCTGTGATTTAACTATCGAATAAAAACAAGTGTTTCGATAGTCGATGATTTAACTATCGAAGAAAACAAGTGTTCATCCAAACATCCAACAATCACTGAGCCTTTAATTAATATTCCATTAATTAAATCACTTCTCTATTTCTTTATCAATATTTGTTAACCAAATATTTTCGATAACCATATTGACCTGTTACGTTATTTGGGAAACATTTCCGAATATCGCCTTCCTTTATTTTCTAAACTTTAGAAAATATATGATATTTATAATTGGAAAATATTCCAATTACTTATCTCTTTCCAATCTCGTTTTATTTCTATGCTTAGGAAATATTCTATTCTATTTCCAAGCTTATACTTATTTGGGTTAAAACAGATGTTGTGTAAAACATCGTTACGACAACCCAAATACTATATTCCACTAACTCTTATTCAACATTGATCTTCGAGCCTGAAATCTTACTGTTTATCTGTTAATAATGAAATCAATCAAGTTGGGGTATAACTACCTCTCAGACCTTGGCTGAATAACATTTATAACGTCAAAACAGATATGACTACTTACTCGAATAATCAATACCATATAACTACTGATTCACTTTTAAACACGTATTCTCTTCCTCTTTCTATTCTTACTAGATTTTATTCCTAGTCTTCCTTTTTGATTATACTATTCTATTTCTAAGTTCATTTCCTTATCGACTTCTATATATATCGATACGTTGATTTCTAACTATCAAATTATCTTAAAAATATTCTATCTCCTTAAATTCCCGGAAAAATTCGCCATAACCTCCTTTGTACCGGGAGCATCGGGAAAATCACCAAACTGCCACACAGGCCTTTTCCAATCAAAAAGAAAAAGAAAAGCCAAGCGGCTAGCCGATACGGCGCATAAAATCTCATATATGAATTAAATACATACCTTTTTGTCGGGCGATCTATATATATACCTTCTAACACTTTATTCCAAACCTGTCTCCTGTATGTCTATACCTGTCCAATCTATTTTAACTATACCAATCGTTTTAACTCAATTTGTTAATTAAATCTGTTAATTAACTTCTTAGTCTAATCCACTTCTATTTATCCAAATCTATTTATTATAAATCCCATTTGAATTTCTATATTCAAATTCCATTTGAAATACTATATTCAAATTCTATAGTTAAACTTCATTTGAATTCTATTATTCAAATTCTATTTCAATTCCTTATATTCAAAGTCCATTTGAATTCTCTGCATTATTTATAAACAACGTTTATAACTTCAATTCAAATCCCACCTTTCCATTTATAAACAACGTTTATAAATTCAATTCAAATCCCATATTTTCATTTATAAACAAAGTTTATAAATTCGATTCAAATTCCATCTTTTCATTTATAAACAAAGTTTATAAATTCGATTCAAATTCCATCTTTTCATTTATAAACAAAGTTTATAAATTCAATTCAAATTCCATCTTTTCATTTATAAACAAAGTTTATAAATTCAATTACTTGTTTTATATACCTTCAAACAAGTTAATATTTTCTATAGTCTTATTTAAAATTCAAATTCTATTTATAAAAATAGAATTTCCTTTTTAAAATCTCAAATACCCTTTTCGATATTTTTATAGATCAATATTCAAGCCCCATTGATATTTTAAACAATCAAATCAACCAATTTTCAATCATTTGATTTTTAACACATCATATATGAATATATATGAAATCAAACAAACAACAGATAATATATATTTTTGAGGAATCCAGTTGGATTCCTCCAACCTGTTTTTCCTGCATCCACAGACGTTAGTCAACAAAATAATACCCATCCTGCTTCGAGGCAGGATATCGTAGTATAGAAGGTCATCCACTAATCATAGCGTGGGGCGTATAGGGTAATCATCCGCTATGAAACCGCGGGCATCCGCTAATGAAACTGCGGGAATCAAACCAATCATCAACCCAATACATATATATATATATCCTAAATAACTAATATATATTTTTGAAACAATCAGACGACATTCAAACAAGCACAGACAATTATTTTTAACTATATAAAAATAATTTCTAAATAAAAGGTGAGATTTACTCACCTGATTTTATCGGTATTTTATCTTCGTTTTATCTAATTTTAAACAATTGTTTAAAATTAGACGAGAATTCTGGAAAGCATGAAAGCGCTGCAAAATGATTCCAATGCGTGGTCTATGCTCATACAAATTTACGGATCCTGTTTCGCTTGTATGAAGTAAACACACGCGTTAAAAATTAAACTAAACTAATTTAAACATCATTAGAAATTATTTAAAATTACCCTTAATGTCGAATAAAACTTTCATCTCGAAACAGAATCCGAAGCCATGCATTCTGGTAACAAAACCGAACTACTCCACTAAGACTACAAATCCCAAATGCCACCAGTTCCAAATGATTCTTCCTTTACCAGTACACGAAACCAAAACTGCGAGCACTCAGTATTGAAAACTGCGCCTTGGCACCTCAAACATCGCCCTTGCTTCCGTTCATCATCCAGAGTTTACTGACCAAACTTTACCCTTCAAGTCCATCGCTGTATCCAATCAAGCGAGCCCCTCCACACTACTTAGTAAAATCGCACACCTTTGTTCATCCATCGTGACTATTACCAGATCGGAATCTGATGTTGGTCCTCTCGAAATCGCAACAAGCCTGAAACCCTAACCATGCTTTACTCATCGGTCGCGCCTTCCGTTGTCGAGCTTCAGGGGTCGGACCTTTTCACATCGCGACAATTACTAACAGATGACACCATTCTGGCCATACAACAACTCGAGCATCTCTTTCCTACAACAACCAAAGTTTCCTGAAGTCGAACCCCAAATCGTCCAGACCATGGACCAAAAATCGAGACACTCCTTTCCTCCCTGATTTGCAAGCGCCCTAGCTTGGTATCGAGCTTCTGGATCCAGTTCGATTTATTATGATGCGCGACTTTTCATTTCTGTGTATAGAGGATTCAACTGGTTTTTATTTCAGTGATTTAGAATGGGGAGAAAGGGATAGTCGCGACTTTAAATAAGGAAGGGATGCGGGTTTGGAAATCAAACAACAAGGCCATTTTCTTTGTGGTTGTACAGGGGGCACGACATGTTTTATTTGGGGGGTTATAAAGGGAGTACGACATTTGGTTAGTTGGAAGAAGAAAATCCACATAATTTTATTTAATTATTTTAGTTTTGAACTATACCGATACGATTTTATTTCAATTAAAATACTCAGGATTCTGAACTCCTTTCTGAACCAAACACCTGTCAATCCTAGGGTAAAACCACTATTCTGAACCCACTGGGATAGGTCACGAAGTCCGATTTTATCATCTGTAGAAGATTTTAATTTAAGTTGATATAATTTAAATTCAAAACAACTTATTTCTTCGATAATAAATTAATATTATTATCGTTATAAATTCAAATAAAATTTCCCATTAATTATTTGAACTGTATTTAATTCAAATCAAATTTTGAATTCAACTAAATCCATTTTCGTATTCTGATAATTTAATATTTTCAATATTAAAACGAAATTGATTATTAAATCGATAACTTAATATAAAATTCCATTTATATTATCCACCCAATATTTAAATCCGTATTAAATATTTAAAATTAACCCATAAGAATCCGGGTCATTACAATCTTCCCCACTTAAAATAATTTCGTCCTCGAAATTGCTAAGGTAGAAAAAGTGCTACAAACCCATTTATCTTTTCAAAACTTATTTATGTTGATACTCAACATTTCAAACTTGCTTACGTAACTCTCTTTCGAATAAATCCCTATTCGATAACTCCTCCCTTCGAATAACTATATTTGATAATCTCTCTATCGAATAACTAGATTCGAAAATCTTTCTTCGAATAAACTATATTCGATTTACTCTATTTAATTTACTCTTATCAATTAACTCTATTGGATTTAACTCTTTTCGATTAACTCCATCGAATAACTAAATTCGATAACTCCTTCGAATAACCAATATTCTATAACTCACTTCGATTAAACTAATCGATAACTCTTTTCGATTAAACTATAATCGATAACTCCTTTGATTCACTAATAATCGATAACTCCTTTGATTTACTAATAATCGATAACTCCTTCGATTAACTAATAATTGATAACTCCTTCGATTAACTAATAATTGATAACTCCTTTCGAATAACCAAATTCGATAATTCCTTTAGTTCTATTCGAATAAACTAATATTTGTTTTAACTCCATTCGCTTGACTCTAGATCGCGGCGATCACAATGGTTACGCCTGATTCCCCCAGGAAACATCCGACCGCCCTAGGCTATCTGCAGCCCTGCGAATTACGCTAGCAGTCGTACGAATGGCACTTATCCTGAGTAACTATGTTTGACTAACTCTATCTCAATACTATATTCGATCAACTTTAATTGAATAACTATCATTCAATTAAATTCTAATTCGATTAATTATGTTCAATTAACTTTATCTGGTTAACTCTTTATTTGAATATCAAATATTCGATAAATTCCTATTTGAATAACAAATATTCAATTAACTCTACGGATTAACCCTAACTGATTAACTCTAACTGCTTAATTCTTACTCAAATCGATTTATTCTAACTTTAATCGATTATTTCTAACTCTAATCGACATCTCCTATTCGAATAACTCCTATTGAATAACGTTTATTCATTCATAAAATTTACTTTTAGTAACGGTTCTTCACTTTATACATGTTCTCTTTAATAACGTTACTTCCCTTATACAAGTGTTGTGTACCCCTTCTATTTAAAACTATCGGTGTTAAAAACCAATATCTCTTCTCTATATAAGTTCAGTCTTATATATTCCATTTATCGAATGATAAATATTCAATTTAATTTATAACTGTTATTTATAAATTAATCTTTTCTATTTATCTGTTAAAAACAGATTTCCATTTTCTATTCATCTTCTGAATATTCCTTTGATTAAATTCTATTTATTTAACAAATAAATATCTTATTTATAACATTCTATTTATTTAACAAATAAATAAATATTTCCATTCTATCTATTTGTAAATGTTTTTACAAATATTCCCTTTTAAATTCTATTTGTAAATGTTTTTACAAATATTTCTCCTTCTATTTGTTTGCAAATAACTTCCTTTGTATTTGTGTTACAAATATATTTCCTTTATATTTCCCAATTCATATTTCATTCACATTGATTTTACTCAATTTATTCATTTCGATCCATTTAACTTACCTAAGTTAAATTTAATTTCAGTCATTCAAATTCCCATTAACTAGTTGCTGATTAACCGTTTTGCCTAGTTCACCCTTTTTATTTGAATATAACTTGTTCAAATATATGTCAACTTAATTATAACTAATCTAATTATATTTTCAACTCGAGTTATATATTCGATTTCGAATATAAATCCTCAATCTCTTTCACTTATCCAAAAACCCAATTTCGATTCAAATTTCCTTTAACTAATTATTTTCCAATTTAGTTAATTCTATTTAACCATTTAAAATATGATTTTTGTTTTAAAAATCATTTCACTTACTTCACTGGAGTTCATATTTATTTTATATCCCCAGTCTGGATTTTTTTCCTAATGCCAATTCGGGTTTTATTTCCTAAAAATCCTTTTATTTATTTAATTTAAACCGTTATGGTTTTATAATGGTCCTGGCGCTGCTTTTCTAAAAATTTGATTTTGACATAACTCAAAATCTATACGACGAAATCCAGATTTTTCTCTTTCATTAGAAAACTATTGTTCAACCGGCCCCGACGATTCTTGTTTCAAAGAATTCCGACTTCAATTGAGTTCTGTATACTAAATTGAAGTTCGAATCGCCAATTTACGAACTACCGCGCTACGGCGAGCTCGTTTTAATTATATTTATAAATATAAACATTTTAACTTTGTTTATAATAAACTCAATCTCCATTCTGATATATTTTTAATATGTATCAAATCAATTTCATAATATTCCCGATCTACTTCACTTCTAATATTCAAATCCTATATATTTACAATATTCAAATTCCATTTGAATTTCTTTATTCAAACTCTATATTATTTCCTTCTATTCAATTTCTATTTGAAATTTTCTTCTATTCAAATTCCTATTTCAATTCCTTATCTTCAAATTCTATTTGAATTTCTTATTTTCAATTTCTATTTGAAATCCTTCACTCAAAAACCCATTTCAAATCCTTTCTTTTCAAATTCCATTTGAAATCCTTTATTCAATTTCTATTTAAATTCCTTTGTTCAATTTCTATTTGGAATCCTTTGAATTTAAATTCAATTTCAAACTCTATATTTTCTTGAATTCTAATATTCAACCTCCACTTTATATTCTCTTTGAAATTCTATTTAACCATTCTCCATTTGAATTCTAATATTCAAATCTCTATTTGACTTTTCTTTATTCAAATCCATTTGAATTCCTTTGAATTCAAATTCCAATTCAATTTTCTTATACAATTTCAATTTGAATTTTCTTTATTCAAACTCATTTGAATTCCTTTGAATTCAAATTCTATTTCACTTCTATTTGAATTATATATATATATTCAAATTCCTTTATTTTTCTTCTATTTGAAATCTATATTCCCATTTCACATTTCAAAATTCCTTTGAAGTAATATAAATATATACATATATTTATACCTATCCCAAATTCAAAACATTTGAATTTTCAAACAACTTGTTTCTTTTCAAACAAATTTCCATCAAAACTTTTCTAAGGCAGCAATTTATCACTTAGAAACTCGAAAATGAACACTGATGATGTTGCGACCATCATCAGAATTATTTCCCAGCTACTGAATGAGTTCAGTACTATATTTCTTTCAAAATCCATTTAGAAAAATATTTTCCAAACTCCCAGGATTTTAAATTCTTTATTCTGGTTGGAATTCAATTTCAATTTATCACATTTGTATATTTGATTTCATATACAAATCCTATTGGTTATATATAACTATTTCTGTTTTTATAATCTAATTCGATTATAATCCTAACAATCAACTTAACTATTTGAAAACAATATCGTGTCCAATCTTCTGTTCAAGTGTTTATAAACTCCTATCGACATCGTGGCGTCCCACGATTCGACCAAAATTTATAATCCACTCAACAGACTAGCCAACACAATATAAAACAGTTTTTATATCAAATAACAAATATGCTCTCTCGTATATATATACACTCAACTCATTCTAGGATACTACTGATCCTATCTCTAATGAGCACATTCCAACAAGCCTAGGTATTCGCTCAATCTAAGCTCTGATACCAACTGTAATGACCCGCAAATCCGCAACATCAGAGTTGACTATATACATCATACGTCCAACCCAAATATCACGAAAATACGAAACATTTTTTTGTTTAGAAGAAAGAGGTAGAAGAAGAACAGAAATAACAACACAGAATCTCACATCGCAGCGGAACAAAATATAATATATCATATCTTTGAAATACAAGATCTTAAATGTATAACATACACTTATCAGAGTACAACACTTACAACACAGCGGAACAAAACTCTATATAACTAACGCTGAAGCCTCCTGCTCCAAGCTCCTTTAGATAGATCTGTAAAATCCTGAACTACTTGACTGCCCGTACAAATTTAGGCACCCAAGAGTTTAGGTAGAACAAAACAAAATAAACTCCGGGTCAGTCATGGGACTGGTATGAGTAAACAGTTAAAACAGTTCAGAAAACTAAATGATATCTCATAAGACCACGCCGTATAACACGGAACGGGTTTTTCCCTTATGAGGATCCAAACACTTGACTTATCTTTATATCAAAACTCTTTTGATATTATAATAATGTCTAAATCAAGTAAATACAATCTAGTGGAACGTTTGCATCTCACGTTCCACATAAATAATATACAATCAAAACCGCAAGTACGTATTGGGTAATGGATTTCCAACTATGACAAGGTATGGAACCACCTTCCGCTGGTATATCTCTAGAGGAGAATACACCGAGTTCAACAAGAACATCTTGCAACTCAGCCACACATGACCGACCACTCATTTCGCTTGAGTGTATCGAATGTATATCACCAACGATTGGGATCAGCAACCGTTTCCCGAATGGGACAGCATCGACAATAGATTTTTAGAAGTAAATGAAACTCTAGATCAGGCGATTATACACCCTAATAGGTGCGACCTACATAGCCATGCTACTTGCCCGATTTCTGTCATTTACCGGTTGATGAGGCTAGAAGCTACACTTTATCATCACACCAGATTCACTTCGAATGTCACATCGTCAATCCATCAAATCACCGATTGACGTCCTCAACAGTACATTACGTGTTAGCTAAAAGAAGTTTCCTTCTCCGCTTCCACTCTTGGTACGGTTGAAGAAATCAATGTATGTGACCTTCCTGGAAATACTCTGTCAGACATTCATCCATACACGTCACCCAGGAACAGGATGAACTGAAGGCACAATTTCTATAAATAGAAAAAGTCCTTGCACTCTACTCCGTCTTCGATTATCTTTATATAATCTGATTCGCAACGCTATTGCCAATACGGAGTGGTTCTTCGGATAATAATCCAACCGGTCTCTCCAAATTGACAACGATGGACAAAACATCGATAGTCTGTGATTTAACTATCGAATAAAAACAAGTGTTTCGATAGTCGATGATTTAACTATCGAAGAAAACAAGTGTTCATCCAAACATTCAACAATCACTGAGCCTTTAATTAATATTCCATTAATTAAATCACTTCTCTATTTCTTTATCAATATTTGTTAACCAAATATTTTCAATAACCATATTGACCTGTTACGTTATTTGGAAAACATTTCCGAATATCGCCTTCCTTTATTTTCTAAACTTTAGAAAATATATGATATTTATAATTGGAATATATTCCAATTACTTATCTCTTTCCAATCTCGTTTTATTTCTATGCTTAGGAAATATTCTATTCTATTTCCAAGCTTATACTTATTTGGGTTAAAACAGATGTTGTGTAAAACATCGTTACGACAACCCAAATACTATATTCCACTAACTCTTATTCAACATTGATCTTTGAGCCTGAAATCTTACTGTTTATCTGTTAATAATGAAATCAATCAAGTTGGGGTATAACTACCTCTCAGACCTTGACTAAATAACATTTATAACGTCAAAACAAATATGACTACTTACTCGAATAATCAATACCATACAACTACTGATTCACTTTTAAACACGTATACTCTTCCTCTTTCTATTCTTACTAGATTTTATTCCTAGTCTTCCTTTTTGATTATACTATTCTATTTCTAAGTTCATTTCCTTATCGACTTCTATATATATCGATACGTTGATTTCTAACTATCAAATTATCTTAAAAATATTCTATCTCCTTAAATTCCCGGAAAAATTCGCCATAACCTCCTTTGTACCGGGAGCATCGGGAAAATCCCCAAACTGCCACACATGCCTTTTCCAATCAAAAAGAAAAAGAAAAGCCAAGCGGCTAGCCGATACGGCGCATAAAATCTCATATATGAATTAAATACATACCTTTTTGTCGGGCAATCTATATATATACCTTCTAACACTTTATTCCAAACCTGTCTCCTGTATGTCTATACCTGTCCAATCTATTTTAACTATACCAATCGTTTTAACTCAATTTGTTAATTAAATCTGTTAATTAACTTCTTAGTCTAATCCACTTCTATTTATCCAAATCTATTTATTATAAATCCCATTTGAATTTCTATATTCAAATTCCATTTGAAATACTATATTCAAATTCTATAGTTAAACTCCATTTGAATTCTATTATTCAAATTCTATTTCAATTCCTTATATTCAAAGTCCATTTGAATTCTCTGCATTATTTATAAACAACGTTTATAACTTCAATTCAAATCCCACCTTTCCATTTATAAACAACGTTTATAAATTCAATTCAAATCCCATATTTTCATTTATAAACAAAGTTTATAAATTCGATTCAAATTCCATCTTTTCATTTATAAACAAAGTTTATTAATTCGATTTAAATTCCATCTTTTCATTTATAAACAAAGTTTATAAATTCAATTCAAATTCCATCTTTTCATTTATAAACAAAGTTTATAAATTCAATTACTTGTTTTATATACCTTCAAACAAGTTAATATTTTCTATAGTCTTATTTAAAATTCAAATTCTTTTTATAAAAATAGAATTTCCTTTTTAAAATCTCAAATACCCTTTTCGATATTTTTATAGATCAATATTCAAGCCACATTGATATTTTAAACAATCAAATCAACCAATTTTCAATCATTTGATTTTTAACACATCATATATGAATATATATGAAATCAAACAAACACCAGATAATATATATTTTTGAGGAATCCAGTTGGATTCCTCCAACCTGTTTTTCCTGCATCCACAGACGTTAGTCAACAAAATAATACCCATCCTGCTTCGAGGCAGGATATCGCAGTATAGAAGGTCATCCACTAATCATAGCGTGGGGGCGTATAGGGTAATCATCCGCTATGAAACCGCGGGCATCCGCTAATGAAACTGCGGGAATCAAACCAATCATCAACCCAATACATATATATATCCTAAATAACTAATATATATTTTTGAAACAATCAAACGGCATTCAAACAAGCACAGACAATTATTTTTAACTATATAAAAATAATTTCTAAATAAAAGGTGAGATTAACTCACCTGATTTTATCGGTATTTTATCTTCGTTTTATCTAATTTTAAACAATTGTTTAAAATTAGACGAGAATTCTGGAAAGCATGAAAGCGCTGCAAAATGATTCCAATGCGTGGTCTATGCTCATACAAATTTACGGATCCTGTTTCGCTTGTATGAAGTAAACACACGCGTTAAAAATTAAACTAAACTAATTTAAACATCATTAGAAATTATTTAAAATTACCCTTAATGTCGAATAAAACTTTCATCTCGAAACAGAATCCGAAGCCATGCATTCTGGTAACAAAACCGAACTACTCCACTAAGACTACAAATCCCAAATGCCACCAGTTCCAAATGATTCTTCCTTTACCAGTACACGAAACCAAAACTGCGAGCACTCAGTATTGAAAACTGCGCCTTGGCACCTCAAACATCGCCCTTGCTTCCGTTCATCATCCAGAGTTTACTGACCAAACTTCACCCTTCAAGTCCATCTCTGTATCCAATCAAGCGAGCCCCTCCACACTACTTAGTAAAATCGCACACCTTTGTTCATCCATCGTGACTATTACCAGATCGGAATCTGATGTTGGTCCTCTCGAAATCGCAACAAGCCTGAAACCCTAACCATGCTTTACTCATCGGTCGCGCCTTCCGTTGTCGAGCTTCAGGGGTCGGACCTTTTCACATCGCGACAATTACTAACAGATGACACCATTCTGGCCATACAACAACTCGAGCATCTCTTTCCTACAACAACCAAAGTTTCCTGAAGTCGAACCCCAAATCGTCCAGACCATGGACCAAAAATCGAGACACTCCTTTCCTCCCTGATTTGCAAGCGCCATAGCTTGGTATCGAGCTTCTGGATCCAGCTCGATTTGTTATGATGCACGACTTTTCATTTCTGTGTATAGAGGATTCAACTGGTTTTTATTTCAGTGATTTAGAATGGGGAGAAAGGGATAATCACGACTTTAAATAAGGAAGGGATGCGGGTTTGGAAATCAAACAACAAGGCTATTTTCTTTGTTGTTGTATAGGGGGCACGACATGTTTTATTTGGGGGGTTATAAAGGGAGTACGACATTGGGTTAGTTGGAAGAAGAAAATCCACATAATTTTATTTAATTATTTTAGTTTTGAACTATACCGATACGATTTTATTTCAATTAAAATACTCAGGATTCTGAACTCCTTTCTGAACCAAACACCTGTCAATCCTAGGGTAAAACCACTATTCTGAACCCACTGGGATAGGTCACGAAGTCCGATTTTATCATCTGTAGAAGATTTTAATTTAAGTTGATATAATTTAAATTCAAAACAACTTATTTCTTCGATAATAAATTAATATTATTATCGTTATAAATTCAAATAAAATTTCCCATAAATTATTTGAACTGTATTTAATTCAAATCAAATTTTGAATTCAACTAAATCCATTTTCGTATTCTGATAATTTAATATTTTCAATATTAAAACGAAATTGATTATTAAATCGATAACTTAATATAAAATTCCATTTATATTATCCACCCAATATTTAAATCCATATTAAATATTTAAAATTAACCCATAAGAATCCGGGTCATTACATAAATGATTACTTCGGTGTGGTTCGCTAATCCCGACTAATTTGAATTGACATTCAAAGGAAGATTAAAGAATAAATTTAAAGAATTTATCTTTGATAAAATTAATGGGAACTTTTCCCAAAGTGTAGGAATATTGGAATAAAAGAATATTCTAAATTGGAATGAGGCGTATATTGTATTTGTGTAACACTTGTTTATTATATACGCGAGTTATTCAGAAAGACCGGGTTTATGCCATTTTGAATAACTGATTCGACGATGTGTCGAGGATGAAGATAGTGGTCGAAGACCGGAGGTCTTCACGTCGTTTGGATAATTACTGATGATCTTGATTGGGTCGTACACCAAAGAGGAGGGAATCAGTTGGTGATCGTCCAGACGTACTTGGAGATCGATGGATATGCAAGGTACAAGGTGCCTCTGTTTTCGTTCAGATCCAAAACGAACTTGTAAATGGATTGTGTGTCTGACATTGGATTTTATTCTGTGTGATTGATTTCTATTAAATATATATCTGTTTGGCGGCGGGGAATTTATTCTCTTGCTTAACGCCCTTTTCTGAGACGTACGAGCTCAGGGGTTATATATTGATGGATATCAATCGCATGGAGTAAATTGCCTGTGTGGCATGACTAAATGGCAAATGATCAAGGCATCTGTTGAAAAGTAAAGTCTTGTGGTTGATAATAAAAGCACAGCCTGTGTGGCACAGCTTTGTGTAGCGTTGATTCGCGAGGCTCACACCCCGGTTGTGAACCAGAAATGGGACAGGACTTCAGGAAGGGCATGCCTTTCCTTCTAGCTAGAAGTGGCGTCAGTGGTTTTACACGCCCTGACGAGATTGACTTAGTGGTTGTTGCTGTTGCGAGGCGCCTCAGATATATTGGTGACTGTGTGGAGTCGATGGAGTCATTGGACTCATTGACACTCCATAGGGTGAGGAAACGCAGTGTTCAGGCATTTTAATCCACATCGATGGACCGGCCCTGACGATCCAAAGGCTTAACTGAGTACTTGCCTGAGGGGCGGGCTAGAGCGTCTCGAATTCCGTAAGGACGATCCCTTGCTTTGGTTCACAGATGGAAATCCAACTTCCAGTACGTGACATGTGCGGTTTTGATTGTAGAGCCTAGTATTGGCGACATGATATATTTTACCCATGCCGTCTATGATTAATATTTATGATTGAAATTGTTTTGACACTATACACTTATAGTAATAATAAAAGATGAAATTTAGCGTATCAAGCATTCTTTGGCTATTATAAGGTAAAACCCTATCCTCCGGCTTGTGTTGCATTGTGTGATGGGACCTGGGTTTTATAATAGCTTCATTGTTCTTTATTTAGCATTGCGCTGTTGTTTTATGCACTGGTGTTCTTGGGAGGAAACCCGTTCCATGCTATATGGCGTCGTCCCTTGATTTACCTAACTTTAAAATAAAGATTAATAACTGTTTTAGTTCTCACATCAGTCACATGACTGACCTGGAGTTTATTGTTTTAACCTAAACTCTGGGTGCCTTTATTTTCGACATGGACAGCTAGTAGTTTTGGTTTTGCAGATTTATATTCACAGGAACCCGGTTTACAGCTGGAACGATATCCGAAAAGCTCTGTATCCGTATATCTCTTTCAGTTGTGTATTGTATTATTTTTCTGCTGCAGTAATGTATTTAAATCTTTGACATGTAGTAAATGTGTAATATGTAATTTATACTCTGTTTATTCTTGTATTCTGATGAATTGTTGTAATTAACAATGGAATTTTCTTATGTTTGCGTTCTGATTCGTCTTGTCCTCAAAGCAATCCGGGCTTTCCTGACCTGGGAAGTTTGGGTCATTTCCCATTAGATTTGAGATGTCCAGAACTGATATATGTATATAGTATAATGATTTTCTTTGTGTATCGCACCCAATATGACCAGCAGCATGAAAATGCCTACCTCGTCATGTTGAGCCCGAAGAACTTGTTATCCCTGAACTGTGTGAAGGCGTTAATCTGGGATGCTGAGGCAATATACGTATGTGTAAATATATACACATACGTGTATATGAAAGCTCCTGGAATCACCTATGTCATTATTTATATTCGGTTATGGACATTGGGGCAGTACACACATGTATATTATATACATGTGTACACTCGCCAACGCCCGATATCATTCGTCTCTGGAAATTGATAGAACTGATATGAAAAAAATACCACAACTGTTTATTTTATAGGTGGCATCGATGATAGGATTAACTGTTATATTTCAGATTATTTTGACCGTTGATTTACTTGAACTATGATTTAATTCCGACTCGAGTATTTTATGTTTTGCATGGAATGCTCGGGTCAGACCCGAACAGTACAGATTTAAAGACTACAACTTAGGATTCGAAGATTTGCAAAGCTAGAGATTCCAAAGACAGCGCGCTCTGATGTTTTAAAACAGTAATATTTTTTCTTGTATTTAAGTGATATTTTAAATTCCACTGCATAGAAAGTCTTGTACCAAAACTCTAATTAATATATATATATATATATAATTTTATTTTGTTGTTTAATACCATGTTATTTATTTATTCTGTATTTATGTGTTGATTCTATTTTAGACTCTGCAAGCTAATTAACGATCAGTCGATTTGAACGTTTTAAATTGGTTAAATTACCAATTTGGAGCGGTTAAAAAGGCGGGCCGTTACAGTGGTATCAGAGCTTTGGTTTATTTAATGCCGCGCTTATTGGGTTTAAGTAAATAGGAACGACACTAGAAGAAAAAGAAGATTTTGAAAATAAAAGTGTTTTGAAAATTATTTTGGAAAGAAAATTTATTTTGAAAAAAAATGTTATATATATTTTAAAGATTAATATTTTGAACCAATACAATGTAAAATTTATTTTGAAAATTAAAATTTTTCAGGAATCCCCAGTCTTTGGATCCTGGCTTACGAGAGCAAATCTTCGGTAAGGTCCTCTTTGATTTGAATCTCGAATACGTCATCGAACGACATTAGAGTAAGATAAGTATAGGAGAATCAATTGTGTATTTTAGAAATCAAAGATAACTGTAATTTATTTGGAATAAGGATTCAAATAAGAATATGAATAAAAAGGAAAAGCTGTAAAATCTTTTCAGAAATGAAACAATGAATTTCGATATTCGAAATAGAAATTAATGGAAGTAAAATTGTAAAGGGTTATAACTAAAATTCGACTATGTCAAATTTTATTTAAGTCGGTAAGATAAGTTATAATTGGTTCCAAACTAATAATGTGTAAACAAATATATGGATTCGATAATAAGTTATGAACTTTTTAATTGATTAACAAGCAGTGAAGTGTAAATGAGAGATATAATTAAAAGTGAAATATGAATGAAGAGAGATTTGAATATATATTTGAATGGAATCAAATTAATTTGATTTGATAAGTTCAGATTTCAATAAAAAGAATAACATTTACTTTTTAAAAGTAAACAACGTGTAAAGGCAAAAATGTTGCGAATGAAATTGGGAATAAAGGAAGTGGAATTGACTAGTACAGTGAGATTTTCTGGAGTTCAGAATGTAAATCAATTGAGAAGTTTTCTGAAGATCTGAATATATTATCAAATAAGTGATTATTCGAAAGAAGGTTATGCATGGAGTTAACTGTGTTAAATTTCAGGGAATATTTCTTACTTTCCGTTTTAATTAAAATTTAATATATGTTATATATTCAGATTAAAGAATAACGTACATTTTAAAAGTTATATATTTCGAGGGTGTGAATTATTGTTATAATCAACGATTATTATAAAGAAATAATTTGTTAACTAAAAATCAGAATTTTGAGAATAAATGTTTTGGTTGGTGTTTGAAGTGGTGAATTTTATCTGTTTCGAAGCTAATAAGGTTGTTCAGTTAAGGTCTAAGAGGTAAATATACCCCAACTTGATTAACCTCATTGTTGACTAAGAAATGGTTAAGATTCGATAGCCAAAGTGGTTAAATGGAGTAAGAAATGAGTGTTAGCAATTAAGTGAAAATAGCGATGTGTATTTAATATCTGTTTTGGTCCAAATAACGAATTTATAAATATTTTCCCCTGAGAATAAAGTATATTTTCTATGGAGGCAAAAATTTGCAAATCTATGGAAATGATTTCCTATGATAACAAGAAATTTGTATATTTATAGGAAATGAATGCGATTATTGAAAATGTTTTTCAAAGATCGTGAGAGGCTAACAGGTTTGATAAATCAGAATGGCAAGAAGAATAAAAAGCCGCATGTCAAAAACCAAGGACGGCAGAATGTAAGAGAAGTGAATTCGTAAGTTAAATTCGAGAATTGTTTGAGCAACGATTTAATGGAAAAAAAATGAAAATAATATAAAGAAAATTGAGGAAAAGATATTGGTGTAAGAAGATTTGTTAAAGCTCGTAAATTTTTGGAAATTACGATAAATAAGGATGATGAATACCATAGAGACAGTTATGCAAGAAGACAATCATCGATGGTGGTAGGTACCAATTAATAAAAATTTAGGAATCTCTATTTGTAGAAGTGCTAATGATTTTATAGAAGGGTTATTGGAATTTAAAGAAATAATATAGTGAAAATCGCATTGATGATATCAACTTATGAATTTGTAAAGAAACGATGGTTTGAAACTATATAGGCTTATTCTCATCTTCTTTGGAAGTTCCATCGAAATGGAATAAGAAATAATGAATTTGAGATTATTAAGCCGCTAAAGGAGATAAAAAGGAACGTATTTCATTCATCCAAATAAATGATCGGTGGAGGAGATGAAAAGGCGTATTCGGAATGAAACCAGAGTGTGAATTAAACTACATTTCAATCTGGACTGAAATTAAGGAGATCGTTCGATTTGAGTAGAGAATTCAGTTCCGGAATATTTTGAAATTGATTGTTAGTAGTATATACAAATATTTTCAAATAGAAATTTTGGAGAAAGACCATTTTGGTAGATTTGTTGTTTATTTATTTTAAGCAACTTGATTTTTGAAGCATGATTTGATATATAGTTTTTAAATAATTGAAACAAAATTCGAAATTGATTATCGAGCTAGGTTGAATGGTAATCCAATATGTCAAAATAATGAATTTGCACATCTTAAGAGAAGTTAGATGGGATTGAATTCGTGATTTCCAATTACGAAAATGGAAAATAAATTGTCGATTATTGAATAATTTAGTCTTTGTCAATGAAGATTTAATTTTAAGTTGAAATGAATTGGTCATCTATTATAAAAGATTAAAAGATTGAAAAATAAAATAAAATAAACAAGAGGAAGATGTAAATAGAAATTGATTTTGAATTTGAGTTTATTAATACACGGGGGTATGAAAATTGACAGTTAATAGATTTGAAATGAAAAAGAAAATCGGAAACATTGGAATTAGGTAATGAACTTGATAATTGGAATTTGGATTTTAACAAATAAGTTCATAAATTTGAGTTTGGAAAGATAGCTGAATTGATTCAGAGATAAATTTTGAAATTGAAAGAAATTTGAGGATATTCGATTTTAGATAGCAGATACAGAAGATTTTGGAACTTATATGAGAAAAATGTATAAGAATACTGCGAAGTCGAGAACTATTGGATAAGAAGGTAATCCATTTGAAATGAGATCTTGTAGAACAAAATTTATATGAGAACGAAGGATTGAAAATATGATTTGGAAAATGCATTGAGAAAATTTTATAAATACGAGATATGCAGGAGGTAACAGAAGTACTATATGTACGTAATATTATATGTTTTCAAAGCAAAATAAGGAAAGTACCTTCCTTCTACTTTGAATTTTGAGCTTGGTAAAATGTGCTGCTAGTGGTAGTAGGTTGTCCGGACATAAAACTCGAGTTGCCTAAAAGAACACGACCTTGTAGCATAATTCGTAGGGCTGCAGATGGCCTACGGCGGGCGGATGTTTCTTTGGGGGAACCAAGCGTAACCATTGTGTCTGCTGCGATCTACAGTCATGATAAGGGCGTAATCTGTGACGACCCCAAATCCCGTACAGACGGAGATAAGGGTTATCTTTGGAATATAACACAGAAACAGATAATAGCAGAACAGAATTAAATAAATACACCAGATAATGAACAATAGAATATACTGGATAAGAGTAATCATCAGAGTTACACAGTCTACAGGATCTTACTTAGTACAAATACAGTTCAACTATACATATATGTCTACAGCGGAAACAAACAAAATATGTACAATAGGAGCTGAACAACATAAAAAGAGATAAATGATAGAATCCATCTTCAGCTCCAGCTATCCAGAGGAAGCCAGCTAAACCTGAATACAAGGCTGCACGTGTAGAAAAAGGGGCACCCAAGTTTGAAAGTGAAACAAACTACGAGTTAGTCATGGGACTGGTATGAGAAATCTACTCAACACATTTATAATACGGCTAATCACAGGACCACGCCACTTTCGTGGAACGGGTTTACTCCGTTAGATTGCCAGTGCTTTAAAAACAAATCATTCTTTTAAACATCGCAATGCTTTTTATAAAAATGAAGCCATTATAAGACTCAGTTCCCATCACACAATGCAATGCAAACCGGAGGATAGAGTTTTTACCTTATAATGGCCAAAATATGCTTGATACGAATAAAACAAAAGCATTTGATATTATTACTAGTGTTTACATGTTTCAAAAACAATTTCGAATCATAACTATAAATCATAGACGGCATGGGTACCATATATCATGTCGCCATATATATATATACAATCAAAACCGCACAGTCACGTATTTGGAAATTGGATTTCCGTCATGAACCAAGGCAAAAGATAGTCCTTACCGAATTCGTGACTCTCTAGCCCAAGCCACAGGACCCAGACTCAGGTGGGCCCTTGGAGCGACAGGGTCGGTCCACCGATGTGAATTAAAATGCCTGAACAATGCGTTTCCCCGCCCTATGGGGCGTAAACGAGCCAACGAATGACTCCATCGGACCCGGATCGTCCGATCTAACCGAGGTGCTTCGCAACAGCAACAACCACATAAGTCAAACTCGTCAGGGCGTGTAAAACCACTGACGCCACTTCTAACTAGAAAGAAACGCATGTCCTCCCTGAGGTCCTTCCTCCCATTTCTGGTTCATATCGGGTGTGAGGCTCGCGATTTCACGTTATACACAAAGCTACGCCACACAAGCGGTGCTTTAATCATCACCACAAGACTTTGCTTTTCAACAGAAGCCCTGATCATTTTCCACTTAGGCATGCCACACTAGCAATTCATGCCATACGACTGATGTCCATCGATATACAACCTCTGAGCTCGTGCGTTTCAGAGAAGGGCGTTAAGCAAAAGAATAAATTCTCTGCCGCCAAACAGATGTATATTTAACAGAGATCAATAAACACAGAATAAAATCCAATGTCAGTCACACAGTCCATTTACAAGTCTGTTCTAGGTCTGAACGAAACCGGAGGCACTAAATACCTCGCAAACCCATCTACCACCACGTACGTCTGGACCATCACCACTCATTATCCATATTTCGGGATGCCTCCCAATCAGGACCTCGGTTACCATCCAAACGAGGTGAAGATCTCCGGTCTTCGACCATCGTCTTCATCTTCGATTTCTTATTGTCGATTCAGTTATTCAGAATGGGATAAACCCGGTCTTTCTGAGCAACTCGCGTATATAATAAACAAGTGCAACACTAACATACACACGCATCATTTCAATTCATTAGTCACTAACCGTCAATCAGTAAGAGATCGATTTCCCAAATATTAACCCCGAAGGCCGAAACCAACATCAGATCAACACCCAGGAAACCATTCGACTTAGCCAACCTTCAGTTAATTTCTAAATCACATCCATATCGTTTACAATATTTTATAACGATTTATCGCTATTTTTATTTATTTTAAAATGGCTAATTTATTCAAAACGACGCTTCGGGCCATAACGCGACCGTGACGCTGTTTTTCTTCAGATTTGATTTACACATATATGAAAATCTAACCGTTGGAACTTCACAAAATTTACATCATTAGAAAGATCTTTTCAAAATGAATCCAACGGTTCCAGTTTCGGGAAAATCCGACGGTCGGATCTCCCGGTATAATCGTTTGAAGTTTCGATTTCAAAATACGAACTGCAGCGTCGTTATTCGATTAAATATAATTGTATATATATATATATATATATATATATATATAATCGTTTCTGGCGCTGTTTTTCTTCAGATTTGAATTAAACATTCCAGACGATCCAACCGTTGGATTTTTACAAAGTTGGTGCCGTTGGAAAGATTTTTCCAAAGCGAACCCAACGGTTGCGATTTCAGGAAAATCCGATGGTCGGATCTCCCGGTATAATCGTTTGAAATCACGGTTTCAAAATACGAACTACAGCGTCGTTATTCGATATATTTTAATCCTATTTTTATATATGTATATATATATATCGATTCTTCGATTTCAAAGCTATATTCTTTTCATACATTTGATAAAAATGATATTTTTATCTAACTGTCTTCTATTTCAACACTTCACTATATTTAACAATTCATGTATATAATAAAAATGTGATTTTTATTGTAAAACAATTCTTTTTAAAACACTATTATTTTATATAGTTTATATAGGTAATAAAAAATAGGATTTTCATTATAAAACAATTTCTTTTAAAACAAGGTCATTTTACATAGTTCATATAGTTGATAAAAGGTGATTTTTATTATGAAACAATTTATTTCAAAATATGAATACTATTCAACACATGAATTTCTATTCAACGAATAAATATAATTTCAGCAAATGAAAATAATTCAAACACATGAATATTATTCAAAATTTCGGCAGCATAACGGCAAGGTAGTTAAAATCGGGACCGTCCCTAGTATGGCTCCTCGCTCTACCTTAAAACCTCGCGGTTTTTGACAATGGGGATCATGCATCTAATTCGCACGCAGGCGGCATGTATATGTTTATTTCATTTCCACAAACTAATCCTATGTGGTTTCAACCAAATATTTCTCAACCACAAATGGGTATTTTTCAACCACAATCAATCAATATCAACCGCAAACAATCCCAATCAACCATTCGCTATCAATCAATTTTCACACCAATCACAACCAATAAATATCGTCCATGGTTTGTGGATGAGGGGCGTATGTATATATATATATATATATAGCAATTCACTTCTATTTCAACACATATATAATTTTTACAATGCATATATAACTTATACATCGAACGTACAACTTATAAAATGCTTATACATGAGGTGTACAACGCTTATATAACTCATACATCGACTATATAATTTATACATCGTCGTTTTCCATATCGTTTATAAATTAGAAATATCACTTTGGGTTCCACTCCATCAAAAATAGCAGAAGGCTCAGAAAAATATGCGGTCTCTTCTAGAAGGTAGAAGACGTCCACACGAGTCCACCGTCTCTTGTTTCACTGAATTTCGACCATAAAGCAAAAAGATACGATTTTTCAAAGTTTGCAACACTTTAAAACTGTTGAAATCAGTTTAAATAATATAAACCGTATACCTTTCAACAAGGTTCAAAACTAGGGTCTAGATTTTCACCAAATCCGTGAAGTATGAAGAGGATCGGAGAGCGCTGCGTCGAAGAGGACGGAGAGGAGTACCTACGCAGGAAGGGGGACCCACTCCGGTGGCTCCAGTCGACCGCGGCGGAGGTCGAAAGTCGAGCACTTCCCGGGCTCGCAACTCGACGAATACTGAACGATAATTGCCAAACCTACATGGATTTGAAGAGGACGGTTAGAGCTTCAAAATGGATCCGAGTTTGCTTGATTTCGTTTGGAATTGAAAGAGAAATCGAGTCGGGAAGTTTTGAAGGCCTTCCGCCGTATATCGGGGGGGAAGAAAGAGAAATTTTTTTTTTATAAAAATTTTGATTGGTCGGGGAAGTTTTAAAGGGGCTTTCTGACACGACCACCAATCTAAACCCAACGACTGTCGTCCCTAGCGTTTTACCCCCATTCCGAACACAATGGGATATGTTTCGTGGGCCCATTCGACTGTTTCAGCCAGTTTTTATTCAAATTAAAATATATAACATTCAATATTCAATTTGAACGTACATTTCAATTTGCCAGGGCCACGAACTGATTCGAAAATTCCAGAAAAATAAATCTAGCTATGTTTTGACGATACGGTCCCAACAAAACTAGTTTCGTAGAATTCTGAGACCGTTTGCAAAAAGGCCCATTTCTGGTCGATCCAATTTAACTGTAATTGACCAAAACACATTTTCCTTTGCCACGCTCACATATTAGCTTCAAAAATTATGAAATTTGAAACCTAGCAATAACTTCACATCCCGGATCCAACAAAAGTGGTTTCGTCGAATTCCAAGGTCATATGCAAAATGCCTAATTTCATGGGCTATATAAATTCCATAGCGACCTTTCTGAAAATTCATTTGGCCATAACTTTTGCTTTCCGCTATGAAAAATCGATTTTTCAGATTTGTTAGAAAGGTATTCACTAACAGATTTAAATATTTTTGGTTTCACTCAAATCCGTTTTGTTTTGCACCCGGTACAGTCCGACAAAGCTTGAATTCAAATTTTGAAACTGCAGCGCCTTTTCAGGCCTTGTTTATAATTATAATTAATTATATTCGTTTTCAAACGTCGATTCAACTCACTTTTCATTGCCATTATTTAAAATATTTGTTTTAAATATTTAAAATCCATTATTTTAGCCAATTTAAAATTTTCAAATTATTTCAGATTTTCTGGGTCGTTACAAAATCCGTAGAGCTGTGAAAGCTTACGGGTATGGATGTTTCCTGAGGGAATCAGGCGTAACTATTGTGTACTTGTGGCCCCAATGGCATATCTACAAATGAAAGAGATGTAACCACTAGAGTTACTAAAGGTAGAATGGGGACATGAAATTTATGAGATGTATTAGTGATGTAGAGCCACCTGTTTGATGCAGCACTGTCTTCGTGACTTGATATGTCTTTGTGATTGGATTGATCCTCATGTATTGAATTATTTTCCTAATTTGATGATTTGTTTTCGTGACCCTGAGATAGATCAACCAACGCTTAGTGACCTCAGTTTTCCTTTGACTCTCAAATATCTTCCATTGATCTGTCCATGACGAAATTCGCAAGGAAGTGAACTCCTACGGGTACGATGTTTTTTGGGGGATCAAGACGAAATCATTGTGTATCTGCGATTCATGATCAATCAACATATCATATCACATTGGTACTTTCCGTATCCGTTTTTAAAGAAATTTTGAAATATCTTTCATTGGGAGTTGAAGCAAGGATATTCAGTGCTTGTAGATTTTAGTCATGCGCCTGGCCAGCGTATGCCTAATATCTATGAGAACGACAATAGACTTGTCAAACTTTGAGTCATCAAATATTTTTTTCAAATCAATAATTTGGAATTAAAATATACCTAACTTAATAAGTAAAAAGAGAATTTAGAAGTATTATTTAAAAAAATCATAGCTTTGTAATAATAATACAGATATTTTTGCATGAGTTTCTTGTTATGTATAAAAGTTATAAAAGGATTTTTGATTTTGAAAAAATTTCAAGTCGAAAATTTGTAACTTGAAGAAGAGATGTTATATACACTCCTCAATGAGTGTTGGAAAAGATTAATGGATTGTAAGTAAGGAGAAGTAATTGAATTTGGATTGAGTGTAGCGATGGATAAGTAAACAGTGACAAATGAGGAATAATTTGAGATGCATAAATCCGACTTATACAGGATTTGAAATTTAAGAAAAAGGGAATGGTGTTGAAAAGAAATTATATGATTTTGAATTTCTTAGAAGTTTAGATAGAATGGGAAATTGGAAAATATCTCAAATAATTTGAGATAGAAATTGGTCTGAGAAAATTGAATATAGTTCAAAGAGCGTGGAAATAAATTAAACCGGATTCAGAAGATAAAGAAAATGGTGTTGGATCAAACTTGATCTCCAACTATATAAAAAAAGTGAATCTGATTTTCCGAGTTAATTGAGTATGAAGGATAAATAAAGAAGATGAATGACTTAGAATATCGATATTTAAATTAGTTATGGGAAATTTCATATAAATATGAAAATTTGAAGTATACATCAGTGTAACTCTAGCGATCTCTCCTTTTCGAGGACGAAAAGTTTTATAGGGGGAAGATTGTAACGTCCAAGAAATTCAATTGAAGATTTAATTATTAATGATCATTTTCATATTGATATTGGAGTTAGAAATTTAAAAATCAAACATATTATTTGTGTATGAGTTGAATTTAATATTAGCTGAGAATCAGATATTTATTATTTGAATTGAAATTGGACTGGATATCTGAATTAGATTTGAAATGTGTCTAATAAATATAAATGGTTGAATTCAAAATAATAATAATAAATGTCATTAACGGGAGATTTCATTTGTTGAAATATATGGAAAATTGTTCGGATATGTGTATATTGGTGCGTATAAGGAAATTGAAATTTACGTTTTAAATTTGGAGGCAAATGGAGTAGTTATTGAACTAACCGATAAATTATTTAAAATAACGTTGTATACAACTAGAGACAGATTATGACCAAATTGATTTTTTCTTGATTTAGAACATCAAGATATAGTAGAGCGTCAAATTTTGCTATGTTTGGATTTTGTTCTGATGATTCAATATCAACCGTTCAAGGATAAATTTACGGTATAGTTTAAGATTTTATATTTCCTAAATGTTACCTATCCCAGATATTATCTTCCCCAGGTAAACATTGCGCCGACCTACCGCTGAACTTCGACAACCCTAGAAACCTATTGACAATACTTCGTTCTTATCCTTCCCCTCTATTCTATAAAAATCAACGTTTTCCCCAATTCCTTCAGACGAAATCAATTTCTCTCGAACTTCTCGTTAATGGCTTCCTTCCACAAATCCATGTCCGTCTTCTATAATTCAAGTTACACTGAACCACCAGAGGCAAGCGTCTCTACTTCCACTTATCCTCCTAGGCTTGAAATTCCAACACTGGTCATTCCACCGCAAAACCAAAATCGTTTTCCTAAACTCACGTCCTCCTCAAATCAAATCAGAAACCACTTATTTTCCAAATCAAATCACCTTCAAATCGGAGCCACTGCACTCGCCTACGATGTTCCACAAGCAGGCGCCACCTCCGAGACCTGAATCCTCGAAGTTGTTCGCCTCCAGTTCGTGCAAATTTCCAGCCTTAAATCACTACCGTGTAAGGTGAGTTTCTTTTTGGGAACTCATGATAAATTTTAGTTTAGGTATATCAACCTAGATTTAAACTACAATATAATAATTTATTTAATCGTGGTGTTTATCCTTGGATGATGCTTGCGTGGCTTTGTTATGTGCCTGTGCTGATATATCTGTTAGTGTTGCATCGTCCCACTGAAAATCGTGAGCTTATGTGTTGCCATCAGTCTCTGGATATACACTTATGTGCATTTATAAACTGTTTCCACTTATATGTATTTCAGTTTAGTTGGGTATTGAGTATGTGTTGCTCGGAACTTGGAATTACTTGAACCATTTATATTGGGCTGATCATATGGATTAATGAGTATATGGGTTAGCCACACATGTGATAACAACGATCATTTGAACTGAGATCATATTTACTTTATTATGAAAAAGTACCTGAACCAAATGTATTCATTGTGAATGAAAATGAACATCTTGAAACATGTTGACCCTTGAAATATTTTACTAAAAACATATTTATCTATTCTGACATGTTTAATTGGATAGGTATATGGAAACTTGGAAACCTGAAACATGTTTCCCACTTGATTCTTGTCTATATACATACATATATATATATATATATTTGTGTGTGTGTGTGTATGTGCACACATCAGTCGACATGATTTCAAAAACTGTCCTGCATACATTTAGGATGGCTGCTTGTTGATGCTTCACACTATATACGTTTTACATATAAATGAGTACAAAAGAAAAGCTGGTATGAGGCACCTTGATTTTTTTTTCTGAACCTGAGAACTTATATGTTGAAGACTATGTATAAAGCAATTAATATGATAAGAAGAAAATTTTAATTGGATAGTATACACACATGTATGCTAGACCCTTTCCGAGCTTATATTTTGCTTAGACTTGCGAGACTTTATTAAAAATCTAGAACCATGCATTGTTGTTTTTAACTGTTTAAAATTCTCAACCTCATTTACATTGTAACTTATTGATTGTAGCATGGGCGTATGTCATTCCTGAAATCTTTTGACCTTGCCTGTTTCCGTTGAAGGCTATCAGTTGTATATATGTTCTCTATGCAGTTATGTTGACAATACTTGTATGTGTTACACTTCATGCAAAGCACCCCCCCTACTGACATATGATGAAAAAAGGGGTTTTTAGACCTGATGAGGCTTAATGGACACATCATCTATGCTTTGTATATAATTTATTATGCATGCCAATAGTTCACTGCCTTGTTATGATACCCAAAATACAGTTGTTCGCACATAACACATTGGAGTTCCCTTTTATTTTGGCCACCCGGTTATCTTGCGTAAAGTCATTACATGTTCGTACTTAGCTTGACTTGCATTTTAACTAAATTTTGGGTAAATTTAAAAAAAAATCGTATATGTACACCAAGTGTAGGTCCATTCTCCCTTGATAAATTTGTTTGTTGATATACCTGTGGCTGTGTATACTCTTTCATAATGGGTACTAAGATTGATCTTTTTGTTGGTATAAGGAATCATTGTTAATTTCTATCTAGTTGTTTTCAATTTATGGTAGTTGGTTTTTGATCCTTGCACCTGACACTAAATCCTTACTGAAATGAATGTCGTATTCGTGTTTCTCTTATAACTACTTGTGGGTTCTAATTTATACCCATTAGATTTGAGATGTCCAGAACTGATATTTGTATATGGTATAATGATTTTCTTTGTGTATCGCACCCAATATGACCAGTTGCATGAAAATGCCTACCTCGTCATGTTGAGCCCGAAGAACTTGTTATCCCTGAACTATGTGAAGGCGTTAATATGGGATGTTAAGGCAATATACGTATGTGTAAATGTATACACATACGTGTATATGCAAGCTCCTGGAATCACCTATGTCATTATTTATATTCGGTTATGGACGTTGGGGTGGTGCACACGTGTATATTATGTACATGTGTATGCTCGCAAACGCCCGATATCATTCGTCTCTGGAAATAGATAGAACTGATATGAACAAATACCACAACTGTTTATTTTATAGGTGACATCGATGATAGGATTAATTGTTATATTTCAGTTTATTTTGACCATTGATTTACTTGAACTATGATTTAATCCTGACATGTTTTGCATGGAATGCTCAGGTCAAACCCGAACAATACATATTTAAAGACTACAGCTTAGGATTCGAAGATTTGCGAAGCTGGGGATTCCATAAACAGCACGCTCTGATGTTTTAAAACAGTAATATTTTTTCTTGTATTCAAGTGATATTTTAAATTCCGCTGCATAGAAAGTCATGTATCAAAACTATGATTAATATATATAAAATTTTATTCTGTTGTTTAATACCTTGTTATTTATTTATTCTATATTTCTGTGTTGATTCTATTTTAGACTCTGTAAGCTAAATAACGATCCGTCGATTTGAACATTTTAAATTGGTTAAATTACCAATTTGGAGCGGTTAAAAAGGCGGGATGTTACAGTGGGATCAACACCATTTTGCTAAGAGTATACAAAATTGCCTTCTATTTAATAGTATCTTAGGCCTTTTTAAGGTCAATTTTAAGGTTGCACCTTGGGATCAACGCTTTCGTGTTATAATCACGCAAAAGCTCATGCGACATGATAGTGTTGTCAATAATTCTTTTACCAAGTAAAAAGGCACTTTGATTGAGCAAAATAATTAGGGAAGGAAGAATAGGTTTGAGCCTATTTTCTAGGTCTTTTGAGATTCATTTATAAGTTGTATATATTGTAGAAGCTAACAGGCCTATAGTGATTAATAGAGTTCAGGCTGAGAATTTGAGGAATAAAGTAGGTGTTAGTGGCATTAATACTCTTAAGCGTTTAGCACTTAGAGAAGAAGTTACTTATAGCATTTATAAAATCCACTCTAATAATGTCCCTACAGGCAATGAAAAAAAAGGATTGAATCCGTCTGAACCTCCAGAGTGGTATTTTAGCATAGAGTATAGGGCAAGTTTTATTTCTTCTTTACTAACATCCATCTGCATACCATC
Source organism: Allium sativum (assembly GCA_030737875.1). Taxonomy (NCBI): domain Eukaryota; kingdom Viridiplantae; phylum Streptophyta; class Magnoliopsida; order Asparagales; family Amaryllidaceae; genus Allium; species Allium sativum. The sequence goes on along the minus strand of CM060922.1, from coordinate 701,439,662 downwards.
AGCTTGATCAATGGAGAGGGTTGCATTTAAAGGTTGTCAAAAACAGAAGTAGTAATGTTGTTATTCCATGGACATCCAAGAATATTAGAGAAGTGTTTAACAAAATCTTAAGCCACTTCTTCACGACCTTCCCTAGAAACTTCATTATCATCTAGCATAGTATGAATTACATTAGCTTTGTCTCTAGAGTTTAGGAAATTGTGATAATATGTTAAGTTTCTGTCGCGTTGCTCCTCCCAATTGACCCTACATTTTTAATGCATCATAATTAGTTCCATGCGATAGGCGTTGACAAGCTCTTCTGATAATTAAGAGTGTTCATGTAAAGATAGAGAAATGTCGTTAGGACTAAACTGTACATTAGTTTGAACCACTGCAAGTTGAGTTTGCATTTTAGAGGAGAGTTTGAAACTGATGCCATATTGCTTCACACTCCAGCTTCAAAGGGTAAATTTGGTAGGCATAAGTATGGAGTGAAGGATAAACATGCGGTTGCCGACGAATCTAGTGGACCAAGCTATGCACACTACTTCGAAAAACCCAGGGTAAGAGGTCCAACTATTAAAAAATTAAACTAGAAAGAGGGGGTGATTGATAGGGTTGCCGAAGTGCAGGGCCAGAAGGGAGTAGTCTCACAAAATAGGTGGAGGGTACTGTAACTTATATTGGGAAAGTGGCTTGTGGACTAAGCAAGTTGTTGCATTCTGTTGTTAATAAGCCATGGTCTCCAGGTGATAGGGTTTAGTGTTTGATTTTCTCTTCCATATAAATAGTCATGATATGTGATATACACGTAATTGTGTATATTTTATCCGCTTATTTATCTTATTTTATATTTAAAATAATTGATACTGTGTATTTATAGTTGTGTTTTCAGATTATTTATAATGAATGGATTAATGCACTTAATTGTTGAAAAGCTTGAAGAATTGGTGTATGAAGAGTGTTGATTTTGAGAGTTAGATTAAAGCTTGAAGAAATGTTGCTGTTCAACCACCTTCTGCCGCATATTTTAATAATCCAATGCCTTTTCATAAAGACAGCTTGTTGCAGATGATATGGAGTTCCTATTCATGCTCAAAACAATTGAAATTGTTGTCATTTGATGCCCGCAAGCCATGTCAATTGCAAATCCATTCAAACTGCGTTCACATTGGCTCACTTACAAAGCCTCTCACTTTACAGCTGCGTTCACACTTGCTTATGTTTTATTTGGGGTAAATCTTTAGTCCCACATTGTGTAATTAGCCTCTAGGTCTTGGCCAATACAACTATAAATACCTTGTATCTTATTCATGTAAAAACACACTTAGTTTTATCCTGTAATTTTCTTCTTGGAATAAAACTCTTCTTCTCCCTTTCTCTCAGTTGTTATTTTATTTTATTTATGTTCATGTTTCTCTTCTTCTTTAGCTATGTCTAGCTAATTCCCTTTGATTAGGGGGTGATGACGCTAATAGATATGATTCAACATGAATCACATAGCCAATAGATGAGGACTTTATACATATAGATCTGGATCTGAATCAAGGGTTAGATCTGAACCTTCATATTCTGTGTTGTTTAAGAGCTATGCTCCTTCATGGAGAATATTCGTGTTCGATCTAACAATTATCAGATTTAGATCTAATTTTAGGGTTTTAGAAATTAATTAGTGAATCTATCCTGATAGTCTATGGTTGTTTAAGAGCTCCGCTCCTGCATAGGCTATGCTTGTCGTTATTTACTTATTTGTTTCTAAGAAACTAATTATCGTTGATTCATGTGTGTGACAGAAACATGAATTAGATCTATATTTATTTGTTGGCTATTGATGAGTGTGAATCTAATCTATGTCATTATCCCCTAATTTCTTTCTCTTATTATATAAATCTCTTTTTATTTGTTGTTACTTTCTATGTTTTCAATCAAACAAAATCCTGGAATAACTTGATTGGATTTATTAATTAAAATATTTTTGGTCTTAGAGTTCGACACCCTCTACAACAATCCTTGTTGTTTAGGAAAGCCGAACGGATTTTACAGTTGTTTACAACTGTTTAATTTGTTCGCAAACAATATGACGTTGTACATCATGGTTCCAGTATTATTATTTTATCGTTTTTTCTTTGTTTTGTACTAGCTCTATAAAAAGGCCACTTCAATCCAGTGAATAAAATAAGCTTTATATCCAACATTAGTATCGGAGTGAGCAATACAAAATTGATAAAAAACAGCGCTTGAGTGAACACACAACCAAAAAAATCAAAGTGAGAAAATGAGTGATGGCAACAACTTCCTAAGCATTCCAAAATTCGAAGGGAATTATGATCACTAGTCCATGTTGATGGAGAATCTGTTGCGCTCCAAAGTGTATTGGAGTTTGGTGGAGATAGGCTATGAAGAGCCTGGAAATCTGATGGCACTCACTCTCGGTCAGCGAAAAACACTCAGTGAGTAGAAGTTGAAGGACCTGAGAGCAAAAAACTAGTTTTTCCATCAATACACAAAAACATCTTGAACACTATCACACATAGGTCCACTCTAAAGCTATTTGGGAATCAATGAAGAGAAAATATCTAGGGAAAGATAGGGTTTAGCGGACACAACTTCAGAGGTAAGAAGGGAGTTCGAAATTCTAAAAACGAAAGCTGGTGAGTGAGTGGATGACTACTTTACTAGAGTCATGATTGTTGCCAATGACATAGGGAGTGTAGGAGAAGTCACGGAGGACTCTAAAATTGTGGAGAAAATATACGTACACTATCAGACAAACACAATTATATAGTTCGTTCAATTGAGGAGTTTAAAAACATCGATAGCATGTCCTTGGAAAAATTGCAAAGCTCTTTGCTCGTTCATGAGAAAAAGCTTAAGAAGAAAGACATAGAGGAACTAGCTCTAAAGGTCACAAGAGGAGAAGAATCTAGTATAAAAGAAGAAGACCGATTTAGTGGTAGAGGCAGAGGACGAAGTGAATTTAGAGGTAGAGGAAGGGGTTGAGCGAGAATATTCAACAAGGCAACTGTTGAATGTTATCTGTGTCACAAATAGGACACTTTCAGTATGAATGTCCAAATTATGCTCGATATGTTGAACATACGGAGCTTGAAGAGGGTAAAGAAATGCTTCTTATGTCCTATGTGCAGATGCAAGGAGCTACACGAAAGGAGGAATGGTTCTTAGCTTCTGGGTGCAACAATCATATGAGTGGAGACAAGAAGTGGTTTGTAGTGTTTGATTAAGCTTTCCGTCAGAAGGTGAAATTGGGAAACAACTCAGAATTGGCAGTCATGGGAAAAGGTAATGTCAAATTGAAAGTAGATGCAAAAATGATAATCATTACTGAGGTATTTTACATCCCTAACCTCATAAACAATTTACTTAGTATTGGGCAGCTTCAGGAGAAGAGTTTGGCCATTTTAATTCGAGAAGGTTGATGTCGAATTTATTATGATGAGCGAGGTCTAATAATGCAAATAGTGATGACCGCAAACCGCATGATTTCTATTCGGGCTTCTGTTCCTACTGATGCTTGCCTTAAAGCATCCTCAGATGACCCTACAAACCTGTGGCACCAAAGTTTTGGTCACCTCAACATGAAAGGTTTGCGTACTCTAGCACACAAAAATGGTGGAAGGGCTACCAATTGTAAAGAATTGCTCAAATATGTGTACTGATTGTAATGTGGGAAAACAACGTCGTGATCCTTTTCCAAATAAATTTTTATAGAGATCTACAAGGCCCCTAGAGCTAGTTCATTCATATATTTGTGGTCTAATCCTTCCCAAATCCAACAGCCATAAAAGGTATATTATTACATTCATTGATGACTATAGTCAAAAATTGTGGGTTGCAGTTTACATGCTAAGTCTGAAGCTCTTAATGCATTTAAGAATTTAAGAAATTAGTAGAAAAAAAGATGGAGAGGTTCGGTAAGTTTTTTACGTACTAACAGAGGTGGGGAGTTCACATCGTTTGAGTTTATTAACTTTTGCAATTCAAATGGGATTAGTTGTCAACTCACTATGACCTATTCCCTTCAATAAAATGGAGTTTCCGAGAGAAGAAACCATACCCTAATGAACATGGTAAGGTGTATGCTTACAACAAGGAGTGTGCCTAAGGAGTTTTGGCCAGAAGCAGTCAACTAGAGTATTCATGTACTCAATCGATGCCCTACCTCTGTCTTATCTGACATGACACCTGAGGAATCATGGAGTGGAGTAAAACCTTCAGTGAAGCATGTTAAGATTTTTGGAAGTATTGGACATGTTCATATTTTTGATGTGAAAAGAAAGAAGCTAGATGATAAAAGCACTATGTGTGTGTGGAGGGGGAGGGGAGGGGGGTAACCGAGGAGTCTAAGGCATTTTGTATGTATGATCCAGAAGCTAAGATGACAGTCATAAGTTGAGATACTATATTTGAGAAGAAGAGACATGGAATTGGGAAGAAGTAGGAAAGAAAACATTATGCCGTGAGCCTATGGAAGAATAGATTGATAGAGAAGAAGAAGAAAATCTGGTAGTTGAAGAAGATGCAACAAATCCAACAACAGGAAGAAGAAGTAGAGGACGACCAGTTTGGATGGGGGATTATGTAAATGGAGAAGGTTTGTCTTGGTCTGCAAGGAAGAAGAAATTCAGCAACTTACAACAAAGATGCAGCAGCTAGCCATGATAGCTTCAACTGACCAACAACATTCAAAGAAGCTGCAAAAAGCCATGTATGGAGACAAGCTATGGATTCGGGGACTAAGGCTATCGAAAAGAACGTGACATGGGAGTAACTGAGCTACCTAAAGGATCAAAGAAGATAGGTGTTAAATGGGTGTTTAAAACAAAATTAAATGAAAAAAGAGAGATAAAATAATGCAAAGCTCGATTTGTTACTAAGGGATACACACAACAAGCTAGGACAGATTTTACTGAGGTGTTTGCTTTTGTGGCTCGTTGGGACACAATTCGCCTAACCCTTGCTCTTGCAGCTAGTCATGGTTGGAAGGTCTATCAACTTGACATTAAAAGTTCTTTCCTGCATGGAGAAATTAGTGAAGAAGTGTTTGTAGGGTTGCCAAAGGGTTATGAGGTGAAGGGTGCAGAAAGATAAATATACAAATTGAAGAAGATGCTCTATGGACTCAAACAAGCCCCTTGAGCTTGGTTCAGTAGAATTGAGTCATACTTTGTTAAGGAAGTCTTTAAGAGGAATTTGAGTGGTTATACTTGTTGTGTCTAACAATTCTATGATTTTTGTTTGATGATAACAAACATATGATATTATTTAAATGTGTTTGTAATTGTACTATTTTATTTTACACTGTTTCAAAGAAATAAATGTTTGTTAAATAAAATACTATTATACACAATTGAGTATATTCACACTATGTTTATTCAATTAAATACTTTATTTCAACATCCGAAATAGTACAACATTCTAACTCCACTATTGTATATTCACAAATACGATAGACAAATTTGTTTGAACATAATAAAATAATATTTTATTTCAGTCAAATTTGTTTATTACAAATATCAGTACAATTTTTCTTATTTTGTACATTTGTTCCTCACTACAATGCTCATCACTCTAGTATACAGTCATTGCATTACTACAGCATTTCACTCATTCATATTGCAATTATGAAAAAAAAAAATTAATTAATGTGTGACAAATATGAGAGATCAACTCAAGATCAATGAAAATCACAAGACAACATGCAACATAGACTGGTTCAACAAGTTACATGGTGGAAGCAAGTTTTATATTCATTTAGCATGGACATGCAGTATACATTTTTTTGTTTCAGCATTTATGACAAGTGAAAACAACACGGTGAAGCATGAAACAGTGATGCAACAACTATTATGGTGATGTCAAATTCAGCATGTCAAGCTTACAAGGCATACAACATAATTGAGTCAGGATATGAGCACAAACAGGAAAGTTTTTTTTAATCAAGCATGGAGAAAGAAGTTTATTTTTTGGTAAGTGTTAAATTGTCTCAAGAAATCTCACTGTTTATCTATTGGCAAGTTTTCAATGCAGATTTTCTTTCTCCAGAAATTTGGAGAGATCTTATCATCTTTTGATTTACGGTAAAAAAGAAATGTGGCAAGCAATGAATTGTTCATACATCAGCATTTTTGGCAAGGGATGAATTGCACAAATCAATCGGGTGTTCAAAAGGGGTTTAATGCTATTTTCAGAAATGGTGAAGGAATACATTTTCTCATTCATTCAAGGAAACATATAACAATTTATCATGGAGCATACATACATGCATGCTGTAGAATAATAGTGCAGTTTTAATGGTGGTTGAGCCATTTATATTTGGCAAGAAACATTTTTGAATTCATTTCAGATATGAAAAAATTGGAAATGTTTTTTTTGTCTTGAAATTTTTTCTAAATCATTACAGGTAATGGTAGAAAGAAAACAATTTTGCAAATCAGGTTTTGCATTGCAAATCTTTCCAGTTATGATACAAGGAGCAGAAATATCTCAGTAAATAACATTGGCATGCAATTTCAAAATTTCCTGTTTTGAATTGCAAAAAGATGAGAATTGCATGGTAATGAACATTCAGTACATCATTCTTAGGCAAGTGATCAATAATTTCCAGATTTAAAACAAATCAGTGTTCAAATGTTTGGTATGGAAATCAATTTGTTTCCAGTCACTAATTGGTAAATCATTTATTTCCTGAACACATATGGCAAATGTTTTTGGACAATCAGCATTCAAGTTTCAAATCAGATTAAATTGGCATGGCAAAATTGGAAAGCATTAAATGAGTAATTCATGCATTTATATGATTCCAGTATAAAACATGCAATTTGTTTTGGCATGCTTTAAATCAAATTTCCAGAATTGATTTATTCATTCAATACCGAGAATTTCAAGCCAACAAACATTTTTATAAAAGGAATGTTTTTAATGTTTTGAGAAATCAAAATATTCCATTTCCAGAAATGAAAACATTTATGGCAGTAAATAGTTTTGGGCATGAACTCAAACATGGTGAGAATCAACATTAGTGAAAAACTTTGGGCATAAGTATTTGTACAAGAATGTGTACACAGTAATGGAAGGCAAGGGAATAATACATCTCATAGCAACAATTAACATGTTTCCAGTTTTACATGGGATCACATATGTTTTGAATGGCAAGAGAAACATTTGATTTATTTTCCAGAAATACAAGTGAGGATTAAATAGGCATTCAAATATTTACTTATATATGTCATGAACCAATTTCAGGAAAATATGGAATGGAATCAATTATTTCTTTCCTAAAAATCATTGTGTTTTTTTTAGTGCAAAGAGAAACTTTCACATTGATTCTTGAAATTCAGTGATCAAAACATGACAGTTAAATCATCCAAGAAATCAAGCAAGCACATAATGACAAAATCAACACTTTCCTGAAATGACTCAAGGGGCCACAAATGTTTCAATTCATATCCAGATATGCCACAATTTCTTTTGGAATAAAGTCATGCCGTAGAGACAAAATTTATATTTCAGAGCATGACATCAAAGTTGAACAATTCATCATTCATTCAAGGGACAAAGCCAAATCCAGATTCATCATTAAAAGCAGAGCAAATCAATTGAAGAATCGAGCAAACCAAAAGGGAAAGCAACGCAATCAGGCCAAGCCATTTAATTGAAATCTGAGCGCAATTTAATGATTTGAAATCCTATTACTACACACGATTCCTCACAGGCAAATTCATCCAACTCACGAAAAAACCATCAATCATTTTCTCAAGTAAAATCAAAAGTCTTACAGAGTTGGAGCAAGGAAGATCAAGCTTCGAATTCGAGCATGAAGCCAACATCGAACAACTAAAGGAGCAACAGATTTCTTGAACCAATCTTAAAGCCAATTCGAAGCAGAAGAAAAATCCTAGGGGGCCGCCATTGAAGAACAAAGTTCAGACCAATATTGTTTTGAAGAAGCAAAAAGGGGCCAACAATGTTTCTGAGTCAAAGCTAAAAGGGGTTTTTCTAATTTGGTTTTTATTTTATTGTATTTTAATTTCACTTGTAACCGTCCATTGGTTTTCTAGTTTCATCTGTAAAACTAGACAGTTTCTAGAGTCTGTAAAATTTAGGGGGTTTCCTAGTTTCGTCTGCAAAGCTAGGCAGTTTACTAGAGTCTGTAAAACTAGGGAAAATCTGATCTAGGGGATATAGGTCAGTCTACGGTTTTGAGCGTAGGATTAGAATAGGAGCGAGGGGTTCGCGAGTTTACATGGTCTTATAAGCGGGATCTGTTCTATTACCTAGTAGAAACCTTAGGAATGCAGCAGTAGGCAGGATTTTGCCGAAGCTGGGTATATCTTGTGTCATTTACTTTTCTGCATTTATTTTCTGCTGCATTCTATGATTTGATTTTTTTAATATCTCGCTTAATTTTGAATAAACCTATTCACCCCCCTCTAGGGTTAATCTACATCCAACAAGTGGTATCAGAGCCTGGTAATTTCATTAACCCTAGAATCATGGATCCTAGTTGTCAGTATAGCGAGAATCATTCCAGTGATATTCCAATTATTTTCAATGGAACCAATTTTTTAATTTGGAAATCAAAAATCGAATTACATCTAAAATATGTTAATTTAGATTATTGGAATATTATTGAAAATCAGGGAGATATGTAAGATAAGAGGAATAAAGTTTTAAATGCTCGTGTTATGCATATTCAGTATTCTTATCTTAGTAATAATCTGCTTGATCTTATCTCTCATTATTTGACTGTGCAAGATATCTGGAGAACTCTCGATGCATTGTATGGAAAAACTGACAACAACTGCTCAAAACTAGAGAAGGACATCTCATATTCAGACTTGTATCTGACAGGATATACAGAAAATAAATTTAGATGATTCAGATGATAAAACAGAAGATTTGTCATACGAAGATTTAGTTTATATGTATACTGACTTGACTAAACTTGTTGATAAACTCCAACGGAAAAAAAAACTTCTGAAATCTGAAAATCGTGATTTGATCAACAAAAATAATATATTGGAATTAAAACATGAAAACTTCGATTGTAGGAATTGTTTCAATTTGAAAAATGATTTAGCTCATCATAGTAAAAATCTTCAGAAATTTGAAAAAGAAATTATCATTTTAAAACAAAATGAAGATGAGTTAATTTGTAAAAACAATTCTTTGCAAAAGGAGTTGGATAATATTATTTCCAAACATAAGATTTTTGAAAATCAAAATTTACAAAAATCTGAATCAGTTTTGAAAGAGCTTGAAAAAGAAATTATGAAATTCAAAGATTTTGAAAAATCTACATCTGAAAAACAAGCCAAATTTGAATCTGAGATCTCAGAATCCCAAGCCAAAATAAAATCACTTGAAAATGAAATTTTTGTTTCGAAACAACATGATGCTGAAAGAAAGATCACTAACAATCGATGCTCAGACTTAATGAAAGATAATAGTGATCTCAAATCCAAAATTCAATGATTGGAATAAACTTTGGAAAAATTCTCTAATGGGGAAAAATCGTTGAATATGTTATTACATAACCAAACTTTTTTTGGAAATAAACATGGTCTTGGATTTGGGAAAATAAATGTTTTTGAAAAGCGGAATTCAAATGATTTTAAAAATCTTTCAAACTATCTTGAAAAGAATCGATATGAAAATTCAAACTCTGATAATCGCAAAGGTTTTTTGGATCATAAACGTTATGCAAATTTGTGTTATGATAATCCATTTGAACAATCCCGGATCCCAAAAAGAAATAAAACAAACTTCATGAAATTCAAACAGATTTGGGTCCCGAAGGGTATAAAGGTAGATTCGAATGGATTGTTATATAAACAAGTCTGGGTACCAAAATATGTGAATAAAACTGTGAGTGGTTATACAAACTTTGTTAGACCACTCGATTCTATAAACTGTTAGGTACCGGAGGAGGCTAAGGAATTGTTGTGCAAAAAGAGATTTGAAACCAAGATGGAATATATTTCTGTATCATTCATAGTTCCTTAGCAATGTACGTTGAGTTAGAGATTCTTTTGTTTACATCATATTCTGGTATGATCTCTAAACTCAACTTTGTAAATTTTTTTAATTTTCTTTGTTTATTCCTCCTTCTACCCCATTCTATTTTTTGTTTTTGATTTGTCACTGGCATATTATTATTTTTATTCTGGGCTTCCTTAAACTTCCAATTGTAGAATTCTGGAAATTCACTTCATTTGTATAATACTCTAATGTTTTATCCATTTCCAGATCTTGAATTCAAGCTTGTAAATTCTACAATTGTTTTGAGGTTTATTTTCTGTTTTCTGAATTCATAACAATGTTGATGTATTCATATCATATCTTGAACACTGTTAATATGAATTCTAAATTTTTGATGATTTGAAAAACAATTGAAATATCACACATCTCTGCTGTTTTGAGTTTATTCTAATTCATTTTAGAAAAGCTTGAAAAATTATACTCATTACAGCACTCTGCTATTTATCAGTGGTGGTAATTTTATTGATTTTCAAATTGGCTTGGATATTTTGTTTGGTCTTGAATCATTGCTTACATCTTGAAATCCGTTGTTATTCATGATCATCTAGTTTGTTTTTTGTTTGTTTGAGATCACTTGAAAATTTATTATATTTTGAATCTTACACACCTCTCAGATCTGAAATTATTATCCTGTGTAATTGATTCATTGTATCTCAGGATTTACATTTGTTCAAGTGATTTTGAATAAACCACTATTTTTGGATCATGAATTATTAATCAATCTTGATGTAAACGATTTGAAATTTGTCTTGTGATTGTGAGAAAAATTTGTGAAAAATTCTTTTTAAAAACGGTCATTAAAACTCATTGCTATTTCATGATGTATTTTATTTGAATATGTGTTTGTTTAAAATCATTTGAAATTATTGATTTATTGAATCTCACACATATCTTGAATCTAAAATTAATATTCTGGTGTGATTGATTCAATGAATCTTGAGAATTTCATATTCCTCAAATGATTTCAAATAAATGGTATTTTTTTAATCATTGGATCATAAATCATCTTATGTGACTGTCATCTTGACAAGTATGATTTGAAATTATTTTCTGCGCTGCTCTGATACTGTTTTTGAAAAATGTTTGTTTTGGAATCATCTGTTTGCTGCTCTGATACATATGCATCATTTGTTATCTTGTCTACTTGGGCTTTGTACTTATAATTTTTTTGTCTATGATATCCTTGCTCGTCTCCCGTGTCATCCTCATTAATTGAAACATCAAGTGGTATCAATTGTTTGGAAGTGCTAAATTTGATTTTTTTTTTGTATATATTTTAATCCATCTTGTCATGTATAGATCAACATATTCCTCTTGTAATTGATTTTCAATTTTAAAATTATTTATTGATTATTCGTTTAGAAATTGGAATCTATATCCAAATTGAACTGTATTTATAATTCATCAAAATTATTATCAGATTTTAAAATTGCGATGAATTGTGACTGCAGTATATTTCACAACAAGAGGAAATTTTGTTTAAAATTTTCATGATGGTTGAACATTTATTATAATATCTTTGAACTGGCAATTATTTCACGACCATCTCCTTTATCTATCATCATTCTGCCATCCATCATGTCTTTTATAGTAATGTGGAGAGCTAACATGTTTTAAAATCTTTTTGAATAAACAGTGGAAATATTTATGATAGAAATAGGACTATGTTATTTTTCAGAATTAGTGACAATTGAAAATTTTCAATGATCTCGGTACAGTTGATCATATTTCATAATATAATTAACTTAGAAATTTATTTCACAGTCCATTCATGTACTTACCCCATCTTCTATCATCCATATATTGGTTTATATACCGAGGAGTTTTTCTTTTTAGAGATAAAATGATAAATATATAATTAATACATAAGTGTGTCTCTAACCTCATTTAAAAATCCAAACTTTGGTCATGCATGGTTAAGAGACAACTTATAATTTAAGCTGCGACTGACCTCATTTAAAAATCCAAGCTCTGGTTATGCGTGGTCAGTGTGCTCTTAAATAAAAAATAAAAGAAAAAGGAAATAATGTACTAAATATAAATTAATGTGAATTTCTCTTTGGTATGTAAAAATCAGCCTATCAATCCATGTTCTAATCTGTGAAATGTGTTAATATCTTATGACGTATTATGATTTGTTGATTGATAGCTATTGGGATTTGAGATTATTCGATTTTGTCACTTAAGTTGAATTATTAATTATAGTCCAAATCCGTCACTGTTTTTGAACTTCCTTTTTATAAAATTCTTTTGAAAATAACTGGAAATATATGTTTTGGAAACTCTCCATTTTACATTCATCATAGATCCGTCAGTTTCTACAATGTGAAATATGCCACTAGTTCTCAGTTTATTATGATTTTTGTTTGACTGATTGAGATTTATGATGACCATTCTTCCTCTTAAGCTAATATTGTATTTGTTAGTCATTTTTCATACATATTTTAAATTTTGTATCCTTTTGATGATAACAAAAGGGGGAGAATGGATTGAGATTTTGATTTATGAGTGAATATTTTATAAATATTTTTAATTTTGAAAATCCATTCATTTTTCATTCTTTTCACTCGTGCACATTTCTAGGGGGAGTTTTTTGTTGTAGGGGGAGCATACATACAGGGGGAGTTCAATAATTAAGTGTCAAACACATTTATAATAATATTATATTCAAAATCTTATTTTATGTTTGTCATCATCAAAAGGGGGAGATTGTTGTGTCTAACAATTCTATGATTTTTGTTTGATGATAACAAACATATGATATTATTTAAATGTGTTTGTAATTGTACTATTTTATTTTACACTGTTTCAAAGAAATAAATGTTTGTCGAATAAAATACTATTATACACAATTGAATATATTCACAGTATATTTATTTAATTAAATACTTTATTTCAACATCTTAAATAGTACAACATTCTAAATCCACTATTATATATTCACAAATACGATAGACAAATTTGTTTGAACATAATAAAATAATATTTTATTTCAATCAAATTTGTTTATTACAAATATCAATACAATTTTTCTTATTTTGTACATTTGTTCCTCACTACAACGCTCATCACTCTAGTATACAGTCATTGCATTACTACAGCATTTCACTCATTCATATTGCAATTATGAAAAAAAAAATGTGTGACAAACATGAGAGATCAACTCAAGATCAATGAAAATCACAAGACAACATGCAACATAGACTGGTTCAACAAGTTACATGGTGGAAGAAAGTTTTATATTCATTCAGCATGGACATGCAGTATACATTTTTTTGTTTCAGCATGTATGACAAGTGAACACAACACGATGAAGCATGAAACAGTGATGCAACAACTATTATGGTGATGTCAAATTCAGCATGTCAAGCTTACAAGGCATACAACATAATTGAGTCAGGATATGAGTACAAACAGGAAAGTTTTTTTTAATCAAGCATGGAGAAAAAGTTTATTTTTTGGCAAGTGTTAAATTGTCTCAAGAAATCTCACTGTATATCTATTGGCAAGTTTTCAATGCAGATTTTTTTTCTCTAGAAATTCAGAGAGATCTTATCCTCTTTTGATTTACAGTGAAAAAGAAATGTGGCAAGCAATGAATTGTTCATACAGTAGCATTTTTGGCAAGGGATGAATTGCACAAATCAATCGGGTGTTCAAAAGGGATTTAATGCTATTTCCAGAAATGGTGAAGGAATACATTTTCTCATTCATTCAAGGAAACATATAACAAATTATCGTGGAGCATACATACATGCATGTTGTAGAATAATAGTGCAGTTTCAATGGTGGTTGTACCATTAATATTTGGCAAGAAACATTTTTGAATTCATTTCAGATATGACAAAATTGAAAATGTATTTTTGTCTTGCTGATTTTTCTAAATTAGTACTGGTAATGGTGGCAAGAAAACAATTTTGCAAATCAGGTTTTGCATTGCAAATCTTTCCAGTTATGATACAAGGAGCAGAAATATCTCAGTAAATAACTTTGGCATGCAATTTCAAAATTTCCTGTTTTGAATTGCAAATAGATGAGAATTGCAGGGAAATGAACATTAAGTACATCATTCCTAGGCAAGTAATCAATAATTTCCAGATTTAAAACAAATTAGTGTTCAAATGTTTGGTATGGAAATCAATTTGGTTCCAGTCATTAATTGGTAAATCATTTATTTCCTGAACACATATGGCAAATGTTTTTGGACAATCAGCATTCAAGTTTCAAATCAGATTAAATTGGCATGGCAAAATTGGAAAGTGTTAAATGAGTAATTCATGCATTCATATGATTCCAGTATAAAACATGCAATTTGTTTTGGCATGTTTTAAATCAAATTTCCAGAACTGATTTATTCATTCAATACCGAGAATTTCAAGCCAACAAACATTTTTATAAAAGGAATGTTTTTAATGTTTTGAGAAAGCAAAATATTCCATTTCCAAAAATGAACACATTTATGGAAGTAAATAGTTTTGGGCATGAACTCAAACATGGTGAGAATCAACATTGGTGAAAAACTTTGTGCATAAGTATTTGTACAAGAATGTGTACACATTAATGAAAGGCAAGGGAATAATACATCTCATAGCAACAATTAACATGTTTCCAGTTTTACATGGGATCACATATGTTTTGAATGGCAAGAGAAACATTTGATTTATTTTCCAAAAATACAAGTGAGGATTAAATAGGCATTCAAATATTTACATATATATGTAATGAACCAATTTTTGGAAAATATGGAATGGAATCAATTATTTCTTTCCTAAAAATCATTGTGTTTTTTTTGTGCAAAGAGAACTTTCAAATTGTTTCTAGAAATTCAGTGATCAAAACATGACAGTTAAATCATCCAAGAAATCAAGCAAGCACACAAGGACAAAATCAACACTTTCCAGAAATGACTCAAGGGGCCACAAATGTTTCAATTCATATACAGATATGCCACAATTTCTTTTGGAATAAAGTCATGCCATAGAGACAAAATTTATATTTCAAAGCATGTCATCAAAGTTGAACAATTCATCATTCATTCAAGGGACAAAGCCAAGTCCAGTTTCATCATTAAAAGCAGAGCAAATCAATTGAAGAATCGAGCAAACCAAAAGGGAAAGCAACACAATCAGGCTAAGCCATTTAATTGAAATCTGACCGCAATTTAAGGATTTGAAATCCTATTACTACACATGATTCCTCACAGGCAAATTCATCCAACTCACGAAAAAACCATCAATCATTTTCTTAAGTAAAATCAAAAGTCTTACAGAGTTGGAGCAAGGAAGATCAAGCTTCGAATTCGAGCATGAAGCTAACATCGAACAACTAAAGGAGCAACAGATTTCTTGAACCAATCTTAAAGCCAATTCGAAGCAGAAGAAAAATCCTAGGGGGGCGCCATTGAAGAACAAAGTTTAGACCAATATTGTTTTGAAGAAGCAAAAAGGGGCCAACAATGTTTTTGAGTCAAAGCTAAAAGGGGTTTTTCTAATTTGGTTTTTATTTTGTTGTATTTTAATTTCACTTGTAACCGTCCATTGGTTTTCTAGTTTCATCTGTAAAACTAGACAGTTTCTAGAGTCTGTAAAATTTAAGGGGTTTCCTAGTTTCTTCTGTAAAGCTAGGCAGTTTACTAGAGTCTGTAAAACTAGGGAAAATCTGATCTAGGGGATATAGGTCAGTCTACGGTTTTGAGCGTAGGATTAGAATAGGAGCGAGGGGTTCGCGAGTTTACATGATCATGTAAGCGGGATCTGTTCTATTACCTAGTAGAAACCTTAGGAATGTAGCAGTAGGCAGGATTTTGCTGAAGCTGGGTATATCTTGTTTCATTTACTTTTCTGCATTTATTTTCTGCTGCATTCTGTGATTTGATTTTTTTTAATATCTCGCTTAATTTTCAGAAAACCCTATTCACCCCCGCCCCCCTCTTGGGTTAATCTAGATCCAACAATACTTTGTTCACTAAGAATTATGGGGGAACTATTCTAATAGTGAATTTATACATTGATGACCTAATCTTCATACGGAACGATGATAAACTATTTCAGGAATTCAAAAGCTCAATAAGAAAGGAGTTTTACATGACTAATCTAGGTTAGATGAGATACTTCCTAGGAGTAGAGGTAATACAAAAATCAAATGGTATATTTATTTGTCGAATAAAAGATCCCAATGAGGTACTTGAGAGGTTTGGAATGATGCACTGCAAACCAGTGAAGAATCCTATTGTCCCAGGAAACAAGCTTGTCATAGACAAAGGGAGATTAAAGATGGATGCTACTACATATAAGAAAATGGTGGGAAGCCTAATGTATCTAACTGCCAGCAGACCAGACCTTATGTATGTGGTAAGTTTAGTAGCTTGTTTTATGGAGTTTCCAACTGTGATGCATCAGCAAGCAGTAAAAGGGTGTTTAGGTATTTGAAAGGTACCACTGAACTAGGGATGTTTTACAACAGAGGAGGTGAAGAAAAGGTGGTAGCCTATTCGGACCGTGATTATGCTGGAGATCTTAATGATCGAAAAAGTACATTTGGTTATGTCTTTAAGGTGAATAATGGTGTAGTTGCATGGAGTTCTAAGAAGCAACCCATGGTGTCACTCTCCATTACTGAAGCCGAGTTCGTCTCCATTGTAGCTTGTTCTTGTCAGAGTATATGGATGTTACGTGTTTTAGAAATGCTTGAAGTTCATCAAAGTAAATGCATCATTTATTGTAATAATAGTTCCACCATTAAGATGACAAATAATCCAATTCTGCATGGTAAAAGCAAGCATATTCATGTTTGTTTTCACTTTCTTCGAGAGTTGGAAAATGAAAGAGCAGTCGAGCTAGTACACTGTCGGACTAAGGATCAATTGGGTAATATCATCACAAAGCCTTTGAAGTAGGTTGTGTTCTTGAAACTGAGGGATGGGCTCGGCGTGTGCAACATAAAAGCGATATACTAAATGTTTGAACACACTTCAGTTTAAAGGGGGAAATGTCGGGAATGTTTCTTGTGGACTAAGCAAGTTTTTGCATTCTGTTGTTAATAATTCGTGGTCTTCAGGAAATATAGTTTAGTGTTTGATTTGTTCTTCCATATAAATAACCATGATATGACGTTGCACATCATGGTTCCAGTATTATTATTTTGTTGTTTTTTCTTTGTTTTGTACCAGCTCTATAAAAAGGCCATTTTAGTTCAGTGAATAAAATAAGTTTTATAGCTAACAACTTAGGTATTGACATTTATTGAAAGCTTAGAGGTTATTGAAAATGAGATCAAGCTTAGAGAAGGTTTAATGCTTGATCTTTGTTTGTTATTCCAAGTGAAATGGAGACCACTAGCTTTACATTTAATCAAGTTTACATTGGGAATTGCATCATTTAAAGGCTATATCTCCTTGTACGTAATTCATTTTACCACCAGGTATCTCACTCGAATATAACATCCAATTCAATTACTAAGAGTTATCCATGGTAAAGAGGAGCTGTTAAGACTCAGAAGAGCGTTAAGCATCTCCTATATGTCTTCGATAGAGTTTAAGCCATACACAACAGAGCAAAGGAATTCGACCTTAGAGGAAAGATGGGTCACATAGGTTTGGCACAACTAGTTGGAAGAGCTAACAGTATGAACATCGAAAATATTCATATTCCAAAGAATAATAATTCTACCAAAAGGAGTAGAAAGAAGGTTATTAGAATAACTCATTTCGGGGGAAATCTAGTTACAGGCATTCTTGATGATGTATTAGTTAAGCTTGTTAAGACGGCATACGTACCATATATTATGTCGTCATATAGGTTTACAACTTAAACCGAAAAATGTCATATTGGAAGTTGGATTTCCATCTATGAACCATAGCAAGGGATCTTCCCCACCGATTTCGAGACACTCTAGCAATTGCCTCAGGACCACACCCTCAGTAACCCTTGGATCTTCAAGGCTGGTCAGTCGTCACTGATTGACAATACCATAAACAGTGTGTTAGCCGGTTCTATCAAACCTTCAAAATGGTCAATACGTCGACAAATCTGTCAGTTTTCGACCAATTAAGAGCCATTGGAGACTCAAATTAAATCCGAGGTACCTTGCTATACATCAAATAATATCCAACATCCACATAAGTAAATATCTGGGCTTCATACCATGACATCACTTCTAGCTAGAAGCCAATGTATGTCCATTTCCCTGCAGTCTCTATCTCGTTTTTGGTTCACATCGGGATGTGAGGTTCGCGAATTAACGCTACACAAAGCTGCGCTACTTAAAGCTGTGCATTGATCATCAACCACAGGGCTCTTCTTTTCAAAAAAAGCCTTGATTCATGCATGTCAGCATGCCACATTGTCAATCCATACCATACCATTGATTTCCACCAATATATAACCTCTAAGCTCATACGTCTTAGAGAAGGGTATTAAGCAAGAGAATGAATTTTCCGCCACCAAACAGATATATATTTAACATAGATCAACGAATACAACATGAAATACAAAGTTAGACATATAATCCATTTGTAAGTCCGTTTTGGGTCTGAACAAAACCAGAGGCACTTTATTCCTTGTCCCATCTGTCAAATATAGGAGAGAGGCCCTCGCATATCCGGTCGATCTCCAAGTACATTTAGACGATCACCATTTGTCACCTTGTCTTGGGTGTACAACCCAATCAATACATTAGTAATCATCCATTCGATGTGAAGATCTCCGGTTGTAACACCCCACCTCTGCCAGGGTAACTCTTGCAAGCACACTAGCTTTGGAGGGGCGTTAAACAAGGTAAACATGCATGCAGATATCACAAGACAGAATATATAAGTAAAACAGAGTAGTAAAGCAGCGGATAAAACTAGCATTTCAAAACCATAGTTAAGTTACAACAAAGTACTTGGTCATTATTTTCCAACAAACAAAGTCTAGAGAAAAGCATAAACTGAAAAACTGAAATACATAAAGTACTATCCCCAAAGTGAAGTGATAAACCATAGCTAGCTCAATGTCCAAAACCGTACATGAGCAAATCCAGTAAGCAAGCTATAAAGATCCAAGCTAAGCTCCAATGTTCCCACCCTGAGGACCTGAGGGGGGGGAACGGAAGAAAAGAGGCGAAAGAAAACGGGTCAGTCAAAAAGAATGGTAAGCCCTAACTACTATCAGTCCATGAACTAGTAAAGTTAACTGGCATGAGAAGCTGAGATGAACATAAGGATAACAACATACTAGCATGATGATTAACTAACAAGATAGATAAAGGTGTCATCGCATAATCAAGGTTAAGTTTTGCACCACAGGTGTACTAGCATTCTAACATGTCAAGTAAAAACAAGAGTTGATCCCTTGGCCCAAGCTTGGCCCAACATCATGAGGTGACCTAAATCAAGGTCCAACTACACGGTCTAGTTGATCGGCTCCCTATAAGCCTAACTCGTCAAGTGTCGGTGTCATACGGCCCAAACATGAAATGTAGTTAAACTGCGCTAGGTCCACCCTAGGGTGTATCAAGTCCTAGGGTGTCAACCTCGGACACCAATCAGCATGCGCGGTCTAGATCTACTGGTACCCGTGCCTGATTTTCCAACTCCGGACTATGTGCACGACCATAGTCCGCCTGGACCCACACCGGCGTACCTACTCAGCCGTCGTTTTGGTCGCTTACATGTCAGCCCAGTAATCGTGCCCCACCCTAGCCTAGTCCCTAGGGTCTTATGATACTATCAAGAGGGTTACTGCTGAAAAGGACCACGCCACTAGGGTTTCTTAACGGGTTAAATGTGGTTAACCTGATCCAAACGTGGATTAAATTGGTTAAGTGTACCCAAGGTTCATGACTTAACCCTGATTAACCCATCAAGCCCAAATTGGTTAAGTATTAAGTGGACCATGACTTAACCCTAATCAGGAGGCATTAATTAACTTAATGTGCTTTAACCTCTCACATTAGACTTTGTTGTGGTTACTAGTTAAGCCGGGCGGGTCCGGGTAGATTTATACCACAACTTGGTCTAACCTCGGGTTCGAGCACAACATGACCAACTTCTCACATTGGGTCCTATTGTTTGTAGCCACTAGTTAGGCCGGGCGGGTCCGGGTAGATTTATGCTACAAACTCAACCCAACCTCGAGTTGGCCACACTTATATTTTCTAAGTGTCATGTCCATTATGTTTCCAAAACATAATTACAAGCTAACATATCATGTCATGTTATAAAAACCATGTTCATGTCATAATGTTACCCAACCCCAACGTAATCTCATCGTTTACATAATCGCAACAACGCATAAAGGATAAAATAGGGAACTTGGCATAATCATGACAAAAAGGTGTTGAAGCCACAAGTTTAACATGGTGGCATATGAAATGTACATATGTTCATATACTTGCATATTGCATTATTAGGCTTCAAAAGTATGCATAAAACCAAACTTAGCATATAAGTGATGCATGGTGATAAATGACATGTAGAAGTTGCTAGAAGTTCGCATTTAGCCTCACATGCAAGTTATCATAAGGGATATGATAACTTCCATGTTGCCAAAATGCAACCTTTAATATAAAGCTTGAAGTTTTAAGCTCACAAACTCAAGTTTAACTTGCATAACATGATAACATGTGTATAATGATCAACCTAAACTTGCATAACATAGCAACATGTGTCATACATAATGATTAAACCAACTTGCATAACATAATGATCAACAAAACTTGCATATCATAATGATCAACCCAAACTTGCATCATTCATTTAACTTTATAGTTCAAAAAGAAAGTAGAAAAGGGCTTACAATGCTATGAAGACACAAATGAATATTTATTATAAAGATTGAGACGAAGCCCTTATGCAATCACCATAAAACCCAAGTATGAAAGCTCCAAATGAAAAACCCTTGAGCCAAATCAATAAAAACCCTTGCTTTGTAATAGAAATGTTGCAACTTGACTTGAATGCAAACTAAGAACACTCATACAAGCTTGAAAACACTTGTATGAACTCAAAATCTCTCATATAAATAAACTTAGAAATTTTAGCATGAGAGTGGAGGCCATGAGAGGAACAAATTTGGCATAGTTTAGTTGTAGAGTTGAATAATGATGATTTAGGCTAGGCTCAGGGGTCTTTTTATAGAAGATTAGGATAGTAATAGCCATAGGATTAACCCTAGATCCAATCCGAGCCATCAAATCCCGTCACTAGCCAACAAAACAGGTCCAAACAACCCAATTAAGTGCACCAGGCCGACCTGGCCGACCAGGGAGGTCGACTCTAGTGTCGACCTGGTTGGGGGGAGGTCGACCCTAGTGTCGACCCCCCTGTCGACCTGTCTGGGCGGGAGTTTTCCCGCCCAGTCTGTTTTGGCTGAATTTGAATTCTAAATTCAAATTTGAACTGTTTTTGAACTTGTAATTTTCTGAAAACTTTGACGGGCCATAACTTGGTCATACGGACTCCGATTTTCGAAAACTCGGACTCTATTTCGCGTATTTTTCTGAGACGAACGCAATGGCACAACCCGTTTCCCTTGATTTAGATTTTACAGTTTAATTCTGCCTTGATTTACGTTATAACATGTTATTCAAAAATACGGGTTGTTACATTCTCCCCTCCTTAAAGGATTTCGTCCCAAGAAATCTCCAAGTTAGGAAGAACGTATTCTACCATCCATCATCCATCTACTCAAAACATCATCCACGTGCAGTCATTGTCCTTAAAGGATTCTAAATGCTATATGATCATATGCGAAGGTGTGTGTATATGTACTTATCTAATGCGAAAATCAGGAGGTTACTGATTCAGTAAACCCCCTTAATGCAAAACATGTTAGTGAAATGAGTCCATATGTATGCAAATTCCTAACATAATTTATAATCTCTACATGAGTGCACATAACATTCATCCATATGCAACATCCACGTGATAGCATAACAAGTTTCATCCATGAATAAGTATAAGCACTCATGCATATGCAACATGAAAGTGTGTGAGCCGATCTTAGTGCCTAATGTGTATCATGCATCCACGAGTATCCACGTGCAAACACTTGCAACCACTTGCAACCATCAAGCATAACATGTTTCAAATACATGTTTCATCCAAAGGGTTTCTACCTAAGGTTCTCATGACAAGGTTAACGAGATAATAAGATAAACAGGATAAACACGGATAGCAAAAAGAAAGATATGCTACTTAGGAGAGGAAATTGAGAATGTACCCTCAAAAAGGAATGGATAAAGCCCACGCATCTTCTCCTCGGTTTCCCAAGTTGCGTCTTCATCGGCTTCACTCCACTGAACTTTCACCAACTTGACTTCTCGATTCCTTAACTTCTTGATCTCTGTTCCCAAAATACGAATCGGAGCTCTCCTCAAGGTTGCCTCTTTCTCTACCTCCACGTCTTCAAGAATGCTTGGTTCAACCACCTCAGCGGACTCATGCAGGCACTTTCGGAGATGCGAGATATGAAAGACATTATGCACTCCTGCTAGCTTCTCGGGCAATTCCACTTTATAGGCCATCTTTCCAATTCTCTCTATGATAGGGAAGGGCCCTACGAACCTTGGTGCCAGCTTCCCAACTGCTCCAAAACGTACCACATTACGCAAAGGAGAAACCTTCACGAAAACCATGTCTCCCACTTCGAATTCCAAATCTGCCCTTCGCTTGTCAGCACATGATTTCTGTCTATCTTGGGCCGCTTTCATCCTTCTTCTCACTAATTCAACTTTCTCGGATGTGTCCCGTATCATATCGGGCCCAAGTATAAGCCTATCTGTTGTCTCCCACCAACAAGATGGTGACCTACACGGCCTCCCATACAAAGCTTCAAATGGTGCCATCCCTATGCTGGCTTGATAGCTATTATTATAAGCAAACTCTACAAGAGGAAGGTGGTCTTCCCAAGTACCACCGAAGTCGAGAACACAAAGCCTCAAGAGATCTTCTAGCACTCTATTCACCCTCTCGGTTTGGCCATCCGTCTAGGGGTGATAGGTTGTACTCAGATTCAATCGCGTGCCCATCGCTTCTTGCGAACTATTCCAGAACTGGCTAGTGAAAATTGGGTCACGATCGCTAACTATGCTAGAAGGAACTCCATGCAACCGTACTATCTCCCGAAGATAAATAGATGCTAGCCATGATGCGGTCCTCTTGCTCTTTACTGGAATGAAGTGAGCACTCTTCGTAAGTCTGTCAACTATGACCCATATGCTCGTGTTCCCTCTCCTTGACTTTGGCAATCCATCCACAAAATCCATAGAAATACTCTCCCACTTCCATTGCGGGACCTCCAATGGATGTAATAGCCCACCTGGTCTCTTTGACTCGGCTTTCACTTGTTGGCACACCATGCACTTTGAAACATACTCTGCCACATCCCTCTTCATTCCACCCCAAAAGAAAATGCGCTTCATATCCCTATACATCTTGTCCCCTCCAGGATGTATAGTCATCTTCGAGTGATGCGCTTCTTCAAGAACTCTATGGACTAAATCTCCCACTCGAGGAACACATAATCTCCCATCACGCCTTAGCCGCCCCTTGTCATCTATAGCATATCTGGCCAGGTGACTAGACGTCTCGCCACGAATCAACTTGTCCATGATCTCGATTATCTGCGGGTCTTCCTTCAGCGAAGCCCCAACTTGATCAAGAAGTGTGGGTCTAAGCTCAAGGGATGCTAATGATCCCGTCATCGACTCAACAGCCGTCGAGAAATCAAAGGTTGCCAAGAATTCTAAGTTCTTCATCTCTATGAACAAGGGGCTCAAAGTCAACCTCCTTCTGCTTAGTGCATCTGCCACAACATTACCCTTGCCAGGGGTATAAGCTATCTCGAAGTCATAAGATGCCAAGAATTCCATCCACCTTTGCTGCCTTAGATTCAGATCTTTTTGTGAGAAGAGGTACTTGAGTGACTTGTGATCAGTATATAACTCAAACCTTTCGCCTAGAAGATAGTGGCGCCAGGATTTGAGTGCAAAGACGATCGCCGCTAACTCCAAATCATGAGTGCGATAGTTCTTCTCATGAACTTTAAGTTGCCTACCCCCATAACATATCACTCTTCCCTCTTGCATCAGAACAGCACCTAACCCCGTGCCACATGCATCTGTGTACACGGTAAACATCTTACCACTATCGGGTAAGGCCAAAACTAGAGCTGAGGTAAGGGCTCTTTTGAGCTTTTGAAAAGCAAGCTCACACTCCAAGTCCCATGCAAAGACTAAGTTCTTTTTCGTCAACTTAGTAAGAGGGGCCGAAATCTTAGCGAAGTCCCTGATGAACTTCCTATAGTAGCCCGCCAGACCGAGAAAGCTTCTTACTTCGGTTGCATTCCTAGGAGTCTTCCAGTCTTGAACCACAACCACTTTCGCGGGATCCACCGCTATGCCTTGCTTAGAAACTATATGTTCAAGAAACCGAACTTCCCTTCTCCAGAAATGACATTTGGAGAACTTGGCTTTCAACTGATGCGCTCTAAGCGTATCCATCACTTCCTTCAGATGCCTAGCATGTTCTTCCTCATCCTTTGAGAAGATCAGAATATCATCCACGAAGACAACAACAAACTTGTTAAGGAACTCCCTGAACACCCTACTCATCAAGTCTACGAAGTAGGCGGGTGCATTAGTCAATCCGAATGGCGTGACAAGCCATTCAAAGAATCCATCTGGAGTCCTAAACGCAGTTTTATCAATGCTATCCTCAGCTACTCTAAGCTGATGGAATCCGGTGGCTAGATCGAGCTGAGAGAAAACAGAAGCGCCAACCAGCTGGTCAAAGAGATCATCAATCCTCGGTAAAGGGTTCCTATTCTTCTTTGTCAGCTTGTTCAACTCTCGATAATCAACACATAGACGAAGCGAACCATCCGCCTTAGTAGCGAATACCACCGGAGCACCCCATTTAGAAATGCTTCGTCTAATAAAATTCTTCTCAAGCAGCTCCTTGATTTGCTTACTGAGCTCTCTTCTTTCTTGTGGGGCCATGTGCCTAACGGGCAATGATACTGGCTTGGCATTACCGACTAGATAAATGCGGAAATCTATCTCTCGTTTAGGGGGTAACCCCTTAACTTCTTCAAAGACATCAGGATAGTCTCGGACCACCCATACAGATTGCAGATCATCGATGGACGAGTCGAGAGATTCAAGATAACATAACATGACGGGACCTCTAGGGTTACAAGAAATTTCTAGGGTATTACCGAGGCGAGTCATGAGCCTCACCACCCTATGCTCACAATCGAGGATGGCTCCATAACTGGACAACCAATCCATGCCCAAGATCAACCCGTATCCCGTGAATCCGAGAACATAAGCATCACATGTGAACTCTACGGTCAAGATAGAAATCTTCAAATCCACACAAATCATGGATAGATGGGCGGAACCCCCAATTGGATTTGAAACACAAACGGGATCCTCAACTAGGCTAGTACTTAGGTGCAAACTTTCAACAATGTCAGAAGAGATAAAACTATGCGATGCGCCAGAATCAAATAAGGTGCGAACAGGATAATCAGAAATATAAACAAGACTTTCTACAGAAATACTACCTCGATCCTGAACTGGAGCAGCATTGAGAGCATGCACTTGCCCTCTAGAAGGTCCTGCACGCTGATTCTGCCCTTGCTTCTTGGGGCAATCCTTGCTAAAATGTCCGGTCTCTCCACAATGAAAGCATTCGCCCAGCTTCCTCTTCTTCTTCTTACAGTCTTTAGCTATGTGCCCAACATTCCCATAGTAGTGGCATTTTCTTGGATCCTTTGCCTTGGCCTTGTTGCCCTACTTGTTCTTGTTGTTTTTGTTGTTCTGATTGCTCTGATTTCCTCCCCACTTGGAGTCTGTCTTCTTGGTTTGAGTCTCATTAGTCTTGTCTTCCTTCTTGCTATTCTTATTGTCTCCTTGAAGCAATGCCATGTCCACTAGGCCTTCAAAAGTGGCCCCCATGGGTATATGAGATAGGGCTAAACCTTGTAATGGCTCGTTCAACCCTCGTGCAAAGCGCAAAGCCTTCTTCTGGGAAGTATTAATCATGTCCAAACCGAATCGGACGAGCTGGTTAAACTCATTCACATACTCCCTCACTGTCATGTCCCCTTGCTTCAAAGATATAAACTTCTCCAATTGCAGATTTGCCTCAGCTGATGATAGAAACTTAAGCCCAAACCTCGTCCTAAAGTCGGCCCAAGTCTCTATAGGTCTAGTAGCATTGGTGACCTCCCACCAATAAGCAGCTTCTTCTTTTAATAGCCATGCTGCCAATAAAACCTTTCTATGGTCTTCCACATCAAAGATAGCGAAAAGATCTTCGGTTTCTTTCAACCAATTTTGTGCCTCCACAAAAGTCTCCGTTCCTATGAAATTCTTGCCACCCATCGCCTTAAAGTCCTTGCAACTTTTGCGAAATCCGTTTGTGGATTCTGAGGAGGGGGAGGAGGAGGAGGAACCTCAGTTACGGTGGGGGTAGTTGTTGGGCCCACATTGTTGGCCCTAGCTTCCAAGTACCTACGGAACCATCCGGGAATGGTCACTCCCTCGGGAAGGTTATGATCGGCCATACTGAAAAAGAAAAAGATAGATTCAGAACGAAGAAACGAAGGATAGTGGTAATGGCTTTTGGGGAATAGCCTTTTAAAATAACTAGACTTTTCTTGGAAAATACTTAATTGGTTTTGAAAATAGTTTTTCAAAAGGTAAGTTAAAAATACTTTTGCTCAAATCTTGTAAACCTTATGCTCTGATACCAAATGTAACACCCCACCTCTGCCAGGGTAACTCTTGCAAGCACATTAGCTTTGGAGGGGCGTTAAACAAGGTAAACATGCATGCAAATATCACAAGACAGAATATATAAGTAAAACAGAGTAGTAAAGCAGCGGATAAAACTAGCATTTCAAAACCATAGTTAAGTTACAACAAAGTACTTGGTCATTATTTTCCAACAAACAAAGTCTAGAGAAAAGCATAAACTGAAAAACTGAAATACATAAAGTACTATCCCCAAAGTGAAGTGATAAACCATAGCTAGCTCAATGTCCAAAACCGTACATGAGCAAATCCAGTAAGCAAGCTATAAAGATCCAAGCTAAGCTCCAATGTTCCCACCCTGAGGACCTGAGGGGGGGGGGAAACGAAAGAAAAGAGGCAAAAGAAAACGGGTCAGTCAAAAAGAATGGTAAGCCCTAACTACTATCAGTCCATGAACTAGTAAAGTTAACTGGCATGAGAAGCTAAGATGAACATAAGGATAACAACATACTGGCATGATGATTAACTAACAAGATAGATAAAGGTATCATCGCATAATCAAGGTTAAGTTTTGCACCACAGGTGTACTAGCATTCTAACATGTCAAGTAAAAACAAGAGTTGATCCCTTGGCCCAAGCTTGGCCCAACGTCATGAGGTGACCTAAATCAAGGTCCAACTACACGGTCTAGTTGATCGGCTCCCTATAAGCCTAACTCGTCAAGTGTCGGTGTCATACGGCCCAAACATGAAATGTAGTTAAACTGCGCTAGGTCCACCCTAGGGTGTATCAAGTCCTAGGGTGTCAACCTCGGACACCAATCAACATGCGCGGTCTAGATCTACTGGTACCCGTGCCTGATTTTCCAACTCCGGACTATGTGCACGACCATAGTCCGCCTGGACCCACACCGGCGTACCTACTCAGCCGTCGTTTTGGTCGCTTACATGTCAGCCCAGTAATCGTTCCCCACCCTAGCCTAGTCCCTAGGGTCTTATGATACTATCAAGAGGGTTACTGCTGAAAAGGACCACGCCACTAGGGTTTCTTAACGGGTTAAATGTGGTTAACCCGATCCAAACGTGGATTAAATTGGTTAAGTGTACCCAAGGTTCATGACTTAACCCCGATTAACCCATCAAGCCCAAATTGGTTAAGTATTAAGTGGACCATGACTTAACCCTAATCAGGAGGCATTAATTAACTTAATGTGCTTTAACCTCTCACATTAGACTTTGTTGTGGTTACTAGTTAAGCCGGGCGGGTCCGGGTAGATTTATTCCACAACTTGGTCTAACCTCGGGTTCGAGCACAACTTGACCAACTTCTCACATTGGGTCCTATTGTTTGTAGCCACTAGTTAGGCCGGGCGGGTCCGGGTAGATTTATGCTACAAACTCAACCCAACCTCGAGTTGGCCACACTTATATTTTCTAAGTGTCATGTCCATTATGTTTCCAAAACATAATTACAAGCTAACATATCATGTCATGTTATAAAAACCATGTTCATGTCATAATGTTACCCAACCCCAACGTAATCCCATCGTTTACATAATCGCAACAACGCATAAAGGATAAAATAGGGAACTTGGCATAATCATGACAAAAAGGTGTTGAAGCCACAAGTTTAACATGGTGGCATATGAAATGTACATATGTTCATATACTTGCATATTGCATTATTAGGCTTCAAAAGTATGCATAAAACCAAACTTAGCATATAAGTGATGCAAGGTGATAAATGACATGTAGAAGTTGCTAGAAGTTCGCATTTAGCCTCACATGCAAGTTATCATAAGGGATATGATAACTTCCATGTTGCCAAAATGCAACCTTTAATATAAAGCTTGAAGTTTTAAGCTCACAAACTCAAGTTTAACTTGCATAACATGTGTATAATGATCAACCCAAACTTGCATAACATAGCAACATGTGTCATACATAATGATTAAACCAACTTGCATAACATAATGATCAACCAAACTTGCATATCATAATGATCAACCCAAACTTGCATCATTCATTTAACTTTATAGTTCAAAAAGAAAGTAGAAAAGGGCTTACAATGCTATGAAGACACAAATGAATATTTATTATAAAGATTGAGACGAAGCCCTTATGCAATCACCATAAAACCCAAGTATGAAAGCTCCAAATGAAAAACCCTTGAGCCAAATCAATTAAAACCCTTGCTTTGTAATAGAAATGTTGCAACTTGACTTGAATGCAAACTAAGAACACTCATACAAGCTTGAAAACACTTGTATGAACTCAAAATCTCTCATATAAATAAACTTAGAAATTTTAGCATGAGAGTGGAGGCCATGAGAGGAACAAATTTGGCATAGTTTAGTTGTAGAGTTGAATAATGATGATTTAGGCTAGGCTTAGGGGTCTTTTTATAGAAGATTAGGATAGTATTAGCCATAGGATTAACCCTAGATCTAATCCGAGCCATCAAATCCCGTCACTAGCCAACAAAACAGGTCCAAACAGCCCAATTAAGTGCACCAGGCCGACCAGGGAGGTCGACCCCCAGGTCGACTCTAGTGTCGACCTGGTTGGGGGGAGGTCGACCCTAGTGTCGACCCCCCTGTCGACCTGTCTGGGCGGGAGTTTTCCCGCCCAGTCTGTTTTGGCTGAATTTGAATTCTAAATTCAAATTTGAACTGTTTTTGAACTTGTAATTTTCTGAAAACTTTGACGGGCCATAACTTGGTCATACAGACTCCGATTTTCGAAAACTCGGACTCTGTTTCGCGTATTTTTCCGAGACGAACGCAATGGCACAGGCCGTTTCCCTTGATTCAGATTTTACAGTTTAATTCTGCCTTGATTTATGTTATAACATGTTATTCAAAAATATGGGTTGTTACACCGGTCTTCAACCACCGTCTTCATCGTCGACTTTTAATCGTTGTATCTGTTATTCCGAATGAGTTAAACCCGGTCTTTCTGAATAACTCGCGTATCTTATAATCAAGTTCTATAATAACACATCATACGCCTCATTCCAATCAAGAATATTCTTTTATTCTAATATTCATTACATTTGGAATTATTCCCATAAATCATATCAAAGATTTAATTCATTAAAACCGCTTGTTTAAATCTTTCTTTGAAAACCATTGCAAAAGATTTTGTATTATCTTTTAACAATCTTAAACTAAATTAAGGTTTATCAAATTATAGGGATAATCGAGCCTTACTGAAGTAATCATTTACTTTATTTTTCCAATCCCAGCCTATTCATCCCATGGAGCAAAATTGGTAGTACTCCATATCTAACTCTCATTGTGTTATCGGTAAAATTAATTACCATTTCACGTTTCAAATCTAATTAAAGATTTAACTATCGCATGGAGTAAAACTGGTGGTACTCCATTCTCAATCATTTCTTGAATTCAGTAAATTTAATTACCTCATTCACATTCCAGTCTAATTAAAGATTCACTAATCTCAAAAATCATTACTTAATGATTATTCAACTTAGGAAATAAATCATGTCTTTAACTGGGTTAAAGTACAGATGTTATTCAAAACATAGTTCATAATAAACCCAAATCAGCTTCCATTAACTATGGAATCTTCACGGAAAACTGATCAATATATAGTTGATATAAATTCCCATATTATACTAATAATATAAATGGAATAACGACAACTCCTTTTAAATTACATATATAGTGATGGTCTTCCTTCACAGAAGCTCTGATAAATCGAATTCCACTCAATTCCAATTTAATATATTAATTTGGAAAACTTAACTTTGGAAATTGCATTAAATCTTAGTTAAAAGATTTATAAATTCCAAATCTTAACTTCACCGTTAATTGGGTTAAATAACAGATGTTATTTAAAACATTGTTCACGGTAAACCCAAAATCCAATTTCAACTCTATTCCAATTAACTTGATTAATTGGAAAACTTCATTAAATCTTAATGAAGAGATTTATTATATTCCCAACTGGGTTTAAGAACAGTGTTATTGAAGACACTATCCACTACAAACCCAAAATCCAATTTGATATCAAATAGAAGGCTCTGAATAGAAGCCATATCGACTTATATTCAGTATCAAATTCTGGAACCAACGAATATCGTATTGGAAATAACGATATCTATATCTTCGAAATTCCTCAACATTATCCGTATAATCATGGAATCCAATATCGAAATATTCCGAAGATTATTTCCATTCAAATCCTCTCCAATTCATACGTTGAAAAATTCTGGTTATATTAAAACCATTTCAATTCCTTTTTAGTTATTTTCTTAAGTTGATAAACAACTTATTTAGATAAAAATATATTTTATCTTTACAAACTTGGAATATTTCATCCAAATTCATTTCAAATCATTTATTATGATTTTACATAATTTTTCCGTATTTTTATTCCTTAAAAAATATCCCCTTTCAGTTAAATGGCGTTTCAGGTAATTTAGCTGCGTTGGCGCTGTTTTTATTCAAATTTGAATTAAACACTTCTCAAAATCTAACCATTAGATTTCAAATCTCTTATTTTCATTTGAAAGCTCTTTTCGATACGAACCTAACGGTTCCGGATACAGGAGAATCTGACGGTCGGATCTCCCGTTATGTCAACTCAAAGTCAATGGTCGAAATTCGCGAATGGTCGCTGCGCAGCACGTTCTATTCAAGCCATTATAATATATATAATATATTTCGTTGGTTTCCATTTAAAACGTATTAAAAACAATTCCAACTTCCATTTCAATTTTAAATCAAAACTGAATATTCCATATCATTATAATATTAAAATGATAATATTTTCAAAATATCAGATTTTGGAATCAAACCTTTTCGATATTCATTATGAAAAAGAGTAAAATCGATAAACAAATCCGTTTGAGTTAAAATGGCGTTCATCTACTTAACTCGGCTTCATATTCATTTCAATATTTGCTTCTCCATCCAAAATCGAACATCAAAATCATATTTTGATTCTTCATTGAATATTATTTTAAAATATTCGTTATTTCTGAATTGGAATCAGACTCAATCGATTACCATATAATTTTATTTATATCGATTCCATACATCGCATGTAATCAAAAAAAGTGACAAATAATTATTAAACATTCCATTCACATCGAGAGTACAATTTACAACCGTATAAGCATTAAATAATTAAATAATGCTTATAATAGCTTGTCAATCTATCGGTCGACATACAATTAAATCCACGGGAGATGTGAATTAATTATCATCTCTAGACCTGTGTGGGTTTTCAACCATCAAACAAATATTGCAATCACAGACAATAAATATATACTCAGTTATGAAAATAAATAATTTTACAAATATTTGAGTGAGAGAGTTCTCACTTTGATTTCCACTCTATCAGTCTTTAATTGGCAATTTTAACACTGTTTGGGTTTAAATTTGCCTCAAATTCTAATTTTCTCCGTTTCAGTTCGGGTCAGTTCATGGCGTAGTATTCTTCACCATGATTCCAACACATGTCATTTCGTTGAATTCTGTCATTGTTTACACAAGTTATAGCAGTTTAAACATTAATTACAATTCGAGATAATTATAATATAATTAATTCACCCTTAACTCTTAATTAACCTTAATAAAAGAAATTAGGCTGTCTTCTTCATCATCCCATATACTGAAAACCGTAACCTATCCTTAACGTAAAACCCTCACTGACAATCCTCCCTACCATCGTCTTGGCGAAGATCTAACTCTACCTCGCCAAAGCCCTTGGCGCCGCCTACCGATGCCAGCCATCCAGTCCAACTCGGTGATGTCAGGAACCCTAAAACCCACTGCGAAGTCAACTAGGTCTAGCACAAAATTCAAACGCCTCAAGCCACCAGGAATCATCATCACCGTAGAATCACATAAGCTCGTTGAGAGGATCATTTTTTGTTTTGAAATGGGGATTTAATTTGAACGGGATTGAAAGAAATTGAAGAATCGTAATGGGAGCTTCCAGGCCCTTTATTTTTTTGGTGGCGGCGCAGTTCTGTAATGAGAGAATAGGGTTTGGGATAAAATTTTGGATATTTATAGCAGTTTTTAATAATATTTTAATCCTTCTATTTCTATTTTGCGTCTGAACTCCAAATGAACCCCAACGACTTTCACCCCTAGCTAAAATACCCCAATTTCAGACATAATGGAATATGTTTTGTAAGCCAACTCGACTGTTTCGATCAATTTTTATCAAAATTAAAACATAAATTAATATAACATTCAATTTTAAATTCCAACGTACATTTTAATTTGCCGGGGTCACATACTAACTCCAAAAATTATGAAGTTTGAAATCTAGCTATGTTTTGACGATACGGTCCTAAAAAAATTAATTTCATCGAATTTGGAGACCATTTTAAAAAAGACCTTTATTCTAGCTTATTGAATTAAAACTGAAATTCAATTCGCGTTTAAATTTACCAAGCTTACATATTAATTCCAATTGACCTGAAATTTGAAACCTGACAATAATTTGAGGTTCTAGATCCAACAAAATTAGTTTCGTTGAAAACGGAGGTCGTTTGCAAAATGACCATTTTTAAGGGCTATATATAATATTTAAAATATATATAAATTAAATAGCGACTATTCTATATTTTAATTTAGACAAAACTTACAATTTATAAAACGAAATCTAAATTTATCACATTTGTTAAAAAGATATAATTAAAAAGATTCTAATGCCTCTCATTTTACTGAAATCTGACTTATATTGAATTATGTATAATCAATTAAAGTTCAAAACTAAATTTTCAAACTACCGCGCCATTTCGAGTTCGTTTTATAGTACATATAAATATATACGTTCGAACTTCGATTTAAATAAATTTTAGGTCGTTAATTCTCAAAATAAATCGATTAACATATTTAATTAATATTAAAATCAATTAAAAATAAATTTTAAATTTGTTCTGAATTTTTGGGTTGTTACAACAACACTGTTGGTTTAAACAGACAAAATCCTTCTAGTGTTTCATACATTAACTTATAACCAAGGTATTCCAATTTCTTTATGCAAGTGAGCTTCCATGATAGTTTAATTTTTTTGCATAACTTGATTAACATACACACACGTTAGGTGGTCATAGTTTTAGTTATCAATCATTATCATCATTTGAAACAAAATATTTTTTGTGCTGGTAAAAAGAAAGAAATGGGTTGTTCTTACTCGTGGCACAACTTTTTTTCATACGAGCGTCCACATGAATTGTTATTTTACAATTATATATGTTTAATAGATTCAAGAAAAAATAGGTTTTCTTTCCTCGTTGTTTTGTAAGTGTGCAAGACCTTTGTTTATACTATAATTGTAGTTATAAAACACTACATGCTGACCTTAATCTCTCGATATTGACAATTGGTGGGTGAACTTTAAAATTGTTGATCATGGTTAGTACACTTATTTTCTAAAATGTCAAATTTTAATACTTCTCTTTGTACTGACATGAAAATAATTAATATTAATACAAATTGTATTATGGAGTTACATCAAATCAGAGAAAACAATGAAGAAACACTTGATGATGAACAATTAGTTACAAATATCAAGAAGTGAATGAATCAAAAAATGAAGAAAGCAAGAATCATATATCTGTTTTCGATTATGAGTGCAAAAAAGAAGAGAATGATGCACACAATGATACTAGTGGAAATAATTATACAGATACAACTATTGCAAGTGAAGATTTTAATTCATATATAGAAAAAGAATGCATTCATGAGAATATAGAATGCATGTAACATGAAAATGGTCATCAGTTATGATGAGTGATAATTTAGATTCCGGTATAACTGATTGTGTTCAATGTTGTAGCGAGGTGATGAGTGATGAGTGTTGTAGCGAGGTGATGAGTGATGAGTGTTGCAGCGAGGTATTTCATATGTTTAAATAAAATATTTAATTAAATAAAAATATTGTTTGAATATTAAATTCTGTGCAATAGTATTTTATTTAATAAATCTTTATTTTTGTATATGATATGAGAAAATAGGATAAACAAGTCATCATAGACATCAGTATAAAGCCATTTATTGACATCAGTCAAAAGCTGATATGGTAAAACACTTATTACAACAATTAATTAGTTAATTCATGATGTCTTACTGCGACTTCGACATCGTTTTTTAATTGATGTAAAAAATTGGCACTTTAGACATCACCGACATCAACATCACTCCCAAAAAATGGAGACATCGTTTTTAGCATAAGTCTATGTGAAGTTTTCTTGTAGTGATTATCGCAAAATAACACCCGGATCAGGCTAGGCAACCGCGTGAGATAACTCAACTTGTAAGTAACATATATTAATACAATCTGAGGCTGAACGCATGTCCGTGACGGTTATCCCCTCAATAACATCCAACCATTCATTAGGAGAAGTATAATTGTATAATAGCTAATGTCTAGGGTGTAGAATATAGATAAATTCACATAGAAGGAATGGTTACATTGGTTACACTCGGCAACTATAAGTGTACAAAACAATCGATAAGGCACGTTCACATATTGGATTTTCCATCAAAGATCTCTCAGTAAAAATCCGAACTCCATGCGCAAGGGTCAGAAAGTACCTCCAAGCGTCGTACATCTCTAGACAAAAATACCATAAGGTAAACATAACTGGCGCACGCATGAAAACACTGAGGTGCGCCACGTGGAATCAAATAAACCCAACTCCCGCGCGCAACTTCAAAGAGCTCTAGCAATGATTCGATAATAAGCATACACTAGATATGGAGTCAATATATCCGGCCATAGTTTAACAAAACCCCTTGTGCACCTACTCTGTTTTATGTCATTTACGATGTCGAGGTTTCGTTTGGCATCTTTCACACGAGTCTTCATCACTCGAACAAAATAAGAATTTTCGGTTGGAATCCCTCAGCTCAATAGACCTTGGAATCACACATAGATTCCTTCATAGATCTCGGAATCACACGTGGATTCCAATACATTAACATATCTTGGAATCACATATGGATCCCTTCATAGATCTTAGAATCACTATATGTGTTCGAGCATCTTAACAGATCTTGAATCGCCACATAGCCTTTACTTCACAATTGCTTCCAAAACATATAACTCGTATACTAGTTTTGAACTGGTTTTCGATAAGTAGAACATTACCAATTCCGATCTCCCTAAAACCGATCGCTAGATTTAAAGTCAAGTTCTATAATCGATTAACCGACTATAACTCATACAATAAACAATCGTATATGGAAAACAACCTCTCTTAATTTCCACAACAATCGAATAAACATCCAAGGCACTATCAAAGTCATGAATCATGGTAAATAGCCAAATCTCTATCAAGTCACATAGCATGGTAAATACAGTTGAAGCACGATTAACTCATATAAATGGCTTCTAATACCTTTCTCGTTTAATTAATCTTTCATGAATTAAAACCTCTTTTATTAGTAAAACATCTTTTATCTAATAATACTTCACTTGTCAAATATGACTTCGCTTACTAATCAATAACTCATACTCACTACAAGAAAAACCGAGATTAGCGATAGATCTTTCGTAGCGAAAAATTCCGTCGCTAATTAGTGGCGGAGTTCCGTGGGCTTTGTAAGAGAAATTATTTTTGATTTTATATGTCATCTTATTATAAATTATTACCGTCGAATACTAATTCTATCGCTAAATGAATGGGAATTGCAGCTCTTTACCGTCATATAATATTTAACGCTAAATTCCGTTGCTAATAAAGTCGGATTACCGTCGACA
The DNA here is from genome assembly GCA_030737875.1 of Allium sativum. NCBI lineage: Eukaryota > Viridiplantae > Streptophyta > Magnoliopsida > Asparagales > Amaryllidaceae > Allium > Allium sativum. The sequence goes on along the minus strand of CM060922.1, from coordinate 701,403,120 downwards.
TAATTTTGAAGCTATTTTCCTGCAGTTTTCCAAGAGATTTGAAACGAAATTTTATATTTATTATTTATTAAATGTTTTAAATTTGTGTTATTACTTAGTAATTAATTAGTAAATTTAAATTTTAAATAATTAATGTTAATAATACATTAGTAATTAATAATAAATAATAACTATTAGAAGTAAATAAAATTCAATAGTTAATGTTGATTATTATTATTATTTGATGACTAATGTTGATTAGTTATTAATTACTATATAATATAAATAAGAGGTAATAGTAATTAATAAAATACATTGTTGTTCGATGTTTATTAAATTTGTTTTGATAATCAATGATTATTTAATAGTCTTTAATACGATTAATTAAATTAATATCAAGAAATTATTAATACATATTTACTTTTAAGAAATTGATTAATACATATTATTTGATAAATAATTAGTAATTAAGAAAAACAAATTTGTTAAAGTTTTAAAGTAAGAAGTTAAATATTAAAGAATTTCGAAATTCAAAAAATTCAAACACTATCATACAAGTTATTATTTTCATGCATATTAATGTACTATTAAATAATTACCACACATTTAGAGTTCATGTGAATGGAAATACATTGGGGAACGCCAATAGAAATACTGGATATATACATTGAACATTTATAACTTGACATCAGCAGTTCGCTTTTTATCTTGCAACCCTTGGTTCATTTTATTTTGAAGTGGAAGGTAACTTAACTGAATTTTCTCCAAATTATTTATCGATCTACTATTGTATCTAAGCAAGCTTAGTTCACATTCTTTCTTGTGTAAAAGAGACGGGTAATGTATTGATTGGGCCACATGTTTTGTTATTTTCATAACTATTTTTTTAGGGTATTTTTAATCAAAAAATGAGATTGAAATAGTATCATTGACGCTTTAGTAATAAACACTGATGTTTTTATATAATTGACTGATTATTTTAACTTAATTCTAATGTTTCAATTTAGCAAAAAATATATAAATATTAGCATAATAGCTGAAGACATGTATTGAATTTAAGTTTATACAAAAAAAATTAGCTTCATTATTACTTAGTGACATGAAATAGAAATCATCTTAATATAAATTTATATTTTTAATTTTTGTTTAAATAATAATCAAAATTGAACATTTATACCTTTTTAAGACAAAATAAATCAAAAATGTTAAAAAATGAATGTTTCAATAAAATATTTAATCCTTTTTGAAAAACTCTAAGATTTTTTTTTATTAACTATAAACAATGAGAAAGTATATATGAAATGCTCAACATGACATTTTCTTCAAGTTTTTTTCAACTAAACAATGGTAAGAATTATAATGGAATTTCAGTCTCCAACTTTTCCCTTTTAATTTAGTCAAATGTCAAGTGAAAATGAAATTATGATTAAAACAACACTTGAAAGTGAAACTGAAATATTGATAGAATTTTTATTTTATGTTATAATTTAGTTGAAAATTTCCATATCGATCAAATTTAAATATGTTTCTAAATAGTATTGAAATTTGAAGCATAAATATTAAGGTAAAATAATAATATTTAATATTTAATTAATAATAATAATGTTTAATAATAATTGATAATAAAATAATATGTAATAAGTATTAAGAAAAGTAGCATTTAATATTTAACTATTAATCGTATTAGTTAATAAATTAATCATATTCTATTGTGTGCTTAATATACCCTCTCGTGTTTGTTTCCAGAGCTACAGCATCTTCCAATATAACTAAAAAGGGACTATCTGTTTTCATTGATGGATAGCTAAAACCGCGGATCACTAGAATAAACAAAATCTACCACATCCATTGGAATGCGATCTAACGGCCAAAATTTGCGATCCTCATCATTCCCCACCCCCTTCATCCACATCGTCAATTATCAAATTCCCCTAATTCCCAATCCATCTACTCTTTAGGTTTTCAGACTTCTCATTCCGCCGCCTCCTGTGTTTCCCTGTTCTTCATTTTTTTTTATTCTTGCTTTGAGGTTGATTATTTGGGAAATCTAGAATGATGAATCGATGAAGCAAATGTGATTTTCATGGAGGAATCTAGGAAATCGTAGAGGAATCTACGAAATCGTAGAGGAATCTGGGTAAGTTGGAACACATGCTGTTTTATTCAAAGATAGCAAACACGATTTTCATTGAAATAACAAACTAGATCAACTCGTGCTCAGGTTTCTATTCCGTCTTCTTGTCTTTTTAAGTCTGCTTGTAGGCCATGGTTTACAGGTAAAAATTTCAGAAATCGCTGTTTTAGATGCGGTGATCGTTCACATAGAATTGCGGTTTCTAGAGCCAGTTTCTATTGTGGATATTTTGGTCACAAAAGTTTTGATTGTTCAAAAATTGAATTTTTTCCGTTCATGCTAAAACTGACTTGAAAATTCATTGTTTCCAATTTTGTATTAAGTTTCTTTTGGTTAAAAAAATGACTAATTTGATTATGATCTAGGGCAATCAGCGATGCAATAGGAATTCAAAATCAGTCATTCACAGTGGCTTATTGAAAATTGGAATTCTAGTAGTGGCTGGGTTTAAAATATCTACTTGTTATGGCTGAATTGAATCTTGAAAAGGTAAATTCGAATTATTTTCGTTGTACATTCCAACTTGTTTTGAATTAAATCCTTATTCAGGGAGTCTGCATATTCAAGGTTTTAACTATATGCGGTTGTGTTGAAAATGCAATCGTAGTTTTCATTGTTAATGCATGTTCTCTATATTTCATTACCAAATGTAGATGTTAGGAGCAGTAGACTAAGCGGTGAACAAATTAAGTAAAAAAACAACGCGTAAACTGTGGTATTCATTTGTAGTATAAGAAATTAAGTTAAAAGACCAGAAATTTTATTATAAGCAATTAATATTTTTTTGTAGTATGACTTGAATTATTACTGAACTTATATTTTTCCCTCTTCTCATTTTCATTAATGTAAAGTACTTTCAGTGTTTAGTCAATGATACATTTTTAATTTCTTTATATGGGCCTTGATTTCATAATTCGCTTTAGGCACCAAATAACCTAGGACCGGCCCTGCATGTCAACTGGGTTGTTCTCAGGACGGAGGGTGGTAAGAACAGAGTGACTAGAAGGTTACGATACTAAGTAGGTGATGGAGGGAAGAGAAGCAGGGTCGAAGCAAGAGGCGAATGCAGCGTGCGTACTTACTAGGTTCGTCATGGTACTTTTACATTTTCTTCTTCAAATTTTTTTTCTTCCAAATGTTTTCTTTACTCTGGGATTGTGGACTAGACACATGCAGCAGCGAGGCATGATATGTAACACCATATTTTATTGCCATTTTGATTATCCATTGTTAGTTTATATTAAAAATAAATAAAAAAGAATTATTATCATCCTATTCATTAATTTATTACTGTTGTGAAAACGAATTTGTTTTATCCTATTCACCAACTCATCAACAGTGTGAAATTTGTTATCATTCTATCCACATTTTTCCAGTTCAACTTCCCATCATCATTGTGAATTTTGTTTCAATGTGTACACACAAAAATTTATGTTTGAGGCGTACAATGAACCTTTAATAGTGTCAGTAAGCAAGTTTTTGAGGTTTAGATAATTAGTTGCTATTATATTAAGTTATATGAACCTTTATTTTGTCTTAAATTTACTCTACTAATAACATAAGATTTTATGATCCTACTGAAATTACCATTATATCATTTTAAGTTTCTCATTGGGTATTGTTCATTAGTGGTTGGTATGTCTTTTAGTACAACACCACATTGTGATAGTCCGCTGTTACAAGTTTACCTTAATTTTACTGTCTTTCAAACTTATATGCAATGAATAATGTTGCAGATGCAAGAAGTCATGGAAGGAGAAAAGATGAGCACGGAAGATATGTAAATGAAAGAACATTGAAACAATCGAAGAAGTTGGTAGCGTACACATGTATTAGGGGATTTAGACTTGCAGGTTGTACTTCCCATAAATGCCATTGGATAAAGCATCAATATAAACTTTAATGTATGGAGTCAAACGTTAATTATATGATATAATATTGGAACTATTCGATAGACAAATGGATGATTTGTGAATGCATATACATAAAAATATATAGATTTTTCTTTTCTATGTATTTCAAGTTCGTAAATTCAAAAAAGCTTGCACGTGATGTTTTTTAATATTAATTACGTCTGCGTATGCGTTCTTATACACACACACACACACACACACACATATATATATACATATATATAGATCAGAAGCGGAATAGCGATAGATTGCCGGCAAAAGTTTTTTAAATAAAAATTATTTGTCGCAAATCCATTGCCACCTTGCAAGGGTTTACCGACGGATAATTATAAATAATAATTTCAAAAATATACTTTTTCGTTGCTAAAATGTCAGTAAATAAATTAAAATTAAATTAATAAATAAAATTATATTTTATTATATAAATAGTAAAATGACGGAAAACTGTCGGAAAACTCATGCTATATTCCGTCGCTAAATCTGACACAATTACCATCATGGTTTTTACCGACCACCATGTTATGCAGGAAATCCGTCCCTAAAGCCGATATAGCAACGGATTAGAAGCGGATTCTGTCGCTGCTAAATGTTGTTTTTCTTGTAGTGTACTCGATTAATATTTCTTTGTATACTAGTGTATATATATACAATTTATACATATAAAAGGCATATATATATATTCCATGATTTCCTATTCCTTTACATACTTGTTATTTAAAAAGGGTTTTAATATACTTATCCCTCCAGTATAAGTATAATCACAAATCACTTCCAAGATTTCCCTTCTAACTTCAATACTTTAAAATGTATTCATATACTTATCCCTCCGATATAAGTATACTATAATTCATTTCTAAGATTTCTTAAAATATATTTAAAGAGGTTAATGCCATTGTTTAATAAAGAACATCTTCTCTTTACAATTTAAAACATCTTATTCAACATCTTTATTCTGATATATTCCTACACTTATTTCAATCTTTAAAATCGGTTATTTAAAGATCTAAGTATATTCAAATTCGTTAAACTGTATATTCCAGTTTTACTATATTCCAATGGTTTTAGAACAAGTGTTGCTAAAACACTATTTACAACAAACCCAAAACAATTCCTTTTACATAATTATCTTTAAAAGCTTGTTTAAGGATTCAATTATATTAATTTAAATGATATAATTCCAGTAGGTTAAAGACGAATGTAAATAACACATTGTCACGACAAACCCAAAACGATTTCTATATTTATTCACATCTTTACATAGTCCTTTAAAGATGTAAATATCGATAAATATTCAATAAGGTGAAATACTAGCGATTTCTAAATCAATGATTATAACTGATGTGTTATAATCCATGATCATTTCCAAATCTGATAAAATAGGCTTAATTCATTTCAAAATCTATATACTGTAAAAATAAGTTAAAAATAGGTTTTACATAAAAAGGACTGAAAATGTATATATAATAAAATTTCTTGAAAATAGATTTCAAAATAAAAGGGTAAAATGTAAAATAGTTTACAATAGGTTTAAGTAAAAGAATTTAAATTATTGTTTTATATTTAAAAACACACTTTCGATTTCCTAATTTCCGTTCCAATTCGTATAATTTCCCACTTCAATTCAGTTATACCAAACACACCAAATTGCGTGAAATAGACAAACTCACTATATTATATAAAATAATATATTCACTTCATCACAATTTCCACATATAACAATGCTATATAATCGATGGGGTTCACAGTCAGGTTTAACACACAATCAATTCATAATACAACATATGAATATAAATTCGGTAACAATCAAATTGAGGAATCCTGTTGGATTCCTTCAACCTATCCCCCTACATCACAGCTCATATGTCAACACATATATATGTAATACAGTTCAAATTATACTAATTCATACAAGATGAATCTTCTGCTAATGCAGATAGTGTCAAAGGACCATCCGTTGACATACGGGAATTAAATATGTTGACAGCCACCAATAAAGCAATAAATCATCCAAACATCAATTATACATATAAGTATATACATAAACAGTCAATACTATTATATGGTACAATAATATAGCAATAAGAGTGAGTTAAACTCACCATCCCTTCCAATCATTGATATACGCTATTTTATCTAATTTCAAACAGGCGTTCGAAATTAGATAAAATTACAGACTCCTCAGAATGATTCCAATCCGCCTCAGAAATGTAGTATTTTCGTTATGAATCCAACGCAACTGACCGTTCATCAATCCGACTTCGTATGAACTATTTACGGGTGTTACAAGTTAATATAGGACTAAAACTTAATTACATTAATTTAATAATTTAATTAAACAAATCTCACCCCTCTGCGCACGTGCTGCACTTCTTTCTCTTTCTTTCCCAAATGAAATTACAAACCCATTCCCCTGGACACGCACAAAACTGTGCACCATTTCCATTGACACCACCCTACGAGTGTTGGGTATGTCGATCCTCTTAAGTTAAGAAAAGAAGTTTTTATTCATCCAAACGATGTACTTAATACTCATTTAATACGAAATTACATATGGTCGCCCCTAACCAGCCCTATTCTCCACCCTAATTGACAACATTACTAGCTATTGATCTTTATTAAGGTGGGTCTCGGGGTGGGGCATCACAAATGGTAATCCAATCGCACCGTTGAATTCCTTGCCTTGATCCGCATCTGCCTGACCCCAGAACCCTCAGTTCGAACCCACCAGTTCAGAAACCGACCTCTACCATCACCTCGCGGCTACAAGAATTCGCACGATATCTTTTTGTACCAATTTCCTCCGAACTTTGCCGACAATTGCGCCACCCCTCACGAACACCATGCCTACACCCATCCAACCCAGTTCCACCCCAATTCCACCCCAGTCAACCCCGAAGTGAAATCCTAGCTTGCTGCTGAAAAATATCGGGTCCAGCAAAACTCCATCGCACTAGAAACCATTAGCACTCTATCGAAGCTCTACACCATACGAAGCCAAAATATCCGACGTTATGTGATTTCTCGTAGTATTGAATGAGTATTACTGGGCTGAAGTAATTAAGAGGAGTTGCGCCTCTTTTTCGATTTACAGAAGGAGAATTAGGACCCGAGGAAAGAGGATGCGCATTTATAAGTAGTTGAGGTACCAGATATTTTCATAGGTGTTTATGAATATTATAACCATTTAAATTATCATCGAGTGTTTTAACATCGAGCGACCACGTAACAACTCTGAATGCGATGAAATTAGACCGCCTGCTATAATTCAATATACCAGTTTCGATGAATCTAGTTTTGTCGAATTCCGAACCCATTTGTAAAAACAGTATTACTTTTTTACGTGTTAATTGAATTGAGCTAATATTTAACCAATTATTAAACACTTCCATTCTTCAATAATAAATTATTATTATCGTTTCAATTCAATTAGAATTTCACATAAGTTATAGAATCAATTTAAATTCCAGATTTGCTTATTTGAGTAATTTAATATTTAAATTACTATTCCACGATATAATTATATTAAATAACTCGTTTTTTCAGAATTCAAATTATTAATTTTCTAATTTAATTACATACATTATTAAGTAAATTAAATATTCAGGTTCGGAAAATCCGGGTCATTGAATTCTTCCCCCACCCCCCCCCCCCCCCCCCCCGAAAGAATTTCGTCCCAAAATCACAAGCTTAGTCGAATATCAATAAACCCACTAATTTTACTTCACAATTTTATTTTCAGAACCTTGTTGAAAAAAATTCTAATGTCCAAAATTTACGGAAAATTTCGCCAGCACCTCCTTTGTACGAATCGATCTGAAAAATCCCAAATGCCACATCGGGACACCCATTACTCAAAAAGAAAAAAAATCCAAGCGGCTACCCTTATCAAGGACATAAAATCCATCAAACTCAATCAATTACATAAATGTGTACCTATTTATCAAGCAAACAAATATCTATTTACGAAATCAAAAAGCGACTAGCGCCATGTAAATGCTTACATAACCTAAAAGAGTTAAGCAAATAAATAATTAACATAATAACTCCAACATCTGCATAAACAAGATAGCAATCAAATGCAATAAACAATATGATGCAACTGGTATTAATGGTGCAAGTCCATAAGCAACAATCATATAACAGTGTCATGCAACACCATAATAAATAACTATCATAACTCAAAGTTTAGTCAAGTTTTGGAATTCCATCATCACATAAGGATGATCAATAATCCGTCAAGCATCACCTTATGCTCAACAACCTCATGTTAACACTTAACCAATCATTCACGCTACCTCAAACAATTCAAAGATCCAATTCCAAATTCCCCACAAGTCAATAAGATAGCATGAATCATTTTTAAAGCAAATATGATATGCATAAGCCATTCGTATGCAATATCAAACTCAATCACTTATCCGATCATACAATTTCACTTCTAGACTAATATCGCTATCTCGATCACTCTAGTGCGGACTCAAAACGGGTTTCTTGATTAGAAACCGTCATTCTCCTTACATAGCCATATACTATGATAGAGATTCACATAATCATATCAAAAATCCCGTATCTAACCTCGTTGTCTAGAATCGAGTGGAAATACCAAGGATTGGTATAAGCTACCACAAAATAACACATTCGAATATGGATCAAATCGCAAAGTGAACAAAACAACCTACGTAAACCATACGTACTCATTTCAATTGGTTTATTGTAACACCCCACGTCCGTTAGTGTCACTCACAAAGGGAATGCACTAAGTTCTATGGAGCATTTTGGGTAAAAGATGCAGATAAATTACAAGACAGACAAATATTAAACAACGGAAAATAGAACTTTGCTTTATTGATAAAATAGTCTGTACAAGATTCTTTTACAATATCAGAGTATCATCTGTCTTTACAAAATAAAGAAGCGTAAAACAACATTTTATATTCCCCAATGTAGCAAGAGCCAGCCATAGCATCTGAAAGAGAATCCAAGGACGACTTCGCCAAATCTTCAAGCTGGGGAAAGAGCAACGGTCCAATCTAATCTTGAGTTATACTATTCCCTCCTCAACTACCAGGGGGGGAACGGAAGAAAAGAAGCGAAAGAAAAACAGAGTCAGACATAAAGCCTGAGTAAGTCAGTAACTTCTAGCATGTGAACAGGGAAAAATGAAACGACATGAATTAACTGAATACAAGACAATACCATGATGATAGGGTCAACAGGATAAGATAAGATTACCACAAGATATACTAAGGCAAGATAAACTGGATATACTTTAATACTTTCTCTGCTTCGCTATTACCTTATTATTCTGGTTTCTATATCTCTGCACCGCCTAACTATTGTCCCAACTAGTAATGATAACGTGATCCCAATCCCTGTATTTTCCATCGCCTTCAGGCATCCATTTATTTGTTACCTAGATTTAATCTAGGGTTTCCTACCAAGTACTTTCTAGATTCCTCTAAAGTTTATGCTATCTGCTGAATGCTTCTCGGATTCAGGATTTATGCCACCTAGTTCAACTAGGAATTATGCTACCTGTCGAACGATGCCCCCAAGTCTAGGACACACTACCTAGAGTGGTATATGTTCCTATACTTCCCCACGCATGAATCGCGAATCGTTATCGCTTGTCTAGATGCACATGTCCCATAATGTGCGGTCCGAGTCCTGTGTTAGGGCAAATCAAGGAATACAGAACTCGGTCGGGAGCTTTCAGATATCTGCCGATGCAGATGCTAAGGTCTGTTTTTATTCCAGTGGCTATGGTCCCACTTGACCCCTCCCTCAACTAATGGAAGGCCACCCTTGTAAAATGAGAACTGTACGAAGGCCCCTATCTGCCCCACTAATTCTATGGCCAACAACACCCCGCAACCACAACTAGATAGCAAGTATGTGGTCCGTATGAGTCCTCCAGCCTTCCTGCTTCACGTGTCTCGCTTGACTGAAGATGGATGGTAAACGACGAGTTGCTACCACAGGGCTTCCGATTTCTAGCCGAATCACGCTGGTCCATCCGAGTCTTTAGGTTGCCATATATATATATATATATTGCAACCAAGGCATACCCTTGGCTCTTCTAACGCAGACCTTAACCTCTGTGCGCCCAGGCGGATCATCTGCAGCCTCACAGAGGGATACCAAGAGTACCCTCACGTCCCCTCGAAGCCTCGGGCTTCGTAACCCAATTCGTTGGAGCCTTCTTAAAACCAGATGGATGTCCGCTCCTTCGTGTTATACTAAGAATTACTACTTAGTTCTACTAACTAAGGTTTACCACTTAGTTTCCAAATTCCTTGTTTTCTTAACTAAGTTTTACTACTTAGTCCCCTTTTCAACTGAGGTTTACTACTTAGTTTTCTTTCTCGCCAGGTTGGATTGGTTAAGTGTCTTTAGTCGATTCAAGCTATCTTAACCCTCTTCCCTTATCCTGTTAAACTGGTTAAGTGTTATCCCTTTATGCTTTTTACTTAACCCTATTCATTTATCATATTCTGATGGTTAAGCATTCAAGTTTACTTAACCCTATGGTCTAGTCCAGCTAACATATTAAATTGGCTAAGTGTATTACTTAACCCCAACCTCTAGTCTAATTAACATGTTAAATTGGCTAAGTGTATTAACTTTACTTAACCCCACCTTCTAGTCTAGTCAACATGTTAATTTGGCTAAGTATACCCATGGACTTAACCCTCCCATTCTAGCTTTAACTGTGCTAAGTTGGTTAAGTGTTCCTTAACCTTCCCATTCTAGCTTAACTGTGTTAAGTTGGTTAAGTGTTCCTATGGACTTAACCTTCCCATTCTAGCTTAATTGTGTTAAGTTGGTTAAGTGTTTCTATGGACTTAACCCACCCATTCTTGCTTAACTGTGTTAAATTGGTTAAGTGTTTCTATGGACTTAACTCTCCCATTCTTGTTCTAGCTTTAATTAATTAATAAATTAAAGTCGCAACCTCTCACATTAGACAGATATTGCTGCGGTCACTGGATGTGCCGGTCGGTTCCGGGCAGGTTTACACCGCAACTCAGTCTAACCTCGGGTTAGGCATATTCATGTTTTCTAAGTTCAAAGGGTTTTTGATTAATTTCCAAATCTGGTTTTGAAAACAACCATCCCGTCCTTCGGATCAGTTAGGGATAGCCAGGGAGGGCAGGAAACTTGTATTTTCCAAACCCAAGCCTAGACACTATCCTCTCTGTCACCCTAGAACTTTCAGGTATATGTGTTATTCAAAGAGAAAACCTTTCTTTTGTCCATGTATAAATTGTCAACAATTTATCTTCAAAGTCCATTTTCCCTTTTTAAATAAACTTGGCCTATACCATTTTCATTTTGTCCTGCCCACTAGTATACTTATATTCTAGGCCCAAGTCCTAACTCAACTTGCAGTTCAGGCCATTTCCTATTTCATTGCCAAAACTAGATTAAATATCCTAGTTTATAATTTATGGCCAAAACTTTACCTACATGCAAGTTACATATTTTTGTGGTAAATGAACAATTTATCATTTATGACAAAATTCTATAAGTAAATTTACTCCTAATTTACTTATTTCATTATTACACTTTTAATGTACATTGTCACATTTATTATTATGGCCCGTTCCCTCTTATTTATCATATTTATACTTTTTGGTATGTAAATTATACCAAATTAAGTGTCACTAACCATAATTTATTCTAAACATGACAATTTCTCACAATTATGGCTAAATTCAAAATTGTGCTAATATACCTATTCCAAATCATTAATTAACACAATTTTGATTTAACATTCCTAATTCACAGTTTATGGTAAGACTAGAATTATTATTCTAGTTTACATTTCATGCCTAAAATTTAGCTTACTTGCTAATACTAAATTTAATATGTCAAACTTATCCAATTTGCATTCCTATGAACATGCCATAATACATATTCCCAATTTATGCCAATTTCCAAGCTTATAACTACATTTATGTTCATTTTCATATTTTCCCCAAATTGCATTCCCACTGTTCGTATTATCGTGATTTAACCTAGATTGTAAATAAATCTAGATTCGTAGAAAATAGGGAATGAACCAAAGATGCTATGAAAAGGGATAATAACTGGCATAAAAGGTTTGGATAATGACGTAGGTTTAAGAATATGGGTAGACCTAACTTAATAGGTAAATTCCCACGGTCTAAAACCAATAGATAGAATAGGTTCAAGAACATGGGTAGACCTAACTGAATAGGTAAATTCCCAAAGTCTAAAACCAAATAAAACAAGGAACAGATAAAATAGATAATCGGGTTTAGACCCAATTTCATAGCCACAAAACTTAAGCAACAATTTTCCTAATTATGAATCATAGGCAAAGTTCATAGCTATAGGCAATGTTCATAGTCCAAAAGGGAAAATAATTCCCATAGTCATAAGTCATTGTCATAGGCAATGTCATAGTCATATGTTGTATGTCCCAAATCAAGGTTCATGTTCGTAATTCAAAGGCAATAGGTTCATGGTCATAGTTCTCATAATCATGATCATAGGCATAGGCATATCCTCTTTGTTCAATAGTCATAGGCCGTCAATCAAAGTCATAGTATGTTCTGGGCCATAGTCAAGAATTAGATCCAAAAACTTAAATAAACACAGATTCAAGTGAAGAGATTAGGCATTTTTCTTATATCCTTTTAATTTCATGTCACAAATAAAAATAAAACGTTCAAGTCTAGAAATAACTAACTTACAGAAATTAGATCTAGAATAGAAGAACGGCGATGCTAAGATTCGTATGTCGTTGCTCGAGGTTTGTTGATTTAGCCTTTGAATTCTTCACTTTGATTTGAATCTTCTCTTGAACAGATTTGAGCAGCATCTCCATGTCTTGAATTTATATTTTATTTTAATTATTTAAGAAAATTTAGAGGAGGGGAAGAAGCCATGAATCTTAGCAGCATAAGGATAGAAGAGAATTTGTGTGGAGGAACCCTTAGGTCTAGGCATTCTTTTATAGGTGTAGAGAGTGTTTTAGGGCCCTTAGATCATCATAGAAGCCATCAGAATCGCACAGATCGAATACACATCATCCAACCACTCAAAAGGAGACACGTCAGCACAGAACACTCCAGAATTCGGTGCTGGATTAGTATGGGCGCACTTGGCAGGTGCGCCAGTGTATTTTTGTACTGGCGCACTTCACAAGTGCGCCAGTGCATTCTGGTCAGTTTCCGGTTTTTCTGCCTAACTTCGTTCGTCCATATCTTGGTCATACGGACTCCGATTTTCGAAAACTCGGACTCTATTTCGCGTATTTTTTTGAGATGAACGCAACGGCGCAGCCCGTTTCCCTTGATTTTGATTTTAACTTTTAATTCTGCCTTGATTTGTAAATCTTAGTGTTACAGAATTACGGGGTGTTACATTTATATTATTCTAATTCTTTATTCAACCTCGTTCAATACTTATTATATTATTCTTATACTAATATCACTTATGAATCATTCAATCAACTTTACTTGAAGTTATTAAACTAAGCTTTTCATTTTCACAACACTTAACTTTTGAACAATTTCTATAATCAATACGATTATATTTTTATAGTTCTTACTATTTAAATTCTTATTATAAACAGATTCGATTTCATATACGTTTATACTCCATTCAATATATATTTAAGTTTCAACATACTATTATATTCATTAAGTGTATACACACCAAATTGTTCAAAATTTTCCTTAACTCAACTAGTTCAACAATTCACAACAAGTTCAAACTTATCACTTCCCAAACTCCAAATTCTATAATACGATCTCACTTCTATTTTAGTTTTAAACCGCGAACTGCCTCTACGTGACGAGCTCATTCTAATTAAATTTAATTAATTCGGTTAACCTTCATTAAGTTTATAAACTATAAACCTATTTACTTACGTTTTCACATAAACTGGTTAAACTTTCAAATTCAACTTGGAAATATCGACTATCCAAAACCGTCGAACATTCCATGCATTCCATTCCGTTAATAGATGAAACCTACCAAACATCACATCAACTAAGATGCAAAATCATATAACTCCAACATGTAAACTATATGCATCCATATAAATTAATTGAAAACTTTAGAATTAAACTTCCGGGTTTATATACCTCAAATACTCTGGATTCGAAATAGAAATGTACTCTAATCCAAACTATTATCCATGGTAGTAAGTTCTTACTTAGAAATTCGAAAATGTATCTTGATGATGCTGCAGTTATCATCAACATTATTTTCTAGCGATTCGAGTAAGACCAATGCTTTTCTAATCTTTTAAAATCATTTAAAACCCTTAAATACTTTCAAACCAACCTCAATATATCTTTTAAGCTTTGAAAATCAATCCCAAACTTACTGGAATTCCAAATCCGTTGGTTTTCAACACAAATACATTTCATATTTATAAATCCTGATTATAAATTGTACTTGCATATTTCTTATTTAAACTCAATTTAAACAATCTCCATTCAGGTTCAATACTTACCCAACATCATTACCGAACGCCTTACAGTCAAATCATGAAACTAAATTCAGAAGGTGTTTGTTTCCAATGTTCCCAGATTTTAAGTCTACCCAACCCATGCAAGAAAATGAAAAAGATTGCTCTTATACTAACATAGTAGTAAAAACCCATAAACTGGTTGAGTATAACTACAAATCTATTAATAAATGATAATAATTTAATATCATCATTCCCTAACAAAACAACTCGACCATATAACTATATTTAATTACGAAAACTTTCTTTATATATATAAAATATATAAATCTTGGTAACTTATTTCATTTACTAATTTCGAAAATAATTCCGAATCGAATGACTTATTTGAGAGTTTCAAAATCTACATCAAAACAATGATCGGTCGATTTATTCAGATCCAGTATTCAAACTTAACAAATCAAATCATCCAATACAAAATATTTTTGATTCACTAACAAGTACACGCTCATATATATACACACACTCTCAAAACTCAATCTTGGGTGTTACTAACCCTATCTCTAGTGAGCTATAACCCCATGCAAGCCTAGGTGTTCACTAAACTTGGCTCTGATACCAAATGTAATGACTCAACTTTTTGGCTCTCGAAAATCAACACTGATACATCCTCTATAACACCCCGTAATTTTAAAAGAACAATATAATGATAAACTTGAGAATACTTAATTAAATATTAGGAGTTAAGTAAAATGGACTATGCCATTGCGTTAGTCTTGGAATTCTGCTTAAGATAGACCCCAAGTTTGCTCAAAACGGACATCGTATGAAGAAGATAGTAAGCCTAAAAGTTTGCACGCACACAAGAGAATTACATATATACACAAAAAAATCAAATATTCAAAAAAAAGTTCGAAACAGCGAAGCGTGAAGGCCAATCACGGAACCGACCCATTCTAGAGGTCGACCCATGGGTCGATCCTGGGGTCGATAACAAAGGGGGGTCGACCCCTATACAGATCTGGGCAGGATTCAGTTTTTTGAACGTGGACTCATTTCTTGACCAAATTCATTTACCATTAGGCTATAAACGGGACCCCATTTCTATTTTTTTTACACATAAAAAACAATGGGGAACAAGATGTTGCCCTTGATTGGATTAAGTTAGCCTATTTTGCTTCAACAACGGCTTATACACATACTAGAATTTCTTCTTCAACTTTAGCCTATTGTTCTCTGTTCTTTAGATCCAATCCCTATGTGACGACTGCCTTTCTGACCGCTACAAGTCCGTATTTAAACCAACTCAGAACGTTCAAAACGACAGCTCGTTATTTAGCTTAGCGGGTTTAACATAACAAACACAGAATCACAGTACAATAATAATTGCCGCGGAATAATTTTTTTTTACATATCAGTGTTTATATAAATATTCGGTACAGCGGAAAAATGTATAATGTTTACACGAATTTTAAAAATAAAAAAACTTTACGGTTTTGTCGAGCGCGCGCCGTACGCATCTTGCGTCTTTGTGTTCCTCTCCAGTTTGCGAGCCGTAAAATTTTAAAATCTACAACACTTATATCTGACCCAAGCGTTCCATGCAAAACATAAAACATTCGAGTCAGGGTTAATCTTTGTTCAGTTAAATTTACTCAAATGCAGTACTCGATATAATAGTTAATCCTAACATGTAAAAAAATCTATAAATTTTAGATATGTGTCGAGCTGCCAAATAATCATCAAACCATATGTTGTTTTGGGTCTAAATTAGTTGGTTTTAAAAGAACATAAGTACAACCAATAATACACATAATGGCGAGGATAAGTCAAGCATGGACCAGCAAGTAGGGACAAAAGTAGTACTCTCTAAACACCCAGAAATGTGAAGTATGATCAATAAGATGCTGCAGGCAACAAAATAGGGCATATAAGAACAAAATCATGTACCATCCGAAATGTGATAATCTTCCTTATTACCCAGCTTATATGTAATTGGTGAGTTTCTACTATTTACGGCCTAATTTTTGTTGTTGTTGTTGACAAGACAACAACATATCTGTCAAATTTATTATTCGACTTTGTCAGGACATCCACATAATTAAGACAACCCCCAAAGTACCCATACTTAAAACTACAAGCAATACATGTGAGGCAATATACTATAAGCAATTTACAAAAATTTATCAATATGCCATAAGAATTTAAAGTATGCGTGTGTTGCAGTTTACATCCCTCTTTGTATATAAACGCAGGTACACTAAAGCATGAAGTACATGTATAATGGAAACATGAAGTGCATGTATAACTGAAGCATGGAACATGTCACAGCAAAAGAGTATGGTCAATGAAGCAAGCCAAAAATCAGTATTGTAAGAACAAGGCAGTATAATATAATTCAAGCAACACCATAACAAGCCAAGGCACACATGGTTGTCAAGCAAAACCCGATGACAATCGCCATAAAAGGAAAATGGCATAATAGCATAATCTAAACCCTCCCCTATAACAAAGAAAAATCACTTGTAACACCAGTATTTTTGCGAAGAACAAAACCAAGCCTAGCTATTATACCCAGTGACTAAGTCAAATAAACACACATGAACCAAAGTTTAACCGTCAGTGAAAGCTCACCTGTAGTGACGCTAACTTGCTAGTGGCTTCGAAAAGAAAGAGCAGCAACCGTTCAATCGGGGCATGGCAAGAAGGCAGAAAGGGTTCTCATGTGATGGCTTCAGGTTTTCTAGCAAAGTTTCCAGCTGTTGAACGCAACAATGGCGGAAATGCTAGGGAAAGACGGAGGAAGAGGGACTAAATCGGTGGATTTCAGGCGGTGACAAGGCTGGCAAATAGTAACAGTACACGGTGGTGCTGAAATGGAAGGTGGCGCCATGCTGGAAAGGAGGAGTTCGAACCAACAAAGTGGGGTCCAGGCTAACGGTCAATGGGTGCACGACCTTGAGAAGCGACTGCGGTGGTGTTAGCTAGTTTGGAGGGGGCTCAATTTGATTGGGTGATGATGGGGAGGTCGGATCTGGTGAAGGCGGCTTCGGAGTTCTCCGGTCTGAACAGAGTTGGACGGGCGAGAAGGCTTCAAGAGGGTAGCCAGTGGTTTGGAGCAGTCACCGAAGGAGAGATGGAGGCGGTTTATGGCTTGTGGTGGCGGAAAATTAAGGCAGGGACCGATTTAATTTGTGGCGGCCATGGAGCAATTGGATTATCGGTGGAGCCATTTCTTATTTTGGGAAGAAATTTGATTTTTCGGTTGTAGGAAATAAAGAATAATGAAAATAGAATAAAAGGGGGAAAGGCTCTCAGTAGTAAAAGGAGAAAGGGAACGGTGAAAAGGAAAATAGGGACATACGTTAGAAAACTCAGCACAATATGACCAAGTGTCAAAAATCTCAGAAATAAGAACAAGTGTAAAAATTTAAATAAAACAAATTTTTTTCAAGCATAAATAATATTTATAATACTATGTATACAAATACAAAGTGGTATTTATTTATTTCAAATACACTCCAATATATTTGCAAAGACCAAAATTCAACTATATAAAATTATTTAAATATAATTCCTAACGAAATTCCAAAATGAAAAAAATCAAATTCAAGTATAAAATAAAACAAGTAATCCTTAAGCTATATAAAATCTAAATTTAAATTTTCTCTAACAATATAATTCAATTCGTTTTAAAAATACTACTATTATTTAAATTAACATAACAACTTAGCTCCAAAGAAAAAATTTTAAATTCACACTTATAAAACTCAATTCAAACCAAATTAACAACTAGATTAAAATTCTAAACTAATTTCAGATATAATTATCAATCCTAAATAACCCTAAATAATAAATTTGAACTAAATCCACATTTAAAGGATATTTTTTTCAATTTTGACAAACTACTTTCAAACACTATCCATTAAATCAAAAATATGCATAACTTAAATTCAGTTATAAACTCAAGTAAAACACAAACTTAGAGTTCATGATTAAAACATAAATTTAAGCTTATAAAATTAATTTAAAACCGAGTTATAATAAACTAGATTAAAATAAAGTTGAACTATCAACTATATAAATAAATTTCCAACACTGAATCAGGTTAACTACAAAATTTAAATGCCGATAATTTCTGGTTCGTTACACCATGTGAGTTCATCTTATTTTTAGATATAAACATTTAACAAGTAATCCTGACATGTTTATAAATCTAGATCTAAACCTATGCCTAATTAATCCTGTTATTACATGTTCATCAAATATGTTCTTATATGCCTATTTCTGTTCATTAGATTTGTTCTTATATGCCTATTTCTGCTATCATATGCCCATTTCTATTACTTTTGGTTTTATGCCTATTCTGTACTTCTCACTCTCATTCCCTTTTTATTTTTATAGTCATGCTACCTTCAAGCCTAGGCCGATATCACTGAAATATGCGTAAGAACGAAATTGGGTTGAATTGGGAATGACTGGAAATGGTAATTTAGGGGCATAACTTGGACTTTGAATCACGATTGGAATTTTGGGGGCAAAAACTATGTTTTGAAATTGGACTAAAAAATTAGGGCATGATTTCTAGTGTAAATTATGGCCTGTGGTTTTGGACATATAAATTTATAGGCTTAATTTAAGATTAAGCGAAACATGTTAATGGAACTGTAAAGAATCTGTGAAGCCGGTTTAATCCGTTAAAATTGAATACTATAATTAAAAAACCTAGGATGAGCATAGATAATTGTTTAAGAATAAATATGCCTAGATTTACAGTAGTTAGAAACTGTAACCGCACTTAGACACGAGGTTATATTACACTTGTGGTAGAAGTCTGCCTGGGGAAAATCCAGCGTCCACAAGTGGTTAATTTAATGTGAGGTGTCAAGTGTGTAAGTGTACACGTAACGGTGCTAAGACACGAGGTTAAGTTCGACTTGTGGTAGAAGTCTGCCCGGAACCGCCCGGCATATTCAGCATCCACAAGTGGTCAACTTAATGTGAGAGATATGGTGCATTAACATACATGAACGGGGAATGATAATAACCTATTATGAATAAAACCGAATGGGAAAAAGGAAGATAATAGGTAGGATTGTCCTAGGGAAAAGTGGTAATTATAACTTAGGTTATAATAAACAATAGAGGAAGGGGATAACTTATGAAATAATATAAGTTGTACTTAATTATAAATTAAGTAGTCTGTAAATCTGGAAACCCATTAATTCTGTGGGGTTAAGTAAACCTTTTAAATCTGTGGGGGTTATACGAACTTGTTAATCTAGAAAACTTAACCGGTTACATATGTTGGAGTTATATGGACCCGTTAACTTGTGAATCTGTTAAATCTTTTAGGCATAACTTATCAAACCTAGTTAATTGGGGGACACAAAATCTATAAGGGTTGGCTTGTGGCATCTGTTGTGTGGGAACCATATTAGTCAGTAGCCCATTCTAGTATTGAAGGGGACCCCACACTAGGTAGGGGTCAGGGCAGGCTTACTGAGCTGATTGTAAGAGGTTCATCTGAGAGGAGGTGTGTATTGGTGCATTCCAATGGACTCATGTGCGTGCATGAGTACGGCTTGCTCTGGGAAAATAAGACACTGTAGCAGTAGTAAATAGGTCTATGTCCTTCTGTAGGTTGCCACTTTAGGAAGTAATACACCCTACTGCAGGGCCGACATAAGGTATTTACGGGATAGGGAGCCGATTGATTGGGGGTAGTAATTAGGGTACATCTAGTCATGTCTGTTTCTGTGGGGTACCTGTATTTCTGTTTGGGTTAACACCCGTTATTCTGTTTAGGTACCGATTAATTCTATTTAGGATAAAACCCACTACTGGAGTACACCTAAAACCTACCATTATATTTTTGTTGGGATCATCTTGTTTTTTGTTATACTAGTATTGGTGCAGAGAAAAGTATTAGAGAAGCGGAATAAATTCTAGTCTGTTTATCCTGTTTACCTTGTTATACCTGTCTTATGACACTGTTATCTCACTCTCCATTAAATATGCCTGTCATGATGCTTTTACTTATTTATATGCTAAAGTTAACTGGACTCGCCAGACTTTATGTCTGACCCATTTTGTTTCCCCTTCTCTCTCTTCCGTCTCCCCCCTCCCCCCAAGTTCTCAGTGTGGGAATACTCAAGTTTGACCAGGATTCTTCTTTCACTCTGCTTGGAGCTGCTTAGATGTACCGCTTGATTTCGTATCTTCTCTACTATGGCCATATTTTAAGGATTATGCTCTTTTTATGTATTATTGTACTCTGATGATGGCTTTGGTATAAGACACAAGTTTTATGTTAATGTAATGAGTTTTCAGTATTTCGGACTTATTATGTAATTGGGTTTGGACCACGAAGCTTTTATATTTAATAAAGTTTTAATTCCGTTGTTATTTTATATCTGTCTTATAATGTTTCTATTTACCTATAACACTTCACAAAACTTAATACATTCTGATAAAGAGTGACATTAAAAGACGTGGGGTGTCACATTTGTATCAGAGATGAAGGTTACCAGATCAGATAAAAGATTTTGAAAATTGTTTTCAAAAAGGTTTTAAAAGAAAGCATTTTCAAAAGAAAACTTTGTTTTGAAAAAAAAAACATATTCCCCAAAGCCATATAAATTATCTCTCGATTCTTTGTTTGAATCCTTCTTCCTTTTCATTTCAGCATGTCTGGGGAACCTAATATTCCCGAGGGAGTATAGATACCATCTTGGTTCCGTATGTACCTTGAGGCTACGGCTCCTGCCAAAGGCCAAGCAAACACCCCTCCCCCAGCTGCAGCCACCATTCCTCCTCCTCCTTCTCCCCCACGAGCGGATAATTTCTTCAAGATATGCAAGGATTTTTGTGCTATAGGAGGAAAGCTATTTCGAGGAACAGAGAGTTTTGTAGAAGAAAGGAATTGGCTCAAGGAGACAGAGGATTTGTTTGGGATTTTCGAGGTTGACGGCCGTAGGAAGATTCAGTTGGCCGTTTGGCAGTTGAAAGATGAGGTTTCATTCTGGTGGGAAGTGACACAGGCAGAACGTTCAGTTGAGACTTGGGATGATTTTCGATAGAGATTTGAAATGAAGTTTCTTTCTCAAGCCGAGCAAAGTATGCAAATGGAAAGGTTTTTAGCACTTAAACAAGGGGCCACGTCTGTCAAAAAGTATGTTAATAAGTTTAATCAATTGGCGAGGTTTGGTTTGGTGCTAGTAAATACACCGCACAAGAAAGCTTTGAGGTTTGCCAAAGGATTGAATGAACCCCTCCATGGGTTGGCTATGTCTCATATTCCAATGGGAGCAACATTTGAGAAACTCGTTGATATGACATTGATGCATGAAGGAAACAAAGGTGAAAAGAAAGAGGCTAGGGTTGAGGAAACATATAACAAGAAAGTGTGGCCCAAGAAAGAACAACAACAAGAGGGCGGAAAGAACGACAAAGCTCAAGGCAAAAAGAAATGTCATGGTTGCGGGAATTTGGGTCATTTGGTCAAAGACTGCAAAAAAGGAAGAATGCTTGCTTCAACTATGGTGAAGTTGGACATTATACTAGGGAGTGCCCGAAGAAGCAAGGATAGAACCAAAGGGCAGGACCTTCTAGAGAGCAGGTGCATGCTTTCGAGGCCACTGTACTAGACATAGGTATGAAAATTTCTGTTGAAGGTTTGATTTCTCTTTTCGATCATCCAGTTAGGACTCTTCTTGATTATGGCACTTTTCACTCTTTTATATCTGATTCATTGGTTGAGTCATTGCACTTTAGCACTAGTATTGTTTCTGATCTCGTTATTATCTCAAACCCCATTGGGAGCACGACTCATCTGTCTATGATTTGTCAGGGTTTGAGGATATCTGTTTTGGGGCATCGAGTTTGAGCATGACGGATATGTACTTGGTTATCGGATACTGTCAGATTCTAGGGATGGATTGGCTAGCCATGTATGGTGCGATTCTGGATTGTGAGAGGAGGGTCATTAGACTTCTGACTTGCTGTGGGAGGACTCTTGAGATTTCTAGTGAACCAAGGGGATCTGTCATGCTTAGTTTCCTAGAATCACTTGATGCTTCTTTCGTTGATTTGCGATATGTACCTGTAGTTTGTGAGTATCCAGATGTTTTCGAGGAGGTTAGGGACTTACCTATGAGGCGCGAGATTGATTTCCGGATATACTTAGTAGATAATGTGAGCCAGTCGCGTTACCTGTGCGTCGCATGGCTCCTAGGGAAAGGAGGGAGCTCAGCAAGCTAGTAGGGAGCTACTTGAAAAGGTATTGGTTAGGTGAAGCATATCAAAATGGGGTGCTCCGGTTGTCTTTGCAAATAAGGCATACAACTCGCTTTGCTTATGTGTGGATATTCATGATGTTTTTCTGCATTTCTTATTTATGGAAGTGTCTGCACGATACAGCAGAGGTAGTTGTGATGAGCATGCTTAAGGAAGTAAAGGTAGAATGAGAGGCGATAATTAGACGAGTTGTTACTCGTATACTTGTATCATAGGTTAAGAAACTACGCAATAGGGAGGTTAAGTTAATAAAAGTGCAATAGGGAGAAGATAGTGAGGATGTGACTTGGGAGAGCGAAGACAAGAATCACACTTCATATCCTTTTCTTTTCGGGACTATGTTCTTAAGTTCTTTTTCCAAGATTTTATTTATACTTGCTTATGTCATTCGTATGTATCCTATCAATCGAATCTTCGACCTTTAGGTAGAAATTTTCATGGATGTAAACATGTGTTTGAGACATGTTATGTTTGATGGATGCAAGTGCTTGCTAGTGGTTGCTCGTGGATGCATATACACGCACATTAGGCACTAGATTGACTCAGTCACTCTCATACTGCATATGGATGCATGTGCATTTTGTTTCCTTTTTTTATGGATGAAAATCGGTGAATCACCATATGGACGTTGCATTTGGATGGATGATTGTGCACACATATAGCATTTACATGATATGTTTGGATTATTTGCATACATGTTGGACTCATAACATGAACATGAATTGCATTGAGGAGGTCGACTGAATCAGTAAACCACCCGATCTTTCGCATTAGCATAAGGACATATATACACACCTTTGCGTCTGTGCATATAAGCATTAGAAATCTTTTAAGGACAATGGATACCTATGATTGGTGAATAAGTAGATGCATAATGGATGTTAGGATATACATTCTTCTTAACTTAGAGATTTCGCGAACAAAATCCTCTAAGTAAGGGAGAATGTAACACCTCATAATTTTAAAAGAAAATTATAATGATAAAATTGAGAATAATTAACTAAATATTAGGAATTAAGTAAAATGGACTATGCCATTGCGTTCGTCTCGAAATTTTGCTTGAGATAGACCCCAACTTTGTGTAAAATGGACATCGCATGAAGAAGTTATTAAGCCTAGAAATTTTTATACGCACAAGAGAATTATATACATACAAACAAATCAAATATTTAAAAAAAAATTCAAACAACGACGCGGAAGGCCAATCACGGAACTGACCCATTCTGGGGGTTGATCCGAGACCCTGCATGGTCGACCCAGAGGTCGACCATGGGTCGACCCTGGGGTCGACACCCAAAGAGGGGGGAGGGTCAACCCGTATACAGATCTGGGTAGAATTCATCTTTTTGAACGTGGACTCGTTTCTTGACCAAATTCGTTGACATTAGGCAATTAATAGGACCCCATTTCTATTGTTTTTACACATCAAAAACAAAGGAGAACAAGTTGCTGCCTCTGCTTGGACTAAGTTAGCGTATTTTGCTTCAACAATGACTTATACACATACAAGAATTTCTTCTTCATCTTTAGCCCGTTGTTCTCTGTTCTTTAGATCTAATCCCTGTGAGTTCATGCTATTTTTAGATATAAACATTTTACAAGTAATCCTGACATGTTTATAAATCTGGATCTAAACCTATGCCTAATTAGTCCTGTTATTACATGTTCATCAAATCTGTTCTTATATGCCTATTTCTGTTCATCAGATCTTTTCTTATATGTCTATTTCTGCTATCATATGCCCAATTCTATTACTTTTGGTTTTATTCCTATTCTGTTCTTTTCTCTCTCATTCCCTTTTTATTATTATAGCTAGGCTACCTTCGAGCCTAGGCCGATATCGCTGAAATATGCGTACGAACGAAATTGGGTTGAATTGGGAATGATTGGAAATGGTAATTTAGGGGCATAACTTATACTTTGAATCACGATTGGAATTTGGGGGCATAAACTATATTGTGAAATTGGACTAAAAAATTGAGGCATGATTTCTAATGCAAATTATGACTTTTGGTTTGGGACATATAAATCTGTAGGCTTAATTTAAGATTAAGCGAAACATGTTAATGGAGCTGTAATGAATCTGTGAAGCCTGTTTAATCCATTGAAATTGAATACTGTAATTGAAAAACCTACGATGAGCATGGATAATTGTTTAAGAATGAATATGCCTAGATTTACAGTAGTTAGAAACTGTAACCGCACTTAGACACGAGATTAGATTACACTTGTGGTAGAAGTCTGCCCGGAACGTCCCGACAAATCCAGCGTCCACAAGTGGTTAATCTAATGTGAGGGGTCGAGTACGTAAATGTACATGTAACGGTGCTACGACACGAGGTTAAGTTCGACTTGTGGTAGAAGTCTACCCGGAAACGCCCGACATATCCAGCATCCACAAGTGGTCAACTTAATGTGAGAGGTATGGTGCGTTAACATACATGAACAGGGAATGATAACAATCTATTATGAATAAACCAAATGGGAAAAAGGAAAGATAATAGGTAGGCTTGTCCTAGGGATAAGTGGTAATTATGATTTAGGTTATAATAAACGATAGAGGAAGGGGATAACTTATGAAATAAGATAAATTGTACTTAATATAAATTAAGTATTCTGTAAATATGGAAACCCGTTAAACCTGTGGGGTTAAGTAAACCTATTAAATCTGTGGGGTTAGGTAAACCAGTTAAATTTGTAGGGGTTATACGAACCTGTTAATCTAGAAAACTTAACCGGTTACATCTGTTGGAGTTATATGGACCTGTTAGCTTGTAAAGTTTAACACGTAAAACTGTAGAGGTTATACGAATCTATTAAATATGTTAGGCATAACCTATCAAATCCAAGTTAATTGGGGGACACATGATCTATAAGGGATGGCTTGTGTCATCTGTTGTGTGGGACCTATATTAGTCAGTAACCCATTCTAGTATTAAAGGAGGACCCCGCACTAAGTAAGGGTCAGGGCACGCATACTGAGCTTATTGTAAGAGGTTTATCTGGGAGGAGGTGTGTACTGGCTCGTTCCAACGGACTCATGTGCGTGCATGAGTACGGCTTGCTCTGGGAAAATAAGCCGCTATAGCACTAGTAAATAGGTCTGTGTCCTTCTGTAGGTTGCCACTTTAGGAAGTAATACACCCTACTATGGGGCCGACGTTGGGTATTTATGGGATAGGGAGCTGATTGATTGGGGGGTAGTAATTAGGGTACATCTAGTTCTGTTTGTTTCTGTGGGGTACCTGTATTTTTGTTTGGGTTAACACCCGTTATTTTGTTTAGGTATCAGTTAAATTTGTTTGGGGTAAAAACCGCTACAAGAGTACACCTAAACCTACCATTATATTTTTTGGGATCATCTTGTTTATGTTAAACTAGTATTGGTGCAGAGAAAAGTGTTAGAGAAGCACAATAAATTCTAGTATGTTAATCCTGTTTACCTTGTTATACCTATCTTATGACACTGTTATCTCACTCTCTGGTTTATATGCCTGTCATAATGCTTTTACTTATTTATATGCTAAATGTAAATGGACTCACCAAACTTTATATCTGACCCATTTTGTTTCCTCTTCTCTCTCTTCCGTCCCCTCCCCCTCCCCCCCAAGGTTCTCAGGGTGAGAATAATCAAGCTTGACCAGGATTCTTCTTTCACTCTGCTTGGAGCTGCTTAGATGTACCGCTTTATTTCATATCTTCTCTACTGCGGCTATATTTTGGGGATTATGCTCTTTTTATGTATTATTGTACTCTGATGATGATTTTGGTAAAAGACAGAAGTTTTATGTTAATGTAATGAGTTTTCAGTATTTCAGACTTATTATGTAATTGGGTTTGGACCACGAAGCTTTTCTATTTAATAAAGTTTTAATTTCACTATTATTTTATATCTTTCTTGTAATGTTTTTGTTTCTGTTTACTTATAACACTTCACGAAACTTAATGCATTTTGATAAAGAGTGACATTAATGGACATGGTGTTTCACATCCTTTGTATTCATGTATCTCAATTCAAGTGCCAGAAAGTACGATAGTAGGGGGAAAAGAAAGGAGATAGAAGAATAGAAGAAAGAAGATACAGAACATAATCTCACAATAGAACGAATAATTTATAATAATAACAGTGCTCTTTACAAAAGGCAAAAAACTTTAAATAAATACATAAATCTGAGTACACAATGAATCGACCTGAACAGTTATAACAACTTGTCCTTACAATTGTTGATACAAACAATAACATACACATCGTAATAAATAAAAGAATACGAGTGTACGTCTCGTCGCCAACTCCTCTTCTGAAGTTTCTAAGCAATCCAAGTCCAATTTGTAAATATACTTGGTCTTACTCCGAGCATTATCGCAAAATAACACCTAGATCAGGGTAGGCAACCTCGTGAGGTAATTTAATATATAAGTAACATATATTAATACAATCTGAGGTCGAATGCATGTCCATAACGGTATCCCCTCAATAACATCTAACCATTCATTAGGAGAAGTATAATTGTATAATAGATAATATCTAGGGTGTAGAATATAGATAAATTTAGATAGAAGGAATGGTTATATTGGTTACATTCGATAACTATTAAGTGTACAAACAAAACCGATAAAGCACGTTCACATATTAGATTTTCCATCGAAGATCTCTCAATACAGGTCTGAACCATACACAAGGGTCAGAAAGCACCTCCGAGCGTCGTATATCTTTAGATAAAATATACCATAAGGTAAATACAACTGTCCCATGCACGAAAACATCGAAGTGCACCATGTGGAATCAAATATACCTAACTCCAGCGCACAACTTCAAAGAGCTCCAACAACAATTCGATTATAAGCATACACTAAATACGTAATCAATATATCCTGCCATAGGTTAGCAAAACCCCAGACTGTGCTTGTACAATGTTTTCTATCATTTAAAATGTCAAGGTTTCATTCGGCTTCTTTCACACGAGTCTTCATCACTCGAACAAAACAAGAATTTCCAGTTGGAATCCCACAGCTCAATAGATCTTGGAATCACACATAGATTCCTTCACAGATCTCGAAATCACACATGGATTCCAATACATCAACAGATCTTGGAATCACACATGGATTCCTTCATAGATCTTAGAATCACTATATGTTTTCAAGCATCTCAACAGATCTTGAATCGCCATGTAGCCTTTACCTCACATTCGCTTCCAAAACATAGAACCCGTATACTAGTTTTGAAGTGGTTTTCGATAAGTAGAACACTTACCAATTTTGATCTCCTCAAAATCAGTTGCTAGATTTAAAGTCAAGTTCTGTAGTCGATTGACCGAATACAATTCATATAATAGGCAATCGTACATGGAAAAAAACCTCGCTTAATTTCCACAACATTCGAATAAACATCCAAGGCACTTTCAAAGTCACTAAGCATGGTAAATAGCCAAATTACTATCAAGTCACATAGCATGACAAATACAGTTGAAGCACGATTAACTCATATAAATAGCTTATAATTCCTTTCCTATTTAATTAATCTTTCATTAATTATAACCTCTTTTATTAGTAAAACATCTTTTATCTAATAATACTTCACTTGTCAAATAAGACTTCGCTTACTAATCAATAACTCATACTCGATTAATATTTCTTTATATACTAGTGTATATATATAATTTATACATATAAAAGGCATATGTATATATTCCACGATTTCCTATTCCTTTGTAGCCTTACTATTTAAAAAGGGTTTTAATATACTTATCCCCTGGTATAAATATAATCACAATTCACTTCCAAGATTTCCTTTCTAACTTCAATACCTTAAAACGTATTCATATACTTATCCCTCCGGTATAAGTATAGCATAATTCATTTCTAAGATTTCTAAAAATATATTCAAAGAGGTTAACATTATTGTTTAATAAAGAACCTCTTCTCTTTTACGAGTTAAACATCTTATTCAACATCTTTATTCTGAAAGATTCCTATACTTGTTTATATCTTTAAAATCAGTTATTTAAAGATCTAAGTATATTTAAACTCGTTAAACCGTATACTCTAGTTTTACTATAGTCCAATGGTTTTAAAACAAGTGTTGATAAAACACTGTTTACAACAAACCCAAAACAATTCCTTCTATATAAGTATCTCTGAAAGTTCGTTTAAGGATTCAATTATATTAATTTTGATGATATAATCCGAGTGGGTTAAAGATGAATTTAAATAACACATCGTCACGACAAACCCAAAATCATTTCTATATTTATTCACATCTTTAAATAGTCCTTTAAGGATGCAAATATTGATAAATGTTCAATCAGGTGAAATACTAGTGATTTCTAAGTCATTGATTATAACAGATGTGTTATAATCCATGATCATTTCCAAATCTTATAAAACAAGATTAATTCATTTCAAAATATATATACTGTAAAATAAGTTAAAAACAAGTTTTATATAAGAAGGGCTGAAAATGAATATTGTAACAACCCTGAATTTTGGGGCCAATTTAAATTTTTATTTTAATTAATAACAATTAAAAAATTTATTTTATTTTATTAGAAATTTTGTTGAAAATGAGTCCAGATTTAAAATTTCTAATTTTAAATAATTATTAAACAATAGAAGAAAATATATATAATTTGAATAAAAAGTTTTACAGTAAAAATACAATTTTAGAGTTGATATTTTACAAAATAAAAAAAGGGGCTTAAATTAAAAAGTTACATTGTCATTTTGTTGAAATGAAAAGATTTCATTTTCAAGGTAATAAAAGTTTGCATTTTTGTCATATAAACAAGTTTGCATTTTTGTCATATAGGCAAAATAAAACCATTGTTGTGTCGCACAATTGAAATATAATGTATCATTTCGTTTACATTAAAAAGTTTGCATTGTAATTTTTGTTTACAATAAAGAATATGAAATGTATCATTTTTTATTTACATTAAAATGTTTTAAAGAGAAAAAAAATATTATTTTTGTTGCAAAACAAAATATTCATTTTTGTTAGAATTAGAATGACGCACAAAATATCCATTTTGCTGAATAGTAAATGACACATAGAATTACAATTTTTGTGAATTGAAATGAATTGGGCCTGAATAGGAGAAAGTGGTTTAATGGGTCTTTAATGTGATTAAGGGATTGGAACATTATATATATATATATATATATATATATATATAAATAAAATGGTCCATCCCTATATCTCCATTATTATGTTTCCTTTTTATATTCACACATTACATAATTCCAATTTCAAAACGTATGTATCTTAAACCACTCAATTTATTAATAATGTCATTCATTTCATAATTAATTTTTCTTAATTGATTGCTTACTCAATTTAACTATCATCTCTATTAATTCTTCTCTGTTTGCAACGTTCATTTATAAATTGTATCATTCTCCTTCCATTGCTTCCATTATAAATTTACTATTTACACATATTTAAATGATTCCAAACTCCAAATATATATACCACTAGTTAGACATTATATTGTTATAAATATATTAAATTTCTTTCTTATGTTTGTAACATACATTAATTACTAATTAACGTATATTGATTTTTGCTGTAACGTACATAAATTAAAATTGTAATATAGATTGATTGTTATCAAATCATAGTAATTATTAATTAGCAAATTTGGGGCTTTCCTGTAAATTAGTGAAAATAAAAATATTTTATTTCAAATATAAGATATAACGGATTTATTTGTAAAAGAAAAAAAAAGTATTATTTATTTCAAATCCTGATAATACAAAATAGTTTCTTTTCTTTAAAAGTTAAAAGAGGAGAAAAATTAAATACATGCTTTAATATTTGCTATGTATATACTTGTATCATGATGCTTGTTGATTTCATTGAAATGTTGCATACTAATGAGAAATCCAACTAATCATATATGTTAACTTTTATCTATGTCTCACTTTATTTAATGTAATTGACCATCTACTGATGCAAATAATATTCTCCTTATTAATTAAATAATTTAAAGAAAGGAAATGAAAGTTCTCCTTCTCTAACTACCCTCATTTATTAAATAATTTAAAGAAAGGAAATTAAACGTTTTACTCTCTCCCCCCCCCCATTAATTGATTACCTTAAACAAAAGGAGGTGGGAAGTTTCATCTCTAAATAAAAATATGTAGTAATAAATTTTACTAATAAAAAAAAAGAGGATTAGATAAATTTATAAATACCCTAAAATTAAACCAAAACCATAATTCTCATATGACAGCCGCCATCCTCTTTTATCAATGGTCGATATCCTCCCCTTTTCACCCCTCAATAATTCTCAATTCCTTTCGAGTTAGCCTTGATTCCAAAACACAAATCGAAGTACTCCTCAAGCTCTTCAAAATGAGACGGATTTGATCGGCTGATGAAGAAGACGGGATGAGGAACCAAAAACAAGCGGTGTAAACATGATTAGCCTATTGCTAAGGTCGATTAATTTTGAAATTATTTGAGTTAACGGTTTTTTTAATGTGTACTAACGTATAAAAAAATTGTAACTTTGTTATACGATGTCAAAATTCAGCGAAATCAAATTCGTTAGAACCGTGAGGATGTGATCTACGTTATGGGATGGACTGGAACAATCTTGGAGCTTGTCTCAATTTTTGGGCAGAGTGGAAAGCCTTAGGTGAGCAATTCTAAATTTAAAATTTAAAATTTAATTTAATTTAATTATTTTTCTTAATTTATAGATATGTGTTCGTGAATCTATGTGATAGATTAGATCTGTGTCTATGATGGATGTAGTTTTATTTTAGATCTCTTTCAGATCTAAAATACGATATTGCTTAATTTTTATTTTCAGATCTACTTTTCAGATCTTGTGCTGCAAATATTTAATTCTTTATCGCTAATTGATATATCTAAATATATGATTATAATCACTTCTGCGATGCTTTGTGTTTAGATGTTGGTTGCTTTGTGAATTGTGATAATTTGAAATAATGGGTAGTTGGGCAATGAAGTTTTAATCATTATTGATGGATTCATGAAATAATGGAAGTATGGAGAATAAAGTTTGGACCTCTTATTTTGATTCATAAAATAGATAAAGTGTGGATCTTTTATTTTGATTCATAAAATCAATAAAGTTTGGCTCTTTTATTTTGGGTTCATGAAACTTAACATTAAATGGTATGTGTTGTCATGAAATTAGCATTGTGTATTTTTATGAGTTATAAACATAAAATTTGTGTGGTATATTTTATGAATTATGAACATAAGATTAATGTTGAGTGTTTACACTAAAACAAGCATAAACAAGGATGAATCCGGAAATTTTAATCATTCTCATGAAACTTGTAAATTGCATATACAAATTAGCGTTAATGCAAAATATGAAAAATAGGAAGAGAATAAAAAGGGATTACACATTCATGTAATCAAAATGGATTATATTTTCTTATAATCAAAGGAATGAACAAAAAGATGACATCTTTATGTAAATAAACATATTTTTACCGTTTATGTTAAAATATGAAATTAAGATTATTTTTATCATTTATGTAGAAATATGAAATTAAGGATATTTGTAGCGTTTTTGTAGAAACACGGGAATAAACATATTTTTAGTGTTTATGTAAAAACATGAAGAAGAATGACATTTTTGTCGCTATGTCACTGTAACAACCCGCAAAATCAGGACCAATTTAAAAATTTTATTTTAGAAAATTTTAATGAATTTTGACAATATAAAATAATTTATTTAAATAATAATGATCACAAATTTGATTTAAATCGAAGTTAGAATGAATGGTTTAATTTTTATTATAAAAAGAGTTAGAAATAACGCGGTAGTTTGAAAAGTCAAACTTGAACTTTGACTGACCGTACAGGATGCAAAATTTAACGGATTTTAGTGAAACCAAAAATATTAGAATCTATTTAAAAATATCTTTCCAACGAATCCGAAAAATTAAAATTTCATAGCGGAAATCAAAAGTTATGGCCAATTCAATATCTAGAAAGGTCGCTATGAAATTTATAAGGGCCAAAATGCTACTTTTTGCATACGAAGGAATTTGAACTCGAAACAACTTCCATTGAGTTCAGAATGATGTTTCTACATTGAAAAACAGTAAACACTTATATATTTTGAGTTTCGGGATTTATT
This sequence comes from Allium sativum, assembly GCA_030737875.1. Classification (NCBI taxonomy): domain Eukaryota; kingdom Viridiplantae; phylum Streptophyta; class Magnoliopsida; order Asparagales; family Amaryllidaceae; genus Allium; species Allium sativum. The sequence continues at coordinate 701,370,219 of CM060922.1, read as the reverse complement.
TGTTTAAAAATGTATTTTTAATATTAAATATATTGGCCTTAAAAATAGTCATTTTTCAAACGACCTCGGTTTTCGACGAAATCACTTTTGTTGGAACCGGAATGTCAAATTATTGCTAGGTTTCAATTTACAGAATTTTTCGAATTAATATGTGAACGTGGGAAAAGAAAATATGTTTTGACTATTTCAGTTAAATTTAAACGCCTTAAAAATAGCCATTTTTCAAAAAGTCTCAGAATTCGACGAAATAAATTTTGTTAGAACTGTATCGTCATAAGAAAGCCAAAAATAATTTTTCTGGATTTTTCTGAGTTAATTTGTGTCCCCGGTAAAATTATTTGTACGGAAAAATTAGAAATAAAGGACTTAAATTTTAAAACTGCAAAACGGAGGCCTAGATGACAGTTTGGGCTGACGAGACACGTCTAGATGAGTTTGAAATGGGGGCTAAATGGTAGGAACAACAGTCGTTGGGCCTAAATCGGAGTTCGGACCAAAACGGGCTTAAACGGGCTAATTAAATAATAATTAGATTAACCTAATATAATAATATAAAATCAAAGTCGGGTCCTTCTTCTTCCTCAACGTGATTCAGCCGCACTCTTGAACCCATAATGGCCGAAACTTCTCTCCTCCCTATCTCCCAAACCACTAAGAATTAGACCATGCCGTAGTGAAACTTTTTGAAGCTCTTCTCTTCCTCTTTCTTCTCCAACAAATCTCACATCAAACCGTTGCCCGTAGCTCTCGATTCACCTCCCCGGACCCGCCGCCCTTATGCTGTCGCCGCCCCCTGTACAGGTAGCCGCACCCCTCCATCTTCCCGGTGAAGATAGCCCTCTCGTAGCTCTTCAATCTCCCGCAAACCGTTCGTAAAACCGTCGACTATAGCTCCCGAAATCCGCATTCAAAGTTTTGAACATTTCTGAAAATTTGAGGTAAATAGCTTCAGATTTTGTCACGCTTTTAAGCGTCACTGTGTCAGTTGTTAAAGGCCAGAATTCTAATTTTTACATAAATTTCAATTTGAAATCTTTCAGATCCGTAACCGCTGTGACTCCAAACACGAGATCTGATTTAAATCACTTCATTTCAGAAACAAGCAAGGTGAGATTCTATATTTTATTTTATTTTTTATATATATAATTAATTTAATTTAATTATATTATCATTATGCAAAATGAATGTTGTATGGATTGAATGGTTGTATGGTGGAAATTGATGTTTGTGGCCTGTATTGTCATTGACGTATTATATGATTGGTGTTGGAATTGATTGTGGGAATTGTTATTCGATGTCTAGTAGAAAGATCATAATAAAAAATTTTAATCTTTTGTTTTGATTTATAGATAAAATTTTAATCTTTTATCATGATTTACAAATCAAAGTCTTGATTTTTATTTTGAAATGAATAACATTAATAAAGATTCGATCTTTAAAATGAATCTTTGTTTTTGTTTGTATAAAATGAATCTTTGTTTTATTTATAAAACATGAAATCTTTTATTTTTATTTATAAAGATTAAAACTTTATAAAAATTTAAACTTTGATTTTGTTTGCAAAGATTACAACTTTGATTTTGGTTACAAAAATTACAACTTTGTTTTTTGATTGTAATAAAAAAGGCTAAATCTTTTTATGTTGAAAATAAGGAGACAATATTTTTATGTTTAAAATAAAAAGACAATCTTTTTATATTGAAAACAAAAAGATGAAATTTTGACGATGAAAATAAAAAGACAATCTTTTTATATTTAAAATAGAAGAAGTTATTATTTTTCATTGTAAAATAGAAAAATTCATATTTTTACATTGCAAAATAGAAAAAGTCATATTTTTCATTGTAAAATAGAAAAAGTCATATTTTTCATTGTAAAATAGAAAAAGTCATATTTTTCATTGCAAAATAAAAAAAGTCATATTTTTCATTGTAAAATAGAAAAAGTCATATTTTTCATTGCAAAATAGAAAAAGTCATATTTTTCATTGCAAAATAGAAAAAGTCATATTTTTCATTGTAAAATAGAAAAAGTCATATTTTTCATTGTAAAATAGAAAAAGTCATATTTTTCATTGTAAAATAGTAAAGTTGATATTTTTACATTGTAAAATAGTAAAGTTGATATTTTTACATTGTAAAATAGTAAAGTTGATATTTTTACATTGTAAAATAGTAAAGTTGATATTTTTACTTTGTAAAATATAAAAGATCATATTTTTACATCGTAAAATAGTAAAGTTAATATATTATAAATATAAAAAGATTGTCTTTTTTTTCATTGTACATAAAAAGAAGATGTTTTTACATTGTGTGAAATAAAACATATTTTATTATGGAATTTATGAATAAATTTCCACAGCATGAAATAAATAACATTTTTATATGTTATTTATGAATGATTTTTCATCGCATGAAATAAATAACATTTTTATATGTTATTTATGAATGATTTTTCATCGCATGAAATAAATAACATTTTTATACGTTATTTATGAATGATTTTTCATCGCATGAAATAAATAACATTTTTATATGTTATTTATGAATGATTTTTCATCGTATGAAATAAATAGCATTTTTATATGTATTTATGAATGAATTCACACCGTATGAAATAAATTACAATTTTTGTATGTTATTTATGAATGAATTTCCACCGTATGAATAAAATTACATTTTTATACGTAATTAAAAAGGTGAATTTACTTTGCATAACAAAAGTTACAGTTTTATATGTAATTTATATATGAATTTGCACCGTATGACAAAAATTGCATTTTTCTATGATATAAAAATGTAAATTTACATTGCATGATTAAAATTACATTTTTCAATGTAATTTAGAGATGAAAAATAACGGTAGAATGAAAATTACATTTTTACATGTAATTAAAATGTGAATTTGCATTGTAGGATAAAAACTACATTTTTAGATGTAATTTAAATATGAATTTATGTCGTATGATAGGAATTACATTTTTCTATGTAATTAAATTATGAATTCCCATCACATAATAAAGATTACATTTTTCTATGTAATTTAGAGGTGAATTAGAACGATAAAGTAAAAATGACATTTTTCTATGTAATTTATATATGAGTTATAACGGTATGATAAAAATTTAGAAATATATTTGTTTACATTTTCTTATGTAAGTAAAAGAATAGAAATTGAAAATGCAATTATTTACATTCTCTTATGTAAATAAAAAGAATAGAATTTAGAAATACATTTATTTACATTTCCTTGTGTAAATAAAAGAATAGAATTTGAAAATGCGATTATTTACATTCTCTTATGTAAATAAAAAGAATAAAATTTAGAGAAATGTAGTATTTACATTTTCTTATGTAAGTAAAAAGAATGGAATTTGAAATTACAATTATTTACATTTTCTTATGTAAATAAGAATAATGGAATGTAGAAAAACACATATTTACATTTTCTATTGTAAATGAAAAAGAACAACATTCTTGTCAAGACTTGATTAGTGAATTAAATTGTCATTTTGAGTTAACATGTCAGTGAATTAGAAAATGAACATTTTGTGTCATTAAAAGGATTAGTTAAAAATGAACATTTTGTGTCATTAAAAGGATTAGTTAAAAATGAACATTTTGTGTCATTAAAAGGATTAATTAAAAATGAACATTTTGTGCCATTAAAAGGATTAGTTAAAAATGAACATTTTGTGTCATTAAAAGGATTAGTTAAAAATGAACATTTTGTGTCATTAAAAGGATTAGTTAAAAATGAACATTTTGTGTCATTAAAAGGATTAGTTAAAAATGAACATTTTGTGTCATTAAAAGGATTAGTTAAAAATGAACATTTTGTGTCATTAAAAGGATTAGTTAAAAATGAACATTTTGTGTCATTAAAATGATTAGTTAAAAATGAACATTTTGTGTCATTAAAAGGATTAGTTAAAAATGAACATTTTGTGTCATTAAAAGGATTAGTTAAAAATGAACATTTTGTGTCATTAAAAGGATTAGTTAAAAATGAACATTTTGTGTCATTAAAAGGATTAATTAGAAATGAACATTTTGTGTCATTAAAAGGATTAGTTAAAAATGAACATTTTGTGTCATTAAAAGGATTAATTAGAAATGAACATTTTGTGTCATTAAAAGGATTAGTTAAAAATGAACATTTTGTGTCATTAAAAGGATTAATTAGAAATGAACATTTTGTGTCATTAAAAAGGATTAATTAGACCTGAACATTTTGTGTCATTAGAAAGAACTAATTAGAAATGAACACTTGGTGTCATTAAAAAGATTAAATTAAAAATAAACATTTTTTTTATGCATAGGAAAAGAGACTAAAACAAAATACTCATTTTTGTATATTAAAAGTGAATTAGACAAAATGGACATTTTTGGCACATTAAAATGAATGAAGTAAAAATAGACATCTTTATTCATTGAAAAAGATTAAGCAAAATTATCATTTTGTTGCATTAGAGGTTAAGAAACAAAATCATCATATTTATTTATGTTGAGAAAAAGAATGGATGTAAAATGTATGTTTTCATACATTAAAGAGAATAAATTAAGGATGTATATTTTTATACATTAAAAATAATGAAGTCAGATATTCATTTTGTCATTAAAATGAATGAGACCAAAAATATGCATTTTTGGTAAATAAATAAAAGTCACGATTTTTATTGTCATATGCTCATAATAAAGAGTATTGAAATATTTGCCTGTGATGTTGTATTTTGATGTGTTAAATGTGATGTTAGTATATTCAAAATTGAATATTACACTTCCATTTACAAGTCATCCGACTTGTTTATGTGATTGGGTCGATTATTTTTACACATCGCCCAAGTGCACAAATAATTTATTATTTGTTTGTTGGCTGAAAACCCCACACGGGTATTGGGACGATACTTGACTGACACAAATCCCAATGTTTAATTATATGTCTATCGATTGATCGACAGGCTGCGATGAGCGTTATTGTTTTATTTTAATGCTCACACAGTTGACATTGTCACTCTGGTTGTTAATGGATGGATTGAGGATTATTTCCTGTTATTACCCTATACCTGGAATGTATGAAACCCATATGACCCAAATTATATGGTACATGGTTGAGTCGCATTCCACTGCAGAATTTCTTTTTAAATAAAGAATTTTTTTATAATAAAAGGATTTTTTGTAAAATAAAAGATTTTGTATTATAAAGTATATTTTACATTCAGAATCTTTTATATATAGAATATTTTATTGATTATTTTAAAATATGTTTTTTTTAATATAGTAATGAATTAATATCTTTAAGATAAACCTTTTATTTAAGATTATTAGATCTTAACAATTATGTTTGGTGATTGATATGTAGATTGGATTTGTAGTGGACGATGTTTTAAATAACATTTATCCTTTAATCCAATTTACATTGAAATTACTATTTGAAATTTATAAATCTATTTTATAAATTAAATCAAAATTGGAATATTAATAAATCTTTTTAGAAAGATTAAAAATTTAATTTATTTTATCTTTGATAAAATTAATGAGGATCTTTTAATATAAATAATAATTTTTACTTAAAAGGATATTCAAAGTTGGAATGTGGCGTATGGTTGGTTTTAATTACAAATACGCGAGTTATTCAGAAAGACCGGGTCTAACCCATTCTGAATAATCATCACGACGATCAAGAGTCGAAGATGAAGACGGTGACTGAAGACCTGAGAACTTCACATCGTTTGGTTGATGGTGACTGATATCTTGAATTGGGACTGATCCCCCAAGGCAAGGTAAAAAGTGATGATCTTCCAGACGTACGGGAGGTCGACGGATACGTTGTTTCGTTCAGACCCAGGACGGACTTGTAAATGGATAGCATGCCTGACATTGAAATTTATTTCATGTAATTAAATTGGTTTTTATTTAATATATAAATGCATGGTGGCGGAGGATTTATTCTCTTGCTTAACACCCTTTTGTATGTTAAATAATTACCAAACGCATGAGATGAGTTGTTGATGTGGTATGCCAAGTTGCACTTGATCAAGGCTTATTGTTGCAAAGCAGAGCCTTGTGGTTGATGATCAAAGCACAGTCTATTTAGGCATAGCTTTGTGTATATCGTGACTTCGCGAGCCTCACAGCCCGGTAGAGTCTAAAACGGGAGAAGGGAACGCAGGGAGTGCACACGTTTCTTTCTAGCTAGAGTGGTGCCAGGGACCTACCAGCGCTGGCATTTATTCATTGTGGTTGTTGGATTGTTCGAGGCCTCGGTTTATGCGGTCGCCACTGGCCGTAGTATAGGTCCAAAAGGACCGGGAAGCGTGTGTTCAGGCATAACTAATCCACAAAAGTAAGTGTGGACCGGCCCTGCAGGATCCAAGGGTTGGACAGAGTACCAATCCTGGGGCATTGCTAGAGTGTCTCGAATCGGTAAGGATATCCTCCCTAGCCTTGACTCAGATGGAAACCCAAATTTCCAATACGACATCACGCGGTTTTGATTGTATACCTATATATGGCGACATAGTGGGATGGGGCACTCATGCCGTCTAGGATTAATACATTTACTTTGATGTATTTCAAATTGGTTGCACACTATTATTATATAATACCGTGTTTATCGTATCAAGCATTTTTTGATCATTATAAGGTAAAACCCTATCCTCCGGTTTGCGTTGCATTGTGTGATGGGATTTGGGTCTTATAATGGTTTCATTTTTCAAAAAAAAAAGCATTACGTTATTTTGACGATTTACTTTAGTCATGCACTGGCAATCCATAGGAGAAAACCCGTTCCGCGAAAGTGGCGTGGTCCTGTGATTAGCCTTATTATATTATATAGGTTAAGTAGAATTCTCACACCAGTCCCATGACTGACCTGTAGTTTGTCCACTGGCAAACTCGGGTGCCCATATTTTCCACACGGGCAGTCGAGTAGCTATTTTTGCAGATATATTAAACAGGATTCTGGGTTGAAGCTTAAAGCTATGTCCAGAGATAGAGAGTCTCCCGCTGTGTTCTTCCGTTGCAGTATATTACATTTTTGTATTTATCTTCCGCTGTAATTATATTCCAATGTACTCTGATATGTATATTCTGTACTCTGATGTAACATTTATTATAGTGTTATAAAAGTCTTCTGTTATCTGTTGTAATGTGTTGTATGCCCGAAGTTAAAGTATTCGTAGATTTTCACTTTTTGGGTCAGACCTGTGTGGTTTATGGTTGATTCAAAGGGTGGGAATTTGCGGGTCTTTACAGTTGGTATCAGAGCTCTGGTTAGCTCAAATCTTTGGGGTACAACTTGTTAGAACTGAACAAAAGACTCATCAGAGATTGGATTAGTAATTTCCAATAAGAATACTCATTAGAGATAGGATCAGCAGTATCCTAGAATGAGTAAACTCGTTAGAGATGGGGTTAGTAATGCCCTAGAACGAGTTCAGAGTTACGAATTTATAATTAACGTATTTTTGATATTTATAACCTATTCTTTGAAATATGATTTATATATATAAAGTTGTATATATTTTGAAAAGATAATTAACCATTAAAATTTAAAATTAAGACAGTTAATTTTACAATTTTTAGCTACGTTCCTTTTCGGGGACGAAAAGTTTTTAACTGGGGGCGATTGTAACAACCCGCAAAATCAGGACCAATTTAAAAATTTTATTTTAGAAAATTTTAATGAATTTTGACAATATAAAATAATTTATTTAAATAATAATGATCACAAATTTGATTTAAATCGAAGTTAGAATGAATGATTTAATTTTTATTATAAAAAGAGTTAGAAATAACGCGGTAGTTTGAAAAGTCAAACTTGAACTTTGACTGACCGTACAGGATGCAAAATTTAACGGATTTTAGTGAATCCAAAAAAATTAGAATCTATTTAAAAATATCTTTCCAACGAATCCGAAAAATTGAAATTTCATAGCGGAAATCAAAAGTTATGGCCAATTCAATATCTAGAAAGGTCGCTATGAAATTTATAAGGGCCAAAATGCTACTTTTTGCATACGAAGGAATTTGAACTCGAAACCACTTCCATTGAGTTCAGAATGATGTTTCTACATTGAAAAACAGTAAACACTTATATATTTTGAGTTTCGGGATTTATTTGTTTAAAAATGTATTTTTAATATTAAATATATTGGCCTTAAAAATAGTCATTTTTCAAACGACCTCGGTTTTCGACGAAATCACTTTTGTTGGAACCGGAATGTCAAATTATTGCTAGGTTTCAATTTACAGAATTTTTCGAATTAATATGTGAACGTGGGAAAAGAAAATATGTTTTGACTATTTCAGTTAAATTTAAACGCCTTAAAATAGCCATTTTTCAAAAAGTCTCTGAATTCGACGAAATAAATTTTGTTAGAACCGTATCGTCATAAGAAAGCCAAAAATAATTTTTCTGGATTTTTCTGAGTTAATTTGTGTCCCCGGTAAAATTATTTGTACGGAAAAATTAGAAATAAAGGACTTAAATTTTAAAACTGCTAAACGGAGGCCTAGATGACAGTTTGGGCTGACGAGACACGTCTAGATGAGTTCGAAATGGGGACTAAATGGTAGGAACAACAGTCGTTGGGCCTAAATCGGAGTTCGGACCAAAACGGGCTTAAACGGGCTAATTAAATAATAATTAGATTAACCTAATATAATAATATAAAATCAAAGTCGGGTCCTTCTTCTTCCTCAACGTGATTCAGCCGCACTCTTGAACCCATAATGGCCGAAACTTCTCTCCTCCCTATCTCCCAAACCACTAAGAATTAGACCATGCCGTAGTGAAACTTTTTGAAGCTCTTCTCTTCCTCTTTCTTCTCCAACAAATCTCACATCAAACCGTTGCCCGTAGCTCTCGATTCACCTCCCCGAACCCGCCGCCCTTATGCTGCCGCCGCCCCCTGTACAGGTAGCCGCACCCCTCCATCTTCCCGGTGAAGATAGCCCTCTCGTAGCTCTTCAATCTCCCGCAAACCGTTCGTAAAACCGTCGACTATAGCTCCCGAAATCCGCATTCAAAATTTTGAACATTTCTGAAAATTTGAGGTAAATAGCTTCAGATTTTGTCACGCTTTTAAGCGTCACTATGTCAGTTGTTAAAGGCCAGAATTCTAATTTTTACATAAATTTCAATTTGAAATCTTTCAGATCCGTAACCGCTGTGACTCCAAACACGAGATCTGATTTAAATCACTTCATTTTAGAAACAAGCAAGGTGAGATTCTATATATATTTTTTAATATATATAATTAATTTAATTTAATTATATTATCATTATGCAAAATGAATGTTGTATGGATTGAATGGTTGTATGGTGGAAATTGATGTTTGTGGCCTGTATTGTCATTGACGTATTATATGATTGGTGTTGGAATTGATTGTGGGAATTGTTATTCGATGTCTAGTAGAAATATCATAATAAAAAATTTTAATTTTTTGTTTTGATTTATAGATAAAATTTTAATCTTTTATCATGATTTACAAATCAAAGTCTTGATTTTTATTTTGAAATGAATAACATTAATAAAGATTCGATCTTTAAAATGAATCTTTGTTTTTGTTTGTATAAAATGAATCTTTGTTTTATTTATAAAACATGAAATCTTTTATTTTTATTTATAAAGATTAAAACTTTATAAAAATTTAAACTTTGATTTTGTTAATAAAGATTAAAACTTTGATTTTGTTTGCAAAGATTACAACTTTGATTTTGGTTACAAAAATTACAACTTTGTTTTTTGATTGTAATAAAAAAGGCTAAATCTTTTTATGTTGAAAATAAGGAGACAATATTTTTATGTTTAAAATAAAAAGACAATCTTTTTATATTGAAAACAAAAAGATGAAATTTTGACGATGAAAATAAAAAGACAATCTTTTTATATTTAAAATAGAAGAAGTTATTATTTTTCATTGTAAAATAGAAAAATTCATATTTTTACATTGCAAAATAGAAAAAGTCATATTTTTCATTGTAAAATAGAAAAAGTCATATTTTTCATTGTAAAATAGAAAAAGTCATATTTTTCATTGCAAAATAGAAAAAGTCATATTTTTCATTGTAAAATAGAAAAAGTCATATTTTTCATTGCAAAATAGAAAAAGTCATATTTTTCATTGCAAAATAGAAAAAGTCATATTTTTCATTGTAAAATAGAAAAAGTCATATTTTTCATTGTAAAATAGAAAAAGTCATATTTTTCATTGTAAAATAGAAAAAGTCATATTTTTCATTGTAAAATAGTAAAGTTGATATTTTTACATTGTAAAATAGTAAAGTTGATATTTTTACATTGTAAAATAGTAAAGTTGATATTTTTACATTGTAAAATAGTAAAGTTGATATTTTTACATTGTAAAATAGTAAAGTTGATATTTTTACTTTGTAAAATATAAAAGATCATATTTTTACATCGTAAAATAGTAAAGTTAATATATTATAAATATAAAAAGATTGTCTTTTTTTTCATTGTACATAAAAAGAAGATGTTTTTACATTGTGTGAAATAAAACATATTTTATTATGGAATTTATGAATAAATTTCCACAGCATGAAATAAATAACATTTTTATATGTTATTTATGAATGATTTTTCATCGCATGAAATAAATAACATTTTTATATGTTATTTATGAATGATTTTTCATCGCATGAAATAAATAACATTTTTATACGTTATTTATGAATGATTTTTCATCGCATGAAATAAATAACATTTTTATATGTTATTTATGAATGATTTTTCATCGTATGAAATAAATAGCATTTTTATATGTATTTATGAATGAATTCACACCGTATGAAATAAATTACAATTTTTGTATGTTATTTATGAATGAATTTCCACCGTATGAATAAAATTACATTTTTATACGTAATTAAAAAGGTGAATTTACTTTGCATAACAAAAGTTACAGTTTTATATGTAATTTATATATGAATTTGCACCGTATGACAAAAATTGCATTTTTCTATGATATAAAAATGTAAATTTACATTGCATGATTAAAATTACATTTTTCAATGTAATTTAGAGATGAAAAATAACGGTAGAATGAAAATTACATTTTTACATGTAATTAAAATGTGAATTTGCATTGTAGGATAAAAACTACATTTTTAGATGTAATTTAAATATGAATTTATGTCGTATGATAGGAATTACATTTTTCTATGTAATTAAAATATGAATTCCCATCACATAATAAAGATTACATTTTTCTATGTAATTTAGAGATGAATTAGAACGATAAAGTAAAAATGACATTTTTCTATGTAATTTATATATGAGTTATAACGGTATGATAAAAATTTAGAAATATATTTGTTTACATTTTCTTATGTAAGTAAAAGAATAGAAATTGAAAATGCAATTATTTACATTCTCTTATGTAAATAAAAAGAATAGAATTTAGAAATACATTTATTTACATTTCCTTGTGTAAATAAAAGAATAGAATTTGAAAATGCGATTATTTACATTCTCTTATGTAAATAAAAAGAATAAAATTTAGAGAAATGTAGTATTTACATTTTCTTATGTAAGTAAAAAGAATGGAATTTGAAATTACAATTATTTACATTTTCTTATGTAAATAAGAAGAATGGAATGTAGAAAAACACATATTTACATTTTCTATTGTAAATGAAAAAGAACAACATTCTTGTCAAGACTTGATTAGTGAATTTAAATTGTCATTTTGAGTTAACATGTCAGTGAATTAGAAAATGAACATTTTGTGTCATTAAAAGGATTAGTTAAAAATGAACATTTTGTGTCATTAAAAGGATTAGTTAAAAATGAACATTTTGTGTCATTAAAAGGATTAATTAAAAATGAACATTTTGTGTCATTAAAAGGATTAGTTAAAAATGAACATTTTGTGTCATTAAAAGGATTAGTTAAAAATGAACATTTTGTGTCATTAAAAGGATTAGTTAAAAATGAACATTTTGTGTCATTAAAAGGATTAGTTAAAAATGAACATTTTGTGTCATTAAAAGGATTAGTTAAAAATGAACATTTTGTGTCATTAAAAGGATTAGTTAAAAATGAACATTTTGTGTCATTAAAAGGATTAGTTAAAAATGAACATTTTGTGTCATTAAAAGGATTAATTAAAAATGAACATTTTGTGTCATTAAAAGGATTAGTTAAAAATGAACATTTTGTGTCATTAAAAGGATTAATTAGAAATGAACATTTTGTGTCATTAAAAGGATTAGTTAAAAATGAACATTTTGTGTCATTAAAAGGATTAATTAGAAATGAACATTTTGTGTCATTAAAAGGATTAGTTAAAAATGAACATTTTGTGTCATTAAAAGGATTAATTAGAAATGAACATTTTGTGTCATTAAAAAGGATTAATTAGACCTGAACATTTTGTGTCATTAGAAAGAACTAATTAGAAATGAACACTTGGTGTCATTAAAAAGATTAAATTAAAAATAAACATTTTTTTTATGCATAGGAAAAGAGACTAAAACAAAATACTCATTTTTGTATATTAAAGGTGAATTAGACAAAATGGACATTTTTGGCACATTAAAATGAATGAAGTAAAAATAGACATCTTTATTCATTGAAAAAGATTAAGCAAAATTCTCATTTTGTTGCATTAGAGGTTAAGAAACAAAATCATCATATTTGTTTATGTTGAGAAAAAGAATGGATGTAAAATGTATGTTTTCATACATTAAAGAGAATAAATTAAGGATGTATATTTTTATACATTAAAAATAATGAAGTCAGATATTCATTTTGTCATTAAAATGAATGAGACCAAAAATATGCATTTTTGGTAAATAAATAAAAGTCACGATTTTTATTGTCATATGCTCATAATAAAGAGTATTGAAATATTTGCCTGTGATGTTGTATTTTGATGTGTTAAATGTGATGTTAGTATATTCAAAATTGAATATTACACTTCCATTTACAAGTCATCCGACTTGTTTATGTGATTGGGTCGATTATTTTTACACATCGCCCAAGTGCACAAATAATTTATTATTTGTTTGTTGGCTGAAAACCCCACACGGGTATTGGGACGATACTTGACTGACACAAATCCCAATGTTTAATTATATGTCTATCGATTGATCGACAGGCTGCGATGAGCGTTATTGTTTTATTTTAATGCTCACACAGTTGACATTGTCACTCTGGTTGTTAATGGATGGATTGAGGATTATTTCCTGTTATTACCCTATACCTGGAATGTATGAAACCCATATGACCCAAATTATATGGTATATGGTTGAGTCGCATTCCACTGCAGAATTTCTTTTTAAATAAAGATTTTTTTTATAATAAAAGGATTTTTTGTAAAATAAAAGATTTTGTATTATAAAGTATATTTTACATTCAGAATCTTTTATATATAGAATATTTTATTGATTATTTTAAAATATGTTTTTTTTAATATAGTAATGAATTAATATCTTTAAGATAAACCTTTTATTTAAGATTATTAGATCTTAACAATTATGTTTGGTGATTGATATGTAGATTGGATTTGTAGTGGACGATGTTTTAAATAACATTTATCCTTTAATCCAATTTACATTGAAATTACTATTTGAAATTTATAAATCTATTTTATAAATTAAATCAAAATTGGAATATTAATAAATCTTTTTAGAAAGATTAAAAATTTAATTTATTTTATCTTTGATAAAATTAATGAGGATCTTTTAATATAAATAATAATTTTTACTTAAAAGGATATTCAAAGTTGGAATGTGGCGTATGGTTGGTTTTAATTACAAATACGCGAGTTATTCAGAAAGACCGGGTCTAACCCATTCTGAATAATCATCACGACGATCAAGAGTCGAAGATGAAGACGGTGACTGAAGACCTGAGAACTTCACATCGTTTGGTTGATGGTGACTGATATCTTGAATTGGGACTGATCCCCCAAGGCAAGGTAAAAAGTGATGATCTTCCAGGCGTACGGGAGGTCGACGGATACGTTGTTTCGTTCAGACCCAGGACGGACTTGTAAATGGATAGCATGCCTGACATTGAAATTTATTTCGTGTAATTAAATTGGTTTTTATTTAATATATAAATGCATGGTGGCGGAGGATTTATTCTCTTGCTTAACACCCTTTTGTATGTTAAATAATTACCGATCGCATGAGATGAGTTGTTGATGTGGTATGCCAAGTTGCACTTGATCAAGGCTTATTGTTGCAAAGCAGAGCCTTGTGGTTGATGATCAAAGCACAGTCTATTTAGGCATAGCTTTGTGTATATCGTGACTTCGCGAGCCTCACAGCCCGGTAGAGTCTAAAACGGGAGAAGGGAACGCAGGGAGTGCGCACGTTTCTTTCTAGCTAGAGTGGTGCCAGGGACCTACCAGCGCTGGCATTTATTCATTGTGGTTGTTGGAATGTTCGAGGCCTCGGTTTATGCGGTCGCCACTGGCCGTAGTATAGGTCCAAAAGGACCGGGAAGCGTGTGTTCAGGCATAACTAATCCACAAAAGTAAGTGTGGACCGGCCCTGCAGGATCCAAGGGTTGGACAGAGTACCAATCCTGGGGCATTGCTAGAGTGTCTCGAATCGGTAAGGATCTCCTCCCTAGCCTTGACTCAGATGGAAACCCAAATTTCCAATACGACATCACGCGGTTTTGATTGTATACCTATATATGGCGACATAGTGGGATGGGGCACTCATGCCGTCTAGGATTAATACATTTACTTTGATGTATTTCAAATTGGTTGCACACTATTATTATATAATACCGTGTTTATCGTTTCAAGCATTTTTTGATCATTATAAGGTAAAACCCTATCCTCCGGTTTGCGTTGCATTGTGTGATGGGATTTGGGTCTTATAATGGTTTCATTTTTCAAAAAAAAAGCATTACGTTATTTTGACGATTTACTTTAGTCATGCACTGGCAATCCATAGGAGAAAACCCGTTCCGCGAAAGTGGCGTGGTCCTGTGATTAGCCTTATTATATTATATAGGTTAAGTAGAATTCTCACACCAGTCCCATGACTGACCTGTAGTTTGTCCACTGGCAAACTCGGGTGCCCATATTTTCCACACGGGCAGTCGAGTAGCTATTTTTGCAGATATATTAAACAGGATTCTGGGTTGAAGCTTAAAGCTGTGTCCAGAGATAGAGAGTCTCCCGCTGTGTTCTTCCGTTGCAGTATATTACATTTTTGTATTTATCTTCCGCTGTAATTATATTCCAATGTACTCTGATATGTATATTCTGTACTTTGATGTAACATTTATTATAGTGTTATAAAAGTCTTCTGTTATCTGTTGTAATGTGTTGTATGCCCGAAGTTAAAGTATTCGTAGATTTTCACTTTTTGGGTCAGACCTGTGTGGTTTATGGTTGATTCAAAGGGTGGGAATTTGCGGGTCTTTACAGTCACTTTAGTGAATATGAATATATTTTAGCGTTATGTTGATATAGTGAATATGAACATAATTTTGTCGTTGTGTCATTTTAGATAAAATGAACACATATTTTAGCGTATGTCATTTTAGATAAAATGAACACATATTTTAGCGTATGTCATTTTAGGTAAAATGAATACATATTTTAATGTATGTCAAATTTAGTTGAAATGAACATAATTTTAGCATTATGTAAAGTTAGTAGATATGAATTATATTTTAGCGTTGAGAGAAAATATGTTTACATTAGATATGTTTATATTAGAAATGTTGCTTTAGAACAAAAATATCATGTTTGTTATAAAATGTTGTGTTAGGTAAAAATGTCATGTTAATATAATAATGCCATATTAGAGGAAATAGTCATTTATTTACACTAATGTCATATTAGGGAAATTGTCGTGCATTTATACTAATGCCATGTTAGAGGAAATTTGTCATGTTAATATAAGATGCCATGTTAGGAAAGGTCATTTATGTTTGTATTAAAAATGCCATGTTAGAAAATGTCATTTATGAAAAACAGGTTATGCAAATAATCACTTCTTTTTATTTGTCATATACAAGGTTGAAAACATGTAGACAAATAAATACTTCTTTTTATTTGTCATTAGAAATACAGAAGTTTGCATGCAGACAAAATCTCTTTTTATTTTGTCGCTAGAATTGTAAATATGTCATTTGATCGAATTAGAAATATTAGAATTAAAATATCATTTAGTTAGAATAATGTCATGACAAATATATATGTCATTTTGTTGGAATATTGTCATGTAAATAAAAATGTCCTTTATCTAGAATAATGACATGTTACCTAAAAATTGTCTTTTATTCAGAATAATATACACTGTTAAATAAAAGTATTGAAACACAGAAAGAGAATTACATTTTTATGTAATCAAGATGACAAAGAAAAGAGAATTACATTATATGTAATTGAAAAAAAGTAAGAATTTACATTAAATAAAATCACATTTTTATATGTAATTAAAAAGTAGGAAATTGCATTGTTAATGAAAATCACATTTTTATGTAATTAATTAAGATATGATTTTGCCATGTAATGAAAATTACATCTTTATGTAATTAATTAAGATTTGAAAGGGTAAGTTATAGTATTTGAAATCAAGTTATTTTGGAAATATAGAATATTCCAAAATTAAGGTATTTTGAAATGAGAAACATTTTGAAATAATATTTTTAGTAGAACAATTATACGATTAATTAAAATGGTACTTGGACACGAGGTTATGTCACATTTGTGGTGGAAGTCTGCCCGGAACTGACCGACATATCCAGCAGCCACAAATGTTAGGCCTAATGTGAGAGGTCCAAGTGCGCAAATACAAATTGGGCCAAGACACGAGGTTAAGTCCAACTTGTCGGATAAGTCTGCCCGGAACCAACCGGCCTATCCAGCATCCACAAGTTGCAGGCCTAATGTGAGAGGTCTGGCCCATATTAAAATATAAATGGATAAATTAGAAATTGACGTTATTTTCACACCGTCATGTGTTAATAATGAAATAAATATTTTCACCCCCAAGTTTGTTATAAAAGAAAGTTACATTTTTAATGTAATAAGATAAGGATTATAAAAGTTTTACATTTTTCTTAACGTAAATAAAAGGAAAATAGGAAGTTACATTTTTATATGTAATTGGAGTAATATAGAAACTTACATTTTTCAATATAAATAAGGATGAAATAGAAATTATATTTTTTTATATGTAAATAAAAGAATTTACAATTTTCAATGTAAACAAAAGAATGATTAGGAATTTACATTTTCCAGTGTAAATAGAATATGAAATAAAAGTTACAATTTTGATATAATAATATATTGAAATATAAGTTTACATTTCTCAATGTAAATAGTATAGGAATAGGAATTTACAATTTTCAATGTAAATAATAAGATTAGAAATTTACATTTCTAAGGAATAGATTTTCATTAGAAAAATAATGAAACCAAATATACAATTGGTGTAAATTGAAAAATGGAAGAGGAAAATATACATTGTTACGTTTAGGATGTGTACGTAAAGTAAAAAATAGCGATAGATCATTATAAATTATTAACGACGATAGGAAATGGTTTCCAAATTTATATATGCGAGAGTTATTTGGAAAGTCCGAGTTTACTCTCATTCCAAATAATGATACGACGTTCGAAGAATTGAGGACGGCGATTGAAGACGACGATCTTCACATCGAATGGGTAACTAGTGTTGAGGCCCTTGATTGATTTGCTCCCAAGACGGGGCTAGGATGGTAGTTATCCAGACGTAGTGTTGATTTGTACGGATTTGGCTTTCGCTCAGACCCAGAGCATAAGTATAAATGGAATGTGTGTCTGACATTGTACTCCTTTATATATTGTACTTATTGATTTTCTGCCGAATGTATGAATGATTGGTGGCGGAGAATTTATTTTCTTGCTTAACACCCTTTTGTATATTTTGGCAAAAGATTAATAGTATGATATGGATTGACAGTGTGGCATACCAAGATGCAAAGATCAAGGTTCTTGTTGAAAAGCAGGCCTTGTGGTTAATGATCAAAGCACGGCCTATTTAGGCGAAGCTTTGTGTATAGCGTGACTTCGCGAGCCTCACAACCCGGTTGAGTCTAAAACGGGAGAAGGGAACGCAGGGAGAGCAACACGTTTCTTTCTAGATAGAAGTGGTGTTGGTGCTTAAACTGGCTGATATTTACGTATGTGGATGATGGAATGTGGCGCGCCTCGGATGATAGGTCCTATAGGACCGGGAAATGTGTGTTCAGGAATAACTATTCCGCAACTCGTATGGTGGACCGGCCCTGCAGCTTTCCAAGGGTTCACTACGGGAAACCTGAGTCATTAGCTAGAGTGTCTCGAATTGGTAAGGAGCTCCTCCCTACCCTTGACTCATGATGGAAACCCAATTTCCAATACGACCTCATGCGGTTTTGATTGTATTACTTGTATGGAAGCATAGTATTATGGTATCTATGTGTCCTAGGATTGATACATTTACTTTGAAATATTTTTGAAACATATACACACTAATAATAATATCAAAATCCGTTTTTATCGTATCAAGCATTTTTGACCATTATAAGGTAAACCCTTTCCTCCGGTTTGCGTTGCATTGTGTGATGGGACTTGGGTCTTATGATGGTTTCATTTTTCCAAAAAGCATTGCGTTGTTTAACGATTTACTTTAATTTATGCACGACAATCCATTGGAGTAAACCCGTTCCGCGTTAGCGGCGTGGTCCTTGGATTTGTCTTATTGTTATTAGTGAAATTAGTTAAGAATTCTCACACCAGTCCCATGACTGACCCGTTGTTTGTTTCCACCTTTACAAACTCGGGTGCCCTCTTTCCACACGGGCAGTCGAGTAGTTTGTCTACAGGTTCTTATCTCGAGCAGGATCCTGGATTGAAGCTTAAAGCTGTGTCCAAAGCATAGAAGCCTTCCGCTGTTTAATGTTTTTTTTTTAAAAAAAATATTGTAATTTTCTTCTGTTGTATTTTAACTTCGATGTACTCTGATGTATTCTGTACTCTGATGTTATATTATCATGATGTAATAAAAGTCTGCTGTTGTTGTTCTGATGTATTGTATTCCCAAAGTTAACGTATGTGGATTTTGAACGGTCTTGGTCGATTTTGCGATCGATTAAGGTCGGGCGAAATGCATGTCGTTATAGTTGGTATCTGTAACAACCCGTAAAATGCGAGCCAGTTTGAAATTTTTATTTTGGCAATTTTAGCGAATTTTGATTATTTAAAATAGATTATTTTAAATAATATCGACGTGAAATCTATTTTGAATATAATTCGAACGTATATATTATACGCGTCGTCGTTAGAATATAAATATTTATATATAATTATAAAAGGAATTGAAAATGGCGCGGTAGTTCGAGAATTCGATTTCTAATTTCAAATGAATATACAGAATTCAATATAAGTCAGAATTGAACGAAACAAGAAATATTTGAATCTGTATAACTATATCTTTGTAACGAAGTTAGCAAACTGAGATTTCATCTTAGGAATGATAAGATACGTCCAGTTTAAAATTAGAAATAGTCGCTGTGGAATTTATATATATTTTTATATATATAAGGCCCTTAAAAATAGCAATTTTGCAAACGACCTCGGATTTCGACGAAACCAGTTTTGTTGGGTCCGTGATGTTAAGTTATTGCTAGATTTCAAGTTTCATAATTTTTCGAATCAATATGTGAGCGTGGCAAAGGAAAACGCGTTTGACCAGTTTCAGTTGATTTTAATCGACTGGAAATGGCCATTTTTCCAACGGTCTCAGAATTCGACGAAATTAGTTTTGTTAGGACCGTATCGTCAATACGAAACTAGAAAATATTTTTCTGGAATTTTTCTAGTTAGTATGTGACCCCGGTAATTTGAAATGTACGTTTAAAATTCAATATAAGGATTTAAATTGTAAATTTCAACGGAAACCAATTGTAATGATCAAACCAGCTTACGATACATATCCCATTGTGTTCGGAATGAGGGTAAAACGCTATGGACGACAGGCGGTGGACCTCGTTTCGAGGTCATAAGTAAAAGTCAACCCTTTGGCACAAATTTAAATAATTAAATAATAAAATAAAATAAAAAAAATAGAATTCCCCTTTTCTCCTTCATTGCCCCCCCCCCGAATCACTTAACAGAAATCGAAAAAAAACAGGAATCGAAAAAACCCTCTTCCTCGTCGATCCCGCTCGCCTCATCGACCACCGTTGTGCCGCCTACCAACGTGCCGCCCACCGCACTTCCGCCTCCCCTCCGGCAACCCTTCCCCATCCTTCTCCACGCCCCCTCCTTCTTCCTCGAACCCAAAACAGCCCCAAACCTCGTAAGACCCAAACCCTAGCCATCGTAGGTGCTGCCTCCGCTACGCCACCACTGGCGCACCAGACCCAGCACCGCGAAGCCGCCTTCATCCCCTTCATCTCAGACCAGCGCAAGCCCCCCCCCCTGTAAGTTTTTTTTAATTTATTTATTTTATTTTTATTTTATTTAAAACAGAAAAGAAACTGATTTTTTTTTTAAACTTTAAAAAGAAAAACTGAATTTTATAAAAAGATTAAAAATGATTTTAATTAGGAAAAACTGATTTTTTAAAAATGTCGGAAAAACTGATTTTTTAAGTGTTAAAGACAGATTTTTAAAATGTTAAAGACAGATTTTTTTTTTAAATGCAGAAAGTTAGATTTTTAAAATGTGAAGAGACGATATCTTTGAATTGAAAAATATAAAGACTTGATTTTGGAAAAATTAAAGATACGGTTTTTGAAACGGAATAAAAATATGATTTTTATATTTTGAACTTCGAAAGAAAATAGGATTTTTATATTTTGAACTTCGAATAAAAATAGGATTTTTATATTTTGAACTTCGAAAGAAAATAGGATTTTTATATTTTGAACTTCGAAAGAAAATAGGATTTTTATATTTTGAACTTCGAAAGAAAATAGGATTTTTATATTTTGAACTTCGAAAGAAAATAGGATTTTTATATTTTGAACTTCGAATAAAAATAGGATTTTTATATTTTGAACTTCGAAAAGAAAATATGATTTTTATATATTGAACTTTGAAGTAAAAATTCGATTTTTATATATTGAACTTTGAAGTAAAAATTTGATTTTTATATATCGAATAGCGAAGTAAAAATTCGATTTTTACATATGTAGTGAATACGGGCGAAGATGACAAAAGGGCGAGAACGAAGAAGATTTATATCAATGAAGTGCCGTGGAGCTAGGATAGCAATATGTGAGAACTTCTCACTCAAATTCTATTTTTCTAGTTATATATATATACTAGGATGCAGACGGTGCTTATTAGAAGCACCCGACACCCGTCCACAGACCATGGACTTGTTTGATTGGTTGTGTAGTTGGTTAGATTATTTGATTTGGATTTGATTGTTTGGTGAAATGAAATTGATATGATTGATGTGTGAATGGCGTGGGCCTTCACTAGACCGGGGATAAGGCTAGGCCTCGTCCCGTTTCTAGTATCGTGCCGTTATGCCGCCGAAATTTTCTAAAATAAGTTAGAAAAATAAAAATATCATTTTATTTAGAGAATGAACTGAATAGAAATTCATAGGTTGAAATAAAATGTTTTATCGTTAAAAATATAATTTTTAACGTGACTATGAAAATAGTGAAGTGAATAAATAAATATTCATTTACAAACCAGATGGTTTGTTTATGTACACTTATTTGAATGACATTGATTGGGACGATAAATTTTACACATCGCCCAACTGCACAACTAAAATCTGTGTTTGATTGTTTGAAACCCCACAAGGGTGTTGGGATGAAATTTGAAGTTCACTCATCCTGATTGATTAAATATGTCGATCGATTGATTGACAGGCTGTTATAAGCGTTAGATATTTATATTTGATGCTTATACAGTGTAGTGCACTTTGGTTGATGGTTGATTATTTTTCAATACTATTATACATGTGTTGTATGAAAATCCATATAATTAACTTTATATGGTAATTGATTGGGCCTCATTCCAGTTTTAAAATAGAAATATTTGAAATAGAAATATTCGAAATAGAATATTTGAAAATAGAAATTTATGAAGCCGTGTTGATTAGTTGACGCCATTTTGACGTGAACGATATTTATATCGATTTTAAAACGATTTCGAAATAAATTGAATTGAAAACGATTTCGAAATGAATTGAATTGAAAACGATTTCGAAATGAATTGAATTGAAAACGATTTCGAAATAAATTGAATTGAAAACGATTTCGAAATGAATTGAATTGAAAACGATTTCGAAATGAATTGAATTGAAAACGATTTCGAAATGAATTGAATTGAAAACGATTTCGAAATGAATTGAATTGAAAACGATTTCGAAATGAATTGAATTGAAAACGATTTCGAAATGAATTGAAAACGAATTCGAATTGAATTGAAAGTGAATTGAAATGAATTCAAATTGAATTGAAATTTGAATTGAATAGAAATGAATTTTAAAACGAATTTATAAAGGAGAATTCAATTTTGATTTGAATTGAAAAGGAAGTTGGAAATGTTTTTGAAACGAATTCAAAACTATTTATATAATTCGTTTTAAATAGAAATCGACGAAGTATATATTATATATATTATATATATAATATAATGGCCTGAATAGAACGCGCCGCGCCGCGGCAGTTCGTGAATTTCGACCATTTATTTCAAACGGACATTACGGGAGATCCGACCGTCGGATTCTCCTAAAACCGGAACCGTTGGGTTCGTATCGAAAAGAGCTTTCTAAAGAATATTAGAAATTAGAAATCTAACGGTTGGATTTGGAATTATGTCCAAATCAAATTTGAAAAAGGTCGCTGTAAGTGCAGTTCGATGGCCATTGATGGAAATCGACTGTACGGGCCTTGATAAAATTATTAAAAATAGTAATAATTTGTGTAAAATCATAAGAAATGATTTGGGAAGAATTAGGATGAAAAACTCCATATTTGAAAAGATAAAAATAGATTTTTATCGAATTGAACTAGTTTTGAACTAGAATTATAATTCTATTTATTTTTAAATAAATAAACTGAATTAGAAAGGGTTTTAAAAATAACCAGAATATCCAATGATTGCATTGGAGTGGATTTGAATCGAAATTGTCTTCGGAATATTTCGATGTTGGAATTCGTGATTATACAGATGTTGTTATGGAAATTTGAAAGATATATATTTATATCGTTATTTCCAATACGACATTTGTTAATCGTAGAATTTGATATTGAATATAAGCCGGGATATTTTCTATTCAGAGCCTTGTATTTAATATCAAATGTGATTTGGGTTTGTCGTGAATGGTGTCTTCACTAACACTGTTCTTGAACCCAGTTGAGAAAAGATTAAATCTTTTTATTTAGATTTAATGAAGTGTACCAATTAAATAACATTTAATTGGAATTGAATTGATATTGATTTTTGGGTTTATCGTGAACAGTGTTTTAAATAACACTTGTTCTTTAACCCGATAATTAATGAACGTGATTTGGGTTTGTCGTGAATGGTGTCTTCATTAACACTGTTCTTGAACCCAGTTGAGAAATGATTAAATCTTTTTATTTAGATTTAATGAAGTGTACCAATTAAATAACATTTAATTGGAATTGAATTGATATTGATTTTTGGGTTTATCGTGAACAGTGTTTTAAATAACACTTGTTCTTTAACCCGATAATTAATGAACGTGATTTGGGTTTGTCGTGAATGGTGTCTTCATTAACACTGTTCTTGAACCCAGTTGAGAAATGATTAAATCTTTTTATTTAGATTTAATGAAGTGTACCAATTAAATAACATTTAATTGGAATTGAATCGATATTGATTTTTGGGTTTATCGTGGACAGTGTTTTAAATAACACTCGTTCTTTAACCCGACGATTAATGAATGTGATTTTGGGTTTATCGTGAACCGTGTTTTTAAATGACACTGATTCTTTAACCCAGTCAAAAGATTAAAACTAAGTGGAGTTTTAATGAATCTTTAATTAGATTGAAAAGATCGAGAATGGAGTATCACCAGTTTTGCTCCAGGCGATAGTTAAATCTTTAATTAGATTTGAACGTGAAATTTAGAAACTAACTGTCGGTTAGCCAAGCAGAATGGTTTTCTGGATATTGATCTGATGTTGGTTTCGGCCTTCGGGGTTAATATTTGGGGAATTATTCTCTTGATTAATTTACGGTTAGTGACTAATGAATTGGAATGAGGCGTATGTTGTGTTTGTGTAACACTTATTTAAAATATACGCGAGTTATTCGGAAAGACCGGGTTTATCCCATTCTGAATAACTGATACGACGATAAGTCGAAGATGAAGACGATGGTCGAAGACCGGAGGTCTTCACGTCGTTTGGGTGATAACTGATGATCTTGATTGGGCTGTACACCCAAGAAGATGGAAACAGTTGGTGATCGTCCAGACGTACTTGGAGATTGATGGATATGCGGGGTACTAGGTGCCTCCGGTTTCGTTCAGACCCAGAACGGACTTGTAAATGGACTGTGTGTCTGACATCGGATTTCATTCTGTGTGACTGATATCGGTTGCATAGGATGGTTTGCCTGTGTGGCATGCTAAGATGCAAATGATCAAGGCTTCTGTTGAAAAGCAAAGTCTTGTGGTGATGATCAAAGCACGGCCTTTGTGGCGTAGCTTTGTGTAACGTTTACCTCGCGTGTTTCACACCAGGTATGAACCAAAAACGGGAGACGGACCTCAGGGAGGGCATGCGTTTCCTTCTAGATAAAAAGTGGCGTCAGTGGTTTTACACGCCCTGACGAGTTTGACTTATGTGGTTGTTGCTGTTGCGAGGCGCCTCGGATTGATCGGTCGTTCTCGAACCGATGGAGTCATTTGGTTGGCTCATTTACGCCCCAAAGGGCGGGGAAACGTAGTGTTCAGGGTTTAAGTTTAATCCACATCGGTGGACCGGCCCTGTCGCTCCAAGGGACGATGCGTTCTGTTCCTGAGACATGGGCTAGATTGTCTCGAATCGGTTGAGGACTATCTTTTGCCTCGGTTCATAGATGGAAACCCAATTTCCAAATACGTGACTCTGCGATTTTGATTGTATAACCTATATATGGCGACATAGTGGTATGGGGCATTCATGCCGCCTATGATTGATACTTATGATTTGAAGTTGTTTTATACACTATACACTTATAATAGTATCAAACGATTTCTTTTAAACGTATCAAGCATTCTTGGCTATTATAAGGTAAAAACCCTATCCTCCGGCTTGCGATTGCATTGTGTGATGGGAACTGGGTCTTATAACAGCTTCATTTTTCTTTATTTAGCATTGCGCTGTTTGTTTTATGCACTGGTATTCTTGGGAGGAAACCCGTTCCGTGTTATACGGCGTGGTCCCTTGATTTACCTAATGATTTAAAATAAAGATTAATAACTGTTTTAGTTCTCACACCAGTCACATGACTGACCTGGAGTTTATTGTTTTAACCTAAACTCTGGGTGCCCCTATTTTGACACGGGCAGCTAGTAGTTTTGGTTTTGCAGATTTATATTCACAGGATCCTGGTTTACAGCTGGAATGATATCCGGAAAGCTTTGTATCCGTATATCTCCTTCTAGTTGTGTATTGTATTATTTTCCGCTGCGATGTATTTAAATGTAATTTAAATCTCTGATAATTCTGTGTAATGTTTATTCATTTATACTCTGTATATTCTTGTAATCTGATGCATTGTTGTTATATACAATGAAATGTTCTTCTGTATGCGTTCTGTTGTGTCGTGTTCTCAAACGATAGGGCGTTTCGAACGGCCTGGGTCGGTTTAGCGACTGGTTCAGACCGAGCGAAATTCCTTGCCGTCACATTTGGTATCAGAGCTTTGGTTTACAAAGCTTAGAGAACAAGACACATTAGAACCTTACGAAAGAATTCATCAGAAATTGGATTAGTAATATCCAATGAGAATGACTCGTTAGAGATAGGATCAGTAGTATCCTAGAACGAGTGTGAAGAGTATATTTTTGAAAATGAAAACAAATTTTGTTTTAAAATCTAAATCAATTATTCGTATTTGATTATCTATTTATATTGATGTGGACAATCCAGTATATATAGATTTTGCGTATACGTCTGATCCACGTGTATTCGAAATTTTAATATACTGGATAGATATGGAATCACATTCTAGTCGCCCGAAGATGATTCTGATGATTGACTAGTCGTCATTAGTATTCATGTTCGAGTAACGAAGGTGTGATATCTATATATTTCCTATTGACTGGTGTGAGAACCAAAATTAGATAGGGCCTATTGTTGTGATTTGGCATCAAAAATCTGATTTTTGACTATATATCAAAGTTATGAATTTCAAATGATAATCAACTAATGGATTGATGTTTGTGTTGTTTGTTTATTTGTTTGCTAATTTTGAACCATTAAGCCTAATTGAATCAAATATTGGAAATTGGTCGCAATTGCTTGAATATGCATATATATATTGAACAGGTCATAGCAAGGAGGCTAGAGCCGAAGAATAAATTTTGTTTGCCCGACAAATAGGTACATGTTTACTACATAATTTACTGTTTTGTTTGGGTGATGATGATTTTGTGAGCCTATTGGCTAGCCGCTTGGCTTTTTCTTTTTCTTTTTCTTTTTGAGATCTGAAGGACCGGGGAAGCTATTTGAAATTCCCCGATGCTCCCGGTGCAGGGGAGGTTATGGCGAAATTTTTCAAAAATTTAGGGTGTTAGCCAAATTTTTGAAATTTTGAAAATTCTCAGAAACTAAAGAGTTAGAGAATGGAAGCCTGATCGATCGTAGAGTTGATTAATCAAACCACTTTCGACTTTGTTCCTTTTCGGGGACGAAAAGTTTTAAGTGGGGGAGATTGTAACAACCCGTAAAATGCGAGCCAGTTTGAAATTTTTATTTTGGCAATTTTAGCGAATTTTGATTATTTAAAATAGATTATTTTAAATAATATCGACGTGAAATCTATTTTGAATATAATTCGAACGTATATATTATACGCGTCGTCGTTAGAATATAAATATTTATATATAATTATAAAAGGAATTGAAAATGGCGCGGTAGTTCGAGAATTCGATTTCTAATTTCAAATGAATATACAGAATTCAATATAAGTCAGAATTGAACGAAACAAGAAATATTTGAATCTGTATAACTATATCTTTGTAACGAAGTTAGCAAACTGAGATTTCATCTTAGGAATGATAAGATACGTCCAGTTTAAAATTAGAAATAGTCGCTGTGGAATTTATATATATTTTTATATATATAAGGCCCTTAAAAATAGCAATTTTGCAAACGACCTCGGATTTCGACGAAACCAGTTTTGTTGGGTCCGTGATGTTAAGTTATTGCTAGATTTCAAGTTTCATAATTTTTCGAATCAATATGTGAGCGTGGCAAAGGAAAACGCGTTTGACCAGTTTCAGTTGATTTTAATCGACTGGAAATGGCCATTTTTCCAACGGTCTCAGAATTCGACGAAATTAGTTTTGTTAGGACCGTATCGTCAATACGAAACTAGAAAATATTTTTCTGGAATTTTTCTAGTTAGTATGTGACCCCGGTAATTTGAAATGTACGTTTAAAATTCAATATAAGGATTTAAATTGTAAATTTCAACGGAAACCAATTGTAATGATCAAACCAGCTTACGATACATATCCCATTGTGTTCGGAATGAGGGTAAAACGCTATGGACGACAGGCGGTGGACCTCGTTTCGAGGTCATAAGTAAAAGTCAACCCTTTGGCACAAATTTAAATAATTAAATAATAAAATAAAATAAAAAAAATAGAATTCCCCTTTTCTCCTTCATTGCCCCCCCCCGAATCACTTAACAGAAATCGAAAAAAAACAGGAATCGAAAAAACCCTCTTCCTTGTCGATCCCGCTCGCCTCATCGACCACCGTTGTGCCGCCTACCAACGTGCCGCCCACCGCACTTCCGCCTCCCCTCCGGCAACCCTTCCCCATCCTTCTCCACGCCCCCTCCTTCTTCCTCGAACCCAAAACAGCCCCAAACCTCGTAAGACCCAAACCCTAGCCATCGTAGGTGCTGCCTCCGCTACGCCACCACTGGCGCACCAGACCCAGCACCGCGAAGCCGCCTTCATCCCCTTCATCTCAGACCAGCGCAAGCCCCCCCCTGTAAGTTTTTTTTAATTTATTTATTTTATTTTTATTTTATTTAAAACAGAAAAGAAACTGATTTTTTTTTTAAACTTTAAAAAGAAAAACTGAATTTTATAAAAAGATTAAAAATGATTTTAATTAGGAAAAACTGATTTTTTAAAAATGTCGGAAAAACTGATTTTTTAAGTGTTAAAGACAGATTTTTAAAATGTTAAAGACAGATTTTTTTTTTAAATGCAGAAAGTTAGATTTTTAAAATGTGAAGAGACGATATCTTTGAATTGAAAAATATAAAGACTTGATTTTGGAAAAATTAAAGATACGGTTTTTGAAACGGAATAAAAATATGATTTTTATATTTTGAACTTCGAAAGAAAATAGGATTTTTATATTTTGAACTTCGAATAAAAATAGGATTTTTATATTTTGAACTTCGAAAGAAAATAGGATTTTTATATTTTGAACTTCGAAAGAAAATAGGATTTTTATATTTTGAACTTCGAAAGAAAATAGGATTTTTATATTTTGAACTTCGAAAGAAAATAGGATTTTTATATTTTGAACTTCGAATAAAAATAGGATTTTTATATTTTGAACTTCGAAAAGAAAATATGATTTTTATATATTGAACTTTGAAGTAAAAATTCGATTTTTATATATTGAACTTTGAAGTAAAAATTTGATTTTTATATATCGAATAGCGAAGTAAAAATTCGATTTTTACATATGTAGTGAATACGGGCGAAGATGACAAAAGGGCGAGAACGAAGAAGATTTATATCAATGAAGTGCCGTGGAGCTAGGATAGCAATATGTGAGAACTTCTCACTCAAATTCTATTTTTCTAGTTATATATATATACTAGGATGCAGACGGTGCTTATTAGAAGCACCCGACACCCGTCCACAGACCATGGACTTGTTTGATTGGTTGTGTAGTTGGTTAGATTATTTGATTTGGATTTGATTGTTTGGTGAAATGAAATTGATATGATTGATGTGTGAATGGCGTGGGCCTTCACTAGACCGGGGATAAGGCTAGGCCTCGTCCCGTTTCTAGTATCGTGCCGTTATGCCGCCGAAATTTTCTAAAATAAGTTAGAAAAATAAAAATATCATTTTATTTAGAGAATGAACTGAATAGAAATTCATAGGTTGAAATAAAATGTTTTATCGTTAAAAATATAATTTTTAACGTGAATATGAAAATAGTGAAGTGAATAAATAAATATTCATTTACAAACCAGATGGTTTGTTTATGTACACTTATTTGAATGACATTGATTGGGACGATAAATTTTACACATCGCCCAACTGCACAACTAAAATCTGTGTTTGATTGTTTGAAACCCCACAAGGGTGTTGGGATGAAATTTGAAGTTCACTCATCCTGATTGATTAAATATGTCGATCGATTGATTGACAGGCTGTTATAAGCGTTAGATATTTATATTTGATGCTTATACAGTGTAGTGCACTTTGGTTGATGGTTGATTATTTTTCAATACTATTATACATGTGTTGTATGAAAATCCATATAATTAACTTTATATGGTAATTGATTGGGCCTCATTCCAGTTTTAAAATAGAAATATTTGAAATAGAAATATTCGAAATAGAATATTTGAAAATAGAAATTTATGAAGCCGTGTTGATTAGTTGACGCCATTTTGACGTGAACGATATTTATATCGATTTTAAAACGATTTCGAAATAAATTGAATTGAAAACGATTTCGAAATGAATTGAATTGAAAACGATTTCGAAATGAATTGAATTGAAAACGATTTCGAAATAAATTGAATTGAAAACGATTTCGAAATGAATTGAATTGAAAACGATTTCGAAATGAATTGAATTGAAAACGATTTCGAAATGAATTGAATTGAAAACGATTTCGAAATGAATTGAATTGAAAACGATTTCGAAATGAATTGAATTGAAAACGATTTCGAAATGAATTGAAAACGAATTCGAATTGAATTGAAAGTGAATTGAAATGAATTCAAATTGAATTGAAATTTGAATTGAATAGAAATGAATTTTAAAACGAATTTATAAAGGAGAATTCAATTTTGATTTGAATTGAAAAGGAAGTTGGAAATGTTTTTGAAACGAATTCAAAACTATTTATATAATTCGTTTTAAATAGAAATCGACGAAGTATATATTATATATATTATATATATAATATAATGGCCTGAATAGAACGCGCCGCGCCGCGGCAGTTCGTGAATTTCGACCATTTATTTCAAACGGACATTACGGGAGATCCGACCGTCGGATTCTCCTAAAACCGGAACCGTTGGGTTCGTATCGAAAAGAGCTTTCTAAAGAATATTAGAAATTAGAAATCTAACGGTTGGATTTGGAATTATGTCCAAATCAAATTTGAAAAAGGTCGCTGTAAGTGCAGTTCGATGGCCATTGATGGAAATCGACTGTACGGGCCTTGATAAAATTATTAAAAATAGTAATAATTTGTGTAAAATCATAAGAAATGATTTGGGAAGAATTAGGATGAAAAACTCCATATTTGAAAAGATAAAAATAGATTTTTATCGAATTGAACTAGTTTTGAACTAGAATTATAATTCTATTTATTTTTAAATAAATAAACTGAATTAGAAAGGGTTTTAAAAATAACCAGAATATCCAATGATTGCATTGGAGTGGATTTGAATCGAAATTGTCTTCGGAATATTTCGATGTTGGAATTCGTGATTATACAGATGTTGTTATGGAAATTTGAAAGATATATATTTATATCGTTATTTCCAATACGACATTTGTTAATCGTAGAATTTGATATTGAATATAAGCCGGGATATTTTCTATTCAGAGCCTTGTATTTAATATCAAATGTGATTTGGGTTTGTCGTGAATGGTGTCTTCACTAACACTGTTCTTGAACCCAGTTGAGAAAAGATTAAATCTTTTTATTTAGATTTAATGAAGTGTACCAATTAAATAACATTTAATTGGAATTGAATTGATATTGATTTTTGGGTTTATCGTGAACAGTGTTTTAAATAACACTTGTTCTTTAACCCGATAATTAATGAACGTGATTTGGGTTTGTCGTGAATGGTGTCTTCATTAACACTGTTCTTGAACCCAGTTGAGAAATGATTAAATCTTTTTATTTAGATTTAATGAAGTGTACCAATTAAATAACATTTAATTGGAATTGAATTGATATTGATTTTTGGGTTTATCGTGAACAGTGTTTTAAATAACACTTGTTCTTTAACCCGATAATTAATGAACGTGATTTGGGTTTGTCGTGAATGGTGTCTTCATTAACACTGTTCTTGAACCCAGTTGAGAAATGATTAAATCTTTTTATTTAGATTTAATGAAGTGTACCAATTAAATAACATTTAATTGGAATTGAATCGATATTGATTTTTGGGTTTATCGTGGACAGTGTTTTAAATAACACTCGTTCTTTAACCCGACGATTAATGAATGTGATTTTGGGTTTATCGTGAACCGTGTTTTTAAATGACACTGATTCTTTAACCCAGTCAAAAGATTAAAACTAAGTGGAGTTTTAATGAATCTTTAATTAGATTGAAAAGATCGAGAATGGAGTATCACCAGTTTTGCTCCAGGCGATAGTTAAATCTTTAATTAGATTTGAACGTGAAATTTAGAAACTAACTGTCGGTTAGCCAAGCAGAATGGTTTTCTGGATATTGATCTGATGTTGGTTTCGGCATTCGGGGTTAATATTTGGGGAATTATTCTCTTGATTAATTTACGGTTAGTGACTAATGAATTGGAATGAGGCGTATGTTGTGTTTGTGTAACACTTATTTAAAATATACGCGAGTTATTCGGAAAGACCGGGTTTATCCCATTCTGAATAACTGATACGACGATAAGTCGAAGATGAAGACGATGGTCGAAGACCGGAGGTCTTCACGTCGTTTGGGTGATAACTGATGATCTTGATTGGGCTGTACACCCAAGAAGATGGAAACAGTTGGTGATCGTCCAGACGTACTTGGAGATCGATGGATATGCGGGGTACTAGGTGCCTCCGGTTTCGTTCAGACCCAGAACGGACTTGTAAATGGACTGTGTGTCTGACATCGGATTTCATTCTGTGTGACTGATATCGGTTGCATAGGATGGTTTGCCTGTGTGGCATGCTAAGATGCAAATGATCAAGGCTTCTATTGAAAAGCAAAGTCTTGTGGTGATGATCAAAGCACGGCCTTTGTGGCGTAGCTTTGTGTAACGTTTACCTCGCGTGTTTCACACCAGGTATGAACCAAAAACGGGAGACGGACCTCAGGGAGGGCATGCGTTTCCTTCTAGATAAAAAGTGGCGTAAGTGGTTTTACACGCCCTGACGAGTTTGACTTATGTGGTTGTTGCTGTTGCGAGGCGCCTCGGATTGATCGGTCGTTCTCGAACCGATGGAGTCATTTGGTTGGCTCATTTACGCCCCAAAGGGCGGGGAAACGTAGTGTTCAGGGTTTAAGTTTAATCCACATCGGTGGACCGGCCCTGTCGCTCCAAGGGACGATGCGTTCTGTTCCTGAGACATGGGCTAGATTGTCTCGAATCGGTTGAGGACTATCTTTTGCCTCGGTTCATAGATGGAAACCCAATTTCCAAATACGTGACTCTGCGATTTTGATTGTATAACCTATATATGGCGACATAGTGGTATGGGGCATTCATGCCGCCTATGATTGATACTTATGATTTGAAGTTGTTTTATACACTATACACTTATAATAGTATCAAACGATTTCTTTTAAACGTATCAAGCATTCTTGGCTATTATAAGGTAAAAACCCTATCCTCCGGCTTGCGATTGCATTGTGTGATGGGAACTGGGTCTTATAACAGCTTCATTTTTCTTTATTTAGCATTGCGCTGTTTGTTTTATGCACTGGTATTCTTGGGAGGAAACCCGTTCCGTGTTATACGGCGTGGTCCCTTGATTTACCTAATGATTTAAAATAAAGATTAATAACTGTTTTAGTTCTCACACCAGTCACATGACTGACCTGGAGTTTATTGTTTTAACCTAAACTCTGGGTGCCCCTATTTTGACACGGGCAGCTAGTAGTTTTGGTTTTGCAGATTTATATTCACAGGATCCTGGTTTACAGCTGGAATGATATCCGGAAAGCTTTGTATCCGTATATCTCCTTCTAGTTGTGTATTGTATTATTTTCCGTTGCGATGTATTTAAATGTAATTTAAATCTCTGATAATTCTGTGTAATGTTTATTCATTTATACTCTGTATATTCTTGTAATCTGATGCATTGTTGTTATATACAATGAAATGTTCTTCTGTATGCGTTCTGTTGTGTCGTGTTCTCAAACGATAGGGCGTTTCGAACGGCCTGGGTCGGTTTAGCGACTGGTTCAGACCGAGCGAAATTCCTTGCCGTCACAGTATCAGAGCTTTGGTTAGCTCAAATCTTTGGGATACAACTCGTTAGAACTGAACAAAAGACTCATCAGAGATTGGATTAGTAATATCCAATAAGAATATTCATTAGAGATAGGATCAGCAGTATCCTAGAATGAGGAAACTCTTTAGAGATGGGGTTAGTAATGCCCTAGAATGAGTTGAGAGTGACAACTTATAATTAACGTATTTGTAATTATAATCTATGTTAGAAAATATGATTTTTGAACATATAAAAGTTATATATATTTTAAAAAGCTAATCAACTAATTGATTGATGGTTGTGTAGTGAAATTATTAGTTCAACTAATAAAATTATAGAAACCAATTAAAGAATGAAAAATTGAGTAGGATAATTAAACACTTTTGGGCTTCGTTCCTTTTCGAGGACGAAAAGTTTTTAAGTGGGGGAGACTGTAACAACCCTGAATTTTGGGGCCAATTTAAAATTTTATTTTAAGTTATTTTAATCAGTTTTGGTTATTTAAAATAATTTATTTTAAATAATAACAATTAAAAATTTTATTTTTATTTTAGAAATTTTGTTGAAAATGAGTCCAAATTTAAAATTTCTAATTTTAAATAATTATTAAACAATAGAAGAAAAAATATATATATAATTTGAATAAAAAGTTTTACAGTAAAAATACAATTTTAGAGTTGATATTTTACAAAATAAAAAAAAGGGGCTTAAATTAAAAAGTTACACTGTCATTTTGTTGAAATGAAAAGATTTCATTTTCAAGGTAATAAAAGTTTGCATTTTTGTCATATAAACAAGTTTGCATTTTTGTCATATAGGAAAAATAAAACCATTTTTGTGTCACACAATTGAAATATAATCTATCATTTCGCTTACATTAAAAAGTTTGCATTGTAATTTTTGTTTACAATAAAGAGAATGAAATGTATCATTTTTATTTACATTAAAATATTTAAAAGAGAAAAAAAATATTTTTGTTGCAAAACAAAATATTCATTTTTGTTAGAATTAGAATGACGCACAAAATATCCATTTTGTTGAATAGTAAATGACACATAGAATTACAACTTTTGTGAATTGAAATGAATTGGGCCTGAATAGGAGAAAGTGGTTTAATGGATCTTTAATGTGATTAAGGGATTGGAACATTATATATATATAAATAAACAAATAAAATGGTCCATCCTTATTTCTCCATTATTATGTTTCCTTTTTATATTCACACATTACATAATTCCAATTTCAAAACGTAAACGTATGTATCTTAAACCACTCAATTTATTAATTAATGTCATTCATTTCATAATTAATTTTTCTTAATTGATTGCTTACTCAATTTAACTATCATCTCTATTAATTCTTCTCCGTTTGCAATGTTCATTTATAAGTTGTATCATTCTCCTTCCATTGCTTCCATTATAAATTTACTATTTACACATGTTTGAATGATTCCAAACTCCAAATATATATACCACTAGTTAGACATTATATTGTTATAAATATATTAAATTCCTTTCTTATGTTTGTAACATACATTAATTACTAATTAACGTATATTGATTTTTGATGTAACGTACATAAATTAAAATTGTAATATAGATTGATTGTTATCAAATCATAGTAATTATTAATTAGCAAATTTGGGGATTTCCTGTAAATTAGTGAAAATAAAAATATTTTATTTCTAATATAAGATATAACGGATTTATTTGTAAAAGAAAAAAAACTTATTATTATTTCAAATCCTGATAATACAAAATAGTTTCTTTTCTTTAAAAGTTAAAAGAGGAGAAAAATTAAACACATGCTTTAACATTTGCTATGTATATACTTGTATCATAATGCTTGTTGATTTCATTGATGTAACAACCCTGAATTTTGGGGGCCAATTTAAAATTTATTTTAAGTGATTTTAATGAGTTTTTATATTTAAAGTAATCTATTTTAAATAATAATGATCACAAATTTGATTCAAATCGAGGTTATAATGAATAATTTAATTTTAATTATAAAAAAAGTTAGAAATAGCGCGGTAGTTGGAAAAGTCAAACTTGAACTTTGACTGACCATACAGGATGCCAAATTTAAGGGATTTTAGTGAAACCAAAAATATTAGAATCTATTCAAAAATATCTTTCCAACGAATCCGAAAAATCGAAATTTCATAGCGGAAATCAAAAGTTATGGCCAATTCAATTTTTAGAAAGGTCGCTGGGTAATTTGCATAGGTCAAAAATGTACTTTTTGCATATAAAGGAATTTGAACTCGAAACCACTTCCATTGAGTTCGAAATGATGTTTCTGCATTGTAAAAGTATAAACACTTATATATTTTGAGTTTCGAAAAATTATTGATTTAAAAATGTATTTTTAATATTAAATATATATGCCTTAAAAATGGAAATTTTGCAAACGACCTCCGTTTTTGACGAGACCACTTTTGTTGGATCCGGAATATTAAATTATTACTAGATTCCAAAATTCGTAATTTTTGGAGTCAGTATGTGGTCGTTATTAATTTTACAGTGAAAAACGATCAATTTTCAGACTTTAAAAATTCATAATTTATTCATACGGACTCGGAATTTAACGAAACCAGTTTCTTTGAATCCGTAATGTCAAGAAATATTTATGTTTCAATTTTCATAAAAATTGGAATTCGTAGGTGTTAACACGAATTTTTAGAATATGAAAATGAGTGCAAATTGTGTAAATAAATACATAAAAGGGTAATTGGGCCTAATAACATTCTTAACCCCATATAAAATATCTTTTCCTCAGCCATTAGCTGAATCATAACCCTAAACCTACCAGCCACCTTCTCCTTCTTCATTTTCATGGCCTCCACTCTAAATAATTCTTTGCAAATAAGCCCCTGAAAACAAAACAATTTATAACTCTCAATCCAAACCAAATCAGACCAAACCCATTCTGGGTTTTGTTCATCTTCTTATCCTCTATCTACCACGAAAAATTCAAGACCTATCGTCGCACGGGTTCGCCGGAATCTCAATCTAAAGGCAGCAGCCATATTTTCGTTTTTTGGCTATTGCGGGCCCCACGAAGAGAGTTAGGTCGAGCGACTTCAGGCAGAGGTAGAGGGGAACCATACGGTTCTTTTGGCTGTGGTGGCATGATCTCAGGTGGTCGGAGTTGGCCGGAATGTCAATTTTATTGGAGGGGTGCTGAAAACAGGACAGTCGCAAAGATGAGCAATTTTCCGCCAATCCGTGCATTTTCAGGAGAAGTTACAAACAGAGAAGTTGTTCGGGAGGTCGAGGCCAAGCTACTGTAAAAATTTGGGGGCATTTAGAGCACCGAGGCGGCCGCAGCACCAAGATGAACGGAAACTATACTTTTCCGTTCATCTGCAGATCGCGGGCCCCACGTGGCGAGTTGGAGGCGGGACCACCAGCCGTGGAAAGAGGGGGAGAAGCCGGAGAGAATGGCGCTGGTTTCATGCAATTCCGACGTACGGTTTGGCTGTGGCGAGCATTTTAAGTTCAGGGTGTTGTTTGAAAAAAAAGGTTAGGGGCTTAAACGCGAAACATTTATGTTCTATGTTCGTAATGCAATATCTTTTACATACGAGATCGAAATTTGACGATTTCAGGTCTGCTGTGATCGTGGCGATGAGAGCTTCGCGTGGACACCAAATTTGTCCAATTTGGAGAAAATTGAAATTTTGGGTAATTTTTACAAATTTAAATATTATTTTAATCGATTTGTTAACTTCGCAAGTGCATAACTTTTTGTCACGTTATCGAAATTGCATGAAACTGAATCCGTTGAGATCGTTATGTCAAGAGCTTCGAGCGAGCAGTAATTATGTCCAATTTGGAGCAATTTGGAAATTTGGGTAATTTTCATAATTTAAATTAATTATTTAATTATTACAAACTTCGAAAATTCATATCTTTTTGATACGAACTCGAAATCGCACGAAACAGGATTTGCTGCGATCAGTGAGTCGAGAGCTACGCGTAGACACTAATTTCATCAAATTTGGAGCATGTTGAATTTTGGGCTAAAATTGGGCCCGAACCGTCATTTAAAGCCAGCAAAGGTGAGAACTCTTTTGCTCACTCAATTTTCGAATAGTTATTTATTTTTATAATTAAATGTAAATAAATTATTGGTGATGGAAGTAATTGTTTGTTGAACGGATTGTGGAATTGGATGTCATGTCATGTTATGTTTGAAATTGAAAATATTCAACAGGTTAAACTAATGATTTATTATTTATGATAATTTAAAATGATGTTACACTGCCATTGACAAGTTACTTGACTTGTTGATGTTGATTGGGACGATTGTTTTACACCTCGCCCAAGTGCACAAAATTATGTGTTGGCTGAAACCCCACACGGGTCTTGGATTGATATTTGACTTACATCACCCTTGTGTTTAGTGTAAATTGCACTTTGGCTATTATGTGAATGGTTGACATAAATTTTACATTTTATTATGTAAATAAAAGTTAGAATGTTGCGTTGATATAAAATTGACATTTTATTATGTAAATTAAAGCTAGAATTGTGCGATGATATAAAATTTACATTTATTTATGTAAATTAAAGTTAAAATTATACGTTGACTTGAATATACATTTTTATTTTGTAAATTCAATATTAGGATTGACGATGACATGAATTTACACTTAATTTTGTAAATTCAATATCAGAAATTGCGATGATATGAAATTTTCATTTTTATTATGTAAATAGAGTATTTTCGCCGCATGTATGAATTTACATCATTTTAATGTAAATTAAATAGTGAATTAAACTGTAGAAATTGTTAACATTATTCTTAATGTTAACATATGAAAATTTGACCGTAGAAATTGTTAACATTATTTTTAATGTTGATATATGTAAATTTAACCGTAGGATTTGTTAACATTATTTCTAATGCTAATATATAAAAAAATTCACCGTAGGGAGAATTACATTAATTTTAATGTAATAAAAAGAATGGACTTTACATTGTGTTTAAAGAGTAAATTTTACATTGTGAAGAAGAATGGATTTTATATTATAACTTGAGAATAGAAGTTTACATTTTGTTAAGGCAAATTCAATAAAAATGTGACAAGCATGAGAATTTACATTTTTCTTAATGTGAATATATAGAAATTTCACCGTATGTTAAATTTAATTTAATTTTTATGTAAATATATATGAGTCTCACCATATGTACATCTTACATTATTTTTAATGTACATTATATAGTAATTACAACGTAGGATAACATTGCATTATTTATAATGGAAATAAAAAGGGGAATTACACTGTAAGAAAATTAACATTATTTATAATACTAATATGAATGAAATTAGACCGCATGACATGAATTACATTTATTTATGTAATTTATAAATGAAATTAGACCACATGACATGAATTACATTTATTTATGTAATTTATAAATGAAATTAGACCGCATGACATAGAATACATTTTTATATGTATTCTATGAATGAATTAAGGCCTCATAAAATAAATTACATTTTTATATGTATTTTATGAATGAATTAACATCGCATGAAATAAAATACATTTGTATATGCATTTTATGAATGAGTTAAGATCGCATGAAATAAATTACATTTTATTTTATGAATGAAATTAGTCCGCATAAAATAAATTACATTTTTACATGTAATTTATGAATGAATTTTCATCGTATGAAATAAATTACATATTATTATGTAAATTATGAATGAATTTAACCCGCATGAATGAAATTTCATTTTATTCTATGAAATGAATGTATGGATTTACATTGTAAACAAAGATTACATCTTTATAATGTAAATAAAAAGTAGGATTTACATTTGTAAATAAAATTTATATTTTTATATGTACTTAAGAACGATGAATTATAAATTACATTTTACATGTAAGGATGGAATTAGAAGAAGGAATTGGACGATGAAATAAAATTTACATTTTACCGTAAATTAAAGAAATTAAAGGAATTAAAAAGGAAGAATTCACCATTCAAGTATGATTTACAATTTACTGTATAAAAAGGAATGAAAGGATAAGGAATGAGAATATTCATTATAATAAAGATTTAATCGGTTTATGTTTATATATTTATATATAAATGTAATTAAAACTAAACGAATAGGGCGTGGTAGTTCGTGTTTTGAAATCATACTTTTAAATGACTATACAAGAAGATCCGACCGTCGGATTTTCTTGAAACTGAAACCGTTAGGACCGTCTTGGAAAAATCTTTCCAACGATATATATTATATTAAGATCCAACGGTTAACTTCTGAGAAATGTGAAAATCAAAATTTTGGAATGCAGCGCAATAGTCGCCTATGGACTGAAGGCGTCGTTATATAAAAATTTAATTATTTTAAATAATTAAAATAGGAATGAAGCGTTAATAAAAATAATTAATAATGTGTAAGAAGGATTTTAAATATATATATATATATATGTATATATACGAGGATTATTTGGAAAGTCCGAGTTTATCTCATTCCAAATAATTAAACGACGTTTAAAAATCCAAGATTGGAAGACGGCGATTGAAGACCGTCAAATCTCCACATCGAATGGACGATGATGACTGTTGCCTTAGAATGGTTCGCTACCATGATAAGGTAATAGTAGGAGTTGCCCGGACGTAGTGTTGATTTGTACGGGTTTGGCTTTCGCTCAGACCCAGAGCATAAGCTTATAAATGGATTGTGTGTCTGACATCGTACTCCATTATATATATCATGTTATTAATCTTCTGTCGAATGTATGGATGTTTGGTGGCGGAGAATTTATTCTCTTGCTTAACACCCGTTTATATATTTCGGCAAAGGATTGGTAGTGTGATATGGGGTGATGATGTGGCATGCCAAGATGCAATGATCAAGGCTTTGTTGAAAAGCAGGCCTTGTGGATGATGATGAAAGCATAACCTGCTTAGGCATAGCTTTGTGTATAACGTGACTTCGCGAGCCTCACACCCCGGTATGAGTCAAAAACGGGATTAAGACTGCAGGGAGTGCACACGTTTCTTTCTAGCTAGAGTAGTGTCAGTGACCTACCAGCCCTGACATTTTACTCATGTGGATGATGGATTTTGAGGCGCCTCGGATTTTTATAGGCCGATAGTGGTCATATTATAGGTTCAAAGGAACCGGGAAGCGTGTGTTCAGGC
Source organism: Allium sativum (assembly GCA_030737875.1). Classification (NCBI taxonomy): domain Eukaryota; kingdom Viridiplantae; phylum Streptophyta; class Magnoliopsida; order Asparagales; family Amaryllidaceae; genus Allium; species Allium sativum. The sequence continues at coordinate 701,329,454 of CM060922.1, read as the reverse complement.
ATAACTAATCCATACACATATGTGTGGACCGGCCCTGAAGATCTAAGGGTTCACTGCGGGGGATCCTGAGGCATTTGCTAGAGTGTCTCGAATCGGAGAGGAGCTTGCCCCTAGCCTCGACTCATGATGGAAACCCAATTCCCAATACGCCCTTGCGGTTTTGATTGTAGAACTAGTACGGCGACATAGTATATGGTACCTATGCCGTCTAGGATTGATATTATATTTGAATGTTTTATATATATATATACACACACTAATAATAATATCGTTTTTACGTATCAAGCATCTTTTGACCATTATAAGGTAAAACCCTATCCTCTGGTGTGCGTTGCATTGTGTGATGGGACCTGGGTCTTATAATGGTTTCATTTTTCTAAAAAGCATTGCGTGGTTTAACGATTTACTTTAATTATGCACTGGCAATCCAATGGAGTAAACCCGTTCCGCGTTAGCGGCGTGGTCCTGTGATTAGCCTGCTTATTAGATAAGTTAAGTATAGAATTCTCACACCAGTCCCACGACTGACCTGTAGTTTGTTTAACTTCGCAAACTCGGGTGCCCTCTTTCTACACGGGCAGTCGAGTAGCTTTTTGCAGATATAGTTAAGCAGGATTCTGGATTGAAGTCTGAAGTTGGGCCCCGAATATTGATGGCCTTCCACTGGGATTAGTTCCGCTGCAACGTGTTTAATTTACTGTAAATGTATCTTCCGCTGTATTATTTATTGATGTACTCTGATATATTCTGTACTCTGATGTAACATTTATTATTGATGTTATAAAAGTCTGTGTTTTTGTTCTGATGTGTTGTATGCCCAAAGTTAACGTACGCGGGTTTTGAACGGTCTTGATCGATCTTGCGATCGATTGTGGTCGGGCGAAATTCGGGTCGTTACAGCTGGTATCAGAGCTTTGGTTAGCTCAAAATCTTTGGGGTACAACTCATTAGAACTGAACAAAAGACTCATCAGAGATTGGATTAGTAATATCCAATAAGAATACTCATTAGAGATAGGATCAGCAGTATCCTAGAATGAGAAAACTCATTAGAGATGGGGTTAGTAATGCCCTAGAATGAGTTGAGAGTAGCAAGCCTATAATATACGTATTTGTGATTAATTATACTCTATTTTGGAAAATATGAGTTTGAATATATAAAAGATTATATATTTGAAAGTTAATCAACTATAAAATTATTTAAACCAATAAGAGTGGAAAAATGGGTAGGATAATTAAACACTTTTAGCTTCGTTCCTTTTCGAGGACGAAAAGTTTTTAAGTGGGGGAGATTGTAACAACCCTGAATTTTGGGGGCCAATTTAAAATTTATTTTAAGTGATTTTAATGAGTTTTTATATTTAAAGTAATCTATTTTAAATAATAATGATCACAAATTTGATTCAAATCGAAGTTAGAATGAATAATTTAATTTTAATTATAAAAAAAGTTAGAAATAGCGCGGTAGTTGGAAAAGTCAAACTTGAACTTTGACTGACCATACAGGATGCAAAATTTAAGGAATTTTAGTGAAACCAAAAATATTAGAATCTATTCAAAAATATCTTTCCAACGAATCCTAAAAATCGAAATTTCATAGCGGAAATCAAAAGTTATGGCCAATTCAATTTTTAGAAAGGTCGCTGGGTAATTTGCATAGGTCAAAAATGTACTTTTTGCATATAAAGGAATTTGAACTCGAAACCACTTCCATTGAGTTCGAAATGATGTTTCTGCATTGAAAAAGTATAAACACTTATATATTTTGAGTTTCGGAAATTATTGATTTAAAAATGTATTTTTAATATTAAATATATATGCCTTAAAAATGGAAATTTTGCAAACGACCTCCGTTTTTGACGAGACCACTTTTGTTGGATTCAGAATATTAAATTATTACTAGATTCCAAAATTTGTAATTTTTGGAGTCAGTATGTGGTCGTTATTAATTTTACAGTGAAAAACGGTCAATTTTCAGACTTTAAAAATTCATAATTTATTCATACGGACTCGGAATTTAACGAAACCAGTTTCTTTGAAACCGTAATGTCAAGAAATATTTATTGTTTCAATTTTCATAAAAATTGGAATTCGAAGGTGTTAACACGAACTTTTAGAATATGAAAATGGGTGCAAATTGTGTAAATAAATACATAAAAGTGTAATTGGGTCTAATAACATTCTTAACCCCATATAAAATATCTTTTCCTCAGCCATTAGCTGAATCATAACCCTAAACCTACCAGCCACCTTCTCCTTCTTCATTTCATGGCCTCCACTCTAAATAATTCTTTGCAAATAAGCCCCTGAAAACAAAACAATTTATAACTCTCAATCCAAACCAAATCAGACCAAACCCTTTCTGGGTTTTGTTCATCTTCTTATCCTCTATCTACCACGAAAAATTCAAGACCTATCGTCGCACGTGTTCGCCGGAATCTCAATCTAAAGGCAGCAGCAATATTTTCGTTTTTTGGCTATTGCGGGCCCCACGAAGAGAGTTAGGTCGAGCGACTTCAGGCAGAGGTAGAGGGGAACCATCCGGTTCTTTTGGCTGTGGTGGCATGGTCTCAGGTGGTCGGAGTTGGCCGAAATGTCAATTTTATTGGAGGGGTGCTGAAAACAGGACAGTCGCAAAGATGAGCAATTTCCCGCCAATTCGGGCATTTTCAGGCTAAGTGACAAATAGAGAAGTTGTTCGGGAGGTCGAGGCCAAGTTACTGTAAAAATTTGGGGGCATTTAGAGCACCGAGGCGGCCGCAACACCAAGATGAACGGAAACTGTACTTTTCCGTTCATCTGCAGATCGTGGGCCCCACGTGGCGAGTTGGAGGCGGGACCACCAGCCGTGGAAAGAGGGGGAGAAGCCGGAGAGAATGGCGCTGGTTTCGTGCAATTCCGACGTACGGTTTGGCTGTGGCGAGCATTTTAAATTCAGGGTGTTGTTTGAAAAAAAAGGTTAGGGGCTTAAACGCGAAACATTTATGTTCTATGTTCGTAATGCAATATCTTTTACATACGAGATCGAAATTTGACGATTTCAGGTCTGCTGTGATCGTGGCGATGAGAGCTTCGCGTGGACACCAAATTTGTCTAATTTGGAGAAAATTGAAATTTTGGGTAATTTTTACAAATTTAAATTTTATTTTAATCGATTTGTTAACTTCGCAAGTGCATAACTTTTTGTCACGTTATCGAAATTGCATGAAACTGAATCCGTTGAGATCGTTATGTCAAGAGCTTCGAGCGAGCAGTAATTATGTCCAATTTGGAGCAATTTGGAAATTTGGGTAATTTTCATAATTTAAATTAATTATTTAATTATTACAAACTTCGAAAATTCATATCTTTTTGATACGAACTCGAAATCGCACGAAACAGGATTTGCTGCGATCAGTGAGTCGAGAGCTACGCGTAGACACTAATTTCATCAAATTTGGAGCATGTTGAATTTTGGGCTAAAATTGGGCCCGAACCGTCATTTAAAGCCGGCAAAGGTGAGAACTCTTTTGCTCACTCAATTTTCGAATAGTTATTTATTTTTATAATTAAATGTAAATAAATTATTGGTGATGGAAGTAATTGTTTGTTGAACGGATTGTGGAATTGGATGTCATGTCATGTTATGTTTGAAATTGAAAATATTCAACAGGTTAAACTAATGATTTATTATTTATGATAATTTAAAATGATGTTACACTGCCATTGACAAGTTACTTGACTTGTTGATGTTGATTGGGACGATTGTTTTACACCTCGCCCAAGTGCACAAAATTATGTGTTGGCTGAAACCCCACACGGGTCTTGGATTGATATTTGACTACACATCACCCTTGTGTTTAGTGTAAATTGCACTTTGGCTATTATGTGAATGGTTGACATAAATTTTACATTTTATTATGTAAATAAAAGTTAGAATGTTGCGTTGATATAAAATTGACATTTTATTATGTAAATTAAAGCTAGAATTGTGCGATGATATAAAATTTACATTTATTTATGTAAATTAAAGTTAAAATTATACGTTGACTTGAATATACATTTTTATTTTGTAAATTCAATATTAGGATTGACGATGACATGAATTTACACTTAATTTTGTAAATTCAATATCAGAAATTGCGATGATATGAAATTTTCATTTTTATTATGTAAATAGAGTATTTTCGCCGCATGTATGAATTTACATCATTTTAATGTAAATTAAATAGTGAATTAAACTGTAGAAATTGTTAACATTATTCTTAATGTTAACATATGAAAATTTGACCGTAGAAATTGTTAACATTATTTTTAATGTTGATATATGTAAATTTAACCGTAGGATTTGTTAACATTATTTCTAATGCTAATATATAAAAAAATTCACCGTAGGGAGAATTACATTAATTTTAATGTAATAAAAAGAATGGACTTTACATTGTGTTTAAAGAGTAAATTTTACATTGTGAAGAAGAATGGATTTTATATTATAACTTGAGAATAGAAGTTTACATTTTGTTAAGGCAAATTCAATAAAAATGTGACAAGCATGAGAATTTACATTTTTCTTAATGTGAATATATAGAAATTTCACCGTATGTTAAATTTAATTTAATTTTTATGTAAATATATATGAGTCTCACCATATGTACATCTTACATTATTTTTAATGTACATTATATAGTAATTACAACGTAGGATAACATTGCATTATTTATAATGGAAATAAAAAGGGGAATTACACTGTAAGAAAATTAACATTATTTATAATACTAATATGAATGAAATTAGACCGCATGACATGAATTACATTTATTTATGTAATTTATAAATGAAATTAGACCACATGACATGAATTACATTTATTTATGTAATTTATAAATGAAATTAGACCGCATGACATAGAATACATTTTTATATGTATTCTATGAATGAATTAAGGCCTCATAAAATAAATTACATTTTTATATGTATTTTATGAATGAATTAACATCGCATGAAATAAAATACATTTGTATATGCATTTTATGAATGAGTTAAGATCGCATGAAATAAATTACATTTTATTTTATGAATGAAATTAGTCCGCATAAAATAAATTACATTTTTACATGTAATTTATGAATGAATTTTCATCGTATGAAATAAATTACATATTATTATGTAAATTATGAATGAATTTAACCCGCATGAATGAAATTTCATTTTATTCTATGAAATGAATGTATGGATTTACATTGTAAACAAAGATTACATCTTTATAATGTAAATAAAAAGTAGGATTTACATTTTTAAATAAAATTTATATTTTTATATGTACTTAAGAACGATGAATTATAAATTACATTTTACATGTAAGGATGGAATTAGAAGAAGGAATTGGACGATGAAATAAAATTTACATTTTACCGTAAATTAAAGAAATTAAAGGAATTAAAAAGGAAGAATTCACCATTCAAGTATGATTTACAATTTACTGTATAAAAAGGAATGAAAGGATAAGGAATGAGAATATTCATTATAATAAAGATTTAATCGGTTTATGTTTATATATTTATATATAAATGTAATTAAAACTAAACGAATAGGGCGTGGTAGTTCGCGTTTTGAAATCGTACTTTTAAATGACTATACAAGAAGATCCGACCGTCGGATTTTCTTGAAACTGAAACCGTTAGGACCGTCTTGGAAAAATCTTTCCAACGATATATATTATATTAAGATCCAACGGTTAAATTCTGAGAAATGTGAAAATCAAAATTTTGGAATGCAGCGCAATAGTCGCCTATGGACTGAAGGCGTCGTTATATAAAAATTTAATTATTTTAAATAATTAAAATAGGAATGAAGCGTTAATAAAAATAATTAATAATGTGTAAGAAGGATTTTAAATATATATATATATGTATATATACGAGGATTATTTGGAAAGTGTGAGTTTATCTCATTCCAAATAATTAAACGACGTTTAAAAATCCAAGATTGGAAGACGGCGATTGAAGACCGTCAAATCTCCACATCGAATGGACGATGATGACTGTTGCCTTAGAATGGTTCGCTACCATGATAAGGTAATAGTAGGAGTTGCCCGGACGTAGTGTTGATTTGTACGGGTTTGGCTTTCGCTCAGACCCAGAGCATAAGCTTATAAATGGATTGTGTGTCTGACATCGTACTCCATTATATATATCATGTTATTAATCTTCTGTCGAATGTATGGATGTTTGGTGGCGGAGAATTTATTCTCTTGCTTAACACCCGTTTATATATTTCGGCAAAGGATTGGTAGTGTGATATGGGGTGATGATGTGGCATGCCAAGATGCAATGATCAAGGCTTTGTTGAAAAGCAGGCCTTGTGGATGATGATGAAAGCATAACCTGCTTAGGCATAGCTTTGTGTATAACGTGACTTCGCGAGCCTCACACCCCGGTATGAGTCAAAAACGGGATTAAGACTGCAGGGAGTGCACACGTTTCTTTCTAGCTAGAGTAGTGTCAGTGACCTACCAGCCCTGACATTTTACTCATGTGGATGATGGATTTTGAGGCGCCTCGGATTTTTATAGGCCGATAGTGGTCATATTATAGGTTCAAAGGAACCGGGAAGCGTGTGTTCAGGCATAACTAATCCATACACATATGTGTGGACCGGCCCTGAAGATCTAAGGGTTCACTGCGGGGGATCCTGAGGCATTTGCTAGAGTGTCTCGAATTGGAGAGGAGCTTGCCCCTAGCCTCGACTCATGATGGAAACCCAATTCCCAATACGCCCTTGCGGTTTTGATTGTAGAACTAGTACGGCGACATAGTATATGGTACCTATGCCGTCTAGGATTGATATTATATTTGAATGTTTTATATATATATATACTGTAACAACCCGTAAAATGCGAGCCAGTTTGAAATTTTTATTTTGGCGATTTTAGCGAATTTTGAATATTTAAAATAGATTATTTTAAATAATATCGACGAGAAATTTATTTTGAATATAATTTGAACGTATATATTATATACGCCGTCGTTAGAATATAAATAATTATTTATAATTATAAATGGAATTGAAAATGGCGCGGTAGTTCGATAATTCGATTTCAAACTTCAAATGAATGTACCGGGTGCAAAACAATCCGGATTTTAGTGAAACCAAAAATAATGGAATCTAATAGTGAATATCTTTCCAACGAATCCGAAAAATCAAAAGTTCGTAGCGGGAATCAAAAGATAGGTCCAGTTGAAAATTCTGAATAGTCGCTATGGAATTCAGGCCCTTAAAAATGGACATTTTGCAAACGACCTCGGATTTCGACGAAACCAGTTTTGTTGGGTCCGCAGTGTCAAGTTATTGCTAGATTCCAAATTTCATAATTTTTCGAATCAATATGTGAGCGTGGCAGAGGAAAACGCGTTTGACCAGTTTCAGTTGATTTTAATCGACTGGAAATTGGCCATTTTTCCAACGGTCTCAGAATTCGACGAAACTAGTTTTGTTAGGACCGCATCGTCAATACGAAGCTAGAAAATATTTTTATAGAATTTTTAAAGTTCGTATGCGACCCCGGTAATTTGAAATGTACGTTTAAAATTCAATATAGTGATTTAAATGTAAATTCAACGGAAACTAATCGAAACGATCAAATCAGCTTGCGATACATATCCCATTGTGTTCGGAATGGGGGTAATTAGCTAGGGGCGACAGTCATTGGGCCCGACTTGGAGTTTGAAATTAAAACTTATCTTTTGAAATCAAATGGAGAAAATAAATAAAATAAAATAATAAAATATATAAAAAAGGCCCTCCCCCCTTTTTCTTCTCAGTCCAACCCGCTCCCTAAACAAAAAAAATAAAAAAATAAAAAGAAAAAAAATGGCGCTTCTCCTTTTTTTTTTCCGTCGCGCCACCATCAGGATGGCGTCGCCGACCGCCAACATACCCCCCCCCATCCTCCTGCCACGCCCTCCTCTTCATCTCTCCTTTACCTCGATTCAAGGAAACCGCCGGTTGAAGTCCCTCCCCAAATCCCCAAATCAGTGACCGCCCCTACCTCCTAAAACCGCCCCCCCCCCCCCCCCACGACGAGGAGCAGCCGCAAGCCCCTCCGACCCCTCCAGCACCGCGACTCCTTGTCGAACCCTAGCCCCAGATCCACCGCGAGACCCCCCCCCTTCAACAGTCGATGTAAGTTTATTTTAATTATTTCTTTATTGTATTTATATTGTAAATCTGATTTGTTTTTAAAGTATAAAAAACTGATTTTAAAAGGGTATTTAAAACTGATTTTAAAAAAAAAGGTATTTAAAACTGATTTTAAAAAGGTATTTAAAACTGATTTTAAAAGGGTATTTAAAACTGATTTTAAAAGGGTATTTAAAACTGATTTTAAAAAAGGTATTTAAAACTGATTTTAAAAAGGTATTTAAAACTGATTTTAAAAAGGTATTTAAAACTGATTAGAAAAAGGTTAAAACTTTAAATAGAAAATATAAATTTGAAATGATTTTTAAATATAAAAATTAGCATTGTTGAAAATATATCTATATCACAAAGTTGTGAATATGTATATATCACAAGGTTTTGAAAATATATGGGAATGAAATAAAAATTCGATTTTTATATATTGAACTTTGAAATAAAAATTCGATTTTTATATATTGAACTTTGAAATAAAAATTCGATTTTTATATATTGAACTTTGAAATAAAAATTCGATTTTTATATATTGAACTTTGAAATAAAAATTCGATTTTTATATATTGAACTTTGAAATAAAAATTCGATTTTTATATATTGAACTTTGAAATAAAAATTCGATTTTTATATATTGAACTTTGAAATAAAAATTCGATTTTTATATATTGAACTTTGAAATAAAAATTCGATTTTTATATATTGAACTTTGAAATAAAAATTCGATTTTTATATATATAGTGGCCTTGGGCAGCGAAGGTGACAAAAAGGCGAAACGACGAAGACTTCTGCAAATGAAGAGCCGTGGAGCTAGGATCGCAATATGTGAGAACTTCTCACCTTTCAATTTAATTTTTCTAGTTATATATATATACTAGGATGCAGACGGTGCTTAGTAGCACCCGACACAATCGTCCACAGACCATGGACTTGTTTGTTTGACTGTTTGGTGATTGATTGCGATATTGGTTTGAATGTGGTTTGTGGTGTGAAAAATCGAATCGATAAATTGGTTAGGATTAGACGTGCGCCGTTATAAGGCGAAGGAGTAAGGCTAGGTTAGACTCTTACTCCAAATTTTGTGGTTTGCAAAATGAAATTGATTTGATTGATGTGTGAATGGCGTGGGCCTTCACTAGACCGGGGATAAGGCTAGGCCTTGTCCCGTTTCTAGTATCGTGCCGTTATGCCGCCGAAATTTTCTAAAATATGTTAGAAAATAAAAATATCATTTTATTTTGTAAATGAATAATAGAAATTCATATGTTGGAATAAAATGTTTTATCGTTAAAAATATAATTTTTAACGTGAGAATGAATATAGTGAAAGTGAATAAAATAAAATATTCATTTACAAACCAGACGGTTTGTTTATGTACACCTATTTGAAGGACATTGATTGGGTCGATAAATTTTACACATCGCCCAACAGCACAAATAAAATATGTGTTTGATTGTTTGAAACCCCACACGGGTGTTGGGATGAAATTTGAAGTTCACTCATCCCGATTGATTGAATATGTCGATCGGTTGATTGACAGGCTGTTTTAAGCGTTGGATATCTATATTTGATGCTTATACAGTGTAGTGCACTTTGGTTGATGGTTGATTATTTATCGTTGCTATTATATACACGTGTTGTATGAAAATCCATATAATTAACTTTATATGGTAATTGATTGGGCCTCATTCCAATCGTGAAAATGAAGAATAGTTTGATAATAACAAATATTTAGATAATAGGAAATATTTGAAATAGAATATTTGAAAATAGAAATATGTGAAGCCGTGATGATTAGATTGACGCCATTTTGACGTGAACGATATTTATATCGATTTTAAAACGATTTCGAAATGAATTGAATTGAAAACGATTTCGAAATGAATTGAATTGAAAACGATTTCGAAATGAATTGAATTGAAAACGATTTCGAAATGAATTGAATTGAAAACGATTTCGAAATGAATTGAATTGAAACGATTTCGAAATGAATTGAATTGAAAACGATTTCGAAATGAAATGAATTGAAAACGATTTCGAAATGAATTGAATTGAAAACGATTTCGAAATGAATTGAATTGAAAACGATTTCGAAATGAAATGAATTGAAAACGATTTCGAAATGAATTGAATATAAAACGAATTCAAATTGAATTGAAAGCGAATTGAAATGAATTCAAATTGAATTGAAATTTGAATTGAATAGAAATGAATTTTGAAACGAATTTATAAAGAAGAATTCAATTTTGATTTGAATTGAAATGGAAGTTGAAATTGCTTTTGAAACGATTTTAAAACTATTCATATAATTCGTTTTAAATAGAAATCGACGAAATATATTATATATATATTATATATATAATATAATGGCCTGAATAGAACGCGCCGCGGCAGTTCGTGAATTTCGACCATTTATTTCAAACGGACATTGCGGGAGATCCGACCGTCGGATTCTCCTAAAACCGGAACCGTTGGGTTCGTATCGAAAAGAGCTTTCTAACGAATATTAGAAATTAGAAATCTAACGGTTGGATTTGGAATTATGTCCAAATCAAATTTGAAAAAGGTCGCTGTAAGTGCAGTTCGATGGCCATTGGTGGAAATCGACTGTACGGGCCTTGATAAAATTATTAAAAATAGTAATAATTTGTGTAAAATCATAAGAAATGATTTAGAAAGAATTGGGATGAAAAACTCCATATTTGAAAAGATAAAAATAGATTTTTATCGAAATGAACTAGTTTTGAACTAGAATTATAATTCTATTTTTTTTTAAATAAATAAATTGAATTCGAAAAGGGTTTTGAAAATAACCAAAATTTCCAATGATTGCATTGGAGTGGATTTGAATCGAAATTGTCTTCGGAATATTTCGATGTTGGAATTCGTGATTATACAGGCGTTGTTATGGAAATTTGAAAGATATATATTTATATCGTTATTTCCAATACGACATTTGTTAATCGTAGAATTTGATATTGAATATAAGCCGATATATTTTCTATTCAGAGCCTTATATTGAATATCAAATGTGATTTGGGTTTGTCGTGAATGGTGTCTTCACTAACACTGTTCTTGAACCCAGTTGAGAAAAGATTAAATCTTTTTATTTAGATTTAATGAAGTGTACCAATTAAATAACATTTAATTGGAATTGAATCGATATTGATTTTTGGGTTTATCGTGGACAGTGTTTTAAATAACACTCGTTCTTTAACCCGATGATTAATGAATGTGATTTTGGGTTTATCGTGAACCGTGTTTTTAAATGACACTGATTCTTTAACCCAGTCAAAGATTAAAACTAAGTGGAGTTTTAATGAATCTTTAATTAGATTGAAATAATCGAAATGGAGTATCACCAGTTTTGCTCCAGGCGATAGTTAAATCTTTAATTAGATTTGAACGTGAAATGGTAATTGAATTTACCGATAACACTGTGGTGTTAGATATGAAGTATTACCAGTTTTACTTCATGGGATAAATAGGTTGGGATGGGGAAATTAAAACAAATGATTACTTCGGTAAGGTTCGCTAATCCCGACTAGTTTGAATTGAGATTCAAAGATAGAATAAAGAATAAATTCAAGGAATTTATCTTGGATAAAATTAATGGGAACCTTTTCCTATGAATGTGAAATTTAGAAACTAACTGTCGGTTAGCCAAGCAGAAGGGTTTTCTGGATATTGATCTGATGTTGGTTTCGGCCTTCGGGGTTAATATTTGGGGGATTATTCTCTTGATTAATTTACGGTTAATGACTAATGAATTGGAATGAGGCGTATGTTGTGTTTGTGTAACACTTATTTAAAATATACGCGAGTTATTCGGAAAGACCGGGTTTATCCCATTCTGAATAACTGATACGACGATAAGTCGAAGATGAAGACGATGGTCGAAGACCAGAGGTCTTCACGTCGTTTGGGGGATTACTGATGATCTTGATTGGGTTGTACACCCAAGAAGATGGAAACAGTTGGTGATCGTCCAGACGTACTTGGAGATCGATGGATATGCGGGGTACTAGGTGCCTCCGGTTTCGTTCAGCCCCAGAACGGACTTGTAAATGGACTGTGTGTCTGACATTGGATTTTAGTCCGTGTGATTGATCTCTATTAAATATATATCTGTTTGGCGGCGGAGAATTTATTCTCTTGCTTAACGCCCTTCTCTGAGACGTACGAGCTCAGGGGTTATATATTGATGGATATCAATCGCATGGAGTGAATTGCCTGTGTGGCATGCCTAAGTGGCAAATGATCAAGGCTTCTGTTGAAAAGCAAAGTCTTGTGGTTGATGATCGAAGCACGGCCTTTGTGGCGTAGCTTTGTGTAACGTTGATTCGCGAGTATCACACCCGGTATGAATCAAAAACGGGAGACGGACCTCAGGGAGGGCATGCGTTTCTTTCTAGTTATGAGTGGCGTCAGTGCTTGAACTGGCTGACGAGTTTGACTCATGTGGATGTTACTTACTATTACTTGCTGAAAAGCGAGGCGCCTCGTGATATCGGTTTCGGCCGATGCTTCTGGTCGGCTGACGGGCCAGATTTACGCCCCAAAGGGCGGGGAAACGCAGTGTTCAGGCATTTTAATCCACATCGGTGGACCGGCCCTGACGATCCAAAGGCTTGACAGAGTACTTGCCTGAGGCTCGGACTAGACAGTCTCGAATCATTGAGGATCTTGCCCCTAGCCTCGGTTCATACCATAAATGATAACCCAACTCCCAATACGACATTTGCGGTTTTGATTGTAAACTTATATATGGCGACATAGTGTTATGGGCCATTCATGCCGCCTATGATTGATATTTATGATTTGAAGTGTTTTATACACTATGCACTTATAATAGTATCAAACGATTTGTTTTAACCGTATCAAGCATTCTTTGGCTGTTATAAGGGAAAACCCTATCCTCGACTGCGTTGCATTGTGTGATGGGACCTGGGTCTTATAACAGCTTCATTTTTCTTTATTTAGCATTGCGCTGTTTGTTTTATGCACTGGTATTCTTGGGAGGAAACCCGTTCCGTGTTATACGGCGTGGTCCCTTGATCTACCTAATGTTTTAAAATAAAGATTAAAACTGTTTTAGTTCTCACACCAGTCACATGACTGACCTGGAGTTTATTGTTTTAACCTAAACTCTGGGTGCCCCTATTTTTCGACACGGGCAGCTAGTAGTTTTGGTTTTGCAGATTTATATTCACAGGATCCTGGTTTACAGCTGGAACGATATTCGGAAAGCTTTGTATCCGTATATCTCATTCTAGTTGTGTATTGTATTATTTTCCGCTGCTATGTATTTAAATGTAATTTAAATCTCTGATATTTCTGTGTAATATTCATTTATACTCTGTATATTCTTGTAATCTGATGCATTGTTGTAATATACAATGAAATGTTCTTTTATATGCGTTCTATTTTGTCGTGTTCTCAACGATAGGGCGTTTCGAACGGTCTGGGTCGGTTTAGCGACTGGTTCGGACCGAGCGAAATTTCTTGCCGTCACAGTTGGTATCAGAGCTTTGGTTTACAGAGCTCGAGAACAAGACACATTAGAACCATACGAAAGAATTCATCAGATATTGGATTAGTAATATCCAATGGGGATGACTCGTTAGAGATGGGATCAGTAGTATCCTAGAACGAGTGGGAAGAGTAAATTTTTAAAGTGAAAACAAATTTTGTTTTGAAAATTTAAATCAATTATTCGTATTTGATTATTTATTTATATTGATGTGGACAATCCAGTATATATAGATTTTGCGTATACGTCTGATCCGCGTGTATTCGAAGTTTTAATATATTGGATAGATATAGAGTCGCACTCTAGTCGCCCGGACATGGTCCTGATGATGAAGTATACCATCACCAGCATTTATTTTCGAGTAACGAAAGTGTGATATCTATATATTTCCATTAGACTGGTGTGAGAACCAAATCTTATATAGCTAGAATACATTGTTGTGATTTGGCATCAAAAACATGATTTTTGGTATATATATCAAAATTATGGATTTTAAACTCTAATTCACTAATTGATTGATGTTTGTGTTGCTTGTTTATTTGTTTGCTAATTTTGAACCATTTAGCCTAATTGAATCAAATATTGAATTGTATTGAAAATTGGTCGCATCTGCTTGCATATACATGTATATCATTGAACAGGTCATAGCAAGGAGGCTAGAGCCGAAGAATAAAATTTGTTTGCCCGACAAATAGGTACATGTTTACTACATAATTTCCTGTTTTGTTTGGGTGATGATGATTTTGTGAGCCTATTGGCTTTTTCTTTTTCTTTTTGAGATCTGAAGGACCGGGGAAGCTATTTGAAATTCCCCGATGCTCCCATTGCAGGGGAGGTTATGGCGAAATTTTTCAAAAATTTAGGGTGTTAGCCAAATTTTTGAGATTTTGAAAATTCTCAGAAACTGAAAAGTTGGAGAATGGAAGCCAGATCGATCGTAGTGTTGATTAATCAAACCACTTTCGACTTTGTTCCTTTTCGGGGACGAAAAGTTTTAAGTGGGGGAGATTGTAACAACCCGTAAAATGCGAGCCAGTTTGAAATTTTTATTTTGGCGATTTTAGCGAATTTTGAATATTTAAAATAGATTATTTTAAATAATATCGACGAGAAATTTATTTTGAATATAATTTGAACGTATATATTATATACGCCGTCGTTAGAATATAAATAATTATTTATAATTATAAATGGAATTGAAAATGGCGCGGTAGTTCGATAATTCGATTTCAAACTTCAAATGAATGTACCGGGTGCAAAACAATCCGGATTTTAGTGAAACCAAAAATAATGGAATCTAATAGTGAATATCTTTCCAACGAATCCGAAAAATCAAAAGTTCGTAGCGGGAATCAAAAGATAGGTCCAGTTGAAAATTCTGAATAGTCGCTATGGAATTCAGGCCCTTAAAAATGGACATTTTGCAAACGACCTCGGATTTCGACGAAACCAGTTTTGTTGGGTCCGCAGTGTCAAGTTATTGCTAGATTCCAAATTTCATAATTTTTCGAATCAATATGTGAGCGTGGCAGAGGAAAACGCGTTTGACCAGTTTCAGTTGATTTTAATCGACTGGAAATTGGCCATTTTTCCAACGGTCTCAGAATTCGACGAAACTAGTTTTGTTAGGACCGCACCGTCAATACGAAGCTAGAAAATATTTTTATAGAATTTTTAAAGTTCGTATGCGACCCCGGTAATTTGAAATGTACGTTTAAAATTCAATATAGTGATTTAAATGTAAATTCAACGGAAACTAATCGAAACGATCAAATCAGCTTGCGATACATATCCCATTGTGTTCGGAATGGGGGTAATTAGCTAGGGGCGACAGTCATTGGGCCCGAGTTGGAGTTTGAAATTAAAACTTATCTTTTGAAATCAAATGGAGAAAATAAATAAAATAAAATAATAAAATATATAAAAAAGGCCCTCCCCCCTTTTTCTTCTCAGTCCAACCCGCTCCCTAAACAAAAAAAATAAAAAAATAAAAAGAAAAAAATGGCGCTTCTCCTTTTTTTTTCCGTCGCGCCACCATCAGGATGGCGTCGCCGACCGCCAACATACCCCCCCATCCTCCTGCCACGCCCTCCTCTTCATCTCTCCTTTACCTCGATTCAAGGAAACCGCCGGTTGAAGTCCCTCCCCAAATCCCCAAATCAGTGACCGCCCCTACCTCCTAAAACCGCCCCCCCCCCCCCACGACGAGGAGCAGCCGCAAGCCCCTCCGACCCCTCCAGCACCGCGACTCCTTGTCGAACCCTAGCCCCAGATCCACCGCGAGACCCCCCCCTTCAACAGTCGATGTAAGTTTATTTTAATTATTTCTTTATTGTATTTATATTGTAAATCTGATTTGTTTTTAAAGTATAAAAAACTGATTTTAAAAGGGTATTTAAAACTGATTTTAAAAAAAAAGGTATTTAAAACTGATTTTAAAAAGGTATTTAAAACTGATTTTAAAAGGGTATTTAAAACTGATTTTAAAAGGGTATTTAAAACTGATTTTAAAAAAGGTATTTAAAACTGATTTTAAAAAGGTATTTAAAACTGATTAGAAAAAGGTTAAAACTTTAAATAGAAAATATAAATTTGAAATGATTTTTAAATATAAAAATTAGCATTGTTGAAAATATATCTATATCACAAAGTTGTGAATATGTATATATCACAAGGTTTTGAAAATATATGGGAATGAAATAAAAATTCGATTTTTATATATTGAACTTTGAAATAAAAATTCGATTTTTATATATTGAACTTTGAAATAGAAATTCGATTTTTATATATTGAACTTTGAAATAAAAATTCGATTTTTATATATTGAACTTTGAAATAAAAATTCGATTTTTATATATTGAACTTTGAAATAAAAATTCGATTTTTATATATTGAACTTTGAAATAAAAATTCGATTTTTATATATTGAACTTTGAAATAAAAATTCGATTTTTATATATTGAACTTTGAAATAAAAATTCGATTTTTATATATTGAACTTTGAAATAAAAATTCGATTTTTATATATTGAACTTTGAAATAAAAATTCGATTTTTATATATTGAACTTTGAAATAAAAATTCGATTTTTATATATATAGTGGCCTTGGGCAGCGAAGGTGACAAAAAGGCGAAACGACGAAGACTTCTGCAAATGAAGAGCCGTGGAGCTAGGATCGCAATATGTGAGAACTTCTCACCTTTCAATTTAATTTTTCTAGTTATATATATATACTAGGATGCAGACGGTGCTTAGTAGCACCCGACACAATCGTCCACAGACCATGGACTTGTTTGTTTGACTGTTTGGTGATTGATTGCGATATTGGTTTGAATGTGGTTTGTGGTGTGAAAAATCGAATCGATAAATTGGTTAGGATTAGACGTGCGCCGTTATAAGGCGAAGGAGTAAGGCTAGGTTAGACTCTTACTCCAAATTTTGTGGTTTGCAAAATGAAATTGATTTGATTGATGTGTGAATGGCGTGGGCCTTCACTAGACCGGGGATAAGGCTAGGCCTTGTCCCGTTTCTAGTATCGTGCCGTTATGCCGCCGAAATTTTCTAAAATATGTTAGAAAATAAAAATATCATTTTATTTTGTAAATGAATAATAGAAATTCATATGTTGGAATAAAATGTTTTATCGTTAAAAATATAATTTTTAACGTGAGAATGAATATAGTGAAAGTGAATAAAATAAAATATTCATTTACAAACCAGACGGTTTGTTTATGTACACCTATTTGAAGGACATTGATTGGGTCGATAAATTTTACACATCGCCCAACAGCACAAATAAAATATGTGTTTGATTGTTTGAAACCCCACACGGGTGTTGGGATGAAATTTGAAGTTCACTCATCCCGATTGATTGAATATGTCGATCGGTTGATTGACAGGCTGTTTTAAGCGTTGGATATCTATATTTGATGCTTATACAGTGTAGTGCACTTTGGTTGATGGTTGATTATTTATCGTTGCTATTATATACACGTGTTGTATGAAAATCCATATAATTAACTTTATATGGTAATTGATTGGGCCTCATTCCAATCGTGAAAATGAAGAATAGTTTGATAATAACAAATATTTAGATAATAGGAAATATTTGAAATAGAATATTTGAAAATAGAAATATGTGAAGCCGTGATGATTAGATTGACGCCATTTTGACGTGAACGATATTTATATCGATTTTAAAACGATTTCGAAATGAATTGAATTGAAAACGATTTCGAAATGAATTGAATTGAAAACGATTTCGAAATGAATTGAATTGAAAACGATTTCGAAATGAATTGAATTGAAAACGATTTCGAAATGAATTGAATTGAAACGATTTCGAAATGAATTGAATTGAAAACGATTTCGAAATGAAATGAATTGAAAACGATTTCGAAATGAATTGAATTGAAAACGATTTCGAAATGAATTGAATTGAAAACGATTTCGAAATGAAATGAATTGAAAACGATTTCGAAATGAATTGAATATAAAACGAATTCAAATTGAATTGAAAGCGAATTGAAATGAATTCAAATTGAATTGAAATTTGAATTGAATAGAAATGAATTTTGAAACGAATTTATAAAGAAGAATTCAATTTTGATTTGAATTGAAATGGAAGTTGAAATTGCTTTTGAAACGATTTTAAAACTATTCATATAATTCGTTTTAAATAGAAATCGACGAAATATATTATATATATATTATATATATAATATAATGGCCTGAATAGAACGCGCCGCGGCAGTTCGTGAATTTCGACCATTTATTTCAAACGGACATTGCGGGAGATCCGACCGTCGGATTCTCCTAAAACCGGAACCGTTGGGTTCGTATCGAAAAGAGCTTTCTAACGAATATTAGAAATTAGAAATCTAACGGTTGGATTTGGAATTATGTCCAAATCAAATTTGAAAAAGGTCGCTGTAAGTGCAGTTCGATGGCCATTGGTGGAAATCGACTGTACGGGCCTTGATAAAATTATTAAAAATAGTAATAATTTGTGTAAAATCATAAGAAATGATTTAGAAAGAATTGGGATGAAAAACTCCATATTTGAAAAGATAAAAATAGATTTTTATCGAAATGAACTAGTTTTGAACTAGAATTATAATTCTATTTTTTTTTAAATAAATAAATTGAATTCGAAAAGGGTTTTGAAAATAACCAAAATTTCCAATGATTGCATTGGAGTGGATTTGAATCGAAATTGTCTTCGGAATATTTCGATGTTGGAATTCGTGATTATACAGGCGTTGTTATGGAAATTTGAAAGATATATATTTATATCGTTATTTCCAATACGACATTTGTTAATCGTAGAATTTGATATTGAATATAAGCCGATATATTTTCTATTCAGAGCCTTATATTGAATATCAAATGTGATTTGGGTTTGTCGTGAATGGTGTCTTCACTAACACTGTTCTTGAACCCAGTTGAGAAAAGATTAAATCTTTTTATTTAGATTTAATGAAGTGTACCAATTAAATAACATTTAATTGGAATTGAATCGATATTGATTTTTGGGTTTATCGTGGACAGTGTTTTAAATAACACTCGTTCTTTAACCCGATGATTAATGAATGTGATTTTGGGTTTATCGTGAACCGTGTTTTTAAATGACACTGATTCTTTAACCCAGTCAAAGATTAAAACTAAGTGGAGTTTTAATGAATCTTTAATTAGATTGAAATAATCGAAATGGAGTATCACCAGTTTTGCTCCAGGCGATAGTTAAATCTTTAATTAGATTTGAACGTGAAATGGTAATTGAATTTACCGATAACACTGTGGTGTTAGATATGAAGTATTACCAGTTTTACTTCATGGGATAAATAGGTTGGGATGGGGAAATTAAAACAAATGATTACTTCGGTAAGGTTCGCTAATCCCGACTAGTTTGAATTGAGATTCAAAGATAGAATAAAGAATAAATTCAAGGAATTTATCTTGGATAAAATTAATGGGAACCTTTTCCTATGAATGTGAAATTTAGAAACTAACTGTCGGTTAGCCAAGCAGAAGGGTTTTCTGGATATTGATCTGATGTTGGTTTCGGCCTTCGGGGTTAATATTTGGGGGATTATTCTCTTGATTAATTTACGGTTAATGACTAATGAATTGGAATGAGGCGTATGTTGTGTTTGTGTAACACTTATTTAAAATATACGCGAGTTATTCGGAAAGACCGGGTTTATCCCATTCTGAATAACTGATACGACGATAAGTCGAAGATGAAGACGATGGTCGAAGACCAGAGGTCTTCACGTCGTTTGGGGGATTACTGATGATCTTGATTGGGCTGTACACCCAAGAAGATGGAAACAGTTGGTGATCGTCCAGACGTACTTGGAGATCGATGGATATGCGGGGTACTAGGTGCCTCCGGTTTCGTTCAGCCCCAGAACGGACTTGTAAATGGACTGTGTGTCTGACATTGGATTTTAGTCCGTGTGATTGATCTCTATTAAATATATATCTGTTTGGCGGCGGAGAATTTATTCTCTTGCTTAACGCCCTTCTCTGAGACGTACGAGCTCAGGGGTTATATATTGATGGATATCAATCGCATGGAGTGAATTGCCTGTGTGGCATGCCTAAGTGGCAAATGATCAAGGCTTCTGTTGAAAAGCAAAGTCTTGTGGTTGATGATCGAAGCACGGCCTTTGTGGCGTAGCTTTGTGTAACGTTGATTCGCGAGTATCACACCCGGTATGAATCAAAAACGGGAGACGGACCTCAGGGAGGGCATGCGTTTCTTTCTAGTTATGAGTGGCGTCAGTGCTTGAACTGGCTGACGAGTTTGACTCATGTGGATGTTACTTACTATTACTTGCTGAAAAGCGAGGCGCCTCGTGATATCGGTTTCGGCCGATGCTTCTGGTCGGCTGACGGGCCAGATTTACGCCCCAAAGGGCGGGGAAACGCAGTGTTCAGGCATTTTAATCCACATCGGTGGACCGGCCCTGACGATCCAAAGGCTTGACAGAGTACTTGCCTGAGGCTCGGACTAGACAGTCTCGAATCATTGAGGATCTTGCCCCTAGCCTCGGTTCATACCATAAATGATAACCCAACTCCCAATACGACATTTGCGGTTTTGATTGTAAACTTATATATGGCGACATAGTGTTATGGGCCATTCATGCCGCCTATGATTGATATTTATGATTTGAAGTGTTTTATACACTATGCACTTATAATAGTATCAAACGATTTGTTTTAACCGTATCAAGCATTCTTTGGCTGTTATAAGGGAAAACCCTATCCTCGACTGCGTTGCATTGTGTGATGGGACCTGGGTCTTATAACAGCTTCATTTTTCTTTATTTAGCATTGCGCTGTTTGTTTTATGCACTGGTATTCTTGGGAGGAAACCCGTTCCGTGTTATACGGCGTGGTCCCTTGATCTACCTAATGTTTTAAAATAAAGATTAAAACTGTTTTAGTTCTCACACCAGTCACATGACTGACCTGGAGTTTATTGTTTTAACCTAAACTCTGGGTGCCCCTATTTTTCGACACGGGCAGCTAGTAGTTTTGGTTTTGCAGATTTATATTCACAGGATCCTGGTTTACAGCTGGAACGATATTCGGAAAGCTTTGTATCCGTATATCTCATTCTAGTTGTGTATTGTATTATTTTCCGCTGCTATGTATTTAAATGTAATTTAAATCTCTGATATTTCTGTGTAATATTCATTTATACTCTGTATATTCTTGTAATCTGATGCATTGTTGTAATATACAATGAAATGTTCTTTTATATGCGTTCTATTTTGTCGTGTTCTCAACGATAGGGCGTTTCGAACGGTCTGGGTCGGTTTAGCGACTGGTTCGGACCGAGCGAAATTTCTTGCCGTCACAGTTGGTATCAGAGCTTTGGTTTACAGAGCTCGAGAACAAGACACATTAGAACCATACGAAAGAATTCATCAGATATTGGATTAGTAATATCCAATGGGGATGACTCGTTAGAGATGGGATCAGTAGTATCCTAGAACGAGTGGGAAGAGTAAATTTTTAAAGTGAAAACAAATTTTGTTTTGAAAATTTAAATCAATTATTCGTATTTGATTATTTATTTATATTGATGTGGACAATCCAGTATATATAGATTTTGCGTATACGTCTGATCCGCGTGTATTCGAAGTTTTAATATATTGGATAGATATAGAGTCGCACTCTAGTCGCCCGGACATGGTCCTGATGATGAAGTATACCATCACCAGCATTTATTTTCGAGTAACGAAAGTGTGATATCTATATATTTCCATTAGACTGGTGTGAGAACCAAATCTTATATAGCTAGAATACATTGTTGTGATTTGGCATCAAAAACATGATTTTTGGTATATATATCAAAATTATGGATTTTAAACTCTAATTCACTAATTGATTGATGTTTGTGTTGCTTGTTTATTTGTTTGCTAATTTTGAACCATTTAGCCTAATTGAATCAAATATTGAATTGTATTGAAAATTGGTCGCATCTGCTTGCATATACATGTATATCATTGAACAGGTCATAGCAAGGAGGCTAGAGCCGAAGAATAAAATTTGTTTGCCCGACAAATAGGTACATGTTTACTACATAATTTCCTGTTTTGTTTGGGTGATGATGATTTTGTGAGCCTATTGGCTTTTTCTTTTTCTTTTTGAGATCTGAAGGACCGGGGAAGCTATTTGAAATTCCCCGATGCTCCCATTGCAGGGGAGGTTATGGCGAAATTTTTCAAAAATTTAGGGTGTTAGCCAAATTTTTGAGATTTTGAAAATTCTCAGAAACTGAAAAGTTGGAGAATGGAAGCCAGATCGATCGTAGTGTTGATTAATCAAACCACTTTCGACTTTGTTCCTTTTCGGGGACGAAAAGTTTTAAGTGGGGGAGATTGTAACAACCCGTAAAATGCGAGCCAGTTTGAAATTTTTATTTTGGCGATTTTAGCGAATTTTGAATATTTAAAATAGATTATTTTAAATAATATCGACGAGAAATTTATTTTGAATATAATTTGAACGTATATATTATATACGCCGTCGTTAGAATATAAATAATTATTTATAATTATAAATGGAATTGAAAATGGCGCGGTAGTTCGATAATTCGATTTCAAACTTCAAATGAATGTACCGGGTGCAAAACAATCCGGATTTTAGTGAAACCAAAAATAATGGAATCTAATAGTGAATATCTTTCCAACGAATCCGAAAAATCAAAAGTTCGTAGCGGGAATCAAAAGATAGGTCCAGTTGAAAATTCTGAATAGTCGCTATGGAATTCAGGCCCTTAAAAATGGACATTTTGCAAACGACCTCGGATTTCGACGAAACCAGTTTTGTTGGGTCCGCAGTGTCAAGTTATTGCTAGATTCCAAATTTCATAATTTTTCGAATCAATATGTGAGCGTGGCAGAGGAAAACGCGTTTGACCAGTTTCAGTTGATTTTAATCGACTGGAAATTGGCCATTTTTCCAACGGTCTCAGAATTCGACGAAACTAGTTTTGTTAGGACCGCACCGTCAATACGAAGCTAGAAAATATTTTTATAGAATTTTTAAAGTTCGTATGCGACCCCGGTAATTTGAAATGTACGTTTAAAATTCAATATAGTGATTTAAATGTAAATTCAACGGAAACTAATCGAAACGATCAAATCAGCTTGCGATACATATCCCATTGTGTTCGGAATGGGGGTAATTAGCTAGGGGCGACAGTCATTGGGCCCGAGTTGGAGTTTGAAATTAAAACTTATCTTTTGAAATCAAATGGAGAAAATAAATAAAATAAAATAATAAAATATATAAAAAAGGCCCTCCCCCCTTTTTCTTCTCAGTCCAACCCGCTCCCTAAACAAAAAAAATAAAAAAATAAAAAGAAAAAAATGGCGCTTCTCCTTTTTTTTTCCGTCGCGCCACCATCAGGATGGCGTCGCCGACCGCCAACATACCCCCCCATCCTCCTGCCACGCCCTCCTCTTCATCTCTCCTTTACCTCGATTCAAGGAAACCGCCGGTTGAAGTCCCTCCCCAAATCCCCAAATCAGTGACCGCCCCTACCTCCTAAAACCGCCCCCCCCCCCCCCCACGACGAGGAGCAGCCGCAAGCCCCTCCGACCCCTCCAGCACCGCGACTCCTTGTCGAACCCTAGCCCCAGATCCACCGCGAGACCCCCCCCTTCAACAGTCGATGTAAGTTTATTTTAATTATTTCTTTATTGTATTTATATTGTAAATCTGATTTGTTTTTAAAGTATAAAAAACTGATTTTAAAAGGGTATTTAAAACTGATTTTAAAAAAAAAGGTATTTAAAACTGATTTTAAAAAGGTATTTAAAACTGATTTTAAAAGGGTATTTAAAACTGATTTTAAAAGGGTATTTAAAACTGATTTTAAAAAAGGTATTTAAAACTGATTTTAAAAAGGTATTTAAAACTGATTAGAAAAAGGTTAAAACTTTAAATAGAAAATATAAATTTGAAATGATTTTTAAATATAAAAATTAGCATTGTTGAAAATATATCTATATCACAAAGTTGTGAATATGTATATATCACAAGGTTTTGAAAATATATGGGAATGAAATAAAAATTCGATTTTTATATATTGAACTTTGAAATAAAAATTCGATTTTTATATATTGAACTTTGAAATAGAAATTCGATTTTTATATATTGAACTTTGAAATAAAAATTCGATTTTTATATATTGAACTTTGAAATAAAAATTCGATTTTTATATATTGAACTTTGAAATAAAAATTCGATTTTTATATATTGAACTTTGAAATAAAAATTCGATTTTTATATATTGAACTTTGAAATAAAAATTCGATTTTTATATATTGAACTTTGAAATAAAAATTCGATTTTTATATATTGAACTTTGAAATAAAAATTCGATTTTTATATATTGAACTTTGAAATAAAAATTCGATTTTTATATATTGAACTTTGAAATAAAAATTCGATTTTTATATATATAGTGGCCTTGGGCAGCGAAGGTGACAAAAAGGCGAAACGACGAAGACTTCTGCAAATGAAGAGCCGTGGAGCTAGGATCGCAATATGTGAGAACTTCTCACCTTTCAATTTAATTTTTCTAG
Source organism: Allium sativum (assembly GCA_030737875.1). Taxonomy (NCBI): domain Eukaryota; kingdom Viridiplantae; phylum Streptophyta; class Magnoliopsida; order Asparagales; family Amaryllidaceae; genus Allium; species Allium sativum. Next base: position 701,304,639 of record CM060922.1, on the reverse strand, counting down.
TTATATATATATACTAGGATGCAGACGGTGCTTAGTAGCACCCGACACAATCGTCCACAGACCATGGACTTGTTTGTTTGACTGTTTGGTGATTGATTGCGATATTGGTTTGAATGTGGTTTGTGGTGTGAAAAATCGAATCGATAAATTGGTTAGGATTAGACGTGCGCCGTTATAAGGCGAAGGAGTAAGGCTAGGTTAGACTCTTACTCCAAATTTTGTGGTTTGCAAAATGAAATTGATTTGATTGATGTGTGAATGGCGTGGGCCTTCACTAGACCGGGGATAAGGCTAGGCCTTGTCCCGTTTCTAGTATCGTGCCGTTATGCCGCCGAAATTTTCTAAAATATGTTAGAAAATAAAAATATCATTTTATTTTGTAAATGAATAATAGAAATTCATATGTTGGAATAAAATGTTTTATCGTTAAAAATATAATTTTTAACGTGAGAATGAATATAGTGAAAGTGAATAAAATAAAATATTCATTTACAAACCAGACGGTTTGTTTATGTACACCTATTTGAAGGACATTGATTGGGTCGATAAATTTTACACATCGCCCAACAGCACAAATAAAATATGTGTTTGATTGTTTGAAACCCCACACGGGTGTTGGGATGAAATTTGAAGTTCACTCATCCCGATTGATTGAATATGTCGATCGGTTGATTGACAGGCTGTTTTAAGCGTTGGATATCTATATTTGATGCTTATACAGTGTAGTGCACTTTGGTTGATGGTTGATTATTTATCGTTGCTATTATATACACGTGTTGTATGAAAATCCATATAATTAACTTTATATGGTAATTGATTGGGCCTCATTCCAATCGTGAAAATGAAGAATAGTTTGATAATAACAAATATTTAGATAATAGGAAATATTTGAAATAGAATATTTGAAAATAGAAATATGTGAAGCCGTGATGATTAGATTGACGCCATTTTGACGTGAACGATATTTATATCGATTTTAAAACGATTTCGAAATGAATTGAATTGAAAACGATTTCGAAATGAATTGAATTGAAAACGATTTCGAAATGAATTGAATTGAAAACGATTTCGAAATGAATTGAATTGAAAACGATTTCGAAATGAATTGAATTGAAACGATTTCGAAATGAATTGAATTGAAAACGATTTCGAAATGAAATGAATTGAAAACGATTTCGAAATGAATTGAATTGAAAACGATTTCGAAATGAATTGAATTGAAAACGATTTCGAAATGAAATGAATTGAAAACGATTTCGAAATGAATTGAATATAAAACGAATTCAAATTGAATTGAAAGCGAATTGAAATGAATTCAAATTGAATTGAAATTTGAATTGAATAGAAATGAATTTTGAAACGAATTTATAAAGAAGAATTCAATTTTGATTTGAATTGAAATGGAAGTTGAAATTGCTTTTGAAACGATTTTAAAACTATTCATATAATTCGTTTTAAATAGAAATCGACGAAATATATTATATATATATTATATATATAATATAATGGCCTGAATAGAACGCGCCGCGGCAGTTCGTGAATTTCGACCATTTATTTCAAACGGACATTGCGGGAGATCCGACCGTCGGATTCTCCTAAAACCGGAACCGATGGGTTCGTATCGAAAAGAGCTTTCTAACGAATATTAGAAATTAGAAATCTAACGGTTGGATTTGGAATTATGTCCAAATCAAATTTGAAAAAGGTCGCTGTAAGTGCAGTTCGATGGCCATTGGTGGAAATCGACTGTACGGGCCTTGATAAAATTATTAAAAATAGTAATAATTTGTGTAAAATCATAAGAAATGATTTAGAAAGAATTGGGATGAAAAACTCCATATTTGAAAAGATAAAAATAGATTTTTATCGAAATGAACTAGTTTTGAACTAGAATTATAATTCTATTTTTTTTTTTAAATAAATAAATTGAATTCGAAAAGGGTTTTGAAAATAACCAAAATTTCCAATGATTGCATTGGAGTGGATTTGAATCGAAATTGTCTTCGGAATATTTCGATGTTGGAATTCGTGATTATACAGGCGTTGTTATGGAAATTTGAAAGATATATATTTATATCGTTATTTCCAATACGACATTTGTTAATCGTAGAATTTGATATTGAATATAAGCCGATATATTTTCTATTCAGAGCCTTATATTGAATATCAAATGTGATTTGGGTTTGTCGTGAATGGTGTCTTCACTAACACTGTTCTTGAACCCAGTTGAGAAAAGATTAAATCTTTTTATTTAGATTTAATGAAGTGTACCAATTAAATAACATTTAATTGGAATTGAATCGATATTGATTTTTGGGTTTATCGTGGACAGTGTTTTAAATAACACTCGTTCTTTAACCCGATGATTAATGAATGTGATTTTGGGTTTATCGTGAACCGTGTTTTTAAATGACACTGATTCTTTAACCCAGTCAAAGATTAAAACTAAGTGGAGTTTTAATGAATCTTTAATTAGATTGAAATAATCGAAATGGAGTATCACCAGTTTTGCTCCAGGCGATAGTTAAATCTTTAATTAGATTTGAACGTGAAATGGTAATTGAATTTACCGATAACACTGTGGTGTTAGATATGAAGTATTACCAGTTTTACTTCATGGGATAAATAGGTTGGGATGGGGAAATTAAAACAAATGATTACTTCGGTAAGGTTCGCTAATCCCGACTAGTTTGAATTGAGATTCAAAGATAGAATAAAGAATAAATTCAAGGAATTTATCTTGGATAAAATTAATGGGAACCTTTTCCTATGAATGTGAAATTTAGAAACTAATTGTCGGTTAGCCAAGCAGAAGGGTTTTCTGGATATTGATCTGATGTTGGTTTCGGCCTTCGGGGTTAATATTTGGGGGATTATTCTCTTGATTAATTTACGGTTAATGACTAATGAATTGGAATGAGGCGTATGTTGTGTTTGTGTAACACTTATTTAAAATATACGCGAGTTATTCGGAAAGACCGGGTTTATCCCATTCTGAATAACTGATACGACGATAAGTCGAAGATGAAGACGATGGTCGAAGACCAGAGGTCTTCACGTCGTTTGGGGGATTACTGATGATCTTGATTGGGCTGTACACCCAAGAAGATGGAAACAGTTGGTGATCGTCCAGACGTACTTGGAGATCGATGGATATGCGGGGTACTAGGTGCCTCCGGTTTCGTTCAGCCCCAGAACGGACTTGTAAATGGACTGTGTGTCTGACATTGGATTTTAGTCCGTGTGATTGATCTCTATTAAATATATATCTGTTTGGCGGCGGAGAATTTATTCTCTTGCTTAACGCCCTTCTCTGAGACGTACGAGCTCAGGGGTTATATATTGATGGATATCAATCGCATGGAGTGAATTGCCTGTGTGGCATGCCTAAGTGGCAAATGATCAAGGCTTCTGTTGAAAAGCAAAGTCTTGTGGTTGATGATCGAAGCACGGCCTTTGTGGCGTAGCTTTGTGTAACGTTGATTCGCGAGTATCACACCCGGTATGAATCAAAAACGGGAGACGGACCTCAGGGAGGGCATGCGTTTCTTTCTAGTTATGAGTGGCGTCAGTGCTTGAACTGGCTGACGAGTTTGACTCATGTGGATGTTACTTACTATTACTTGCTGAAAAGCGAGGCGCCTCGTGATATCGGTTTCGGCCGATGCTTCTGGTCGGCTGACGGGCCAGATTTACGCCCCAAAGGGCGGGGAAACGCAGTGTTCAGGCATTTTAATCCACATCGGTGGACCGGCCCTGACGATCCAAAGGCTTGACAGAGTACTTGCCTGAGGCTCGGACTAGACAGTCTCGAATCATTGAGGATCTTGCCCCTAGCCTCGGTTCATACCATAAATGATAACCCAACTCCCAATACGACATTTGCGGTTTTGATTGTAAACTTATATATGGCGACATAGTGTTATGGGCCATTCATGCCGCCTATGATTGATATTTATGATTTGAAGTGTTTTATACACTATGCACTTATAATAGTATCAAACGATTTGTTTTAACCGTATCAAGCATTCTTTGGCTGTTATAAGGGAAAACCCTATCCTCGACTGCGTTGCATTGTGTGATGGGACCTGGGTCTTATAACAGCTTCATTTTTCTTTATTTAGCATTGCGCTGTTTGTTTTATGCACTGGTATTCTTGGGAGGAAACCCGTTCCGTGTTATACGGCGTGGTCCCTTGATCTACCTAATGTTTTAAAATAAAGATTAAAACTGTTTTAGTTCTCACACCAGTCACATGACTGACCTGGAGTTTATTGTTTTAACCTAAACTCTGGGTGCCCCTATTTTTCGACACGGGCAGCTAGTAGTTTTGGTTTTGCAGATTTATATTCACAGGATCCTGGTTTACAGCTGGAACGATATCCGGAAAGCTTTGTATCCGTATATCTCATTCTAGTTGTGTATTGTATTATTTTCCGCTGCTATGTATTTAAATGTAATTTAAATCTCTGATATTTCTGTGTAATATTCATTTATACTCTGTATATTCTTGTAATCTGATGCATTGTTGTAATATACAATGAAATGTTCTTTTATATGCGTTCTATTTTGTCGTGTTCTCAACGATAGGGCGTTTCGAACGGTCTGGGTCGGTTTAGCGACTGGTTCGGACCGAGCGAAATTTCTTGCCGTCACATATACACACACTAATAATAATATCGTTTTTACGTATCAAGCATCTTTTGACCATTATAAGGTAAAACCCTATCCTCTGGTGTGCGTTGCATTGTGTGATGGGACCTGGGTCTTATAATGGTTTCATTTTTCTAAAAAGCATTGCGTGGTTTAACGATTTACTTTAATTATGCACTGGCAATCCAATGGAGTAAACCCGTTCCGCGTTAGCAGCATGGTCCTGTGATTAGCCTACTTATTAGATAAGTTAAGCATATAATTCTCACACCAGTCCCACGACTGACCTGTAGTTTGTTTCACTTCGCAAACTCGGGTGCCCTCTTTCCACACGGGCAGTCGAGTGGCTTTTTGCAGATATAGTTAAGCAGGATTCTGGATTGAAGTCTGAAGTTGGGCCTCGAATATTGATGGCCTTCCACTGGGATTAGTTCCGCTGCAACGTGTTTAATTTATTGTAAATGTATCTTCCGCTGTATTATTTATTGATGTACTCTGATATATTCTGTACTCTGATGTAACATTTATTATTGATGTTATAAAAGTCTGTGTTTTTGTTCTGATGTGTTGTATGCCCAAAGTTAACGTACGCGGGTTTTGAACGGTCTTGATCGATCTTGCGATCGATTGGGGTCGGGCGAAATTCGGGTCGTTACAATTGAAATGTTGCATCCTAATGAGAAATCCAATTAATCATATATGTTAACTTTTATCTATGTCTCACTTTATTTTATGTAATTGACCATCTACTGATGCAAATAATATTCTCCCTATTAATTAAATAATTTAAAGAAAGGAAATAAAAGTTTTCCTTCTCTAACTACCCTCATTTATTAAATAATTTAAAGAAAGAAAATGAAATGTTTTACTCTCCCCCCTCATTAATTGATTACCTTAAACAAAAGGAGGTGGGAAGTTTCATCTCTAAATAAAAATATGTAGTAATAAATTTAATTAATAAAAAAATAGAGGATTAGATAAATTTATAAATACCCTAAAATTAAACCAAAGCCATAATTCTCATACGACAGTCGCCATCCTCTTTTATCAATGGGCGATATCCTCCCCTTTTCACCCCTCAATAATTCTCAATTCCTTTCGAGTTAGCCTTGATTCCAAAACACAAATCGAAGTACTCCTCAAGCTCTTCAAAATGAGATGGATTTGATCGGCTGATGAAGAAGACGGGATGAGGAACCAAAAACAAGCGGTGTAAACATGATTAGCCTATTTCTAAGGTCGATTAATTTTGAAATTATTTGAGTTAACGTTTTTTTTATGTGTACTAACATATAAAAAAATTGTAACGTTGTTATACGATGTCAAAATTCAGCGAAATCAAATTCGTTAGAACCGTCAGGATGTGATCTACGTTATGGGATGGACTGGAACAATCTTGGAGCTCGTCTCAATTTTTGGGCAGAGTGGAAAGCCTTAGGTGAGCAATTCTAAATTTAAAATTTAATTTAATTTAGTTATTTTTCTTAATTTATAGATATGTGTTCGTGAATCTATGTGATAGCTTAGAACTGTGTCTGTGATGGATGTAGTTTTATTTTAGATCTCTTTCAGATCTAAAATATGATATTGCTTAATTTTTATTTTCAGATCTACTTTTCAGATCTATGCTTGCGCTGCAAATATTTAATTCTTTATCGCTAATTGATATATCTAAATATATGATTATAATCACTTATGCGATGCTTTGTGTTTAGATGTTGGTTGCTTTGTGAATTGTGATAATTTGAAATAATGGGTAGTTGGGCAATGAAATTTTAATCATTATTGATGGATTCATGAAATAATGGAAGTATGTAAAATAAAGTTTGGACCTTTTATTTTGATTCATAAAATAGATAAAGTGTGGATCTTTTATTTTGATTCATAAAATCAATAAAGTTTGGCTCTTTTATTTTGGGTTCATGAAACTTAACATTAAATGGTATGTGTTGTCATGAAATTAGCATTGTGTATTTTTATGAGTTATAAAAATAAAATTTGTGTGGTATATTTTATGAATTATGAACATAAGATTAATGTTGAGTGTTTACACTAAAACAAGTATAAACAAGGATGAATCCGGAAATTTTTATCGTTCTCATGAAACTTGTAAATTGCATATACAAATTAGCGTTAATGCAAAATATGAAAAGTAGGAAGAGAATAAAAAGGGATTACACATTCATGTAATCAAAATGGATTATATTTTCTTATAATCAAAGGAATGAACAAAAAGATGACATCTTTATGTAAATAAACATATTTTTACCTTTTATGTTAAAATATGAAATTAAGATTATTTTTATCATTTACGTAGAAATATGAAATTAAGGATATTTGTAGCGTTTTTGTAGAAACACGGGAATAAACATATTTTTAGTGTTTATGTAAAAACATGAAGAAGAATGACCTTTTTGTCGCTATGTCACTTTAGTGAATATGAATATATTTTAGCGTTATGTCGATATAGTGAATATGAACATAATTTTGTCGTTGTGTCATTTTAGATAAAATGAACACATATTTTAGCGTATGTCATTTTAGATAAAATGAACACATATTTTAGCGTATGTCATTTTAGATAAAATGAACACATATTTTAGCGTATGTCATTTTAGGTAAAATGAATACATATTTTAATGTATGTCAAATTTAGTTGAAATGAACATAATTTTAGCATTATGTAAACTTAGTTGATATGAACTATATTTTAGCGTTGAGAGAAAATATGTTTACATTAGATATGTTTATAATAGAAATGTTGCTTTAGAACAAAAATATCATGTTTGTTATAAAATGTTGTGTTAGGTAAAAATGTCATGTTAATATAATAATGCCATATTAGAGGAAATGGTCATTTATTTACACTAATGTCATATTAGGGAAATTGTCGTTCATTTATACTAATGCCATGTTAGAGGAAATTTGTCATGTTAATATAAGATGCCATGTTAGGAAAGGTCATTTATGTTTGTATTAAAAATGCCATGTTAGAAAATGTCATTTATGAAAAACAGGTTATGCAAATAAACACTTCTTTTTATTTGTCATATACAAGGTTGAAAACATGTAGACAAAGAAATACTTCTTTTTATTTGTCATTAGAAATACAGAAGTTTGTATGCAGACAAAATCTCTTTTTATTTTGTCGCTAGAATTGTAAATATGTCATTTGATCGAATTAGAAATATTAGAATTAAAATGTCATTTGGTTAGAATATTGTCATGACAAATATATATGTCATTTTGTTAGAATATTGTCATCTAAATAAAAATGTCCTTTATCTAGAATAATGACATGTTACCTAAAAATTGTCTTTTATTCAGAATAATATACATTGTTAAATAAAAATGTTGAAACACAGAAAGAGAATTACATTTTTATGTAATCAAGATGACAAAGAAAAGAGAATTACATTATATGTAATTGAAAAAAAGTAAGAATTTACATTAAATAAAAGGGAAAGTCTATTTTGACACAATTTGGTGACATAATTGGTGACACAATGAATTCTCACCATTGGATTGCCCCCTGAATTCCACCTTCCCATGTAAAGACAAAAAGATCCAATGGTGCAGATCTTTTGTATCACCATTTGTGTCACCAAATTGTGTCACAATAGAAGCTCCCTAAATAAAATCAAATTTTTATATGTAATTAAAAAGTAGGAAATTGCATTGTTAATGAAAATCACATTTTTATGTAATTAATTAAGATATGATTTTGCCATGTAATGAAAATTACATCTTTATGTAATTAATTAAGATTTGAAAGGGTAAGTTTAGTATTTGAAATCAAGTTATTTTGGAAATATAGAATATTCCGAAATTAAGGTATTTTGAAATGAGAAACATTTTGAAATAATATTTTTAGTAGAACAATTATACGATTAATTAAAATGGTACTTGGACACGATGTTATGTCACATTTGTGGTGGAAGTCTTCCCGGAATCGACCGGCTTATCCAGCAGCCACAAATGTTGGGCCTAATGTGAGAGGTCCAAGTGCGCAAATACAAATTGGGCCAGGACACGAAGTTAAGTCCAACTTGTGGGATAAGTCTGCCCGGAACCAACCGACCTATCCACCATCCACAAGTTGTAGGCCTAATGCGAGAGGTCTGGTCCATATTAAAATATAAATGGATAAATTAGAAATTGACGTTATTTTCACACCGTCATGTGTTAATAATGAAATAAATATTTTCACCTCCAAGTTTGTTATAAAAGAAAGTTACATTTTTAATGTAATAAGATAAGGATAATAAAAATTTTACATTTTTCTTAATGTAAATAAAAGGAAAATAGGAAGTTACATTTTTATATGTAATTAGAGTAATATAGAAACTTACATTTTTCAATGTAAATAAGGATGAAATAGAATATATTTTTTATATGTAAATAAAAGAATTTACATTTTTCAATGTAAACAAAAGAATGATTAGGAATTTACATTTTCCAATGTAAATAGAATATGAAATAAAGGTTACATTTTCGATATAATAATATATTGAAATATAAGTTTACATTTCTCAATGTAAATAGTATAGGAATAGGAATTTACATTTTTCAATGTAAATAATAAGATTAGAAATTTACATTTATAAGGAATAAATTCTCATTAGAAAAATAATGAAACCAAATATACATTTGGTGCAAATTGAAAAATGGAAGAGGAAAATATAAATTGTTATGTTTAGGATGTGTATGTAAAGTAAAAATAGCGATAGATCGTTATAAATTATTAACGACAATAGGAAATGGTTTCCAAATTTATATATGCGAGAGTTATTTGGAAAGTCCGAGTTTACTCTCATTCCGAATAATGATACGACGTTCGAAGGATTGAGGACGGCGATTGAAGACCGACGATCTTCACATCGAATGGGTAACTAGTGTTGAGGCCCTTGATTGATTTTCTCCCAAGACGGGGCTAAGATGGTAGTTATCCGGACGTAGTGTTGATTTGTACGGATTTGGCTTTCGCTCAGACCCAGAGCATAAGTATAAATGGAATGTGTATCTGACATTGTACTCCTTTATATATTGTACTTATTGATTTTCTGCCGAATTTATGAATGATTGGTGGCGGAGAATTTATTCTCTTGCTTAACACCCTTTTGTATATTTTGGCAAAAGATTAATAGTATGATATGGATTGACAGTGTGGCATACCAAGATGCAAAGATCAAGGTTCTTGTTGAAAAGCGGGCCTTGTGGTTAATGATCAAAGCACGGCCTGTTTAGGCGAAGCTTTGTATATAGCGTGACTTCGCAAGCCTCACAACCTGGTTGAGTCTAAAATGGGAGAAGGGAACGCAGGGAGAGCAGCACGTTTCTTTCTAGCTAGAAGTGGTGTCGGTGCTTAAACTGGCTGATATTTACTTATGTGGATGATGGAATGTGGCGCGCCTCAGATGATAGGTCCTATAGGAGCGGGAAACGTGTGTTCAGGAATAACTAATCCGCAACTCGTATGGTGGACCGGCCCTGCAGCTTTCCAAGGGTTCACTGCGGGGAATCCTGAGACATTAGCTAGAGTGTCTCGAATCGATAAGGAGCTCCTCCCTAGCCTTGACTCATGATGGAAACCCAATTTCCAATACGACCTCATGCGGTTTTGATTGTTTTACTAGTATGGAAGCATAGTATTATGGTATCTATGTGTCCTAGGATTGATATATTTACTTTGAAATGTTTTTGAAACATATACACACTAATAATAATATCAAAATCCGTTTTTATCGTATCAAGCATTTTTGACCATTATAAGGTAAAACCTTATCCTCCGGTTTGCGTTGCATTGTGTGATGGGACTTGGGTCTTATGATGGTTTCATTTTTCCAAAAAGCATTGCGTTGTTTAACGATTTACTTTAATTTATGCACGACAATCCATTGGAGTAAACCCGTTCCGCGTTAGCGGCGTGGTCCTTGGATTTGTCTTATTGTTATTAGTGAAATTAGTTAAGAATTCTCACACCAGTCCCATGACTGACCCGTTGTTTGTTTCCACCTTTACAAACTCGGGTGCCCTCTTTCCATACAAGCAGTCGAGTAGTTTGTCTACAGGTTCTTATCTCGAGCAGGATCCTGGATTGAAGCTTAAAGTTGTGTTCAGAGCATAGAAGCCTTCCGTTGTTTAATGATTTTTTTTTTAAAAAAATATTGTAATTTTCTTCCGCTGTATTTTAATTTCGATGTACTTTGATATATTATGTACTCTGATGTTATATTATCATGATGTAATAAAAGTCTGCTGTTGTTGTTCTGATGTGTTGTAGCCCAAAGTAAGCGTATCCGGCGATTTCCCGCGAGGGCGATTTTCGGGTCGTTTCAAATATATAATAAAATAGCTTGAAAATAGGTTTCAAAATAAGAGGGTAAAATGTAAATATAGTAAAACAGTTTACAATAGGTTTAAGTAAAAGAATTTAAAAGACTATTTATATTTAAAACCATTTACTTTCAATTTCCTCTTTTCTATTCCAATTCATATAATTTTCCACTTTAGTTCGGTTATGCCAAACTTATTAAGTTGTGTGAAATAGACAGACTCACTATATTATATAAAATAATATACTCACTTCATCACAATTTCCACATATAACAACTTTATATAATCAATGGGGTCCACAGTAAGGTTTAACACACAATCAATTCATAATACAACATATGAATATAAATACGGTAATAATCAAATTGTGGAATCTTGTTGGATTCCTCCAACCTGTCCCCTTGCATCACAGCTCATATATTAACACATATATATGTAATACAGTACAAATTATACTAATTCATATAAGATGAATCTTCTGCTAACGAAGGTAGTGTCAAAGGATCATCCATTCACAGATGGGAATTAAGTATATTGACAACCACTAATAAAGCAATAAAATATCCAAACATCAATTATACATATAAGTATGTACATAAGCAGTCAATACTATTATATGGCACAATAATATAGCAATAAGCGTGATTAAACTCACCATCCCTTACAATCGTTGATTATACGCTATTTTATCTAATTCCAAACAGGCGTTCGAAATTAGATAAATTACAAACTCCTCAAAATGATTCCAATCCACCTCAGAAATGTAGTATTTTTCCTTATGAATCCAACGCAACTGACCGTTCGTCAATCCGACTTCGTATGAATTGTTTACGGGTGTTACAAGTTAATATAGGACTAAAACTTAATTACATTAATTTAAAATTTTAACTAAACAAATCTCACCCCTCTGCGCATGTGCTGCACTTCTTTCCCTTTCTTCCCCAAATGAAAATCATGAACCCATCCCCCTAAACACTCACAAAACCGTGCACCATTTCCATTGACACCACCCCACGATTGTCAATTCACAATTCTGATCGCACTGTTGAATTCCTTGCCTCGATCCACATCTGGCTGACCCCAGAACCCTTAGTTCGAGCCACCCCTTCAGAAACTAACCTCCACCATCACCTTGTGGCTACACGTATTCACACAATATCTTTTTGCACCAATTTCCTCTGAAATTTGCCGATAGGTGCGCCACCCCCTCACAAACACCACGCCTACACCCATCCAACCCAGTTCTGCCCTAGCCAACCCCGAAGCGAAGAGCTAGCTTACTGCTAGAAAGTATTGGGTCTAATAAAACTCCATCGCATCAGAAACCCTAAGCACTCAGCTGAAGCTCTACACCATACGAAGCCACCAAATCTGACGTTATGTGATTTCACTAAATACTGAATGAGTATTAATTGGTTGAAATAGTTAAGTGGAGTTGCGCCTCTTTTTCAATTTACAGAAGGAGAATTAGGTCTTAAGGAAAGAGGATGCGTATTTATAGGTAGTTGAGGTACTAGATATTTTCATAGATATTTATGAATATTATAACCATTTAAATTATTGTCCAGTGTTTTAACTTCGAGCGACCACATAATAATTCTGAATGTGATGAAATTTTATCGCCTGCTATAATTCAATATACCGGATTCAATGAATTTAGTTTCGTCGAATTTTGAACCCATTTGTAAAAATAGTGTTATTTTTTTACGTGTTAATTAAATCGAGATAATATTTAATTGAATTACAAACACTTCCATTCTTCGATAATAAATTATTATTATCGTTTCAACTTAATTTGAATTTCACATAAGCTATAGAATCAATTTAAATTCCAGATTTTCATTTTTGAGTAATTTTAATATTTAACTTACTATTTTAGATATAATTATATTAAATAAATCGTTTATTCTGAATTCAAATCATTAAACTTCTAATTTAATCACATTCATATTTAAATATATTAAATATTCAAGTTCGGAAAATCTAAGTCATTACAAGAAAAGTAGAAGAAGGGGTTTCACTTGGTATTTTTGAGATTTAAGAGATGGAAGTGGTACGCCGGGATTAACTAACCGAGGAGCCTTTTTTACGTTTATATTTGTTAAGCCAAGCTTGCCCATTTTCTGCACAACTACAACGACTTCATTCAATTTAGTTTTCTCTTTAACAACTTGCTTCTTAGCAAATAAAGGGAAGTTAGCAGTATGGCTAACCACATTACAATGGTCACAAATATCCAATTGCATGTTATACTTGGCCTTAACAAAAAAATCGTGATCTTCCAATATATAGATAAGGAATTGTGTCGGCAATTGTTTGGATGCTTTGATTTCCACTAATACTTTTACATACTCAAATATTTCCATTTTCTCCATAGATTCATCAAAACATATCAAATTTCCCAAATAGCAGGCTATAAACTCAAAACCCATAAGTGTCCACAACACCAATGAAATTTTTAACAAGAAGACCAAAATCGGAGTCGACTTGTTCTTAAATAGTGTCGATATTAGGTGGCCACTAGGTAATCATGAACAACTTCCAATGAATTATAATACGGTCCGATACAAGTATTCTAGCTCTTATATTATCATCTACGATGAGTAAGAAGAAAATTTTCTATTAGATTTTACATTAATCCCTTTCAGACTACCCAAGACAGCCTTGGGTGATTTATCACTTCAGAGTACAATAATTGGGTATTTAGAAAAAAAATTCCACAAGATAGTCATAACCTCTACAGATGGGACAATTGCATTAGTTTTTGGTAATGCATATTTCACACCTTTAGGCCTAAATTTTCCATCATTTTTAGGTAATTTTTAAAAGAAACCTGACCAAATTTTAGAATAGTTACCCTATGCTTTCCCTGCATTGAGATTTATGAGGTTGTCACACTTTATTTGTGGAACATCGCACACAATTATCTGAGACTGAGAAGTGTTTCCTGGCATGAACGAGACATCGAGGGCACTCGAACCAAGGACAGAGGAGGGGAAGATGTAGAAATAGGCAGGACGGAAGGAGAAATAGGCTCAAGGGGCAGGGGAAGGGATTTTGGAGGATAGATTGGTTGTCTAGTATGAAGGGAAGGGAAGTACGAGTTTGAAAGGGAGTGGTGGATTTGGAAAGGAGGAAGCAACCATAGCATGGTTTCACACAGTTGTTTTACATAGATTTTATTAAGTATTTATATTTTAATAAATTAAATTATTTAAGTCAAACTTTTAAAACTAAAGAAAATATTAAGTTAATCTTAAAATATAAAAATCTGTATATTAAACTTATAAATTTAAGTTTAATATATATAATTAAATCAAAAAATTATTTTAATTTTTTTAAAATCTAATGAAGTATAAATTCTAAAACTTATTACTTTTAAAAGTCAATTTTATTTATCAAACATTCTTATAAAATTCAAATCGACCAATGATGTCTGTATATATTTTTCTACCCTCTCAAGTAATTCGGGTATGTATCATTTCATCCCAAAATGACTTGATTTTCGGGTATGTATCATTTCAACCGGTATCCCAAGTCAATAGTTTCAAATCTATATAATTATTCAGGTATGTATCATTTCAACCCATAATGATTTTCTTAACTAACATATCAAGGAACTCCCATTGTGATTTCAATATACATATAATATAACAAATTACACATGATTTACCTATCAGATCACATAGCATATCAATCATATCACTCGTATCATATCCCAAACATAACATATTATTTATGTGTCATAAGTAAATTTATCATAACTGAATCGAATAATAGTAGTTAAACAAATCCTAACTATGACAAACATTTCAATTTGTCAATTTCTTAACATAAGCTATTAATTAGGTGTGATTTCTCACCTTCTGTGGAGCTAGAAAATTGTATGACTAAACTAAAAGAACGTAGAAAGAAAACACTGCCCAACTACCATAAGTAATACATTGCCCAACATTTGGAGTGTGAAAACTTTGGTCTTAACAGATGTATCGATATCCAATCTCAATACATCTTGACTAGGAATATGTAAAATTGTATACATGTTCTTATTGTGATAAACTCACGGTTACAACACTTTGCAACTATTGTCACAAAGCATATCATTTATGGGTTTTCTATTAAATGTAGTTTTAATTAAAGTAATTAATTAGTATAACACATTATAACAAGTGCAAAATAGAAAGAAAACACCTTTTATTTTGAACAAGATTGGTCACCAGTGAGATATACGCAACAAATTACATAATTTCCCTTAGAGCAACGCCCCTAATTCTATTAATGCTCTCAATGAAAAAACTGTCCCTTTTTAATTACCTTAATTTTTTTACTTGTTTCTCATCCATTGCTAACTTTCAATCTCATTTATGGATTTTATTCTTTTCTAATCAATGTAAATTCAAATGAAGTACAATGAATGTTCTTTACTATATACTAGCAAGATTGGATGATGGTTTAAGAAATCTAAGTGGTGATTTTCAAATCAGGGTGTTACAAAAGGCAAGGATGTCTTAGGTTTAATTTCTATTTTATTTTTTTCAATCATAATGTTGAACTCTTTCTAAAATTCATATATATGTACGTATTGTAATACCGATTATTATATTTAATCGTATTCACATATATGAGTATATATATATATAATATATTCAGAATAACATTAAGCTATATTATTTAGTTTGATTAACTTAATGAATAATCTCAAATAAATGATAATTTTATGTAGGTAGATATACTAGAACTAGTGTTAGTTAATAGGTTTCATAGGCTCGCTAAGATCACAATAGAGAACTGCTTATGAAATATACCTACTTTTCCCTTTGCAAAATGGACCAAAACCTAACAATGATATTAAAGTTCATAAGGTTCATGCAATCCAAATAGCCAATATTAAGAGCCAACTAATAAGCTTTTCTATCTGATAGGTGTTTAAATAGTAGTGTCTAGGCTTAAGGATGAATATAACTGTAATGGCCCGAAACTTTATCACTTTAATTTGTGAATACTCATTTAAGTTTAAATATTCAAAATAATAGTAATTCAAATACACTCTTTTAACTTATTATAAGAAATTCATTTTTAACTTTGGTTTGCAAAGATAACTAACTCGTAGAAAAACAGAAAACTTTTTCTAAATCATGATTTTTGATCCTCTGAAAGTTGTTAAAATGTTGTTAAACTCCTAAGTATACATATGCATACGCTTATAGTTCATAGAAGTTTGATTGGTCATAACAAAAAATCTAATTATTATTAATTAAGTTAATATAAGTACACAATGTGACATGTAATCTATATTTGTTTAATTAGTTTTAAATTAAAAAAAGTTACATAAAGTATACATGTTAGTACCTTATGTAACAACCCGACTTTTCAACATTTGAGTCAACACAAATACAGCCACGGAATTCACGTGTCAGGAATCCAAGTGTCGGAGAATCAAATCGTTAGGGGATAAGAAAAAATATATAATAAAATCTACTTTTTGTGTCGAATAATATATAATATACAACATGACTTTACAAAAAACAAAAGAACTTTTATATAAATACACGTTAGGGTAACACTAACCCATTATCTGCATTGGATAGATATAAAATTACATCCTTACAAATATTGATAACTATACATAAACACACACAATGGAACATAAAGAAATACAAAAGTATGTCCTGGGTCTTTAGCCCTTTTCTAGAGCTTCAAAGAATTTACATCAAATCTTCAAAATATGATCAGATTGACCCGAGCATTACTGGAAAATAATGTCCAGGTCAGTCTGTACTACCGTTAGAAAAATCAAATCACAAGAAATTTATTTATCATATTTCAATCCTTGGAAAATCGTAGGTATCTCGTAAGACCTTGTCACACATAATCATGGACTAGATTTTACATTAAGATAACTAAAACACTTCATATAATTTCCAATGATAATATAATAATGTGTAGAGATTCAAAATAAAATATAAAAAATATAAAAAATAGATAAATTATAACATTAATTAAATTCCAACATAATAGTCATACATTCAATGCCATAAACGCTCGTATTAGAAATTGGATTTTCTGTATTGACAAGGTATGAGGCTACCTTCTGGATGGTAAAACTCTATATCAAATGTATTTAGGGTCTAACAAGAATTTCGTGTACCCCTGCTAATATAGGATTGGTTGTCCTGTTAACAAGACTCCATGGAGTGCATCATTCTCAGACCAAGGTTAAACCATGTGCACTTTACCTAGTGCGTCTCTCGAAGATGGCGAGTATCAAATCTTAGTTAGCGAAAGATCATAATGGGAGCAAACCACATAGCCATGTTGCATATCCCTATTTTAGCCATTTACAGTTGGTAAGGCCAGACGTTACGATTACCTATCCTTGACACACTTTACTTAAAATATGTAATGTTCTCCACTGGCAATGTGCTGATAACATTCATGCATATATGTCATTTTTGGTTTGAGCGAACATAAGGTTCCACTCTTACTACATCCATTTTGGAATCGCCCCCTTGCACTTCAAGAGCTTAATCTATTATTTAATTATCTTCAAGGTGTCTTCCAGAATTGAACTCTTAAGCCGGTTTGAAGTGGTTTCGGATATAGATCTTACCCCGACCTCTTTGAAAACAACAATGATAGTTTTCGATAAACTCAATTTTCAGTTCTTCTGGAAATAAACAAACAATGGATAAGAACAGAGTTCAACTTCTAACCATTTTCGCATTTCCTTATCACTTGTCTTAGGAGAACAACGATATTTATATACATAATACAATAATATTGGAGATGAGTATGCCCCACAATTCGAGCATTTCCTATAGATATTTCTAGAGTTACGCTTTAGTTAAGACTTTATAATCAGGTATTTAACAGTCAACCAAAGACAAACCATCATAAATTTAATCATATTGGATTCGTTAAGCCTCCTTAATCAAATTCCTTATCTCTTACTTTTGGAAAATTAATATGCTTAACCCTCCTGTATAAGTATATATTTAAAAACCACTCTTAATAGGTTATTAGAACCCAAACAATTCTACTTAAGTAATTTACCTAGAATCTTTAAATAAAACAAACATTCATGTAAATAATATTTAATTCAACCATTAGCTTGCGATTTAACCAATTGTAATGGCCCGCAAATCCGTACTATCTGAGTTGACTAATAACACCACATGTCCAACTCAAATTGCACAGAAATACAAACCATTATTAGAAAGAAGTTAGAGGATAAGAAATAGAAAGAAAGAAATGTTAAAATAGAAGAAAACAAAGAAGATAAATCTCACAGCGGAACGAATAAAATATATTATATAACATAACTTTTGAAATACAAATCAGTAACTTTATATACAAACATGGTACACAGCGGAATATATGATAGACTATCACAATCAGTAACTTTATATACCATCATCAGAGCACAACAGCTATTTCTGGAACAGTTACAAACACCTATTTCCAGATACAAACATGGTACACAGCGGAATATATGATAGTCTAGAGCTAACTGGTGAAGCCACCTGCTTCCAGCTCTTCCAAGTGAATCTGAACAATCCCGACTACTTGACTGCCCGTACAAATTTGGGCACCAAAGAGTTTAGGGAAAACAAATAAAATTACTCTGGGTCAGTATAGGACGGGT
Organism: Allium sativum; assembly: GCA_030737875.1. Classification (NCBI taxonomy): domain Eukaryota; kingdom Viridiplantae; phylum Streptophyta; class Magnoliopsida; order Asparagales; family Amaryllidaceae; genus Allium; species Allium sativum. The sequence continues at coordinate 701,286,005 of CM060922.1, read as the reverse complement.
GTGAGTAAACTCCAACCATTTGTTTAACTTTCAAAATCCTCTTGAAAGAAAGGATAATAGTGAGACCAGCACACACACAAACATGGACGGTTTTTACCTTACCATAACCCAAAACACTTTGATATGAAAATCCAGTGATATTATAATAGTGTTTAAATCAAATAAATAACAATCTAGCGGAACGCTTGCATCTCACGCTCCATATATAATATAAAATCAAAAACCGCAGGGCGCTTATTGGAGATTGGATTCCGACTATGACAAGGTATGGAACCACCTTCCGATAGTGTATCTCTAGAGAGGAATACACTGGGTTCAACAAGAATATCTTACAACCCGGCCCACACATGACCGACCACTCATTTCGCTTGAGTGTATCGAATGTATATCACCAACGGTTAGGATCAGCAACCGTTTCCCGAAAAGGGACAACATCGATAGATTAAAGAAGTAAAAGGAATTTCTCTAGATAGGTGATTATACACCTTAATGGGAGCGACCAACATAGATATGCTGCCTGCCTGAATTTTGTCATTTCCCGGTTGTTGAGGCCTGAGGCTATGATTTCTTATCATTCATTGATAACACAATCACTTTGAATGCCACATTGTCAGATTTGTAAATCATTAATTGATTTGCACAAATATATTCTGGATATTATGCTAAGAGAATAAGTTCTCCGCCACCATATATATATATATATATATATATATACAGACCAACATATGCAATCATTGGAAATACTCTGTCAAGCATTTGTCCATACACTTCTTTCTGGGATTGAACGAAACCGAAGGGACAATTTCTATTAATAGAAAAGTCCTTGCACTTTGCTCCGTCTTCGATTATCTTCATATAATCTGATTCGCAACGCTACTGTCAATACGAGTGGTTCACGGATAATAATCCAACTGGTCTCTCCATATTGATAACGATATTGGCAAATACTACGATAGTCGGTTATTTAACTATCGAAGAAAAATAAACAAACATTCCAACCATCAAACAAATCACTGGGCCTCTTAATAAATATTTCATTAATTAAATCACTTCTTCATTTCCTTACCAATATTTTCAATAATCATCTTGGCTTCTTACGCTATTTGGAAAACATTTCCATATATCGCCTTATTTTATTTTCTATATTTAGAAAATATATTCTATTTATAATTGGAAAACATTCCAATTACTTATTACTTTCCCGACTCATTTAATACTATACTCAGCATATATTTACTTCTATATTTCCAAAAATTCCACTTATTTTGGTTAAAACGAATGTTATATAAAACATCGTTACAACAACCCAAAATATTGCATTCAACTAACTCTTACTAAAACATTTCTCTTCGGGACTGGATCTTGCTATTTATCAGTTAAAAATGAAATCAATCAAGTTGGGGTATAACTACCTCTCAGAACTTGACTAAAAACATCCTTAACTTCAAAACGGACAAGACTAATTACCTCGAATAATCAACATCATACAAACCAATTATTCATTTTTAAACCTGTATACGTTTCGCTTTCTAATTTTACCATATTTAATTATAGATTTTTTTGTTTATAGTATTCTATTTTCAAGTTCGTTTCCTTATCGAATTCTATATATATCGATACATTGATTTTTAACTATCAAATTTTCTTAAAAATATTCTAACTCCTTAAATTTTCAGAAAATTTCGCCATAACTTCCATTGTACTGGTCAATAGTTCAAACCTCAACTCGTCTCTCTAGGCCCTTTCCATTCAAAAAGAAAATCAAAAAGCCAAGTGGCTCGCCGATTCGGCGCATAAAATCTCATATGGAATTTAAACATGCACCTTTTGGTCGGACGTTTCAATTTATATCTCTTCATATACTTCATTCCAACCTGCTTAACACGTATCCAAATATTTCTATTTGGTTTCAACACAATCCATCCGTCTTAACCCAATTCGCCAATTTATTTTCTAATTAGCTATTTTGCCTGTTTCACTTCTTTGTTCGAACATAACATGTTCAAATAAAATATTAACTTGCTTATAACCAAATTGAATTCCAATTTCAATTCAAGTTTCCTTTTCGATTTCGAATATAAATTTCCAAATTGAATTCACTTATTCAAAGCCCAATATCAATTCAAAATTTCATTAACTAATTACTATTCAAATTAGTTAATTCTATTCAATAATTAAAAGTCTGATTTCTGTTTGAAAAATCAATTCATTACTCCACTTGAGTTCAAATATATTTTACAACTCAAATCTGGATTTTTCTAATGGCAATTCGGATTTTATTTCCTTAAATCCTTTTATTTATTTAAATAAACCATTATGGCTTTATAATGGTTCTGGTACTGTTTTTCTGAAAATTTGATTTTGATATAACTCAAAATCTATAAGACGAAATCTAGATTTTTCTCTTTCATTAGAAAACTATTATTCAATCGGTTCCGACGATTCTTGTTTCAAAGAATTCCGACTTAAATTGAGTTCAATATACTCAATTGAAGTCCGAAACGCCAAATTTCGAACTACTGCGTCGCGGCGAGTTTGTTTTAATTACGTATACAAATATAAACATTTAAACGTCATTTATAATATATTTCAATCTCATTCCTATATATATTTTAACATATGTTAAATCCAGTTTTCAAATCCAACTTAATATTTCAGCTTATCTCTCTAATTGTCGATTTTCATTACTCGGGTATAAATTTATTTATAACTCCATCTTTTATATTATATTCCAATTCCTTTATAAATTATTTATAAAGTTCGATAAAATCGAATTCAAATTATAAATCCTTATATTTAACTCAATTCATTTCATATTCTGAAATCCGAAATAAAACCGTCGTCCCCTTCAATTCATTTTTATAAATTCATACTTGAATTTAAACCTCTAAATTATCTAAAGATAATTTATCTCACTAAATTATAAACATCGTTTATAATTTAACTTCCTCGTTTTATAAAGTTAAAACAAGTTTCCATTTCGAAATCTATTTAAAACCAAAATCTTATTTTGGAATTGTAACAACCCGGAAATGCGAGCCAATTTAAAATTTTTATTTTGGCAATTTCAGCGAATTTTGAATATCTAAAATGAATTATTTTAAATAATAGCGACGAGAAATTTATTTTGAATAGAACTAGAACGTATATATTTATATACGTCGTCGTTAGAATATAAATAACTATTTATAATTATATAAGGAATTGAAAATGGCGCGGTAGTTTGATAATTCGATTTCAAAATTAAAATGAATGTACCGGGTGCAAAATAAACCGGATTTTAACAAAACCAAAAATATTTGAATCTAATTGAGAATATCTTTCCAACGAATCCGAAAAATCGAAATTTCATAGCGGGGGTAAAAAGATATGCCCATTTAAAATTTTAGAATAGTCGTTATGGAATTCAGGCCCTCAAAAATAGCCATTTTGCAAACGACCTCGGATTTCGACGAAACCACTTTTGTTGGATCCGTGATGTCAAGTTATTGCTAGGTTCCAATTTTCATAATTTTTCGAATCAATATGTGAGCGTGGCAAAGGAAAACGCGTTTGACCAGTTTTAGTTGAATTTAATCGACTTGAAAATGGCCATTTTTCTAACGGTCTCAGAATTCGACGAAATTAGTTTTTTTAGGACCGTATCGTCGATACGAAGCTAGAAAATATTTTCTGGAATTTTTCGAGTTAGTGTGTGGCCTCGGTAATTTGAAATGTGCGTTTAAATTGAATATATAAAGATTTATATTTTAATTTAAATCAAAACTGGTCGAAACAGCCGAATCAGCTTACGATACATATCCCATTGTGTTAGGAATGGGGGTAAAACGCTAGGACGACAGGCGGTGGGCCTCGTTTAGAGGTCGAATGATAAAGGCAACTTTTTGAAATTAATTAAATAAATAAAATAAAACCTTTTCCTTCCCTCCTATAACCTTCAGGACCCCCACCATTACTTCATTCAATCGAAAAAAAAGAAAAAAAAAGGGCAGAGCCCTGCCCATCGACTGCGCCACCGCCGGAGGTGCGCCTCCGTCCACTGCGCCCAGCCACCTCGCCGCACCACCGTCCCCTCCTCCTCGTTCTCCCTATCCCCTTCTACCTCTCCTCTTAAATTCGACGCCCCCCAAGCCTAATCCCGTCGCTCAAATCCACCTCAGATCGGCGCCACCAGACCCGCACCACCCACGACCACCGCCTGCCTGCGTAAACCCCTCCCCCCTCTTCGACAAGCGAGGAACTAAGGTAGTTTGTTAATTTAATTACTTAGTTTTAATTTGTTAACTATAGTTAATAATGTAGATTTTATTTTCAGTTTTAAACATAGGGTTTTTAACCATAGAAAAACTAACTTTTTATTTACATAAGAATAGGTTTTATTCATATGAGAATTAGGGTTTTTAATAATAAAAAGATTGAATTTTGTTTAAAGATAAGATTTTGTTTATTATAAAGATTTGATTTTTAACACATTAAAGATTCGATCTTTATTAAAGAAAGAAATGATTTTTATTAAAGAAAGAGGTGATTTTTATGAAGGTAGCAACTTTATAAAAATATAATTTTTATATTAGTAAAAGATTAAAAATATAATTTTCATATATGTAGTGAATCAAAAATATAATCTTTATATAATAGAAGATATAAAAATACCATTTTTATATAAGTAGTGTATTAAAAATATATTCTTTTATATTGTAGAAGTATAAAAATATAATTTTTATATAGGTAAGATAGTAAAAATATCATCTTTATATATGTAACGAAATAAAAATCTGATTTTTATTATATATACGTTGAAATAAAAATGTGATTTTTATAGTGATGAAGGGAAAAGGCGAAATCTTTATGTAGAGAATAGCGTGATAAAAATAGAATTTTTATCTATATAGTAGCCGTTGTAAAAATAGAATTTTTATCTATATAGTAGCCGTTGTAAAAATATAATTTTTATCTATATAGTAGCCGTTGTAAAAATAGAATTTTTATCTATATAGTAGCGATGTAAAAATAGAATTTTTATCCATAGAGAGTGATTATAAAAATGTGATTTTTATATACGTAGCAACAATATAAAAATGTGATTTCGTATATGTAGTGGCTACGGGCAACGAAAGTGAAAAAGGCGAGAACAGCGATGACTTCTACATAAGAAGAGTCGAGGCGTTTGTATTAGCTAGTCGGTGAGAACTTCTCACTTTGAATTTACTTTTCTAGTTATAATTATATACTAGGATGTAGACGGTGCTTAGCAGCACCCGACACCCATCGTCCATAGACCATGGACGACTTGTATGCTTGTTTGTTGTGTTATGAATTTGTTTGTGATGTTGATGTGAAATAGATAATAAAATATATTCATGTGTTGAAATAAATTAATTATTGTTAAAAATATAATTTTTAACGTGAATGTGAATAAATAAATATTCATTTACAAACCGGATGATTTGTTTATGTGCACCTATTTGAAGGATATTGATTGGGACGATAAATTTTACACATCGCCCAACTGCACGAATAAAAATCTGTGTTTGTTGATTTGAAACCCCACACGGGTGTTGGGAGGATATTTGGCGTACACTAATCCCAATTAATTAGTTGTATGTCGATCGATTGATTGGAAGACTGTTATAAGCGTTAGATATCTATATTTGATGCTTATACAGAGTAGTGCACTTTGGATGATTGTTGATTATTTATCGTTGCTATTTATATACATGTGTTGTACGGAATCCATATAGTTAACGCTATATGGTGATTGATTGGGCCTCATTCCAATTTAGAAAATAAAGAATATTATAAAATAAAGGTTCATGTGTTGACAGTACTCATCCGTTGAGATTAGTCATGTGTTGAACGAAATATTTTAACAATAAAATTTACATCTTTATCATATATAAAATTAGAAACTAACTGGAAAATAGATAAGATGAGTGGTCTCCTGGATATTGATCTGATGTTGGTTTCGGCCTTCGGGGTTAATATTTAGGGAATCGTTCTCTTACTAATTTACGTTGGAGTCTGATTTGAAATCAAACGATAGATACAATAATTTTTTTATAAAATATATTAAATAACAAAAATAGTCACACGTGGACAATACTCATTCGTTGAGATTAGTCATGTGTTGACAAAAATATAGATTCATGTATTGAATGGAATAAATATTCATTTGTTGAATAGAATAACGAATTTATTGAAATATATAAAGCCGTGTTGATTAGAGATGCGCTATTTTGACGCGAACGATATTTATATCGATTATATTCATTTTTATAATGAAAATTGAATAGAAAACGAATTCGAATTGAATTGAATAGAAAACGAATTCGAATTGAATCGAATAGAAATCGAATTCGAATTGAATAGAAAACGAATTTGAATTGAATTGAATAGAAAACGAATTCGAATTGAATTGAATAGAAAACGAATTCGAATTGAATTGAATAGAAAATGAATTCAAATTGAATTGAATAGAAAACGAATTTGAATTTGAATTGGATAGAAAACGAATTCGAATTGAATTGAATAGAAAATGAATTTGAATTGAATTGAATTCAATTGAAAACGAATTGAAATAGAATTGAAATCGATTTGAATTGAAATCAAATAGAAATGAAGGTAAAACGAATTTATAAGAAAAAAAATCAATTTTTATTTGAATTTGAAATGGAAGTTGAAATTGTTTTGAAACGAATTTAAAACGATTCATAAAATACGTTTTAAAAAGGAAATCGATGAAATATATATTATATATATTATATATATAATATAATGGCCTGAATAGAACGCGCCACGCCGCGGTAGTTCGTGAATTTCGACCATTTATTTCGAACGGACATTACGGAAGATCCGACCATCGGATTCTCCTAAAACCGAAACCGTTGGGTTCGTATCGAAAAGAGCTTTATAACGAATATTAGAAATTTGAAATCTAACAGTTGGATTTGGAGATACGTCCAAATCAAATTTGGGAAAGGTCATTGTAAGTGCAGTTTGATGGCCGTTGTTGGAAATCGACTGCACGGGCCTTGATAAAATTATCAAAAATATCAGTAATTTGTGGAAAATTATAAGAAATGATTTGTGAAGATCTGGGATGAAAAATCCCACATTTGTAAAGATAAAAATGGATTTTTATCGAAATGAACTAGTTTTAAACTAAATTTAAAACCCAATTATTTTTAAATAAATAAATTGGATTTGAAAAGGGGTTTTGAATAATCGGAATTTCTAATATATTTGATTGGAATTGAATTAGAATTGATTTGTGGGTTTATCATGAACGGTGTTTTAAATAGCACTTGTTCTTTAACCCGATAATAAATAGAATGTGATTTGGGTTTATCGTGAACTGTGTTTTAAATGACATTAGTTCTTTAACCCAGTAAAAGGAGTTTTAATGAATCTGTAATTAGATTGAAATGTGAATTGATAATGAAAATCATCAAATTTGGAAAGTGAGCGAGAATGGAGTATCACCAGTTTTGCTCCAAAGCGATAGTTAAATCTTTAATTAGATTTGAACATGAAATGGTAATTAATTTTACCGATAACACCGTGGTGTTAGATATGGATTATCACCAGTTTTTCTTCATGGGATGAATAGGTTGGGATTGGGAAATAAAATAAATAATTACTTCGGTGTGGTTCGCTAATCCCGACTAGTTCGGAAAACCGTAATTTGGTTTGAAATGATATCCAAAGGATGATTAAAGAATAAATTTAAAAGAATTTATCTTTGATAAAATTAATGGGAATCTTTCCCTAAGAATGTGAAATTAGAAACTAACTATAGGTTAGCCAAGAAGAATGTTTTCCTGGGTATTGATCTGATATTGGTTTCGACCTTCGGGGTTAATATTTGGGGAATTGTTCTCTTGCTAATTTACGATTAGCGACTGCTGAATTGGAATGAGGCGTATGTTGTGTTTGTGTAACATTTGTTTATTATATACGCGGGTAATTCAGAAAGGCCGGGTTTATACCCATTCTGAATAACCGATTCGACGATATGTCGAAGATGAAGACGGTGATTGAAGACCAGAAGTCTTCACATCGTTTGGGTGATTACTGATGATCTTGATTGGGCTGTACACCCAAGATGAGGGAATCAGTTGGTGGTCGTCCAGACGTACTTGGAGATCGATGGATATGCGAGGAAAGTGCCTCCGGTTTCGTTCAGACCCAGAACGAACTTGTAAATGGACTATGTGTCTGACATTGGATTTTATTCTATGTTGATTGATCTCTATTAAATATACATCTGTTTGGCGGCGGAGAATTTATTCTTTTGCTTAACGCCCTTCTCTGAGACGTACGAGCTCAAAGGTTGTATATTGATGGACATCAGTCGCATGGCATGAATTGCCAGTGTGGCATGCCTAAGTGGCAATTGATCAAGGCTTCTGTTGAAAAGCAAAGTCTTGTGGTTGATGATCAAAGCACGGCCTTTGTGGCGCAGCTTTGTGTATAACGTGAATTCATGAGCCTCACACCTCGGTATGAGTCAAAAACGGGATAAGGACTGCGGGGAGAGCACGACGTTTCTTTCTAGCTTTGGTGGTGTCAGTGACTTACCAGCCTTGACATTTATATACTTTTCACCTATGTGGTTGTTGGATGAGGCGCCTCGATTTTAGGTCTGTAAGGACCGGGAAACATGTGTTCAGGAATACTAATCCTCAAACGTAACGGAGGACCGACCCTGAAGATCCAGGGGTTACCCAGTGTGTAGTCCCGAGGCATTTGCTAGAGTGTCTCGAAGCGGAGAGGAGCTTGCCCCTTACCTCGACTCATGAAGGAAATCCAATTTCCAATACGAGATATTTCGGCTTTATTTGTAGAGCCTAGTATGGCGACATGATATATGGTACCCATGCCGCCTATGATTGATATTTATGATTGAAATTGTTTTGACACTATACACTTATAATAGTATCAAATGATTTGTTTTAAACGTACCAAGCATGTTTGGCTATTATAAGGGAAAACCCTATCCTCCAGCTTGCGTTGCATTGTGTGATGGGACCTGGGTCTTATAATAGCTTCATTTTTTGAAAAAGCATTGCGTTGTTTATTCTAAGCACTGGTATTCTTGGGAGGAAACCCGTTCCGTATTATACGGCGTGGTCCCTTGAATTACTCTCTTTTAAAGTGAAGTTTAAATAACTGTACTAGTTCTCACACCAGTCACATGACTGACCTGGAGTTTATTGTTTTAACCTAAACTCTGGGTGCCCCTATTTTCGACACGGGCAGCTAGTAGTTTGGTTTTGCAGATTTATATTCACAAGATACTGATTTACAGCTGGAACGATGCTCGGAAAGCACTGTATCCGTGTATTACTTTCATTTGTTGTATTATTTTCCGCTGTTATGTAATTTATTGTAATCTCTGATATCTTTCTGTTGTATAATATTCATTTATACTCTGTATATTCTTGTATCTGATGGAATTGTTGTAATTAACAATGAAATGTTTTTCTGTTTGCGTTCTGATTCGTCTTGTCCTCAACGCAATCCGTGATTTTCTTCACAGGGAAGTTCAGGTCGTTTCAGTTGGTATCAGAGCTTTGGTTTGCAGAGCTCGAGAACAAGACACATTAGAACCGAACGAAAGAATTCATCAGATATTAGATTAGTAATATCCAATTAGAATGACTCGTTAGAGATAGGATCAGTAGTATCCTAGAACGAGTGTGAAGAGTATATTTTTCAAATGAAAACAATTTTGATTTGAAATTAAAACCATTTTATACGTATTTGAATATTTTATTTGTATTGAACTTGAACAATCGAGTATATAAAGATTTTGCATATACGCGTCATGAACGTATATTCGAAGTTTTAATATACTAGATAGATATAGAATCATGCTCTAGTGGCCCGAAGATGATTCTGATGGTTGAGTACTCGTCGTCAGAATTTATATTCGAGTGACGAAGGTATGATATCTATATATTTCCATTAGACTAATGTGAGAACCAAAATAAAGATAAATACATTGTTATGAATTGGCACCAAAAATGTGATTTTTGTATACATATCAAAATTATGAATTTGAAACGTTAATTCACTAATTGATTGATGTTTGTGTTGTTTGTTTATTTGTTTGATAATTTTGAACCATTATGCCTAATTGCATCAAATGTTGAATTGTATCGAAAATTATTTGCAATTGCATGCATGTACATATATATGTGTGAATAGGTCATAGCAAGGAGGCTAGAGCAGAGAATAAAATTTGTTTGCCCGACAAATAGGTACATGTTTACCATAATTTACCTTTTTGTTTGGGTGATGATGATTTTATGAGCCGATTGGCTTTTTCTTTTTCTTTTGAGATCAGAGGGCCTGTATGGCAATTTCGGGATTTTCCCGGTGCTCCCGATGCAGGGGAGGTTATGGAGAAATTTTTCGAAAATTTAGGGTGTTAGCCAAATTTTTGAAAAATTTGAAAAGTTCTTAGAAACTGAAAAGTTGAAGAACTTAAGCCGTTGTGAAAAGAATGGAAGTTGAGTTGATTAGTTAAACAACTTTCGGCTTCGTTCCTTTTCGGGGACGAAAAGTTTTAAGTGGGGGAGATTGTAACAACCCGGAAATGCGAGCCAATTTAAATTTTTTATTTTGGCAATTTCAGCGAATTTTGAATATCTAAAATGAATTATTTTAAATAATAGCGACGAGAAATTTATTTTAAATAGAACTAGAACGTATATATTTATATACGTCGTCGTTAGAATATAAATAATTATTTATAATTATATAAGGAAGTGAAAATGGCACGGTAGTTTGATAATTCGATTTCAAAATTCAAATGAATGTACCGGGTGCAAAATAAACCGGATTTTAACGAAACCAAAAATATTTGAATCTAATTGAGAATATCTTTCCAACGAATCCGAAAAATTGAAATTTCATAGCGGGGGTAAAAAGATATGCCCAGTTGAAATTTTAGAATAGTCGCTATGGAATTTAGGCCCTCAAAAATAGCCATTTTGCAAACGACCTCGGATTTCGACGAAACCACTTTTGTTGGATCTGTGATGTCAAGTTATTGCTAGGTTCCAATTTTCATAATTTTTCGAATCAATATGTGAGTGTGGCAAAGGAAAACGCGTTTGACCAGTTTCAGTTGAATTTAATTGACTTGAAAATGGCCATTTTTCTAACGGTCTCAGAATTCGACGAAATTAGTTTTGTTAGAACCGTATCGTCGATACGAAGCAAGAAAATATTTTCTGGAATTTTTCGAGTTAGTGTGTGGCCCCGGTAATTTGAAATGTGCGTTTAAATTGAATATATAAAGATTTATATTTTAATTTAAATCAAAACTGATCGAAACAGCCGAATCATCTTACGATACATATCCCATTGTGTTAGGAATGGGGGTAAAACGCTAGGGACGACAGGCGGTGGGCCTCGTTTAGAGGTCGAATGAAAAAGGCAACTTTTTGAAATTAATTAATTAAATAAATAAAATAAAACCTTTTCCTTCCCTCCTATAACCTTCAGGACCCCCACAGTTACTTCATTCAATCAAAAAAAAAGAAAAAAAAAGGGCAGAGCCCCGCCCATCGACTGCGCCACCGCCGGAGGTGCGCCTCCGTCCTCCGCGCCCAGCCACCTCGCCGCACCACCATCCCCTCCTCCTCGTTCTCCATATCCCCTTCTCCCTCTCCTCTTAAATTCGACGCCCCCCAAGCCCAATCCCGTCGCTCCAATCCACCTCAGATCGGCGCCACCAGACCCGCACCACCCACGACCACCGCCTGCCTGCGTAAACCCCCCCTCTTCGACAAGCGAGGAACTAAGGTAATTTGTTAATTTAATTACTTAGTTTTAATTTGTTAACTATAGTTAATAATGTAGATTTTATTTTCAGTTTTAAACATAGGGTTTTTAACCATAGAAAAACTAAATTTTTATTTACATAAGAATAGGTTTTATTCATATGAGAATTAGGGTTTTTAATAATAAAAAGATTGAATTTTGTTTAAAGATAAGATTTTGTTTATTAAAAAGATTTGATTTTTAACACATTAAAGATTCGATCTTTATTAAAGAAAGAAATGATTTTTATTAAAGAAAGAGGTGATTTTTAAGAAGGTAGCAACATTATAAAAATATAATTTTTATATCAGTAAAAGATTAAAAATATAATTTTCATATATGTAGTGAATCAAAAATATGATCTTTATATAATAGAAGATATAAAAATACCATTTTTATATAAGTAGTGTATTAAAAAATATAATCTTTTATATTGTAGAAGTATAAAAATATAATTTTTATATAGGTAAGATAGTAAAAATATCATCTTTATATATGTAACGAAATAAAAATCTGATTTTTATTATATATACGTTGAAATAAAAATGTGATTTTTATACTGATGAAGGGAAAAGGCGAAATCTTTATGTAGAGAATAGCGTGATAAAAATAGAATTTTTATCTATATAGTAGCCGTTGTAAAAATAGAATTTTTATCTATATAGTAGCCGTTGTAAAAATAGAATTTTTATCTATATAGTAGCGATGTAAAAATAGAATTTTTATCTATATAGTAGCCGTTGTAAAAATAGAATTTTTATCTATATAGTAGCCGTTGTAAAAATAGAATTTTTATCTATATAGTAGCCGTTGTAAAAATAGAATTTTTATCTATATAGTAGCGATGTAAAAATAGAATTTTTATCCATAGAGAGTGATTATAAAAATATGATTTTTATATACGTAGCAACAATATAAAAATGTGATTTCATATATGTAGTGGCTACGGGCAACGAAAGTGAAAAAGGCGAGAACAGCGATGACTTCTACATAAGAAGAGTCGAGGCGTTTGGATTAGCTAGTCGGTGAGAACTTCTCACTTTGAATTTACTTTTCTAGTTATAATTATATACTAGGATGCAGACGGTGCTTAGCAGCACCCGACGCCCGTCGTCCACAGACCATGGACGGCTTGTATGCTTGTTTGTTGTGTTGTGAATTTTTTTGTGATATTGATGTGAAATAGATAATAAAATATATTCATGTGTTGAAATAAATTAATTATCGTTAAAAATATAAATTTTAACGTGAATGTGAATAAATAAATATTCATTTACAAACTGGACGGTTTGTTTATGTACACCTATTTGAAGGATATTGATTGGGACGATAAATTTTACACATCGCCCAACTACACGAATAAAAATCTGTGTTTGTTGATTTGAAACTCCACACGGGTGTTGGGAGGATATTTGGCGTACACTAATCCCAATTAATTAGTTGTATGTCGATCGATTGATTGACAGACTGTTATAAGCGTTAGTTATCTATATTTGATGCTTATACAGAGTAGTGCACTTTGGATGATTGTTGATTATTTATCTTTGCTATTTATATACATGTGTTGTATGGAATCCATATAGTTAACGCTATATGGTGATTGATTGGGCCTCATTCCAATTTAGAAAATAAAGAATATTATAAAATAAAGGTTCATGTGTTGACAATACTCATCCGTTGAGATTAGTCATGTGTTGAACGAAATATTTTAACAATAAAATTTACATCTTTATCATATATAAAATTAGAAACTAACTGGAAAATAGATAAGATGAGTGGTCTCCTGGATATTGATCTGATGTTGGTTTCGGCCTTCGGGGTTAATATTTAGGGAATTGTTCTCTTACTAATTTACGGTTGGAGTCTGATTTGAAATCAAACGATAGATACCATAATTTTTTTTATAAAATATATTAAATAACAAAAATAGTCACACGTGGACAGTAATCATTCGTTGAGATTAGTCATGTGTTGACAAAAATATAGATTCATGTATTGAATGGAATAAATATTCATTTGTTGAATAGAATAACGAATTTATTGAAATATATAAAGCCGTGTTGATTAGAGATGCGCTATTTTGACGCGAACGATATTTATATCGATTATATTCGTTTTCATAATGAAAATTGAATAGAAAACGAATTCGAATTGAATTGAATAGAAAACGAATTCGAATTGAATCGAATAGAAAACGAATTCGAATTGAATCGAGTAGAAAACGAATTTGAATTGAATTGAATAGAAAACGAATTCGAATTGAATTGAATAGAAAACGAATTCGAATTGAATTGAATAGAAAACGAATTCGAATTTGAATTGGATAGAAAACGAATTCGAATTGAATTGAATAGAAAACGAATTTGAATTGAATTGAATTCAATTGAAAACGAATTGAAATAGAATTGAAATCGATTTGAATTGAAATCAAATAGAAATGAAGGTAAAACGAATTTATAAGAAAAAAATTCAATTTTGATTTGAATTTGAAATGGAAGTTGAAATTGTTTTGAAACGAATTTAAAACGATTTATAAAATACGTTTTAAAAAGGAAATCAACGAAATATATATTATATATATAATATAATGTCCTGAATAGAATGCGCCGCGTCGCGGCAGTTCGTTAATTTCGACCATTTATTTCGAACGGACATTACGGGAGATCCGACCGTCGGATTCTCCTAAAACCGGAACCGTTGCGTTTGTATCAAAAAGAGCTTTCTAACGAATATTAGAAATTTGAAATCTAACGGTTGGATTTGGAGATACGTCCAAATAAAATTTGGGAAAGGTCGTTGTAAGTGCAGTTCGATGGCCGTTGTTGGAAATCGACTGCACGGGCCTTGATAAAATTATCAAAAATATCAGTAATTTGTGGTAAATTATAAGAAATGATTTGCGAAGAACTGGGATGAAAAATCCCACATTTGTAAAGATAAAAGTGGATTTTTATCGAAATGAACTAGTTTTGAACTAAATTTAAAACCCAATTATTTTTAAATAAATAAATTGGATTTGAAAAGGGGTTTTAAATGATCAGAATTTCTAATATATTTGATTGGAATTGAATTAGAATTGATTTGTGGGTTTATCGTGAACGGTGTTTTAAATAACACTTGTTCTTTAACCCGATAATAAATAGAATGTGATTTGGGTTTATCGTGAACTGTGTTTTAAATGACATTAGTTCTTTAACCCAGTAAAAGGAGTTTTAATGAATCTGTAATTAGATTGAAATGTGAATTGATAATGAAAATTATCAAATTTGGAAAGTGAGCGAGAATGGAGTATCACCAGTTTTGCTCCAAATCGGTAGTTAAATCTTTAATTAGATTTGAACGTGAAATGGTAATTAATTTTACCGATAACACCGTGGTGTTAGATATGGAGTATCACCAGTTTTTCTTCATGGAATGAATAGGTTGGGATTGGGAAATAAAATAAAGAATTACTTCGGTGTGGTTCGCTAATCCCGACTAGTTTGGAAAACTGTAATTTGGTTTGAAATGATATCCAAAGAATGATTAAAGAATAAATTTAAAAGAATTTATCTTTGATAAAATTAATGGGAATCTTTCCCTAATAATGTGAAATTAGAAGTCTTTCGGGGTTTCCTAGGTATTGATCTGATGTTGGTTTCGGCCTTCGGGGTTAATATTTGGGGAATTGTTCTCTTGCTAATTTACGATTAGCGACTGCTGAATTGGAATGAGGCGTATGTTGTGTCTGTGTAACATTTGTTTATTATATACGCGGGTCATTCAGAAAGGCCGGGTTTATACCCACTCTGAATATCCGATTCGACGATATGTCGAAGATGAAGACTGTGATTGAAGACCAGAAGTCTTCACATCGTTTGGGTGATTACCGATGATCTTGATTGGGATGTACACCCAAAATGAGGGAATCAGTTGGTGGTCGTCCAGACGTACTTGAAGATCGATGGATATGCGAGGAAAGTGCCTCCGGTTTCGTTCAGACCCAGAACGAACTTGTAAATGGTCTGTGTGTCTAACATTGGATTTTATTCTATGTTGATTGATCTCTATTAAATATACATCTGTTTGGCGGCGGAGAATTTATTCTTTTGCTTAACGCCCTTCTCTGAGACGTACGAGCTCAAAGGTTGTATATTGATGGACATCAGTCGCATGGCATGAATTGCCAGTGTGGCATGCCTAAGTGGCAATTGATCAAGGCTTCTGTTGAAAAGCAAAGTCTTGTGGTTGATGATCAAAGCACGGCCTTTGTGGCGCAGCTTTGTGTATAACGTGAATTCATGAGCCTCACACCTCGGTATGAGTCAAAAACAGGATAAGGACTGCGGGGAGAGCACGACGTTTCTTTCTAGCTTTGGTGGTGTCAGTGACTTACTAGCCCTGACATTTATATACTTTCACCTATGTGGTTGTGGGATGAGGCGCCTCGATTTTAGGTCTATAAGGACCGGGAAACGTGTGTTCAGGAATACTAATCCTCAAACGTAACAGAGAACCGGCCCTAAAGATCCAGGGGTTACCCAGAGTGTGTAGTCCCGAGGCATTTGCTAGAGTGTCTCGAAGCGGAGAGGAGCTTGCCCCTTGCCTCGACTCATGACGGAAATTCAATTTCCAATATGAGACATTTCTGCTTTATTTGTAGAGCCTAGTATGGCGACATGATATATGGTACCCATGCCGCCTATGATTGATATTTATGATTGAAATTGTTTTGACACTATACACTTATAATAGTATCAAATGATTTGTTTTAA
Source organism: Allium sativum (assembly GCA_030737875.1). Taxonomy (NCBI): domain Eukaryota; kingdom Viridiplantae; phylum Streptophyta; class Magnoliopsida; order Asparagales; family Amaryllidaceae; genus Allium; species Allium sativum. The sequence continues at coordinate 701,269,416 of CM060922.1, read as the reverse complement.
ACATACCAAGCATGTTTGGCTATTATAAGGGAAAACCCTATCCTCCGGCTTACGTTGCATTGTGTGATGGGACCTGGGTCTTATAATAGCTTCATTTTTTGAAAAAGCATTGCGTTGTTTATTCTAAGCATTGGTATTCTTGGGAGGAAACCCGTTCCGTGTTATACGGCGTGGTCCCTTGAATTACTCTCTTTTAAAGTGAAGTTTAAATAACTGTATTAGTTCTCACACCAGTCACATGACTGACCTGGAGTTTATTGTTTTAACCTAAACTCTGGGTGCCCCTATTTTTGACACGGGCAGCTAGTAGTTTGGTTTTGCAGATTTATATTCACAGGATCCTGATTTACAGCTGGAACGATGCTCGGAAAGCTCTGTATCCGTGTATTACTTTAGTTGTGTTTGTATTATTTTCCGCTGCTATGTAATTTATTGTAATCTCTGATATCTTTCTGTTGTATAATATTCATTTATACTCTGTATATTCTTGTATCTGATGGAATTGTTGTAATTAACAATGAAATGTTCTTCTATTTGCATTCTAATTCGTCTTGTCCTCAATGCAATCCGTGCTTTCCTTCATGGGGAAGTTCGGGTCGTTTCAGGAATGTTCTATTTATTATAACTTATATATATAGTTGAAAAATCTATTTTCACATTTAAATTCAAACTTCTATTTAATACAATCCTAATATCTTTTCTGAAAATATTTTATTTAATTAAATTCGATATAATCGAATTTAAATCATAATCCAAACGAATTTATTCAATTCAGTTACATTCTGAACATCAGAACAGATTTCATCATTTCTGTTAGAAACTAATTTCAATTCTCCTTTTTAAATTCACATTTGAATTTACATTTCCCAAATTATCCAATGATAATTTATTTTATTTCATTTATAAACATCGTTTATAAAAGAATTGCTTGCTTTTATTTTTCAAAACAATTTACTTCTAGTCCATTCGAAATTCAAATTCTATTTAGAAAAATAGAATTTTCCTTTTAAACCTCAAAATTTATTTTCACGATATTTTTAAATATCAACATTTAGGCCCAGTGATATTTAAATAATCAAATCATCCAATTATCAGTCATTGGGTTTTTAACACATCATATATGATAATGTATATGAAATCAAACAAACAAACAAATAATAAATTTTTAACGAATCCAGTTGGATCCCTCCAACCTGTTTTCCTGCATCCATAGACGTTAGTCAACATAAATAATACCCATCCTGCTTCGAGGCAGGATATCGCGGTATAGAAGGATAAACAAACAAACACCAATCCTAAATAACTAATATATATATATATATAGGCACAATAATATTATAATGCAACCAAACAACAAACAAACTTTTTTTGACGATAAAAATAATTTAAATAAAATTCTTTAGTGAGAATTACTCATCGTGATTTTATTTGATGCTCGTTCCAATTTAAAATTTCTTTTCCTTGATTTCCGAGGCTCCGAACTCCACACGAATTCCATTCGATTTATCCTTGCATAAGAAAAATCCGAACCTTATAAATAAGTTAATGAATTTTCTTACCAAGGTTTTATGTAGAGAATAGGCTAACGTACTTTTTCCTTTATTTCTAACTTCCTGTTTTTTGAACAGATAATGATTTTAAATTTTAAATATCTCACTCATCTAATTTTAAATTTATATAATGATGTACTAACTAAATTTCCCTTTTGGTTTCAAAATCCCGGATTTTTAGAAAATGACATTTCCCCTTTTTCAAAGTGTACAAATCTATTTTAAATCCTATACTACATAAATTAAAATAATAATTTACCTTCTATTAATTTGATTTCTTTGCTTTTATTCATTCTTCCCAAAACAGCAAATGCAAACAGTATTCTTCCTTGTTTGTCGCGTTCTTGCATTTAATATCTCCTTCAATGCATCTGCGTTCCTCCTCAAACCATTTACAATCAAACTGCCCTTACCATTTCCTACCGACCAAACTCCAGTCACCATCAAGTTCATCGAGCTCATGACTGAACTTCAGTTGTTTGCAATGAAGCCTGCATCGATCTCTACCTTACAGCAACATCGAAAAAACCTTCCCCAAATCCTGCGATAAACTTACCTTCACCCAATCCCTTGTCAAAATCGCAAAGTATCCCCTAACTCCGCTAATTCGCACGCCAGTAATTTCCCAACATCGCACTCCTCCTTTCAACCCAGATCGTCCCCAAATCACTCGGACTCCTCTTATTCTACCTTCTCATTTTGCATACACAGACCATATTTCTTACAACTCTTCCTTGGAACCGCAACCAATCAACATCGTTCTCCATTCCACTGCATCGGTCTTTACACAGTCACCTGTCATCACGTTCGCATTTTTCCAGTTGAACTCGATCTTAGAATTCACGAAACCCCTGCACTAACTCGACTTGTTCTAGTTCGAACATCAACAATCGACTATCCAGAACAGAAAGGCGCCCTCTCATTCTACTCTGAATCAACATCGCACAAAGCAATTTGGGTATAGGTGTGAAGCCTATTTTATACGAACTCGGATCTCATTTTTTCGTGAATTCAAACTAAAGGATGTGATTTCCGAATGCCTAAAAGCAATAGAAATTGGAAAAAGGTTAAGCGTGATTAAAGAATGAGGAGAAAGGAAAGCATACGGGTCTCGATTTGATTCTGAATGGAGCAGTTTTCTATTTGATTTCGAGGCTTGTATTTTTGATTTGGGAAAAGCCATTTTAAAATTTCTAAAGCTCAATCAAATTTTTAGAAGAAATGCAAGGAGGATGTCGCATTTTTTATAGATGAAGAATGCTTAGTAATGAAGGAATTAGACCTACGTATGCTATCATATAGGTGGTAGGTTAAGTACAACGATATTAAATGTGATTTGAGTTAAAGAGATTTTGTTTTGACTTCGATTTGATCTCGTATTTAATATGATTCGATATAAAGCGATTTTTATTCCTTTTAGATGGATATCGATTTGGTTTCGAACCTATCCACAATCAAATATCTCTGGGTCCATTAATTTAAATCACGAACCGCTATTCTAGCGTACCGACCGACATTTCAATATAATAACTCTATTCTGAACTCAACAGTAAATATTCTGAAATTTAATTTCAACATATATACCATATTAAGTTAATATAATATAATTTAAATTTGAAAACCACAAATTCTTTGATAATAAATTATTATTAATTATCGTATATATCAAATAAAATTCCTACTTATCATCTGAATCATTTTGATTCAATTCTTAAATTCGATTTCAATTATATTTCGAATTACAATAATTCGATATATTCTAAATTAAATTATATTCGATTATTAAATCGATAACTCAATATAAAAAATTAATTTATATTACCAACTAAATATTTAAAAAAAATATTAAATATTTAAAATTAATCGATCAAAAACTGGGTCGTTACATTCTTCTCCCCTTAAAAGAATTTCGTCCTCGAAATTACTAAAGTAGAAGAGTGCTTCAAACCCATTTACATTTCAAAACCTCACTTATGTTGAAACTCAACTTTTCTCATCTTAACAAATTTAATTCCCCCAAAACTTTTGGTTTTCCTTTATTTAATTCGAATGGTCTACAATCAATACATTTATATCCAATATATATTCCATTAAACCTATTCAAATTGATTTTGTTCGATTTATTTACTTCAATCCATTTAACTTTCTTAAGTTAAATTTAAATTCCAGAATTCAAATACCCGGGTTTTCATTTCAAATTCTTTGAAATACATAAATATATACCTATATTTATAATCTTTTCAAATTCAAAAACATTTGAATTTTCCAACTAAACTTGTTTTCTTTCAAACAAATTTCCATCAAAAACTTTTCTAAGGTAGCAATCCATCACTTAGAAACTCAGAAATGAACACTGATGATGTCGCGACCATCATCAGAATTATTTCCCAGCCACTGAAGTGAGTTCAGTGCTTTATCACTTTACAAAATCCATTCAAAATGATTTCTATTCAAAAATCCTTTCAAAATAAAACTATTTATTTTAATATACTTTGGAAATATTTTCCAACTTCCCAGGATTTTAAATTCTAAATTCTGCTTTTGAATTTAATTCCAATCAATTCTTTTGTATATATTATTCATATACAAATTTTATTTTGGTTAAATATATCCATTTCAAATTTTTTTATCTCATTTGACTATAATGTTAACATCCAACACATCCATATATTATAATAATTTCAGAAAATTATTCCTTTTTCTATCAAAAATAGAATTTTGGGTGAAATTATTTCATTTACCCACTTATAACAATATCGTGTTCAATCTTCTTTTCAAGTGTTTAGAAATTCCTATCGATTTTGTGGCTTCCTACTATTCGATCAGAATTCATAAGCCACTTAACAGACTAGCCAACACAATATAAAACAACTTTTATATTAATTAACAAATACGCTCTCTCGTATATATACACTAACCACATTCTAGGGTATTACTGACCCTATCTCCAATAAGCACAATCCCCACCAAAGCCTAGGTATTCGCTCAACCTAAGCTCTGATACCAACTGTAATGGCCCGTAAATCCATACTATCTGAGTTGACTAATAACACCACACGTCCGACTCAAATTGCACAGAAATACGAATCATTATTAGAAAGAAGTTAGAGGATGAGAAATAGAAAGAAAGAAATGTTGGAATAGAAGAAAACAAAGAAGACAAATCTCACAGCGGAACGAATAAAATATATTATATAACATAACTTTTGATATACAAATTAGTAACTTTATATACATACCATCATCAGAGCACAACAACTATTTCTGGAATAGTTATAAACAGTTGTTTCCAGATACAAACATGGTACACAGCGGAATATATGATAGTCTAGAGCTAACTGGTGAAGCCTCCTGTTTCCATCTCTTCTAAGTGAATCTGGAAAATCCCAACTACTTGGCTGCCTGTACAAATGTGGGCACCCAAGAGTTTAGGGAAAACAAACAAAATAAACGCTGGGTCAGTCATGGGACTGGTGTGAGTAAACTCCAACCATTTGTTTAACTTTCAAAATGCTTTCGAAAGAAAGGATAATAGTAAGACCAGCCCACACATAAACATGGACGGTTTTTACCTTACTATAAACCAAAACACTTTGATACGAAAATCCAGTGATATTATAATAGTGTTAAATCAAAGAAATAACAATCTAGCAGAATGCTTGCATCTTACGCTTCATATATAATATATAATCAAAAACCGCAGGGCGCTTATTGGAGATTGGATTTTGACTATGACAAGGTATGGAACCACCTTCCGATAGTGTATCTCTAGAGAGGAATACAATGGGTTCAACACGAACAACTTGCAACCCGGCCCACACATGACCGACCATTCATTTCGCTTGAGTGTATCGAATGTATACCACCAACGGTTGGGATCAACAACAATTTCCCGAAAAGGGACAACATCGATAGATTAAAGAAGTAAAAGGAATTTCTCTAGATAGATGATTATACACCCTAATGGGAGCGACCACATAGCCATGCTGCGTGCCCGATTTTTTTCATTTCCCGGTTGTTGAGGCCTAAGGCTACGATTTTTTATCATTCATTGATAACACAATCACTTTGAATGCCACATTGTCAGATCCGTAAAACATTAATTGATTTGCACAAATATATTCTGGATATTTTGCTAAGAGAATAAATTCTCCGCCACCATATATATCTATACAGACCAACATATGCAATCATTGGAAATACTCTGCCATACATTCATCCATACACTTCGTTCTGGGACAGAACGAAACTGAAGGCACAATTTCTATTAATAGAAAAAGTCCTTGCACTTTACTCCGTCTTCGATTATCTTCATATAATCTGATTCACAATGCTACTGCCAGTACAGAGTGGTTCACGGATAATAATCCAACCGGTCTCTCCATATTGACAACGACATTGGCAAATACTTCGATAGTCGGTTATTTAACTATCGAAGAAAAATAAACAAACATTCCAACCATCAAACAAATCACTGGGCCTCTTAATAAATATTTCATTAATTAAACCACTTCTTCATTTCCTTACCAATATTTGTTAACCAAATATTTTCAATAATCATCTTGGCTTCCTACGCTATTTGGAAAACATTTCCATATATCGCCTTCTTTTATTTTCTATATTTAGAAAATATATTCTATATTTAGAAAATATATTCTATTTATAATTAGAAAACATTCCAATTAATTATTTCTTTCCCGACTCATTTAATGCTATACCCAGGAAATATTTACTTCTATATTTCCAAAAATTCCACTTATTTGGGTTAAAACGAATGTTATATAAAACATCGTTACAACAACCCAAAATATTGCATTCAACTAACTCTTATTTAAACATTTCTCTTCGAGACTGGATCTTGCTATTTATCGGTTAGAAATGAAATCAATCAAGTTGGGGTATAACTACCTCTCAGACCTTGATTAAAAATATCCTCAACTTCAAAACGGACAAGACCAATTACCTCGAATAATCAACATCATACAAACCAATTATTCATTTTTAAACCTGTATACGTTTCGCTTTCTAATTTTACCATATTTAATTATAGATTTTTTTGTTTATAGTATTCTATTTTCAAGTTTGTTTCCTTATCGAATTCTATGAATATCGATACATTGATTTCTAACAATCAAAATTTCTTAAAAATATTCTAACTCCTTAAATTTCCGGAAAATTTCGCCATAACTTCCTTTGTACCGGTCGATAATTCAAACCTCAACTCACCTCTCTATGCCCTTTCCATTCAAAAAGAAAATCAAAAAGCCAAGTGGCTTGCTGATTCGGCGCATAAAATCTCATATGGAATTTAAACAAATATCTTTTGGTCGGGCATTTCAATTTATATCTTTCATATAATTCATTCCAACCTGCTTAACACATATCCAAATATTCCTATTTGGTTTCAACTTAATTTGTAATAACCCGGAAATCCGAGCCAATTTAAAATTTTTATTTTGGCAATTTTAATGAATTTTGAATATTTAAAATGAATTATTTTAAATAATAACGTCGAGATATTTATTTTGAATAGAATTAGAATGTATATATTTATTTGAATTGACGTTAGAATATAAATAATTATTTATAATTATAAAAGGAATTGAAAATGGCGCGGTAGTTCGAAAATTCGATTTCAAATTTCAAATGAATGTACAGGATTCAAAATAAACCGAATTTTAGCGAAACCAAAAATATTAGAATCTATTTGAGAATATCTTTCCAACGAATCTGAAAAATCAAAATTTCATAGCCGGAATAAAAAGTTATGCCCAGTTGAAAATTCAGAATAGCCGCTATGGAATTTTGGCCCTTTAAGAAAATGACCTCTGTTTTCGATGAAACCACTTTTGTTGGATCCTGGATATCAAGTTATTGCTAGATTCCAAAATTAGTAATTTTCTGAATCAATACGTGAGCGTGGCGAAGTAAAACGTGTTTTGACAGTTTCAGTCAATTTCGAGCGACCAGAAAATGGCCATTTTTCAAACGGTCTTGGAATTTGACGAAATTAGTTTTATTAGGACCGTATCGTCAAAACATAGCTAGATTTATTTTTCGGGAATTTTCGGGATCATTATGTGGTCCTGGTAAATTGTAATGTGCGTTTAAATTCAATATATAGATTTATATTTTAATTTTAATGAAAACTGATCGAGACGATGGAATTGGCTTGTGAAACATATCCCATTGTGTTCAGAATGAGGGTATTTAGCAAGGAACGATAGTCTTTACGCCTGATTTAGTGTTCATAAAGAAAAGTAACTTTTAGGAACTAAAATTAAATAAATATATTATTGTATGAAAGTTAACCCCATATCTCTCCCTTATCCCTCTCGTTCAAATCACAATAACATTAGAAAGAAAAAAACATAAATCGCGATGGAGCAGCTCCAGCCACCGACAGAGACGCCGCCGAGGACCCCCTATCCTCCGACCATCGCATCCTCCCTTCCTCTCCTTTCTCTCTCTCTCTCTCCTCTCCCCATCGAGATCCCCAAACCCCAAAACCATCCAACCCTAGAAGTCGTCGCCCCCTTTGTTGATGCTACCCACCTAAATCAGCGCAAACCCCCTCCTTTTCCAATCGACTGCGAGCTCCGACCAACCCCGCCCCTTCAGCCCTCAACTTTGATGATGAAGCACTCCCGCCTCCGATCAAAATCTCGGCCAACAATTGCAATGGAATCGAGTGGAAGCAGAACAAAATCCTAACCATCGTCCGCTAAAGAATTGAGGAGTGGAAACCCAAAGGTGAGAACTCCTCACTGTAATTTCTTATACAGTTATTTATTTCATAACTGCATATATGAACTGTTCCCCGTCGTCCACAGACCATGGACGACTTGTTTGTTTCATTGTGTTGTGCAAATTGATTGTGATTGTGTATATGAAGTAAATAAAATATTCATATGTTGAATAAATTGTTTAAACGATAAAATTCACATTTTTATCGTATATATGAAGTAAATAAAATATTCATATGTTGAATAAATTATTTGAACGATAAAATTCACATTTTTATCGTATATATGAAGTAAATAAAATATTCATATGTTGAATAAATTGTTTGAACGATAAAATTCACATTTTTATCATATATATAAAGTAAATAAAATATTCATATGTTGAATAAATTGTTTGAACGATAAAATTCACATTTTTATCGTATATACGAAGTAAATAAAATATTCATATGTTGAATAAATTGTTTGAACGATAAAATTCACATTTTTATCGTATATATGAAGTAAATAAAATATTCATATATTGAATAAATTGTTTGAATGATAAAAATCACATTTTTATCGTATATATGAAGTAAATGAAACATTCATATGTTGAACAAATTGTTTGAACGATAAAATTCACATTTTATCGTGTATATGAAGTAAATGAAACATTCATATGTTAAATAAATTGTTTGAACAATAAAAATAACATTTTTATTGTACGTATGAAGTATATGAAATATTTATGTTTGAAATAAATTCTCTGAATGATAAAAATAACATTTTTATCATGTATGTGAAGTAATAAAAATAGTCATACGTTGAAATGAATTCTAGTTTGTTAAAAATAACATTTTTAACACATATATGAGTATATAAAATAGTCATACCTTGAAATAAATACTGGTTCGCTAAAATTATCATTTTTAGCGTATATATGGAATATATAAAATTGTCATGCAATGGAAATATTATTAGTTTGCTAATAGTATTATGTTTGGCTTATATATGCGTTGTGTGAAATTATATATGCGTTGAATGAATATATAAAAGCGTCATATGAAAATGTATATATAGGCGTTGTATGAAAATATACATGTACGATATATTGAACAGGTCATAGCAAGGAGGCTAGAGAAGAGGAATAAAATTGTATGCCCGACAAATAGGTACATATTTATTGTTTTGTTTGGGTATGATGATTTTATGAACCGATTGGCTAGCCGCTTGGCTTTTTCTTTCTCTTTTTGGATTGGAGAGTCCTGTATGGCAATTTTGGGATTTTCCCGATGCTCCCGTGCAGGGGAGGTTATGGCGAAATTTTTCGAAAATTTAGGGTGTTAGCCAAATTTTTGAAAAATTAGAAAGTTCTTAGAAACTGAAAAGTTGAAGAACTTGAGCCAGAATAGAAATTGAAATCGTTTTAAAACGATTTATAAAATACGTTTTGAAAGGAAATCTACGATATAATATATATATATATATATTATATAATGGCCTGAATAGAACGCGTCGCGCTGCGGCAGTTCGCGAATTTCGACCATTGACTTCGAACGGATATTGCAGGAGATCCAACCGCCGGATTCTCCTAAAACCGGAACCTGGGTTCGTATCGAAAAGAGCTTTCCAACGAATGTTAGAGATTTGAAATCCAATGGTTGGATTTGGAATTATGTCCAAATCAAAATAGGAAAAGGTCGTTGTAAGTGCAGTTCGATGACCGTTTATGGAAATTGACTGTACGGGCCTTGATAAAATTATTAAAAGTATTAATAATTTGTGTAAAATCAAAAGAAATGATTAGAGAAGAATTGGGATGAAAAATTCCATATTAGAAAATATAAAAATATATTTTTGTCGAAATGAACTAGTTATGAACTAGAATTATAATCCGAATATTTTTAAATAAATAAATTGGATTGAGAAACGGTTTTAAATAACCAGAATTTTCCAACGAATAGATTGGAATGGAAATAATCTTTGGAATATTTCGATATTGGATTCCATGATTATACGGATATTGTAGGGGAATTTGAAAGATATATATATCGTTATTCCAATACGATATTTGATGATTTCAGAATTTGATATTGAATATAAGATAATATATTTTCTATTCAAAGCCTTGTATTTAATATCAAATTGAGTTTGGGGTTTGTCGTGAACTATGTTTAAATGACATTAGTTCTTTAACCCGAGTAAAAGCAGGATTAATTTCCAAAAATTAGAACAATCAATATGAAATGATTTTAGAGATGAAACCAATTGGACTTTGAATAAATCTTTAATTAGATTTGAATGAATGAATGGTGATTAAATTAACCAAAACATGAGATGTGGTGTAAACCAAATATACGTGGTTGTTGATATTGATTGTGACTGACTGATTGTTTGGATGGTGCTCGACCAGTTTATGAGCAGAATATGCTTTTAAATTTAGCATTGGGTTAGGTAGAAATACTGGTATGCTAACGCCTTGTGAAACACTTCACGATTTGACTATGAGGTGTTAGCGAAGTTGTTGAGTTCATTTCAAATTTAATGAATGATTTTGAAATGATATTTTTCTTAAGTGAAAAGAAATGTATTCCCGATTTTGGACAGGGAGTATTTTATAAAAATATTTTATGAAACAGAAAGGATTTCAAGGGCTAAAACTCGATGATTTCGAAACAATTTGGAAATATATTATGGTTTTACATTGTAGTTCATCACATATTCGATTAGTTGCTATTAATGATGTATCTGTTTGGTGGCGGAGAATTTATTTTCTTGCTTAACACCCTTCTTTGAGACTTACGAGCTCAAAGGCTATGTCATTAACAGTGACTGATCATATGTGTGAATTGCTGATGTGAAGTACTATATTTTGAAAGTACTGTGATTATTATGTTGTGAAATTGTTTTCCCCACTTCGGGATATAAAAATGATTTAGTTGATGGCTAAAGATTCTGGTAACCCGGACGACTAAAAGTATGGGTGAGATGGGCGGTGTATGCTTCCATGCGTGGGAGGTGCACCGTCGGTGTAGCCTGCTCCATAGTGGGAGGTGCACACACACACACACGCATATATATATATATATATATATATATGTTGCTTAGATGCGTGCCCTTTGCCTTGTCTAGGAGGAGCCCGATATTTGGTTGCATACTTGTTTGTATGCATTGTTATGATTTGGAATTCATATTTCCAAATGATTTGATTTGAGATCCCGAAGTGAAATCTACTTTGATATAAAAGCTAGATATTTATTTCAAATGATTTGAAATGGAAATCGGGAAATAAAGTCCAAAGGTATAATTTCTGTAAATTGAATTGGATTTGGAAAATCTAAGTGTGGTGATTAATCTAAATGGGTAGAATGGGATATTGCATGTTGATTGATGCATGGTAGATCCACATCTATATTACTGATTGTTGTTTATATACTGGCATTCATGGTGGTAAACCCGTTACGCGTAAGCGGCGTGGTCCTGTGATTTTTTTTATGATTTAATTAGTTAATTTTAACTGTAGAGTTTCTCACACCAGTCCCATGACTGACCTGTAGTTTGTTTTTCCCTTGAAAACTCGGGTGCCCCTATTTTCCACACGGGCAGTCGAGTAGTTTTATTTTGCAGATGTATTGAGCAGGATTCTGGATTGAAGCTTTAAGCTATGTCCAGACATTTACAATCTTCCGTTGTGTAGTTTATAATTCCGCTGTGCATTGTATTACATTTATTGTAAAATCATCTTCCACTGTATTGATTATATTTCGATATACTCTGATATATTCTGTACTCTGATGTAACATTATTATGATATTTATAGAAGTCTTTTGTTATTTGTTCTGATGTGTTGTATGCCCAAAGTTAGTGTATACGGGATTCGAACCGTCTTGGTCGATTTAGCTATCGATTAGGTTCGGGCGAAATCCGTATCGTCACACAATCCATTCGTCTTAACCCAATTCGCTAATTTATTTTCTACTTAGCTGTTTTGCCTATTTCACTTCTTTGTTTGAACATAACATGTTCAAATAAAATATTAACTTGCATATAACCAAATTGAATTCCAATTTCAATTCAACTTTCCTTTTCGATTTCGAATATAAATTTCCAAATCAAATTCACTTATTCAAAGCCCAATATCAATTCAAAATTTCATTAACTAATTACTATTCAAATTAGTTAACTCTAGTCAATAATTAAAAATATGATTTCTGTTTCAAAAATCAATTCATTACTCCACTTGAGTTCAGATATATTTTACAACTCAAGTCTGGATTTTTCTAATGGCAATTCGTATTTTATTTCCTTAAAATCCTTTTATTTATTTAAATAAACCATTATGGCTTTATAATGGTTCTGGCGCTGTTTTTCTGAAAATTTGATTTTGACATAACTCAAAATCTATAAAACGAAATCTAGATTTTTCTCTTTCATTAGAAAACTATTATTCAATCGGTCCCGACGATTCTTATTCCAAAGAATTCCGACTTAAATTGAGTTCAATATACTCAATTGAAGTCCGAAACACCAAATTTCGAACTACTGCGTCGCGGCGTGTAATGACCCGCATTGGCAGAGGTATTATAATTAATTTATTTAATTATATAAATAGTGATTTAGGGAATTAAATCATCGTTAATTAAATAATGGTGAATATTTAATTTAAAATAATAAACTTAATAATATATATAATTCTGAATAATCAGAATTGGCTGAAATGGCGATATGGTGTGAACTGGATCATCTGTGATATTTAATTCAGCTTGGAATTGAATTTGAATAATGAATATACTATATAAACAACAGTTTGAACGAATAACTATATTATAATTATAACGAGCTTGAAATGGCGCTGCAGTTCGTAAATTGGCGATTTGAACTTCTACTGAATGTACAGGATTCATTTTAAGCCGGATTTGTGTGAAACAAGAAACGTGTGGAGCTGGTGGAGTATATCTTTCTAATGGAAGAGAAAAATCGGGATTTCGTCGTGTAGATTTTGATTCACGTCCAAATCAAATTTCAGAAAAGTCGCTGTGGAATACCTTTATAATTTATAAAGGAATTATTTATATTTTAAAAAGGAATTTTAATATAAATCGAATATCGGGTTGACCCAGATTGAAATATCAAGTTAGAAATTCATATAGGAATATTCTAGAGTTGTATGGTATTCCACTGTGAATATAGACGATAATATTTATTTTTAAATATTTAATTTAATTATATTTATATATTTAAATGGACTATTTAGGGCTTTAAAAATAGCCACTTATGCAAACGAAGTCGGAATTCGACGAAACCAATTTTGTTAGATCCGCAATATTAAATTATTGCTAGATTTCAATTTCCGTGATTTTTGAAGTCAGTATGTGGCCATACGGATTTTTAGAGTGAAAAATAGTCAATATTTTGATAGTTAAAAATACGCTGTGTGGGCATACGAAGTCGGAATTCGACGAAACCAGTTTCGTTGGGACCGTAATGTCGAACTGTAGCTGCATGTCCAGTTTCGTGATTTTTGGGTATCGTAAGTGATCACAGGAATTTTAGAGGACACAGAAGAACAGCGTTTGCTTATAATTTAATATAATAATCGAATATTAAATTATTTAAAAAGTTCTATAAATTACCCTCTAACATTCCAAAACCCTAATCTCTTCATTTCATTAGTCAACAATTCTTCCGCCGTTGTATATTCTTCAGGAAACGCGAGGAGATCCACATTTAAAAATCAAAGAAAAACAAAATAAATTCCTTAAAATCTCAAAACAACTGCCTTTGGATTCGCCAGAGCGTCAACTACATTCTCGTGTGGAGTTTGTGCAACTCGCACCTCAATCTCGAGCTCGACAGATAGATACAGCAACCTAGGGTTTCAGATTTCTTTTCATGGGTTGAGGTTTGAGCGAATTCGATTGTGGATTTGGACTGGTGGCGAGAAGGGGCATCTGTGTGATTTTCTTTGGGTGGATCGGTGATGGGAAGCATCGATCTCAATACTGTAAGCGACGGATAAAAGGGAATTCGCGAGTTACAGGAGGACGTCGAGCTTGGTTCTGAGGGTATGGAGGAGAAGGAGATTCGAAGGGAGGGAGATTTGTTGTTGTTTGTAGCTGAATAAGGGAGCGGTGGAGGTGAACGTTGGCCATGATGAAGGAGGAGCGGACATTCTGTGGAATTTGAGGGAGAAGTAGTTTTGGGTCTGGGCTTTAACAAGATGCGGGTGGAATTTCCTTTGGGCCAAGGTGTTGTGGTGAGGCCCAAAGTAATTTAAACTAAGTTTTTATTTTAAATTCAAATTAGTATACAAACTTTATAAATTCGTAACTTGCTCGTACATTGTCAGGATCACGAACCGTCGGTCACGTTAGGATCGTATGGACGAGGGCTACGCACTGGTACTGACTGGATGCGAATCTGAGCTTGTTACAATTTATGGCGAAATAAATTGTCCGACTGAATCAAATAACGCAAACCGTTATTTAACGGTTAACGCGCAACAGTGAGTAAATCTCACTAACTCTGAACAGTTTATAATTTCATATTGTATTTTTTTGAACTGTTAAATGTTGGTTGATTGACTGTGTGTTGACTGTTTGATTGAACTGCTAGTCAGTTAGTTGAATTTCTATATTGATCCTGTTTAACAGAATATATCATATGGAACTGAAAGTGATGTTGATTTATATTGTTTAACATCTGTGATGCAGGGAAACAGGTTGGAGGAATCTGTAATAACCCGGAAATCTAGACCAATTAAAAAAAATTTATTTTGGCAATTTTAGCGAATTTTTATTATTTAAAATGAATTATTTTAAATAATATCAATGTGAAATTTATTTTGAATATAATTCGAACGTATACATTCGTTTGAATCGTCGTTAGAATATAAATATTTATTTATATTTATAAAAGAAATTGAAAATGGCGTGGTAGTTCGATAATTCGATTTTAAACTTCAATTGAATGTACATGATTCAAAATAAACCGGATTTTAGTGAAACCAAAAATATTAGAATCTATTTGAGGATATCTTTCCAACGAATCCGAAATTTCATAGCGGGAATCAAAAGATGTGTCCAGTTGAAAATTCTGAATAGTCGCTATGGAATTCAGGCCCTTAAAAATGGAAATTTTTTAAACGACCTCGAATTTCGACGAAACCACTTTTGTTGGATCCGTGATGTCAAGTTATTGATAGATTCCAAATTTCATAATTTTTCGAATCGATATGTGAGCGTGGCAAAGGAAAACGCATTTAACCAGTTTCAGTTGATTTTAATCGACTGGAAAATGACCATTTTTCAAACGGTCTCAGAATTCGATGAAACTAGTTTTGTTAGGACCGTATCGTCAATACGAAGCTAGAAAATATTTTTCGGGAATTTTTCGAGTTAGTATGTAACGCCAGTAAATTGAAATGTGCATTCAAATTCAATATATAGAGATATATGTAGATTTAAACGGAAACTAATCGTAACGGTCGAGACGGCCTACGATACATATCCCATTGTGTTCGGAATGGGGATAATACGCTAGGGACGACAGTCAGTGGGTTTGATTTTGAGTTCGAAAATAAAAGCTGCTTTTTGGGGTTAAATTAAAAATTAAAATATATTATTATATAATCCCATACCCTCCACTCTCTCTCCCCGTTTTCATTTCAACAGAAAGAAAAAAAACCTAGCTGTCGACCGTGACCCCCCCTCCTGCGGCCGACCGCGCACCCCCCTCCTCCTGCTGAGCGCCGCGATACCCCCCCCCCTCTCTCCTTCCGCGCGACGCGCTAACCCCCCTACCTAGAACGACGCGCGTGACCCCCCTCCTCCTGTTGCTGCGGCCGCTGCTTCTTCTTCTTCCACCCTATTCCGACGCCAAGAAACCAACCTCCCCGGCGAGCATCCACCACCCGAACGAAAATGACCAGTAAGTATTTACTATATTAATTTAATTTGATTACTTATCTTCTATGTAATGAGTATGATAAAAACTGAAATTCTTGTGAAGGAAAGAACCATATTTTGTTGAATGAAAAACCATATTTTTGTTATAGGAAAAACCATATTTTTGTTAAAGTGAAAGACGAGATTTTTAGATATGAAAATTCGATTTTTATATATTGAATAGCGAAGTAAAAATTCGATTTTTATATATTGAATAGAGAAGTAAAAATTCGATTTTTATATATTGAATAGCGAAGTAAAAATTCGATTTTTATATATTGAATAGCGAAGTAAAAATTGGATTTTTATATATTGAATATCGAAGTAAAAATTCGATTTTTATATATTGAATAGCAAAGTAAAAATTCGATTTTTATATATTGAATAGCGAAGTAAAAATTCGATTTTTATATATTGAATAGCGAAGTAAAAATTTGATTTTTATATATTGAATAGCGAAGTAAAAATTCGATTTTTATATATTGAATAGCAAAGTAAAATTTCGATTTTTATATATTGAATAGTGAAGTAAAAATGTGATTTTTACATATGTAGAGAATACGGGCAAAGAAAGTGACAAGAGGCAAGAACGGCGAAGATTTCTACATAAGAAGAGTCGTGGGATTGGATTAGCTAATATGTGAGAACTTCTCACCTTTAATTTTATTTTTCTAGTTATAAATATATACTAGGATGCAGACGGTGTTTAGTAGCACCCGACACCCGTCGTCCACAGACCATGGACGACTTGTATGCTTGGTTGTTTGATTTTGATGTGTAGTTGATTGTGTGATGTGATGTGAAATGAAATAAAATATTTATGTAGTTAAAAATATTTTATAGTTGAAAATATAATTTTCAACATGAATGTGAATAAATATTTATAAACAAATCGGAGATTTGTTTATATACACTGATTTGATTGATATTGATTGGGACGATAAATTTTACACATCGCCCAACTGCACAAATAAAATCTGTGTTTGATTGTTTGAAACCCCACACGGGTATTGGGATGATATATGACATACACTAATCCCAATAATTAGTTGTATGTCGATCGATCGATTGACAAACTGTTATAAGCGTTAAATATTTATATTTGATGCTTATACAGTGTAGAATGCACTTTGGATGATGGTTGATTATTTGTCATTGTTGATATATACGTGTGGTAGAAAATCCATATAATTAACATTATATGGTAATTGATTGGGCCTCATTCCATATTTGAAATAGAAATATTTGAATTGGAAATATTTGAAATAGAATATTTGAAAATAGAAATATATGAAGCCGTGTTGATTAGATTGACGCCATTTTGATGTGAACGACATTTATATCGATTTTATTCATTTTATAATGAATGTCGAAAGTGATTTCAAAAATCTGATATTTTGAAAAGAATTGAAATTCGGACTGAAACTGAATAGAAATGAATTCAAATCGAAATCGAATAGAAATGAATTCGAATTGAAATTGAATTGAATGGAAAATGAACTGAAATTGAATTGGAAATCAATTTGAATTGAAATCAATTTGAAATGAATTTAAAACGAATTTATATTGGAATATTCAATTTTGATTTGAAATTGAATATGAAGTTGAAACCGTTTTGAAAATGAATTTAAAACGATTTATAAAGCATGTTTTGAATTGAAATCGACGAAGTATATATTATATATATTATATATATAATATAATGGCCTGAATAGAACGCGCCGCGCCGCGGCAGTTCGCGAATTTCGACTATTGACTTCGAATGGATATTACGGGAGATCCGACCGTCGGATTCTCCTAAAACCAGAACCATTGGGTTCGTATAGAGCTTTCTAACGTATATTAGAAATTAGAAATATAACGGTTGGATTTGGAATTATGTCCAAATCAAATTTGGAAAAGGTCGCTGTAAGTGCAGTTCGATGGTCGTTGATGGAAATCGACTGTGCGGGCCTTGATAAAATTATTAAAAATAGTAATAATTTGTGTAAAATCATAAGAAATGATTTAGAAAGAATTGGGATGAAAAACTCCATATTTGAAAAGATAAAAATAGATTTTTATCGAAATGAACTAGTTTTGAACTAAAATTATAATTCATTTGTTTTTGAAATAAATAAAGTGAATTTGAAATGGTTTTGAAATATAACCAGAATTTCCAATAATTGAATTGGAAGGGATTTGAATCGAAATTGTCTTTGGATTATTTCGATGTTGGATTTCGTGATTATACAGATGTTGTTATGGAAATTTGAAAGATATATATTTATATCGTTATTTCCAATACGACATTTGTTAGTCGTAGAATTTGATATTGAATATAAGCCGATATATTTTCTATTCAGAGCCTTGTATTTAATATCAAATGTGATTTGGGTCTGTCGTAAATGGTGTCTTTATTAACACTGTTCTTGAACCCAGTTGAGAAAAAGATTAAATCTTTTTATTTAGATTTAATGAGGTGTACCAATTAAATAATATTTTATTGGAATGGAATTGGGATTGATTTTTGGGTTTATCGTGAACAGTGTTTTAAATAACACTTGTTCTTTAACCCGATAATTAATGAATGTGATTTTGGGTTTATTGTGGGCCGTGTTTTAAATGACATTGGTTCTTTAACCCAGTTAAAGACAGGATATTGATTTCTGTGAAGATTAAAACTAAGTGGAGTTTTAATGAATCTTTAATTAGATTGAAATGATCCAGAATGGAGTATCACTAGTTTTGCTCCAGGCGATAGTTAAATCTTTAATTAGATTTGAACGGGAAATGGTAATTGAATTTACCGATAACACCGTGGTGTTAGATATGAAGTATGACTAGTTTTACTTCATGGGATGAATAGGTTGGGATTGGAAAATAAAACAAATGATTACTTCGGTGTGGTTCGCTAATCCCGAGTAGTTTGAATTGATATTCAAAGAAGATTAAAGAACAAATTTAGAAGAATTTATCTTGGATAAAATTAATGGGAACCTTTCCCTAAGAATGTGATTTTGTGAATAAAAGAACATTCTGAATTGGAATGAGGCGTATGTTGTGTTTGTGTAACACATGTTTATTATATACGCGAGTTATTCGGGAAGACCGGGTTTATCCCATTCTGAATAACTGATACGACGATACGTCGAAGATGAAGACGGTGGTCGAAGACCGGAGGTCTTCACATCGTTTGGGTGATTACTGATGATCTTGATTGGGTCGTACACCCAAGAAGATGGAAACAGTTGGTGATCGTCCAGACGTACTTGGAGATCAATGGATATGTGGGGTACTAGGTACCTCCGGTTTCGTTCAGACCCAGAACGAACTTGTAAATGGACTATGTGTCTGACATTGGATTTTAGTCTGTGTGATTGATTTCTATTAAATATATATCTGTTTGGCGGCGGAGAATTTATTCTCTTGCTTAACGCCCTTCTCTGAGACGTACGAGCTCAGGGGTTATACATCGATGGATATCAAACCCATGGAGTGAATTGCCTGTGTGGCATGCCTAAGTGGCAATATGATCAAGGCTTCTGTTGAAAAGCAAAGTCTTGTGGTTGATGATCAAAGCACGGCCTGTGTGGCGTAGCTTTGTGTAACGTTGATTCGCGAGCCTCACACCCTAGTAGTGAACCAAAAAGGGAGAAGGACCTCAGGGAGGACATGCGTTTCTTTCTAGCTAGAAGTGGCGTCAGTGGTTTTACGCGCCCTGACGAGTTTGACTTATGTGGTTGTTGCTGTTGCGAGGCGCCTCGGTTCGATCGGACGATCCGGGTCCGGTGGAGTCATTTGTTGGCTCATTTACGCCCCCATAAGGGAAAGAGACGTATTGTTCAGGCATAATAATCCACATCGGTGGACCGGCCCTGACGATCCAAGGGGCAGTTGCGGCTGTTCCTGAGACATGGGCTAGATTGTCTCGAATCGGTTGAGGACTATCTTTTGCCTCGGTTCACAGATGGAAACCCAACTTCCAAATACGTGACATTTGCGGTTTTATTTGTAGAGCCTAGTATTGGCGACATGATATATGGTACCCATGCCGCCTATGATTGATACTTATGATTTGAAATTGTTTTATACAATATGCACTTATAATAGTATCAAAAGATTTGTTTTAAACATACTAAGCATGTTTGGCTATTATAAGGGAAAACCCTATCCCCCGGCTTGCGTTGCATTGTGTGATAGGATCTGGGTCTTATAATAGCTTCATTTTTCTTTATTTAGCATTGCGTTGTTTGTTTTATGCACTGGTGTTCTTGGGAGGAAACCCATTTCGTTTTATACGGCGTGGTCCCTTGATTTACCTATCTTTAAAATAAAGATTAATAACTGTTTTAGTTCTCACACCAGTCCCATGACTGACCTGGAGTTTATTGTTTTAACCTAAACTCTGGGTGCCCTTATTTTGACACGGGCAGCTAGGAGTTTTGGTTTTGCAGATTTATATATTTACAGGATCCTGGTTTACAGCTGGAACGATATCCGGAAAGCTTTGTATCCGTATATCTCTTTCAGTTGTGTATTGTATTATTTTCCGCTGCTATGTATTTAAATGTAATTTAAATCTCTGATATTTCTGTGTAATATTGATTCATTTATACTCTGTATATTCTTGTATTCTGATGGAATTGTTGTAATTACTAATGAAATGTTCTTCCGTCTGCGTTCTATTTTGTCGTGTTCTCAAAACAATCAGGCGTTTCGAACGGTCTAGATCGGTTTAGCGACTGATTCGGATCGAGTGAAATTCCTTTTCGTCACAGTGGTATCAGAGCTTTGGTTTACAAATCTCAGAGAACAAGACACATTAGAACCATACGAAAGATTTCATCAGATGTTGGATTAGTAATATCCAAAGAGAATGACTCGTTAGAGATGGGATCAGTAGTATCCAAGAACGAGTGTGAAGAGTATATTTTTGAAAATGAAAACAATTTTTGTTTTGAAAATTTAAATCAATCATTTGTATTTGATTATTTATTTTATATTAATTTGGACAATCCGATATATAAAGATTTTGCATATGAGTCTTGCAAACGTGTATTCGAAGTTTTAATGTATTGGATAGTTATAGAATCACACTCTAGTGCCCGGGGATAATTCTGGTGACGAGGCACTATCGCCAGTATTTATTTTCGAGTTTCAAAAGTGAGATTTCTATATATTTCCAATTGACTGGTGTGAGAATCGAAACTAGATAGGGCTTATTGTTGTGATTTGACATCAAAAATCTGATTTTTGACTATATATCAAAGTTATGAATTTCAAAAACTAATCAACTAATTGATTGATGGTTGTGTTGTTGATTATTGGTTGATTTATTAAAATTTGAACCACATAGCCCAATTGAACCAAATATTGAATTGTATTGAAATTTGGTCGCATTTTCTTGCATATACATGTACTTACATTGAACAGGTCATAGCAAGGAGGCTAGAGCAGAGAATAAAATTTGTTTGCCCGACAAATAGGTACATGTTTATCATAATTTACTGTTTTGTTTGGGTGATGATGATTTTATGAGCCGATTGGTTTTTTTTTTCTTTTTGAGATCAGAAGGCCTGTATGGCAATTTCGGGATTTTCCCGTGCTCCTGGTGCAGAGGAGGTTATGGCGAAATTTTTCGAAAATTTAGGGTGTTAGCCAAAATTTTGAGAAATTTGAAAAATTCTTAGAAACTAAAGAGTTGAAGAACTTAAGCCGTAACGAAAACAATGGAAGTTGAGTTGATTAGTTAAACAACTTTTGCTTCGTTCCTTTTCGGGGACGAAAAGTTTTAAGTGGGGGAGATTGTAATAACCCGGAAATCTTGGCCAATTTAAAAATTTTATTTTGGCAATTTTAGCGAATTTTGATTATTTAAAATGAATTATTTTAAATAATATCAACGTGAAATTTATTTTGAATATAATTCGAACGTATATGTTCGTTTGAATCGTCGTTAGAATATAAATATTTATTTATATTTATAAAAGGAATTGAAAATGGCGTGGTAGTTCGATAATTCGATTTCAAACTTCAATTGAATGTACAGGATTCAAAATAAACCGGATTTTAGTGAAACCAAAAATATTAGAATCTATTTGAGGATATCTTTCCAACAAATCCGAAAAATCGAAATTTCATAGCGGGAATAAAAAGATATGTCCAGATGAAAATTCTGAATAGTCGCTATGGAATTCAGGCCCTTAAAAATGGAAATTTTGCAAACGACCTCGGATTTCAACGAAACCACTTTTGTTGGATCCGTGATGTCAAGTTATTGCTAGATTCCAAATTTCATAATTTTTCGAATCGATATGTGAGTGTGGCAAAGGAAAACGCATTTGACCAGTTTCAGTTGATTTTAATCGACTGGAAAATGACCATTTTTCAAACGGTCTCAGACTTCGACGAAACTAGTTTTGTTAGGACCGTATCATCAATACGAAGCTAGAAAATATTTTTCGGGAATTTTTCGAGTTAGTATGTAACGCCAGTAAATTGAAATGTGCATTCAAATTCAATATATAGGGATATACATATATTTAAATGGAAACTGATCGTAACGGTCGAGATGGCCTACGATACATATCCCATTGTGTTCGGAATGGGGGCAATACGCTAGGGATGACAGTCGGTGGGTTTGATTTCGAGTTCGAAAATAAAAGCTGCTTTTTGGGGTTAAATTAAAAATTAAAATATACTATTATATAATCCCATACCCTCCACTCTCTCTCCCCGTTTTCATTTCAACAGAAAAAAACCTAGCTGCCGACCGTGACCCCCCTCCTGCAGCCGACCGCGCACCCCCCTCCTCCTGCTGAGCGCCGCGATACCCCCCTCCTGCCGCGCGACGCTCTAACTGTGACGGCCCGCCCCGCACCAGCCGGCATTTCCTCCGAAAGTGCGCTGTACACATGCCCGACTAGCACAGAATGGTCGTCAAGGAAAGGAAAGAAGGGAATTAACTAACAAGAAACCTGTAGAATGTCTCACAGCGCATGGAGTAAAATATAATAATATTAACATACTTGACATAAAACAGGTGAGACAGTGTATAAGCTGATAACTAAAACCAACATCAACATCAGAGCAGCGGAAATCCAAATACAGCTTATTACAAATTTCCAAAATTTACTGTCTCTAAAACAAAAGAAAACTGAAGTAGAAGATGCACTACTAATGCCCAAGCAGTGATCTTCAACAACACAGGGAGAATACTATATATATCATATGTGGAAGCCTCCTGCTCGTCTCCGGATCATCTACCCGTGCATCACCAGCTAACCTGTCTCTAGTCTGCTCGTGTGAGCACCCAGAGTAATAAGAAGAGACATAAAACTCTGGGTCAGACATAAAGCCTGGTATGAGCGATAAGCATCTAAACAGAACAATAACAGGTATACTGAACCATACCTGAACCTGGACCTGCAACCAAAGAGTTAGTACCACATACCGTACAATACTCTAAGGTGCCATAATAGATAGTGTAAAGAATACGGGGGTGGGGTGTGTATGTCGTAATGATGGCAAACAAATCAACCATAGCAACCATCCTCACATCTCTCGCTCAGTGCGTAAAGCATACGATGTCCACCACTGTCAATCACTAGACCCATCGAAATAGTGACGGAGTTCAACTTGTACAACTACTGCTACTACCAAGCTTACCACATGGAGTCATGACCAAATCTTTACAAATGACCCCACTTCATTGGTCTATAGCCCTTTAGTCGTACCTAGGCCACTGTGGCCCTGAATCCGTTCACGTACCTCCCATACATAGTGATCCAAAGTCATAGACATCGATAGCCCCTTGGCACATGTCCTGCAGCAAAGCCCAATCATGAAGCCCACTCATTGGTTCCCAACTGGATCCTGAGTCAAAGCTCCTCATTTGGATTTCCTTTGCATCTCGGGTTCTGATCGAATTGGAGTTGGTCTTCAAAAGAGTCGTTGCGAAGAAGAGATGGAAGTTCGACTCGGCTTGGCCCAATCTATTTCAGTCGGTTCGGTTCGGATAATTCATTTCCAGGCTCCCTATTCGGTTCGGTTCGGGTTCACAGCGTTGCATCGGTTCAGGTCGGGTGTCCCACTTCGAGTCGGGTCGGGTTGCCATCTCCCGTTCCGTTCGTGCCTTGTCTGCTCTCGCTAATCCGATCCGATCCCTTCACCATACTCCGAGCCCTTCGTCCTTAAGCCGATCTGATCCTGCTCCATAGCTCCGATCCGTTCCCTCTCCCTAGCCTACTCCGATCCGATCCTGCCCCATAGTTCCGATCCGTTCCTCTGTCTAACTCCAACTCTAAGCATTGGCCTTCCTTCTTGCCAAATTTCTTTTGTGCCAGATTCCAGTTCGGATCGGATTCCTTGCCCAGCTCTCCTATCCGATCCGAGCCCATACCCGATCCGATCCGAAACCCTGCACAACTTTATGCAACTTTTTCCAGCAACTTGTTTACGTCATTCGACAACGTTTCGACCAATCTAACTATTCTAATCAACCAAAAATCATTCCAAACAGTCATAGCAACATAGCAAAGTAACCACAAACATCAAGACAATGAATTTACGTGTCAAAATGGATCAAATATACCCAAAACCCCATATTTTCCCTTAAGCATGTTTAAGCAAAACTAATCATATGTTTAACAAAACTTAACCAAATTAAACCAAATTTCTACCAGAGGCATAAAATATTATTTTTGAATTTATAGATATTTTTCCAGAATTTATTAGTGTATAAATTCGCTAATCTTCACTAATTACCCATAATTAACTGTAATTAGTGTCAAAACAATGCTAATCACTCACCTTGGCCACAAATAAAATTCTCAGAACTGAAACCTCGTTGATTTGGGTGAATACTGATGTCTAACAGCAGCTCTAACCTTGCTTTTGTGTTTTCTCTCCTTAATTTGATGTAGATTAAGCCAAAACTTGATTAGAAAGTGATTTGGGGATGTTTCTAGATGTTGGTGGCCATTGTTAGGGTTCAAGAATGAAAGTGGCGGCTGAAAGAAATGTTTTCTAACCCTAATCATCCCCTATACATCTCAAATCCCGAAATCCCCTTTGGGCCTAGCTGCTAATTACCCGATTAAGCCCAATTAAGCTGTTTTTAACTATCTGAAACTTGTTTCAGCCATATCTCCCAAACGGTGAGTCCGTTTGGCTAATATGACCACTCTACGGAATTGTAAACCATCATCCGGAGCCAATTGAAGTGGTTTCAGGTCAAAATTCCTTTCCAGTCAAAAGTTATGGTCAAAACAGTACCAACTAAGGGTAAAATGGTCATTTAAAAATCGACAAAAATCATGAACATGGGAAATGACCCCAATAGTCGTCTCCCAAAGTTACATGACCATACGACTTCGTATGTGAAAGAAATAAATATTCTACGATCCTATGATGCGTAGAATGCGGGTCGTTACACTAACTCACCCTACCTCGAACGACGCGCGTGACCCCCCCTCCTCCTGCTGCTGCGGCCGCTGGTTCTTCTTCTTCCACCCTATTCCGACGCCAATAAACCCCCCCTCCCCGGTGAGCATCCACCACCCGAACGAAAATGACCAGTAAGTTTTTACTATTTTAATTTAATTTGATTACTTATCTTCTATGTAATGAGTAGGATAAAAACTGAAATTTTTGTGAAGGAAAGAACCATATTTTGTTGAAGGAAAAACCATATTTTTGTTATAGGAAAAACCATATTTTTGTTAAACTGAAAGACGAGATTTTTAGATATGAAAATTCGATTTTTATATATTGAATAGCGAAGTAAAAATTCGATTTTTATATATTGAATAGCGAAGTAAAAATTCGATTTTTATATATTGAATAGCGAAGTAAAAATTCGATTTTTATATATTGAATAGCGAAGTAAAAATTCGATTTTTATATATTGAATAGCGAAGTAAAAATTCGATTTTTATATATTGAATAGCGAAGTAAAAATTCGATTTTTATATATTGAATAGCAAAGTAAAAATTCGATTTTTATATATTGAATAGCGAAGTAAAAATGAATTTTTACATATGTAGAGAATACGGGCAAAGAAAGTGACAAGAGGCAAGAACGGCGAAGATTTCTACATAAGAAGAGTCGTGGGATTGGATTAGCTAATATGTGAGAACTTCTCACCTTTAATTTTATTTTTCTAGTTATAAATATATACTAGGATGCAGACGGTGTTTAGTAGCACCTAACACCCGTCGTCCACAGACCATGGACGACTTGTATGCTTGGTTGTTTGATTTTGATGTGTAGTTGATTGTGTGATGTGATGTGAAATGAAATAAAATATTTATGTAGTTAAAAATATTTTATAGTTGAAAATATAATTTTCAACATGAATGTGAATAAATATTTATAAACAAATCGGAGATTTGTTTATATACACTGATTTGATTGATATTGATTGGGACGATAAATTTTACACATCGCCCAACTGCACAAATAAAATCTGTGTTTGATTGTTTGAAACCCCACACTGGTATTGGGATGATATATGACATACACTAATCCCAATAATTAGTTGTATGTCGATCGATTGATTAACAAACTGTTATAAGCGTTAAATATTTATATTTGATGCTTATACAGTGTAGAATGCACTTTGGATGATGGTTGATTATTTGTCATTTTTGATATATACGTGTGGTAGAAAATCCATATAATTAACATTATATGGTAATTGATTGGGCCTCATTCCATATTTGAAATAGAAATATTTGAATTAGAAATATTTGAAATAGAATATTTGAAAATAGAAATATATGAAGCCGTGTTGATTAGATTGACGCCATTTTGACGTGAACGACATTTATATCGATTTTATTCATTTTATAATGAATGTCGAAAGTGATTTCAAAAATATGATATTTTGAAAAGAATTGAAATTCGAACTGAAACTGAATAGAAATGAATTCAAATCGAAATCGAATAGAAATGAATTCGAATTGAAATTGAACTGAATGGAAAACGAACTGAAATTGAATTAGAAATCAATTTGAATTGAAATCAATTTGAAATGAATTTAAAACGAATTTATATTGGAATATTCAATTTTGATTTGAAATTGAATATGAAGTTGAAACCGTTTTGAAAATGAATTTAAAACGATTTATAAAGCACGTTTTGAATTGAAATCGACGAAGTATATATTATATATATTATATATATAATATAATGGCCTGAATAGAACGCGCGCGCCGCGGCAGTTCGCGAATTTCGACCATTGACTTCGAATGGATATTACGGGAGATCCGACCGTCGGATTCTCCTAAAACCGGAACCGTTGGGTTCGTATCGAAAAGAGCTTTCTAACGTATATTAGAAATTAGAAATATAACGGTTGGATTTGGAATTATGTCCAAATCAAATTTGGAAAAGGTCGCTGTAAGTGCAGTTCGATGGCCGTTGATGGAAATCGACTGTGCGGGCCTTGATAAAATTATTAAAAATAGTAATAATTTGTGTAAAATCATAAGAAATGATTTAGAAAGAATTGAGATGAAAAACTCCATATTTGAAAAGATAAAAATAGATTTTTATCGAAATGAACTAGTTTTGAACTAAAATTATAATTCATTTATTTTTGAAATAAATAAAGTGAATTTGAAATGGTTTTGAAATATAACCAGAATTTCCAATAATTGAATTGGAAGGGATTTGAATCGAAATTGTCTTTGGATTATTTCGATGTTGGATTTCATGATTATACAGATGTTGTTATGGAAATTTGAAAGATATATATTTATATCGTTATTTCCAATACGACATTTGTTAGTCGTAGAATTTGATATTGAATATAAGCCGATATATTTTCTATTCAGAGCCTTGTATTTAATATCAAATGTGATTTGGGTTTGTCGTGAATGGTGTCTTTATTAACACTGTTCTTGAACCCAGTTGAGAAAAAGATTAAATCTTTTTATTTAGATTTAATGAGGTGTACCAATTAAATAATATTTGATTGGAATGGAATTGGGATTGATTTTTGGGTTTATCGTGAACAGTGTTTTAAATAACACTTGTTCTTTAACCCGATAATTAATGAATGTGATTTTGGGTTTATTGTGGGCCATGTTTTAAATGGCATTGGTTCTTTAACCCAGTTAAAGACAGGATATTGATTTATGTGAAGATTAAAACTAAGTGGAGTTTTAATGAATCTTTAATTAGATTGAAATGATCGAGAATGGAGTATCACCAGTTTTGCTCCAGGCGATAGTTAAATCTTTAATTAGATTTGAACGGGAAATGGTAATTGAATTTACCAATAACACCGTGGTGTTAGATATGAAGTATGACCAGTTTTACTTCATGGGATGAATACGTTGGGATTGGGAAATAAAATAAATGATTACTTCGGTGTGGTTCGCTAATCCCGACTAGTTTGAATTGATATTCAAAGAAGATTAAAGAATAAATTTAGAAGAATTTATCTTGGATAAAATTAATGGGAACCTTTCCCTAAGAATGTGATTTTGTGAATAAAAGAACATTCTGAATTGGAATGAGGCATATGTTGTGTTTGTGTAACACATGTTTATTATATACGCGAGTTATTCGGGAAGACCGGGTTTATCCCATTCTGAATAATTGATACGACGATAAGTCGAAGATGAAGACGGTAGTCGAAGACCAGAGGTCTTCACATCATTTGGGTGATTACTGATGATATTGATTGGGCCGTACACCCAAGAAGATGGAAACAGTTGGTGATCGTCCAGACGTACTTGGAGATCGATGGATATGCGGGGTACTAGGTACCTCTGGTTTCGTTCAGACCCAGAACGAACTTGTAAATGGACTGTGTGTCTGACATTGGATTTTAGTCTGTGTGATTGATTTCTATTAAATATATATCTGTTTGGTGGCGGAGAATTTATTCTCTTGCTTAACTCCCTTCTCTGAGACGTACGAGCTCAGGGGTTATATATCGATGGATATCAAACGCATGGAGTGAATTGCCTGTGTGGCATGCCTAAGTGGCAATATGATCAAGGCTTCTGTTGAAAAGCAAAGTCTTGTGGTTGATGATCAAAGCACGGCCTGTGTGGCGTAGCTTTGTGTAACGTTGATTCGCGAGCCTCACACCCTAGTAGTGAACCAAAAACGGGAGAAGGACCTCAGGGTGGACATGCGTTTCTTTCTAGCTAGAAGTGGCGTCAGTGGTTTTACACGCCCTGACGAGTTTGACTTATGTGGTTGTTGCTATTGCGAGGCGCCTCGGTTTGATCGGACGATCCGGGTCCGATGGAGTCATTTGTTGGCTCATTTACGCCCCATAGGGCAGAGAGACGTATTATTCAGGCATAATAATCCACATCGGTGGACCGGCCCTGACGATCCAACGGGGCAGTTGCGGCTGTTCCTGAGACATGGGCTAGATTGTCTCGAATCGGTTGAGGACTATCTTTTGCCTCGGTTCACAAATGGAAACCCAATTTCCAAATACGTGACATTTGCGGTTTTATTTGTAGAGCCTAGTATTGGCGACATGATATATGGTACCCATGCCGCCTATGATTGATACTTATGATTTGAAATTGTTTTATACACTATGCACTTATAATAGTATCAAAAGATTTGTTTTAAACGTACTAATCATGTTTGGCTATTATAAGGGAAAACCCTATCCCCCGGCTTGCGTTGCATTGTGTGATAGGACCTGGGTCTTATAATAGCTTCATTTTTCTTTATTTAGCATTGCGTTGTTTGTTTTATGCACTGGTGTTCTTGGGAGGAAACCCGTTCCGTGTTATACGGCGTGGTCCCTTGATTTACCTACCTTTAAAATAAAGATTAATAACTGTTTTAGTTCTCACACCAGTCCCATGACTGACCTGGAGTTTATTGTTTTAACCTAAACTCTGGGTGCCCTTATTTTGACACGGGCAGCTAGGAGTTTTGGTTTTGCAGATTTATATATTCATAGGATCCTGGTTTACAGCTGGAACGATATCCGGAAAGCTTTGTATCCGTATATCTCTCTCAGTTGTGTATTGTATTATTTTCCGCTGCTATGTATTCAAATGTAATTTAAATCTCTGATATTTCTGTGTAATATTGATTCATTTATACTCTGTATATTCTTGTATTCCGATGGAATTGTTGTAATTAATAATGAAATGTTCTTCCGTCTGCGTTCTATTTTGTCGTGTTCTCAAAACAATCAGGCATTTCGAACGGTCTAGATCGGTTTAGCGACTGATTCGGATCGAGCGAAATTCCGTTTCGTCACAGAATCCCACTGGATTCCTCAACATTTATTTTACTGTTTTCATATATTGTGATATATGATGTGTTATATAATATGTTATGGATTATGTGTGTTGGAATGATATTGATCCTTGTTATTCGATATTTTAAATATCATAAAAGACCCTGGGATGTAAAAAGAATTATTTCAATGTATATTGAAATAAAGGGATTTTATAAAATCAATAGATTTTATAAATGGAAATATTTCAAAAGTAAATAAAAGGGGTAATGTTTATAAAACGAATAGAGTTTTATAATAGGGAAAAAAATGTTGATAAACGAATAGAATAGAAAAAAGGAAATAACTAAAGTAGAACAAATAAAGATATACAAGGAAATATTTGTAAACCATTTACAAATAGGATTGAAAAGGAAATAGTGTAAATCCATTAGCAAATAGATTAGAACGAGGAAGGTTTGCAAACCATTTACAAATCAATCAGAAAGAGAA
Source organism: Allium sativum (assembly GCA_030737875.1). Lineage (NCBI taxonomy): Eukaryota > Viridiplantae > Streptophyta > Magnoliopsida > Asparagales > Amaryllidaceae > Allium > Allium sativum. The sequence goes on along the minus strand of CM060922.1, from coordinate 701,238,484 downwards.
ATGTTTGTAAACCATTTACAAATGAGAATGAATAGGGGATATTGTAAAACCATTTACGAATAGAATTAAGAAAGGGAAATCATTTGCAAAGTGGAGAACCGTTACTAAAAGTAAATCTTTATAAATGAATAGTTTAATAGAATAAAAGAGTTAATTGGTGTTAGTTTAATCGATTAGAGTTAGAGTAAAATGAGTTAATCGAATATAGTTTATTCGAATAGAATAAAGGAATTAATCGAATATAGTTTATTCGAATAGAGTTAAAGGAGTTATCAAATATATAGTTTATTCAAATAGAATAAAGGAGTTAATCGAATAGAGTTTATCCGAATAGAGTAAAAGGAGTTAATCGAATATATAGTTTATTCGAATAAAATTAAAAAAGTTATCGAATATAGTTTATTCGATAGGAGTTAAGTGAATAGAGTTAAAGTTAATTCAAAAGGGTTAATCGAATAGAATAAATCGAATAGAGTTAAGTGAAAAGAGTCAATCGAATATAGTTATTCGGAAGAAAGGTTAAGTAAGGAAGTTAGTTAAAGAAATTTAAAGTGAACTTTGCCTATTTCAAGGTTAGAAATGTTGTTCAGTTAAGGTCTGAGAGGTAGTTCTACCCCAACTTGATTGGCTTCGTTTTTAACTAAGGAATATTTAAGGTTCGGCAGTAAAGGAAATGGTTTGAGTTGGCATAGCGATGTTTATCTAAACATCTGTTTAATCCAAACGTAGGAGTTTTGGAAATGTTTTCCAAATAAGAACCAGAAATGTTTTCTAACATAGAAAACAAGAAATGGAAATGTTTTCCGGTGTTAATAAGATATATTTTCTAAATTTAGAAAATAGCAAATGTTGAATATAGGGAAACAGGAGATGAAAAATGAACTAAGGATATAAATGTTAAATGATGTCTGATTGATAGAATTTCCATCTGGAAATAATATCGTTGTTTGCACACGTGTTTTTCTTCGATAGTTAAATCACAGACTATCGAAGTTTTTAACCATTTTAACGTTGTTAATATGGAGAGACCGGTTGGATTATTATCCAAAGAACCACTCTATATTTGCATAAGCGTTGCGAATCATATATGCCAAAGATAATTGAAGACGGAGTTATGCAAGGGCTATCCTATTTACAGAATAGTGCCTTTGGTTCATCCTGTTCCTGGATGACTTGTATGGACAGATGTCTGACAGAGTATTTCCAGACGATCACGTATATTGATTTCTCCAACTGTACCAAGAGTGGAAGCGGAGAAGGAAACTTCTTTTAGCTAACACATAATGTATGGTTGAGGACGTCAATCGGTGATTTGATGGATTTGACGATGTGGCATTCAAAGTGAATCTGGTGTGATGATAAAGCGTAGCTTCTAGCCTTATCATCCGGTAAATGACAGAAATCGGGCAGGCAGCAAGGCTAAGTCGGTCGCACCGAAGTAGGGTGTATAATCACCTGATCTAGAGTTTCATTTACTTCTAAAAATCTATTGTTGATGCTGTCCCATTCGGGAAATGGTCGCTGATCCCAACCGTTGGTGATATACATTCGATACACTCAAGCGAAATGAGTGGTCGGTCATGTGTGGCCGGGTTGTAAGATGTTCTTGTTGACCCCAGTGTATTCCTCTCTTGAGGTACACTAGCGGAAGGTGGTTCCATACCTTGTCATAGTTGGAAATCCATTACCCAATACGTGCTTGCGGTTTTGATTGTATACTATATATGTAGAATGTGAGATGAAAGCGTTTCTGCTAGATGATTATTATATTGTGTTGATAGACATTATTATAATATCAAAAGGTTTTTGATATAAAGATATTTTGGATTCTCATAAGGGAAAAACCCGTTCCGTTATACGGCGTGGTCTTATGAGATATCGATTACTTGTTCGAACTGTTTTAAACTGTTTTACTCATACTAGTCCCATGACTGACCCGGAGTTTATTTGTTTGTTTCCCTAAACTCTTGGGTGCCTAATTTTGTATGGGCAGTCAAGTAGTCGGGATTTACAGATATACTGGAAGAGCTGGAGCAGGATGCTTCAGGATCATATAGCTATAGTTTATTTCCGCTGTGTTGTAAGTGTTGTACTTTGATAATGATGTATATTCAAATACAAATGCATATTTCAAAGTTATGTTACATATATTATATGTTATTCGTTCCGCTGTGAGATTCGTGTTACTCTGATGTTGTGTTCTTCTTCTTCTATTTTAAGTTTCTATCTTATCTATCCTCACCCTCTAATTTCTTTCACTAATGACCGGTATTTTTCGATGTTTGGTTAGTCATCATTGAGTTGATGGCGATAACCAAAGTCGACAAAATCCCGGGTCATTACAGTTGGTATCAGAGCCTAGGTTAAGTGAATTACCTTGGCTCTGTGGCGTGACTCAGTAGAGATAGGGTTAGCAATACCCTAGGTTGAGTTTGAGTGTATATATACGAGTGAACGTATTTGTTATTTGATATAAAAATAATTTTATATTGTGGAGATTTATTGGTTGAGTTGTTTATGAGTTCTGGTCGATCAGTTTGATCCACTGTATCGGTAGGAGTTTATAAACACTCGAATACGATGGGTCGACACGATATGTTTTGAAAAGAGGGTAAATTAAAATAAGTTTACCCAAGGTATATCTTGATATAAAGAAGATATATATATCAAAATTATAATATAGTGGATATATTGGTTGTTATTATAATCGAGTAAGATTATAAATTAAATGGTTATGTAAATAACCAATCAGAATTCATATAAGTGAAATACGTGAAATCAGATGAGGTAAATCTAAAATTTTAACCAGACATTGAATTAGAACTCTAGAGAATTGGATAAGTGTTTGTAAATGGATTTGGATTAAAAATAATGAAAATTTAAGATCCTGGGGGATTTTAAATTGTTTTACAAGCAATGTGAATTATATTTTGAAATGAATTTCAAAGTGGAAATGTTTAGAAACGGTTTTATAGTATTGAACTCACTTCGATCGCTGGAAAATAGATTCTGATGATGACAGCTGCATCATCAGTATTCATTTTCGAGTTGTAAGTGACGAATTACTACCAGAGATACTGTTTTGAATTTGTTTTGGGAAAGACAAGTTGTGTTGAATTTCAAAATGGGATTTAAAATAAAGAATTTGAATTTTTAAATAGATTTGAAATATTAACTTGTTTTAAAAGAAATAAAACGAGAAGTTCCCTTATAAATGAAGTTTATAAATAGTTCTTTTATAAATTAAGTTTATAAATAAAGTGAAAAGAATTATCATTGGATAATTTAGAAATAAAAACACAAGTGTGAAATTGAAAGGAAAATCTATTTTCCAAAGGTAGAAATATCGATTTCAAAAGGAATTAAAATCGAGACTTATTTAAAGAATGAATAAAGAAAGTTTGAAAAGGAATTTGAATAAAGGAAGTTCAAACATAGAATTTAAATAAGAAAATTCAAAGGGGATTTAAATATAGAAAATTCAAAGGGGATTTGAATATAGAAATTCAAATGAGATTTGAATAAAGAATATTTAAATAATGGAAAATTGAGTATAGAATTCATATAGAGTAATAATAGGATTTGAATATAGAAAATATAAAGGAATTCAAATATAGGATTTGAATATCGAAGGTGAAATGGAATTTGAATATAGAAATTCAAATGGAATTCAAATATAGGATTTGAATATATAGAATTTGAATATAGAATTCAAATGGAATTTAAACTATAGAATTGAATATATAGAATTTGAATAAAGAGAATTCATATAGATTTAAATATAGAATTTGAATAAAGAGAATTCAAATAGAATTGAATATAGAAATTCAAATGGAGTTTGAATATATGAAATTCAATGGAATTGAAATAGAAATTGAATATAGAAATCCAAAGGGAGTTTGAATATATGAAATTCAATGGAAGTGATACAGAATTTGAATATAGAAATTCAAATAGAGTTTGAATATAGAAATTCAAATGGAATTCAAATATAGAATTTGAATATATAGAATTTGAATAGAATTTGAATAGAGTTTGAATAGAATTTGAATAGAATTTGATATATGGATTTGAATAATAGAAGTGATATAAAATTTGAATAGAAATTGAATAGAATTTACTAAGTCAAAGAGGAATTAGTTAATCGAGTTTTGAATTTGAAGTTGAACTTTGGAAGGTGAATTGGATTTGTAAATGGATATTCGAAATCGAATATAGAACTTAAATTTGAAATTTGGATTCAAATTAGTTAATAAGAAAGTTAAAATATATTTGAACATGTCATGTTCAAATATAAAAGTGAAATAGACTAAAGAGTTAATTAACAAATTAATTAACGAATTAAGTTAAAATGATCAGGTATAGTTAAAATAGATTGGGCAGGTATAAATATACATGAGCTAGGTATGGATAAGGTATGAAGGTATATAAATAGAATGCTCGACGAAAAGTTATGTATTTAATTCATATATGAGATTTTATGCGCGGTATCGGCTAGCCGCTTGGCTTTTTCTTTTTCTTTTGGATTGGTGAGGGCCATGGGAGGCTATTTGAAATATCCGATGCTCCTGGTTCAAAGGAAGTTATGGCGAATTTTTCCGGGAATTTAAGGGGTTAGAATATTTTTAAGATAATTTGATAGTTAGAAATCAATGTATCGATATATATAGAAGTCGATAAGGAAACGAACTTAGAAATATAATAGTAAAATCAAAATGGAAGACTAAGAATAAAATCTAGTAAGAATAGAAAGAGGAAGCGTATACGTGTTTAAAGGTGAATAAGTATTTGTATGGTATTGATTATTCGAGTAAGTAGTCATATCTGTTTTGACGTTATAAATGTTATTCAGTCAAGGTCTGAGAGGTAGTTATACCCCAACTTGATTGATTTCATTATTAACAAATAAGTAGTAAGATTTTAGGCTCGAAGATTAGTGTTGAATAAGAGTTAGTTGAATATAGTATTTGGGTTGTCGTAACGATGTTTTACACAACATCCGTTTTAACCCAAATAAGTGTAAGCTTGGAAATATAATAAATAATATTTCCTAAGTATAAAAATAAACGAGATCGGAAAGGAAATAAGTAATTGGAATATTTTCCAATTATAAATAGCATATATTTTCTAAAGTTTAGAAAATAAAGGAAGGCGATATTCGGTAATGTTTTCCAAATAACATAAAAGGCCAATATGGTTATTGAAAATATTGGGTTAACAAATATTGATAAAGAAATAGAGAAGTGATTTAACAAATGGAGTATTAATTAAGGGCTCAGTGACATGTTCAAAAGGAAAATTTGATTGTTGAAAGGAGTAAACTGTTTAAAAACTCCCAGGGAAAGACTGTTGAATTAAAAACAAATTTAATAGAAATTTGTGAAAGAAAAATTGAATTAAAGTAAAGCCAGTAAAGTGGTAACTGAGTTTGAATTAGAATGATATCAAGACAAATTGGATTGTGAGATTCAAATTTGAAGTGTAATGGGATAATCAAGCTAAGAGTTGGGAATCGAGAAGAAACTCGAGTTGAAATGATATTTGTCTCAGATATAAGCGAATGGTTGTGTTGTGGATAAAAGAAAATTGGAATTTGATTGGGATAACATTGGTATACGCTGAGTTGATAGCATATGGAAGTGATAGAGTTGATATGCCCGACAAAAAGGTACAATTTTATATTTCATACGGTATGAGATTTTGATGAGCCGAATTGGCAAGCCGCTTGGCTGTTGATTTTCTTTTGGGTTGGAGATGGCCCAGAGAGGCGAGTGGGAGTTTGACCTATAGACCGGTACAAAGGAGGTGCTGGCGAAATTTTTTCGAAGAGTTAAGGCATTAGAAAATTTTCAGGATTTTTGAAAATTTTCGTTGATGAGAATTAATTAATATTTAATTGAAATTAAATTGGTTCAGTTGAAACTGAAGTTAAGAAGTGAACAAATATATTCTAACGAGTCGATAGGGTCGTTCTCTACCTTAGCAATTTCGAGGACGAAATTATTTTAAGTGGGGAAGATTGTAATGACCCGTATTGGCAGAGGTATTATAATTAATTTATTTAATTATATAAATAGTGATTTAGGGAACTAAATCGTCGTTAATTAAATAATAGTGAATATTTAATTTAAAATAATAAATTTAATAATATATATAATTCTGAATAATCAGAATTGGATGAAATGGCGATATGGTGTGAACTGGATCATCTGTGATATTTAATTCAGCTTGGAATTGAATTTGAATAACGAATATATTATATAAACAACAGTTTGAACGTATAATTATATTATAATTATAAACGAGCTTGAAATGGCGCTGCAGTTCGTAAATTGGCGATTCGAACTTCAACTGAATGTACAGGATTCGTTTTAAGCCGGATTTCTGTGAAACAAGAAACGTGTGGAGCTGGTGGAGTTTATCTTTCTAGTGGAAGAGAAAAATCGGGATTTCGTCGTGTAGATTTTGATTCACGTCCAAATCAAATTTCAGAAAAGTCGCTGTGGAATTCCTTTATAATTTATAAAGGAATTATTTATATTTTAAAAAGGAATTTCAATATAAATCGAATATCGGGTTGACCCAGATTGAAATATCAAGTTAGAAATTCATATAGGAATATTCTAGAGTTGTATGGTATTCCACTGTGAATATAGACGATAATATTTATTTTTAAATATTTAATTAAATTATATTTAAATATATTTATATATTTAAATGGGCTATTTAGGGCTTTAAAAATAGCCACTTTTGCAAACGAAGTCGGAATTCGACGAAACCAATTTTGTTATATCCGCAATATTAAATTATTGCTAGATTTCAATTTCCGTGATTTTTGAAGTCAGTATGTGGCCGTACAGATTTTTAGAGTGAAAAACAGTTGATATTTTAATAGTTAAAAATACGTTGTGTGGGCAAACGAAGTCGGAATTCGACGAAACCAGTTTCGTTGGGACCGTAATGTCGAACTGTAGCTGTATGTCCAGTTTCGTGATTTTTGGGTATCGTAAGTGATCACAGGAATTTTAGAGGACACAGAAGAACAGCGTTTGCTTATAATTCAATATAATAATCGAATATTAAATTATTTAAAAAGTTCTATAAATAACCCTCTAACATTCCAAAACCCTAATCTCTTCATTTCATTAGTCAACAATTCTTCCGCCGTTGTATATTCTTCAGGAAACGTGAGGAGATCCACATTTAAAAATCAAAGAAAAACAAAATAAATTCCTTCATCCCTCTTCGTATTCTCGGGAATTAATGGCGTCCGTCTCCTTCATCCCTCTCAACCACTCCCAGTCTCTTGCCTCTAATCACATCCGTTCCTCCTCCTCCTTCCCTCGTCGCTCACCTGCCACCTCGCCACTTTTCTCCAACCATCCCCTCGACACTGATTCCCTCCCTGTCCATCGCTTCCCCGCCAGCTCACCGCCTGCGTCTTCCTCTGCCAGATCGTACGCTCATGTGGCTGCCTCGCCACCGCCACGCTCTCCCATTCTCTCCAATCCACCGCCTCAGAAGCGTAGAATCCTACCGCCGTTCACAACGGTCAGAAACATGATCGAGTTTTTGAAAACTGAACGTCGGTGCCTGAGATGTGCAGATAGAAGACACGTGGCCAGCTAGTATAGAAACACATCGATTTGTTATTGCTATTCACTCTTTGGGCATGCAATCCTGCGTTGTCTCGATAAAAGAAAATCATCCTTCCAGCGCAGTGCTGAGCTGTCGCTCCATCCCAATGGTTCTCGGACAATGAAAGGCCGCGAGGCATTTAGGCTGCGCGATCAGAATGTAGGGACCCATCGGTCTTCTCCTATTTCAAATCGTAATTATAACCCGAATAATCCAAAAACATGTAACACTTCAAACTTAACCCCCTCTGCAAACAACTCATTACCCTCGTCCTCCTCTCCTTCTTCAAAACCACTCAAAAAATTTCCAATCTTGCTTGAAATGGCGGATGCTTATCGCTACCTTTCAGCAACCATTATCGATGGGCTCTGGTCTATTGAGCTGATCAGTCGAGCTCTTAATTTAGCCCTCGACGTTCACCTTGACTGGTCAATTTGGCATACCTCTGACAACACCTTTCTGATCTACTTCCCTGACTTAGATACCAAAAACCGTGCCCTTCAACTGAAATCCCTGACCAAGGAAGATGGAACTGTGTCCCTTTATCAAGCCCCCACCCTTTCTGATCTCCCAGAACCCTCCTTTGAGCAAGAATCTTGGGTGAAAGTCAGTGGCTTTCCTAAATTTATGAGAACCTTTGATGCCATTAGTGAAGCTCTTAAGCCGATGGGACGTTTAATTGAAGAAGACTCATGCGATTGGTCTCTGGTGGACCATCACTACATCTATGTGAAGATGCAATTGTATGAGGGCATCTTCACCCCTTGTACTTTCATTTCTCACCTTAACAATCATGCTGTCAGGCTTTGTATCGAGCGTTGGGATCATGCTCACCCTCCACAACGCCCTGAAACGCTCCTCCTTGGTATGGATTATGACCATGATGGCTACATCTTCCAAACATTGGCGCAGCATGACATGCAAATTGATGACGACAGATACGATGCTATGACGGATGAAGCGGAGCGTTGGGTGCCTGGTCTCATACCAACTCATGACCAGGATCTGGCAATGCTGATTCATCACAATGTGGATCAGTTTGTGCCTCGTTGGGACCCTTTTGCAAATCTGGATCTTTCAGTACCCCTCCACCTTCAGTTGCCACCCCAGCAGGAGCACCAACATCAAGCTAGCCAGGAACATCTCGAGCATGATAACAACGAGCAACATCCCCAAGCTCCCCAGGAGCATCAGGAGTCAACTTCTCCTCTGGTGGTCTCCTCTTCAATTAGGCGGAGTGCCAGGATCAGCAGACCACAATCCCTTCCGCCTGAAACTTCTGGTACCTTTTTTGTACCTGTTGTTTTTTCTTCTGCTAATAAGGCTTTAAATAAAAAACTTGCAAAATGCATGGGCGTGAGTCTGCATGATACACACTATTCTGCCATGCAAACCCTAGAACAGCAGCGTACTAACCAAATTAAATGAAGATTGTATCTTGGAACATTCGTGGGTCAGGGGACCCTACAAAAAATCATGCTGTCAATCTAATCATCTCTCCTCTTCGTATAAATATCCTATTTATACAAGAATCGAAAGTCTCTAATCCACCCAATGCTCTTATTCGTCAACTTTGTGGCCCTCACCTCTCTGGTTGGTCCCACGTGGATGCGGTTGACTCACGTGGTGGACTAATTACTGCGTGGAACGAAAGTGTCTGGAAGCTTTGTCACACCTCATACCACCCTTTTGTTTTGCACGTGATCCTCCTCCACACTCCCACTAACACTTTCTTTCATTTCACCAATGTTTATGCTCCCAATGACCCTCATCTTAGATCAGAAGTTTGGCAATTCTGCCTCAACTTATCTCATAACATTAATGGCCACTGGATCATTGGTGGTGACTTCAACACTACTCGATTTTCCTTTGAACGTAACTCAGGCACCCCCTCCCCCGATTCCGACTCTTTTAACTCTCTCATCAATTCCTGCCATCTCATTGACCCACCCATTAGTAATCGTAAATTCACTTGGACCAGCAGAAGAGATAATCCTTCTTTATCAAAAATTGACAGATTCCTTTTTAATTTAGCCGGGGAGGATCTCTTTCCCCTCACCTTGGTCAACGGCCTCGCCACAACCATTTCTGACCATTGCCCAATTGTCATTGATACTCATGATAATGCTTTGATTAAGAGACCATTCAGATACGAGAGACTGTGGACACTTGAACCCTCCTTTGATGATTTCATCAAACACATTTGGTCGCAACCATTGAATTGTAATTCGGCAACAACCAGAATGGTTTGTAAGCTTCGCTCTCTACGCAAATTGATTCGCCCTTGGGCTAAGAACATTTGGAATTCTTTGAAAACCAGAATCTCATCCACACAAGACGCCAATCTAAACCTGAACATTATTGAGGAGAGTCGTCCACTAACTGACCTTGAGAAACATAACCTGAAAAACCATGTATTGGAATTAGAGAGACTTATCAAACAAGAAGAAATTGGATGGAAACAGCGATCCAAAGCTAGATGGATTAATGAAGGAGATAAAAACACTGCATACTTTCACTGATTGGCTAATGGTCACCGACGTGCTTCATTCATTTCTGAAATAATGCACGCCAACAGCTCATTTTCTGATCCTAAAGACATTTGCTCCCTTTTCACACAATTTTATAGAAACATTCTGGGTTCACAACCCCCTCCATCCCCTACGATTGATTGGCACAAACTTTATCCAAACCCTAAGCATATTGCCATTGATCACCCATTCACAGAAGGGGAAATTTGGGCTGCAATCAATGATATGGCGGCAGAAAAGGCTCCTGGGCCTGATGGCTTTGGCCCATGTTTTTTTAAGCATTTTTGGCCCACCATCAAATTTGACCTAATTGAGATGTGCTCTGAATTCTACTCTGATCCATCTGTTATTGCTAAACTTAATTATGCTAATATCATCCTCATTCCTAAATTCCCTGGCGCTAACACCCTTCCATCTTTTAGACCTATCAGCCTCCTCAATACTACTTTCAAAATCATCACCAAAATATTAGCTAACAGACTCCAAAATTACATTTCTGAGTTAGTGGGTATTGAACAATCCGCTTTCATTCTGGGAAGAAATATATTAGACTGTGTTGCTGCTACGCAGGAGATCATCTCCTTCTGCCACACCACGAACTCCCCTGGAGTTCTCCTTAAACTTGATTTCTCAAATGCCTTTGATTCGGTTAACTGGTATTTCATCCTAGACCTTTTGTCTCACAGAGGCTTCCCCATGAATTGGTGTAATTGGATCAAGCATATCCTATTCACTAGCTATTCAACGATCAATATTAATGGAGAAATTGGTGGTAAAATTAAATCTAAAAGAGGCTTACGACAAGGAGATCCCCTTTCACCTTTGCTTTTTGTCTTGATTGCTGATGTCTTTAATCAAATGGTGAAACTCTCATTAGCCCACAACATCCTCTCTGGCATTTCTCTTCCTAATTCCAACCTCACCACAACCAACTTACAATTTGCGGATGACACGATTCTCTTTACCGTTCCTTCACCTCAAAACATCCACAGCCTTAAAGTTCTCCTATACACCTTCGAATTCATCTCTGGTCTTTCTGTCAATTTCAATAAAAGTTCCGTTATAATGTTGGGAAATTGCTCTTCACTCGGTGCCTCTATTGCCAAATGTCTAAACTGCAAGGTTGGATCTTTCCCCATTACTTATCTGGGTATACCCCTTCGACCCACCAAACTTCATAAATCAGATTGGATTCCTCTTATCTCAAAGATTGAATCTAGACTATCATCTTGGAAGGCAAATTCCTTGTCTTCTGCTGGTCGCCTTGTACTTCTCAAACATGTTCTCTCCTCAATACCAACATACTGGATGTCGTTTCACAAATTACCCATCTGGGTTATCAATAAGATTGATTCTATTCGAAGTTCTTTCCTTTGGAATGGTGATAATCTCAAAAGATTAGTCAACTGGCATACAGTATGTCTCCCTTACTCTCATGGAGGATTGAATGTCCCCCAGCTTACCTCCTTCAATCAGGCTCTCTTGACTAAATGGAGTTGGCGTGCTCTTTCCCCTTCTCATTTCGTCTGGAAAGATTGGATCCTACTGAGGCTTTACAATGCAAACCCAGCCTTCATTCTCCATTTCAGTCATGCCTCTAATCCATCTCCGTTCTGGAAAGGGGTTTTATCTTCCCTCGCGAGAGTTAAACCGCTTTTCCATGTTAAAGTAAATAATGGTGAATCATGTTTGTTTTGGCAAGATATTTGGTTCGGAGAACTTCCTCTTTCCTCCTCCTTGCCCAACCTTGGATCTAGTAACACTTCTAACCCACAGACAATTGCTGAAGTCTTCAATTTGGGCCCATTGGGCTTGTTTCCAAGTTCACTATTTGGGCTGTCCACTCTACAGGAGTTGACTAATATCGAGATACTCATTGATTCTTTTCAACTCTCACCTGGGCCAGACTTTTTCTATTGGGCTTTGGGCTCTTCACGAAAATTCTCGGTCAAGTCTTGTTATGATTATTTGATTCATCCTGGTCGATGTTATTCTTACTCCAGAATTTGGAATTGTCATCTCCCCCTACGCATCATTTTCTTCCAATGGCTCTTAATCCACAATTGCATAAATTCAAAAGACAGACTCTGCCGCTTTGGGATCGATGTCAACCCTATTTGCGTTCTTTGCAACCTGAGTAATGAATCTCTCACCCATCTTTTCTTCGATTGTGACTTTTCCTTTACGGTTTGGGCCGCTGTTAGCTCATTCATTCTTGGTTTCGTCCCTTCTTTTCGCTCTTTCTTCGATTACTGGCAGCACAGCCCCCCTGATCCCTCGTTTGACTCTCTGGTTGCGATCTTCTCCTGGTGTATCTAGTTAGAACGAAATGCATATGTATTCGGAAGACCCAAAAAGTTATTCTTGGGAACTTGTTATCATATTCTGCATCTCTTCGAATTATGGACAGGCTCGATCAGACATGCTCGCTTCAGACTCTCCCTCCCCCAGCCTCGCTCGCCTGGATCTCAAGAAAGCAGCTCATTATTTCCTTTGTGATCAAGTATAAGTATGTAGTTCTATTTTGGTAGTGTATTTATCACTCAACTGTGATGTGGTTGCTATATGTACATCTTATTAGTATTCCTCAGACTGTATTATATATGACCATCTTGTTCTGTTCTTAGTTTGCTACTGGTTGGGCCTGTCAACCAGATATTATCACTAGCTTTTATGCATCTACGCGTAACCGGCTGTGTAGTGCCCGCTACACACCCGTTTTCCTCAAAAAACAACTGCCTTTGGATTTGCCAGAGCATCAGCTACATTCTCGTGTGGAGTTTGTGCAACTTGCACCTCAATCTCGAGCTCGACAGATAGACACAGCAACCTAGGGTTTCGGATTTCTTTTCATGGGTTGAGGTTCGAGCGAATTCGATTGAGGATTTGGTCTGGTGGCGAGAAGGGGCATCTGTGTGATTTTCTTTGGGTGGATCGCTGATGGGAAGCATCGATCTCAATACTGTAAGCGACGGATAAAAGGGGATGTCGCGAATTACAGGAGGATGTCGAGCTTGGTTCTGAGGGTATGGAGGAGAAGGAGATTCGAAGGGAGGGAGGTTTGTTGTTGTTTGAAGCTGAATAAGGGAGCGGTGGAGGTGAACATTGGCCATGATGAAGGAGGAGCGGACGTTCTGTGGAATTTGAGGGAGAAGTAGTTTTGGGTCTGGGCTTTAACAAGATGCGGGTGGAATTTCCTTTGGGCTAAGGTGTTGTGGTGAGGACCAAAGTAATTTAAACTAAGTTTTTATTTTAAATTCAAATTAGTATACAAACTTTATAAATTCGTAGCTTGCTCGTACATTGTCAGAATCACGAACCGTCAGTCACGTTAGGATCGTATGGACGAGGGCTACGCACTGGTACTGACTGGAAGCGAATCTGAGCTCATTACAATTTATAGCGAAATAAATTGTCCGACTGAATCAAATAACGCAAACCGTTATTTAACGGTTAACGCGCAACAGTGAGTAAATCTCACTAACTCTGAACAGTTTATAATTTCATGTTGTATTTTTTTGAACTGTTAAATGTTGGTTGATTGACTGTGTATTGACTGTTTGATTGAACTGCTAGTCAGTTAGTTGAATTTCTATATTGATTCTGTTTAATAGAATAGAGTTTATCCGAATAGAGTTTATCCGAATAGAGTAAAAGGAGTTAATCGAATATATAGTTTATTCGAATAAAATTAAAAAAGTTATCGAATATAGTTTATTCGATAGGAGTTAAGTGAATAGAGTTAAAGTTAATTCAAAAGGGTTAATCGAATAGAATAAATCGAATAGAGTTAAGTGAAAAGAGTCAATCGAATATAGTTATTCGGAAGAAAGGTTAAGTAAGGAAGTTAGTTAAAGAAATTTAAAGTGAACTTTGCCTATTTCAAGGTTAGAAATGTTGTTCAGTTAAGGTCTGAGAGGTAGTTCTACCCCAACTTGATTGGCTTCGTTTTTAACTAAGGAATAGTTAAGGTTCGGCAGTAAAGGAAATGGTTTGAGTTGGCATAGCGATGTTTATCTAAACATCTGTTTAATCCAAATGTAGGAGTTTTCGAAATGTTTTCCAAATAAGAACCAGAAATGTTTTCTAACATAGAAAACAAGAAATGGAAATGTTTTCCAGTGTTAATGTGACGATCCCAAAACCCCGTGACACGGTGTTAAGGATAATCATTGGAATATAACACATTAACCATCATTAGCAGATCACAGATAATAGCATAAACAGAAAATAGAATAATTTACACACATATGACAGCGGAATCATATAGATATCATCACATCAGAGAAGCACAGTACAGGATACAACTTAGTGCATAATGATACATAATCAGTCACCATCGCCAGAGGCGGAATCATACATAAAGAGTACACAAAAGGAATATCAGTCTACATCGCCAGTGGCGGAATCATAATATAGATAAAATAATGGCGGAGAGAATCCAAGTCAGCACGGTGTAGTCAAGCCTCGCCATGAGCCAAAAGGTGCGTCAGAAACCTGTAACTAGGCTGCCCGTGTGAAAATGAGGGCACCCGAGTTTGCAAGGTGAAACAAACTACGAGTCAGTCATGGGACTGGTATGAGAAATTTACTCAACTTATTAACAACAATAATAAGGCAAATCAAAGGACCACGCCACTTTCGCGGAACGGTTTACTCCAATGAGTGCTAGTGCATGAAATAAAATAAATAATTAAATCAATGCAATGCTTTTTATAAAATGAAGCCATTATAAGACTCAGGTCCCATCACACAATGCAACGCAAGCCGGAGGATAGAGTTTTTACCTTATAATGGCCAAAGATGCTTCATACGAATAAAACAAAGGTGTTTGATATTATTACTAGTGCATATATGTTTCAAAAGCAAATTCAATCATAAATATCAATCCTAGGCGGCATAGCTACCATCTACTATGTCGCCATACTAGTAATACAATCACATCCGCATATTTCGTATTGGAAATTGGATTCCTTCATGAGTCGAGGCAAGGGGCAAGCTCCTCTCCGATTTGAGACACTCTAGCAAATGTCCCAGGACCCCACTATGATCCTTGGATCTTCAGGGCCGGTCCTCTCTTACTTTTGAGGATTGGCAATTCCTGAACACACGTTTCCCGGTCCTTACAGACCTATATCGAGGTGCCTCGCATTCCAACAACCACACAGGTGAAAAGTATATATAATGTCAGGGCTGGTAGGTCACTGACACCACCTTAGCTAGAAAGAAACGCCGTGCTCTCCCTGCAGTCACTCTCCCGTTTTTGACTCACACCGAGGTGTGAGGCTCGCGAATTCACGTTATACACAAAGCTACGTCACACAGACCATGCTTTGATCATCAACCACAAGACTTTGCTTTGCAACAGAAGCCTTGATCATATGCCACTTAGGCGTACCACACAGGCAATCCACTCCATGCGACTGATTTCTGTCAATGTATAACCTCTGAGCTCGTACGTCTCAGAGAAGGGCGTTAAGCAAAAGAATAAATTCTCCACCGCCAAACAGATATATATTTAACAGAGATCAATCAGCACAGAACAAAATCCAATGTCAGACACACAGTCCATTTACAAGTCCGTTCTGGGTCTGAACGAAACCGGAGGCACCAATTCCTCGCTTATCCGTACAATCAACAGTATGTTTGGACGGCTACTACTTCAATTCCTTCATGGTAGCTACTCCAATCACGAGCATCAGTAGCGCCCATCCATCCAATGTGGAGATCGTCGGTCTTCAGCCGTCTTCGACTCTTCGACTTCTCAACGTCGATCGATTATTTGAAATGAGATAAACTCGGCCTTTTCAAATAACCCATGTATATTTGGATTTTCAAATCAATTAATCACATGGTTGGACTATTCAACATTCACATTTCAGTTATTTAGTTATAATTTTCATGTTAAATACATTCAACCATCACATATCAAGCAAACACAACAAAATTGGTTTATTTCCACTCTATATCGTCTATAGTATTTTATAACGATATATCGCCATTTTTATTTAATTTAAAAACGACCATATTTAATTAAACGACGTTTCGGGTCGTGTCGATGCACTGGCGCTGCTTTTCACTAATTTTGTTTTGCACATATCTGAAAATCTAACCGTTGGATCTTCACAAATTTTACATCATTGGGAAGGTCATTTCAAAACGAATCCAACGGTTTCAGTTTTGGAAAAATCCGACGGTCGGATCTTCCACACTAGCCATTTGAAGTTACGATTTCAATTTACGAACTGCAGCGTCGTTATTCGATTTAATTTAATTATATATATATATAAAAATATAATCGTTTCTGGCGCTGTTTTTCTTCAGTTTTGAATTAAACATTCCAGACAATCCAACCGTCGGATCTTCACAAAGTTGGTGCCGTTGGAAAGATATTTCCAAGGCGAACCCAACGGTTGCGGTTTCGGGAAAATCCAATGGTCGGATTTACCGCACTAGCCGTTTGAAATCACGGTTTCAAAACACGAACTGCACGGCCACGTTTCGTTTTAATTCTATTTATATTTATATATTTATATAAATATAGTTCATTCAAAAATTCCTATATCGTTTCCACTTCAATTATTTCACTAACGCCTTTAAATTTCGGAAAATTTCGCCATAACCTCCTTTGTACGGGAGGGTCTGGGAAAATTCCCAAATAGCCACACGGGCGTCTCATATCAAAAAGAAAAAGAAAAAGCCAAGCGGTTAGCCAACAGGCTCATAAAATCATCACCCAAACAAAGCAGTAAATGTGTACCTATTTGTCGGGCACAAAATTTTATTTCTCTTCTCTAGCCCCTTTTCTTTAACCTGTTCAATAGATATGCATGTACATATATACAATTTCTAACACTTATCATTTTCCATTCAATTTCATATTTGATTTGCTTTGGTTTAAAAACACCATTCATTCTAATGTTGCATGCATAGGCTAAAATCATATCATTAGCTAATTAATGTATATTTCAACTCATGCACGTTTATTTGAACAAGTGGCTATTTTTAACACTTCACATTTCAAAGATGATAATTTTGGCGAACTAAAATATATTTCAACACATGACTATTTTATTTAGTTCCTATGCATGTTAAAAATAATATTTCTTTCACAAATATTTATTTCAACGTCCGCATATCTTTAGCATATCACACATATGATAAAAATGATATTTTTATCATTTAAAATATTTATTCGACAAATAGATGTTTCAACACTTCATAGTTTCAATAAAAATGTAATTTTTATTGTTCGATCTTTTTATTCAACACATGAACTTTTCCACTACACACACTTCTCAACAAATGAGCATTTCCACACATGGACATTTTATTTATGTTGTTCATATTGGAAAGATGGGATTTTTATTGTTGAAACTATTTATATAAGGCGAATATTTTTCCTACTTCATATATATATAAAAATGTGATTTTTATTGTTTAAACACTTCATTCATTCACAAATGAATTTAATTTTCACACAACACTTTTCAACACACAAACATTTCCACACATGGATATAGTTTCAACATATGGCTTTAATTTCTACGCATGAAAATAATTTCAACATATGAAAATAATTCTAACACACAAAGAATATTCAAAATTTCGGCAGCATAACGGCAGGGTAGTTAAAACCGGCACCGTCCCTAGTACGGCTCCTCGCTCTACCTTAAAACCTCGCGGTTTTTGACAATGGGGATTCATGCATCTAATTCGCACGCAGGCGGCATGTTTATTTTTATTTCCACAAATATTTCCAATTCATTTCAATCACCAATGGGTATTTTTCAACCACAACCAAACAATATCAACCACAAACAATTATTCAACCATTCGTATTTTTCATCCAATATTTCACATCAATTCACCACAATAAATATCGTCCATGGTTTGTGGACGAGGGGAGTATATATATATAATTGCTATATTTCACTTGCATTTCAACACATATATCAATTATTCTATGCATGTAAAATTCATACTTCGCTTATATAGCTTACACTACGCATGTACATGAGATATACAACACGTATGTAATTTATATTTCGCTAATATAAATTATACACGACATTTTCCATTCAATTTCACGTTAATTTAGATTTCTCACATTGGTTTTCGGAGCACTAAAAATCGATACGATGTCAGAAAAATCCGCGGCTTCTTCTATTTGGTAGAGAGCTTCCTTGCGGTCCCGATGTTTCCTGTTTCATCGAATTTCGTCAACACACCAAAAAGATATGATTTTTCAAAGTGTAAAGATCAAAGAAAAACTCACTTTCATGAAGCTTCAAAACTAGGTTTACGGTTTTCGCGGGAATCGAGGCACGAGGGGATGATCGGCGAGTTGGACGTGGAAGAGGGAAGAGAGGGCTTCCTGTCGGTGGTGGTTTGGTGGCGTTCGGTGGTCCGGATCGGCGGCGGCGGCGGTGGAAAGGTCGGGACTTTGGGGCTTCGATACGGGCGGCACAGGCGATGAGGGATGGCGATGGTCAGTCGGATTTGAAGAGGGGACGGAGGCGCGTCGAGGGGTGGCGGTGGCGAAGTCTGGAAGCGGCTGTGGCGGCGGCGGCGGAGGAGAGAAGGTCAGGAACGGGTTTCGCCGTTGATTTTGGCGGGTTTTCTTTTTTTAAAAAAAAAAATTTATGAATGGAAAATTCTGATTGGCCGAGGACTATATTAAATTTTTAAATAGTGTTTTCTCAAACGAACTCCTTTTTAAACCCAACGACTGTCGCCCCTAGCTAAATACCCCCATTCCGGACACAATGGGATATGTTTCGTTGGCCAATTCGACTGTTACAGTCAGTTATTTTCCAAATTAAAGTATAAAACATTTAATTTTTAACTTTCAACGTACATTTCAATTTGCAAGGGCCACAAACTGATTCGAAAAATTCCAGAAAAATAAATCTAGCTATGTTTTGATGCTACGGTCCCAACAAAACTAGTTTCGTCGAATTCTGAGGTCGTTTGAAAAATGGCCATTTTCTGGTCGATCCAATTTAACAGAAATTGACCAATCACATTTTCTTTTGCCACGCTCACATACTAGCTTCAAAAATTATGAAATTTGAAACCTAGCAATAGTTTGACATCCCGGACCCAAAAAAAGTGGTTTCGTCGAATTCCGAGGTTGTATGCAAAATATCAATTTTCCAGGGCTATATATTCCATATACCGACCCTTCTGAAAATTCAT
Organism: Allium sativum; assembly: GCA_030737875.1. Taxonomy (NCBI): domain Eukaryota; kingdom Viridiplantae; phylum Streptophyta; class Magnoliopsida; order Asparagales; family Amaryllidaceae; genus Allium; species Allium sativum. Next base: position 701,219,114 of record CM060922.1, on the reverse strand, counting down.
TCGGCCATAACTTTTGATTCCCGTTATGAAACTTCGATTTTTCAGATTCGTTAGAAAGGTATTGAATAACAGATTTAGATATTTTTGGTTTCGCTAAAATCCGTTATATTTTCCACCCTGCACAGTCAGTCAAAGTTTGAATTCAAATTTTCAAACTGACTCACTATTCCTAATTCACTATTTTATTGAAATATTCTATTTCAATGGTTCAAATCCCTATGAAATCATCAATTTAAAAATTTTAAATTGGCTCGTATTTTCCGGGTTATTACAATAAGATATATTTCCTAAATTTAGAAAATAGCAAATGTTGAATATAGGGAAACAGGAGATGAAAAATGAGCTAAGGAGATAAATGTTAAATGATGTCTGATTGATAGAATTTCCATCTGGAAATAATATTGTTGTTTGCACACGTGTTTTTCTTCGATAGTTAAATCATAGACTAACGAAGTTTTTAACGATTTTAACGTTGTTAATATGGAGAGACCGGTTGGATTATTATCCAAAGAACCACTCTATATTTGCATAAGCGTTGCGAATCATATATGCCAAAGATAATTGAAGACGGAGTTATGCAAGGGCTATTCCTGTTTACAAAATAGCGCCTTCGGTTCATCATGTTCCTGGATGACTTGTATGGACGGATGTCTGACAGAGTATTTCCAGACGATCACGTATATTGATTTCTCCAACTGTACCAAGAGTGGAAGCAGAGAAGGAAACTTCTTTTAGCTAACACATAATGTATGGTTGAGGACGTCAATCGGTGATTTGATGGATTTGACGATGTGGCATTCAAAGTGAATCTGGTGTGATGATAAAGCGTAGCTTCTAGCCTCATCATCCGGTAAATGACAGAAATCGGGCAGGCAGCATTTCTAAGTCGGTCGCACCGAAGTAGGGTGTATAATCACCTGATCTAGAGTTTCATTTACTTCTAAAAATCTATTGTTGATGCTGTCCCATTTGGGAAACGGTTGCTGATCCCAACCGTTGGTGATATACATTCGATACACTCAAGCGAAATGAGTGGTCGGTCATGTGTGGCCGGGTTGCAAGATGTTCTTGTTGAACCCAGTGTATTCCTCTCTAGAGGTACACTAGCGGAAGGTGGTTCCATACCTTGTCATAGCTGGAAATCCATTACCCAATACGTGCTTGCGGTTTTAATTGGGTACTATATATGTAGAACGTGAGATGAAAGCGTTTCTGCTAGATGATTATTATATTGTGTTGATAGACATTATTATAATATCAAAAGGTTTTTGATATAAAGATATTTTGGATTCTCATAAGGGAAAAACCCGTTCCGTTTTACGACATGGTCTTATGAGATATCGATTACTTGTTCGAACTGTTTTAAACTGTTTTACTCATACCAGTCCCATGACTGACCCGGAGTTTATTTGTTTGTTTCCCTAAACTCTTGGGTGCCTAATTTTGTACGGGCAGTCAAGTAGTCGGGATTTACAGATATACTGGAAGAGCTGGAGCAGGAGGCTTCAGGATCATATAGCTATAGTTTATTTCCGCTATGTTGTACTTTGATAATGATGTATATTCAAATACAAATGCATATTTCAAAGTTATGTTACATATATTATATGTTATTCGTTCCGCTGTGAGATTCGTGTTACTCTGATGTTGTGTTCTTCTTCTTCTTCTATTCTAAGTTTCTATCTTATCTATCCTCACCCTCTAATTTCTTTCACTAATGACTAGTATTTTTCGATGTTTGGTTAGTCATCATTGAGTTTATGGTGATAACCAAAGTCGACAAAATCCCGGGTCATTGCACGGCGAGTTCGTTTTAAATAAATATATATATATATATAAATAAATATAAATGTTTAACGTCATTTATAATTTATTTCAATCTCATTCCAATATATATTTTAACATATGTTAAATCCACTTTTCAAATCCAACTTAATATTTCAGCTTATCTCTCTAATTGTCGGTTTTCATTACTTGGTTATAAATTTATTTATAACTCCATCTTTTATATTATATTCCAATTCCCTTATTAATTATTTATAAAGTTCGATAAAATCGAATTCAAATTATAAATCCTTATATTTAATCAATTTATTTCATATTACGAATTCCGGAATAAAACTGTCGTCCCCTTTTTGAAACGATCCCCAATTCATTTTTTAAATTCATACTTGAATTTGAACTTCTAAATTATCTAAAGATAATTTATCTCACTAAATTATAAACATCGTTTATAATTTAATTTCCTCGTTTTATAAAGTTAAAACAAGTTTCCATTTCGAAATCTATTTAAAACCAAAATCTTATTTTGGAACGTTCTATTTATTATAACTTATATATATGATTGAAAAATCTATTTTCACATTTAAATTTAAAGTTCTATTTAATACAATCCTAATATCTTTTCTGAAAATATTTTATTTAATTAAATTCGATATAATCGAATTTAAATCATAATCCAAACGGATTTATTCAATTCAATTACATTCTGAACATCAGAACAGATTTCATCGTTTCTATTAGAAACTAATTTCAATTCTCCTTTTTAAATTCACATTTGAATTTGCATTTCCTAAATTATCCAATGATAATTTATTTCATTTCATTTATAAACATCGTTTATAAATGAATTGCTTGTTTTTATTTTTCAAAACAAGTTACTTCTAGTCCATTCGAAATTCAAATTCTATTTTAGAAAAATAGAATTTTCCTTTTAAACCTCAAAATTTCTTTTCATGATATTTTTAAATATCAACATTTAGGCCCAGTAATATTTAAACAATCAAATCATCCAATTATCAATCATTGGGTTTTTAACACATCATATATTATAATATATATGAAATCAATCAAACAAACAAATAATAAGTTTTTGAGGAATCCAGTCGGATCCAACCTGTTTTCCTGCATCCACAGACGTTAGTCAACATAAATAATACCCATCCTGCTTCAAGGCAGGATATCGCGGTATAGAAGGTCATCTAGTATCATAGCGTGGGGCGTATAGGATCATCCGCTAATGATATTGGGGGCATCTGCTAATGGTACCGTGGGAACTATCCAATCCCCAATATATATATATATATAATAATCACAAACACCAATCCTAAATAACTAATATATATATATAGGCACAATCATATTTAAATGCAACCAAACAACCAACAAACTATTTTTGACGATAAAAATAATTTAAATAAAATTCTTTAGTGAGAATTACTCACAGTGATTTTATTTGAATCTCGTTCCAATTTAAAATTTCTTTTCATTGATTTCCGAGGCTCTGAACTCCACACGAATTCCATTCGATTTATCCTTGCATAAGAAAATTCTGAACCTTACAAATAAGTAAATGAATTTTCTTACCAAGGTTTTATGTCGAGAATATACTAATGTACTTTTTCCTTTATTTCTAACATCCTGGTTTTTGAACAGATAATGATTTTAAATTTTAAATATCTCACTCATCTAATTTAAATTTTATATAATGATTTACTAACTAAATTTCCCTTTTGGTTTCAAAATCCCGGATTTTTAGAAAACGACATTCCTCCTTTTTTCAAAGTGTACAAATCTATTTTAAATCCTATACTATATAAATTAAAATTAGAATTTACCTTCTATTAATTTGATTTCTTTGCATTAATTCATTCTTCCCAAAACAACAAACGCAAACAGTATTCTTCTTTGTTTGTCGCGTTCTTGCATCCAGTGTCTCCTTCAATGCATCTGCGTTCCTTCTCAAACCATTTACAATCAAACCGCCCTTACCATTTCCTACCGACCAAACTCCAGTCACCATCAAGTTCATCGAGCTCACGACTGAACTCCAGTTGTTTGCAACGAAGCCTACATCGATCTCCACCTTACAGCAACATCGACAAAACCTTCCCCAAGCCCTGCAATAAACTCTCCTTTACCCAATCCCTTGTCAAAATCGCACAACATCCCCTAACTCCCCTAAATCGCACGCCAGTAATTTCCCAACATCGCACTCCTCCTTTCAACCCAGATCGTCCCCAAATCACTCGGACTCCTCTTATTCTACCTTCTCAGTTTGCATACACAGACCATATTTCTTACAGCTCTTCCCTAAAACCGCAACCAATCAACAACGTTCTCCATTCCACTGCATCGGTCTTTACATAGTCACCTGTCATCACGTTCGCACTGTTCCAGTTGAACTCGATTTCAGAATTCACGAAACCCTTGCACTAACTCGACTTGTTCGAGTTCGAACATCAACAAACGACTACCCAGAACAAAAAGGCGCCTTCTCATTCTACTCTGAATCGACATCGCACAAAGCAATTCAGGTATAGGTGTGAAGCCTTAGTTTATACGAACTTGGATCTCATTCCATGAATTAAAAGTAAAGAATTTTATTTCCGAAAGCCTAAAAGCAATAAATATTGGAAAAAGGTTAAGCGTGATTAAAGAATGAGGAGAAAGGAAAGCATACGGGTCTCGATTTGATTCTGAATGGAGTGGTTTTCTATTTGATTTCGAGGCTTATATTTTTGATTTGGGAAAAGCCATTTTAAATTTCCTAAAGCTCGATCAAAATTTCAGAAGAAATGCAAGGAGGATGTCGCATTTTTTATAGACAAAGAATGCTTAGTAATGAAGGAATTAGACCTGCGTATGCTATCATATAGGTGGTAGCTTAAGTACAACGATATTAAATGTGATTTGAGTTAAAGAGATTTTGTTTTGACTTCGATTTGATCTCGTATTTAATACGATTCGATATAAAGCGATTTTTATTCTTTTTAGATGGATATCGATTTGATTTCGAACCTATCCACCATCAAATATCTCGGGGTCCATTAATTTAAATCACGAACTGCTATTCTATCGTACTGACCGACATTTCAGTATAATAACCCTATTCTGAACTCAACAGTAAATATTCTGAAATTTAATTTCAGCATATATACCATATTAAATTAATATAATATAATATAATTTAAATTCGAAAATCACAAATTCTTTGATAATAAATTATTATTTATTATCGTATATATCAAATAAAATTCCTACTTATCATCTGAGTCATTTTGATTCAGTTTTAACTTCGATTTCAATTATATTTCGAATTACAATAATTTGATATATTCTAAATTAAATTATATTCGATTATTAAATCGATAACTCAGTATAAAAAATTAAGTTATATTATCAACTAAATATTTAAAACAAATACTAAATATTTAAAATTAATCGATCAAAAACTGGGTCGTTACACCAATAATATCCCTCGGATAACAAAGGCATCATCCAATTTAGCGTATTATTAACTCTTAGACTATGAATCATTACCATTATTACCCTTCAGGGTAGATAGTAGTTGTTACCTCAAGTTTTAATGTCCAATTTGTGTTTTCTCAAGTTCCATATGAAGTTCATTTCAAATCAAGGTTCTATAGATCCATCTTCCTTTAGATTTCAGATCCTCATTCAAATTTATATCATATTTGCTTAATTTCTTTTTTAAGTAAATTCATTGTCAAAGCGAACCTATTGGCTTTAAATCCATTTCTAGAACTCCAATATTAAATTTAAAGCATATTCTCAAGTTAATTGAATCAGTACTGGTAAATAATTAATTAACTATAAAATAATTAGTTATCCTAAATATGATTAGTAAACATGATTAGTTCAAATCCAAACCTCATTATCAAATAAATCAATCAACGTTTAGTAACCATTTAAAAAGTAACTAACAAGTCTAATATTTTTTATTAAAATAATTAATTAGCTTAAATACTTTATTTAAACTAGTTAACTAGTTTATAAAAATGAAATTAACTAAATCACCTTAATTAAGATACTAATTATCTAAAGAAATTATTAACAAAATAATAGCAATCTATTAAATAATTAATCAAAAATTGTTAGACTTATAGATAGATAATTAAATATTTATTTAATATTTAAATAAATAATTACATGATTATTAATCTATAAACGCAAATAATTCTTTAATTAATAATCAAATAATAATTTAAACCTTCATTAGTAATCAAGTAAATACTTTGAAAACACCTCTAAAATTAAATAACTAATATTAAATATTAACTAAATAATAACTAATCCTTAAATCAACCATTAAACAAAATTAACCTATTATTAATTGAAATTAACTCCTTAATTAAAGCTTATGTACATATTACCTTTAAACATCATTAACTAAGCATTCAATAAATAAAAATATCATAAATTAACGGCTATTAAACTTTGGTCATCATTATCAGATACTTAACCTTTAAAATCCATTAATATTTGGTTATTTAACCTTTAAAAATATGTTCACAAATTATAATTAGCTGTTAAAAAGAATATCTGTTAGGGACCTTAAAACTGAAATCAGCCTAATATTTTGAGGCTTGCCGCTGCCATGGTAGGGCTGTCAATGGTACCCGAAAAATCTTAATTCTGTCTGCGTTTGCATAAGAAAAGTGGATAAATATTCGATATCCAAGGAAACGGATGCGGATGTGGATATATACACATCCACATCCGAAAATTATCCGACAACTTTTTTCCATGATCATAGTTCAAATTATGTGTATTTTAGCATAATGAGGTATACTAAATAATTTTTATTAAGTTGAGAGTCTATATTATACACAACAAACACCTATTAATTTCTCAAAAGTGTTTATTATCATCATATTTGTTTATTTTTAGCCTTTTAATAATCGATTGGATGGAAAAAAACTTTATGTTAAACTAAAATTTTCGGTTTAAGTTCCTTGATTTGTCGATCGTTGGTGGAAGGAATAATTATCCAATATCCGTTTGTATCTACGGATATCCGATATCCGAAAACGATTTTGGATGCAATTGCAGATATGGTATTATCCGCATCTGAAAACATCTGTTGACAGCCCTATGCTATGGTACTTAAATAAGATAATACTAATTTTTCATATACAAGCGAATTTGTACGACAATGTACGTATAATATGACCTGGCTACTAAGCTTTTAACACTCGACAATTAACAACCAATAATTAATTAACTATCCAATCCATATTAATTAATTTAGTTATTTGTTAATTGCACAGGTTAACAAATTATTCGGTGGAGTTTATTCAACGTAATAGATGTGTATGATGACCCATACAATCCAAAATAACTTACCAAAATTCACTTGGTCAAATAAACATCACATAATGTAATATATATTTTTAAACAACATTATTATTTTAAATAATGTAATTAAAATCATATCCATCTTTTCATATGATCTAAATTTATAATTAGCCAAAACTATCAATAACCTATACTACAATGTTGTGTTCATCGATGCGAACCCCACGTAGAAATATGTTCGTCGAATAGATCACATATGAGTATGATATGTAGTTTTAACTACCATACGCATTTATACCACAATCAGAATAATAATCTAAGTTATCTTACCTCCATTAAAAGGCCAACCCATGTAAGTCTAAACCCGGCCCGTAGCACGACTTCTTCCTCATTTCCCTCTTCTCCTTCAGATTGAATTTCCTGCTACTAATTTCATGCATGTCGTGTACTCCACCCCAGTCACCAAACTCAATCACAACCATCTGTTAATCCCTCTTCTTTGCCTCTATAATAGAATGAATTAAAGAAGCACATTTGCCCTCTCTACGGCTTTTTATATTGTCTCTCCTGGATTGCAGACGTGGCATCCTATCAGCCATCAACCAACATAAGTCACAGCCATTCATTTTGCAATCCAAAGTATTATCCTATATCCAATACTGTAGCAGCCATGATCCCATGTTTTGAATCCTGTTAACAATATAAATACTGGGATTATATCATTGTAAATAATTCATTTGAATATAATTCAAGATTTACTTTTACCTGTTGCCTTTCTTCTCAAATTGCTTTGTATCATTTCTGCTCTAAATCTTATCTTGGTATCAGAGCCTTTTCAGAGCCTGACGGCATTACAATTCTTGCAATTATTTAGAGTGAATATACTCATCAGATAAATCTCATCATTTGGGTATATTTACTCTCATCAGTGATAACTCACATCATCTAAGAGGTCAAATACAGTGTGATTATCAGTGTCTTGCCATAAATTCTTTCGAATTTGGCTACATCTCAATAATACACATTTTATTCTCTCCAATTCAGTATCAATCACCAAGAATCCAATACAAGAAAGTCAAGAAACTCACCAAAGTCAGTTGAAGCCTCGCCTGAAAGATTCATTAGAAAGTTGTATCATCAAAGACATACTTCGTCATCAAATCTCTCGGCTGCTTCATACCTGAATCTCGGTGATTCCTTTCCTTTCGATCAGAAATGGTATTCGATCAGAATTTCTTGTCTTTACTGTGTTCTTTTCATCATGGTGGACACATCCACATCTACTGCATCAGCTACTGGAGCTGCTAAAGGAATTACTCCAGAAAACCCACTGAATACACCCGTTCAACAATTAGTAAAGACTGGTATAAGTCCCCATAGCCAATTGATTACAATTCAATTTCAAGAAGAAAATTATCTACTGTGGAAACTACCAGTAGAAACCGCTATACAAGGCTATGGTTTGGAGGGGTTCATTTTGGGTATTACTCGTGTTCCTGCAAATTTATTATAGATCAAGACATTAGAACTGTTGCTAATGAGGCATTCGTACAATATCATAGGCAAGGTCTAATAATTATTTCCTGGCTTCTATCATGTATAAGTGAAAACTTATTACCAATTATCATTGGGTGTACATCTTCAAACGATATATGGACTACTATCGAAAGTGAATTAAATAATCAATCGTTAGCAAAAGTTTTGCACTACAAAAGGTAGCTTCAGAATATCAAAATGGAAAATATGAATATGAGAGAATATATCTCAAAGGTGAAGAAATTATGTGATTTACTCAATGCTACAGGAAATAGAATATCTAATGGAGATCATGTACTATATTTTCTAAATGGATTAACCGAAGATTATGAGGCAGTTGTTGCATTTATCACAACTCAAAGAAATGTTCCCCCCATTGATGAAGTTCATGCGTTATTTTATGAAGTAAGAATATGCAGCAAACGAATTCAAGAAACTTATCTAGGTGCAAATCTTGCTATAGGCGACAAAAATAAAAATCAAAACAATAATAGATCTGAAACATCTTACCAGAGAGGTGGTGGTGCAAATAGAGGCAGGGGAAGAGGTAGGTGGAACAATAATAACAGACCCAAGTGTCAGATCTGCGAAAATATTGGCCACACTACCCTTAAATGCAATTTCAGGTATTCAAACAACTTTCAAAACCGGAAAAATAGCAATAACTCAACTGCCAGCAATCCAGACAAAGGTAACGAAGCTACCAAAATGGATCAATTGCAAGATGATAGTTGGTACCCAGACTTAGGAGCAACCAATCATCTTATAAACAATCTTGACAATTTAAACATTGGATGCAGGGAATACAAAGGTAACAACTCTATTTCTATAGCTAATGGTAAACATATTCAAATTACATATGTTGGTAACACTTATATTAACGGCAGAAAACAATTACATCTGTACAATTTACTTAGAGTTCCAAAAATCACCAAGAATCTGATTAGTGTATCCCAATTTGCCAAAAATAATAATGTTTATTTTGAATTCACTCCAAAACATTGTCTAATAAGGGATATTCTAACTAGAAATATTATTTTTACAGGGTTATTTGGCCAATGGACTTTACAAATTTAATTATGTTAAATGCCAAAGTGATGCTAGTAATGCTATTAATAGCAAAAGTTTTAACTTGAATATTAAAGACAAGGCTGAATGTAGCACAAATGTATTTGATCTTTGGCATTATAAACTTGGGCATCCAAGTGCTAGAATTGTTCAGAAAATATAGAATGATAATAATATCAAGTTTGATCATGTATCCTTACCATATTTATGCAAATATTATCAAATGGGTAAAATTCACAAAGAACCCTTTACCGATTCTGACACAGTTTATGATGCACCACTACAATTGGTTGTTATAGACTTATAGAGCCCATCACCAATTCATTCTGACTTTGGTTATAGATACTATGTGTCAGGTGTAGATGCGTACACTAGATTTACTTGGATATACTTTCTTAAGGCCAAGCCTGAAACACATAATGCTATTATAAACTATATAACCATGGTTGAAAAACAGTTTGATTATAAAGTGAAAATCATTTAAACAGATGGTGGAGGCGAATTCAAAAATCTGAGTAAGTTTTTTCAACAAAGAGGAATTATTCACAGAAACACCTATCCATATACATCTCTACAAAATAGACCTGTTGTAATGACCCGCATTTTCAGCGATATAATAATTAATTTATTTAATTATTTAAATGGTAAATTAAAGGATTTAATGGTCGTGGAATTTAATAATGGTGAATATTTAATTAAAATAATAAATTAAATAATATATTTACTTCTGAAATAATCAGAATTGACTGAAATGGCGATATGGTGTGAATTGGATCATCTGTGATATTTAATTCAGCTTGGAATTTAATTTGAATAACGAATATATTATATAAACGATAGTTTGAACGTAGAGTTATAATATAATTATAATCGAGCTTGAAATGGCGCTGCAGTTCGCGATTTGGCGATTCGAACTTCAACTGAATGTACAGGATTCGTTTTATGCCGGATTTCTGTGAAACAAGAAACGTGTGGAGCTGGTGGAGTATATCTTTCTAGTGGAAGAGAAAAATCGGGATTTCATCGTGTAGATTTTGATTTACGTCCAAATCAAATTTCAGAAAAGTCGCTGTGGAATTCCTTTATATTTAGCAACGCTTTATATACGTTATTAAAGGGATTTTCAATGTAAATTGAATATCGAATCAATCTGGACTCGGAATAGCGAGTATATAATTACCCTCGAACTGTATGATATTCCACTGTGAATATAGACGATAATATTTATTTTTAAAATATTAAATTTAATTATATTTATATATATTTATATATTTAAATGGGACATCTAGAGCTTTAAAAATAGTCACTTTTGCAAACGAGGTCGGAATTCGACGAAACTAATTTTGTTGGATCCGCAACATCAAATTATTGCTAGATGTCAGTTTCCAGGATTTTTAGAGTCACTGTGTGGCCGTACGGATTTTTAGAATGAAAAACAGTCAGTATTTTGACGGTTAAAAATACGCTATGTGAGCATACGAAGTCGGAATTCGACGAAACCAGTTTCGTTGGGACCGTAATGTCGAACTATAGCTGCCTGTCTAGTTTGGTGATTTTTGAGTGTTGTGTGTGATCACACGGATTTTTAGAGTGCAGAAAACAAAAATAAATGAATATAAAAAAAATGGAAATATCCTAAAGAAAATATCTAGATATTTTTTTTACACTATAAATACACCTCTGAACTTCCTAAACCTAATTTTCATTTCACAGTTAACCAAATGTGAGCCGCCACAATATTTTTCTTCCTCCAGTAAAAGTTCAATCTCAAAGAAATCAAAAACAAATGCAAGAAAAATCTCAAAATCTCAAAACAACTTTCTTTGAATTCGTTGTGAGTTTATCTTCCACCTGGTCTTGGTTTTTGGCAGTTCGATGCCCTTATTTTTCGCTGGTTTCTACTCAGCGTTACATAGGGTTCGGGTTCTTTGATTTGGTGGTAATCGATGGGCCATTTCAAGGTATTCGTTGAGATTAGGGGTTGGAGGCGAGTGTTTTGGTAGGGTTTGAGGAGGATCGGTGGTAATTTAGTTCGGCCATTTCATGGTGCCAACGTCAGTACGGCTGAGGTAGCACAGTGGAGAACAGGGAACGTGGGTCGAGACGGATGATGCGAGTTGGACGTGATGAACATGAGGTGGAGGATCTCGAGTAGAGGAGGCCGACGGTGGTCTTTGTTTTGGAGTTCGTGAATTATCCAGGGAGGGAGAGGCGCTTAGAATTGGGAAAATAGTGGAGGATTTCCTGGAGCGACATCAGTTTGGAGAAGAACGGGTTTAATGGAAGCGGGTAATCGGGCTGAGAATAAAGGAAAGGGTAGTGGGCCAAGTATATGAAGGGTGAGGCCCATAGAAAAAGAAGTTTGAAAAGAAAAAGAAAAGAGGAGGGAAGCCTGCGTTGTCTTCTTCTGGTTGAACAAGAAACGAACTGGTATGGACCAAGTTGTATTTTGAAAAAGAAGGGTGGTGTTTGACGTGCAAGGGGGTCGTAGGGTGGGCCGATGTACGAAAGGGGTGAGGCCCAATATTTATTTTATTAAAGTTTTAATTTCAAAAATAATAATGTATTAACTTGTCGATACGATAACTCTCTCGTACGATATCAGATTTACGAACCGTAAGTTGCGTTGGGACCGTATGGACGAGAGATTCACAATGAAGCTGACTGAAAGTGGATTGGGGCTCGTATGAATTTATGGCTAAATAAATTGTTTGATTCAAATCAAATAACAGTTTATCGTTCTTTAACGATGAACTGCCAAAGTGAGTAAATCTCACCAACTCTGAATAGTTTATAATTTCATGTTGTATTTTTAGAACTGTTAGAAATTGTCTGTTTGACTGTGTGTTGATTGTTTGATTGAACTGCTAGTCAGTTAGTGGAAATATTATATATATATATATATATACACAAATATATATATATATATAGATCGTTAAACTCTGAAAGTGATGTTGATTATTGTCTAACATCTGTGATGCAGGGAAACAGGTTGGAGGAATCTGACTGGATTCCTCAACAGTTATTTTATTGTTTTTCATATATTGTTATATGATGTGATATAAAATCTGCTGTCGATTATATGTGTTTGGACGATATTGATCATCGTGATTTGATATGTTGAATACCATAACATACCAGAAAGTAAAAAGAAAATTTTCAAAACGTATATTGAAAATGAAATATTTATAAAATCAAAGGATTTTATAAAAGAGATATTTATTAGAAAATAAATAGAATAAAGTTAAAAGTGTTAAAGAGGATAGGGTATGGTTTTTGAGTAATTGGAACTTGTTATACGTTGATTGAGTTGAGTGAATTTCAAAGTGTTGATCTGATGTTGGTTTCGGCCTTCGGGGTTAACACTGAGAAGTTTATTCACTTATCAATTTATAATGAGGATCATGAATAGAAGTGAAGTAATAAAGGAATATTTATTTGGAAAATAAATAGGATTTAATGTTGGTATAAGGAAATCATTATAAGTGATTAAATGTTGTTAAAAAGGGAATCTTTTTAAGTGGAGAAACGATATTAAAAGGACATTTGTAAAGTGAAGAACCGTTACTAAAAAGTAAATCTTTATAAAGGGATAAACGTTATTAAAAGGGAGTTAATCGAATATATATTATTCGAAATTGAAGTTAATCAGTTAGAGTTAAACAGTTAGAGTTAAACAGTTAGAGTTAAACAGTTAGAATTAATCGATTAGAGTTAAATCGAACTAGCATTATTCGAAATAGAGTTAAGTGAATGGAGTTAAACAAAATTAGAAACTGACTGGAGATTAGTTATGTTAAACAGCTTTCTGAGTATCGATCTGATGTTGGTTTCAGCCTTCGGGGTTTATACTTAGAGAATTGTTCTCTTACTAGTTTATAGTTAGGGACTGATGGTTGTAGAAGAATAGTGATACATAAATAATTTGTGGAAATGTTTTTATGTGTTAACGTATATTTTCTAAACATAGAAAATAAGGAAATATGTTTGATGATTGGATCGATAATTCCATTTGGAAATAAGATCGTTGTTTGTACACGGACATATTTTCATTTGATAGTTAAATCACCGACTGTCAAAGTTTTGACCATTTTACTTTGTTAATATGGAGAGACCGGTTGGATTTTTATCCGAAGAACCACTCCGTATTGGCACTAGCGTTGTGAATCATCACATACTGAAGATAATTGAAGACGGAGTTTATGCAAGGGCTATTATATAAGTCTTAGATAACAGTGCCTAAGATGGATGTACTGAATAGTGCCTTCGGTTTGTCCAGTCCCAGGACAACTTGTATGGACGAAGGTCTAACAGAGTATATCCAATGGATCGCGTAAGTTGATCTGTTCAAACGTATTCACGTTTGGTGGTGGAGGAATTCGTTTCTCTAAGCTGTATACCCGTGTTACTTTTGGATAAATCAATTTGTGATTTGGCAGGTATGACGATGTGACATTCTAAGTGAATGAGGATGACTTGTGTTGATGAATGTCTGACAGAGTATTTCCAGAAAGGTCATGTACATTGATTTCTTCAACTTTACCAAGAGTGGAAGCGGAGAAGGAAACCTCTTTAGCTAACACGTAACGTACTGTTGTAGACGCCAATTAGTGTTTTTCGATGGATCTGACAATGTGGCATTCGAAGTGAATCTGATGTAATGATAAAGCGTAGCTTCTAGCTTCATCAACCAGTAAATGACAGAAATCGGGCAGGCAGCATGGCTAAGTCGGTCGCACCGAAGTAGTGTGTATAATCACCTATCTAGAGAATATTCATTTGTTTCTTAAATCTATCAATGTTGTCCCATATATATACGGGAACGGTTGCTGATCCCAACCGTTGGTGATATACATTCGATACACTCAAGCAAAATGAGTGGTCGGTCATGTGTGGCTGAGTTACAAGATGTTCTTGTTGAACTCCAGTGTATCGTTCCTAGAGTACACTGATCGGAAGGTGGTTCCATACCTTGTCATAGTTGGAAATCCATTATCCAATACGTGCTTGCGATTTTGATTGTATACTATATATGTAGAACGTGAGATGAAAGCGTTTCTGCTAGTTGATATCTATTTGTACATAAACATTATTATAATATCAAAAGGTTTTTGATATAAAGATATTTTGGATTCTCATAAGGGAAAAACCCGTTCCGTTCTGCGGCGTGGTCTTATGAGATATCGTTTACTTGTTCATATACCTGTTTAAACTATTTTACTCACACCAGTCCCATGACTGACCCGGAGTTTACTTTGTTGTTTTCCCTAAACTCTTGGGTGCCTAAATTTGTACGGGCAGTCAAGTGGTCGGGATTTACAGATATACCTGAAGAGCTGGAGCAGGAGGCTTCTGGATCATATAGCTATATTTATTTCCGCTGTGTTGTAAGTGTTGTACTTTGATATGTGCTATTGTATACATAACTGTTATATTTCAAAGTTATGTTATCTATTATATGTTATTCGTTCCGCTGTGAGGTTTGTGTTACTCTGATGTTGTGTTCTTCTTCTTCTTCTATTCTAAGTTTCTATCTTATCTATTCTCACCCTCTAATTTCATTCATTAATTACCAGAATTTTTCGATGTTTTGGTTATCGACATCGTGCTTATGTCGATAACCAAAGTCGCCAAAAATCCGGGTCGTTGCAGTTGGTATCAGAGCTTAAGTTAAGAATTACCTTGGCTCTGTGGCGTGACACGGTAGAGATAGGGTTAGTAACACCCTAGATTGAGTTTGAGTGTATATATACGAGTGCGTATTTGTATTTGATATAAAAATGGTTTTATATTGTGGAGATTCATTGGCTGAGTTGTTTATGAGTTCTGGTCGATCAGTTTGATCCACTGTATTGGTAGGGGTTTCTAAACACTCGAATACGATGAACCGTCATGGTATGTTTTGAAAAGAGGGTAAAAATAATTTTACCCAAAGTATATTTGATATATATTGAATTTATAATATATGAGATATATTGGTTGTTATTATAATCGAGTAAGATTATAAATATAATGGTTATGTAAATAATCGATCAGAATTCATATAAGTAAAGTATATGAAATAAGATGAATTAAATATGAATTTAAATCAGATTTGGATTTAAAATAAGGAAATTTTAAGTTCCTGGGAGATTTTGAGATGTTTTCAAAATGGATGTATTTAGTAAGGGTTTTGAAATGATATAGTATTGAAATCACTTGGGTCGCTGGAAAATAATTCCGATGATGACTGCGCAGTATCATCGGTGTGATTTTTGAGTTCTAAGTGGTGGATTACTACCAGAGATTTTGATTTGAATTGTTTTGAGAAAACAAGTTGTTTAGAAATTCAAAGGTTTTGAATTGGTATTATGATTTCAATTTTGATTTGAAATAAAACCGGGAATTTAAGTTCTAGAAATTAAAATTTAACTTGTGAAGTTAATTCGAATGGGATAGTAAAAGTAAATAATAAACCAGAATTTAACTTGAGATGATAGGTTAAGAAAAACTGGAAGTGATTAGAGAATAATCTAGATTTGAAATGATAAGTTGAGAGTTTGGAATTTGAAACTCGAATTTGAAATTAAATTCGGCTTAAATAAGTGAATGGTTGTGTTAAGAATAACTTGGTTGGAGTTGATTGGGAAGGCATTTGTATATGCCGAGTTGATAACAGATGGTAGGGATATAATGATATGCCCAACAAAAAGGTACAAGTTTATATTTTATATGAGTTTGGAATTTATGAGCCGAATTGGCAAGCTGTTTGGCGTTTTGATTTTCTTTTGGGTTGAAGAAGGCCCAGAGAGGCGAGTTGGAGTTTGAGCTATTGACCAGTACAAAGGAGATGCTGGTGAAATTTTTCGAAAAGTTAAGGTGTTAGAAAATTTTCAGGATTTTTGAAAATTTTCGTTGATAAGAATTAATTAATAATTTAATTGAAATTAAATTGGTTCAGTTGAAACTGAAGTTGAGAAGTGAACAAATATGTTCTAACCAGTCGATAGGGTCGTCCTCTGCCTTAGCAATTTCGAGGACGAAATTATTTTAAGTGGGGAAGAATGTAATGACCCGCATTTTCAGCGATATAATAATTAATTTATTTAATTATTTAAATGGTAAATTAAAGGATTTAATGGTCGTGGAATTTAATAATGGTGAATATTTAATTAAAATAATAAATTAAATAATATATTTACTTCTGAAATAATCAGAATTGACTGAAATGGTGATATGGTGTGAATTGGATCATCTGTGATAATTAATTCAGCTTGGAATTTAATTTGAATAACGAATATATTATATAAACGACAGTTTGAACGTAGAGTTATAATATAATTATAATCAAGCTTGAAATGGCGCTGCAGTTCGCGATTTGGCGATTCGAACTTCAACTGAATGTACAGGATTCGTTTTAAGCCGGATTTCTGTGAAACAAGAAACGTATGGAGCTGGTGGAGTATATCTTTCTAGTGGAAGAGAGGAATCGGGATTTCGTCGTGTAGATTTTGATTTACGTCCAAATCAAATTTCAGAAAAGTCGTTGTGGAATTCCTTTATATTTAGCAACGCTTTATATACGTTATTAAAGGGATTTTCAATATAAATTGAATATCGAATCAATCTGGACTCGGAATAGCGAGTATATAATTACCCTCGAACTGTATGATATTCCACTGTGAATATAGACGATAATATTTATTTTTAAAATATTAAATTTAATTATATTTAAATATATTTATATATTTAAATGGGTCATCTAGAGCTTTAAAAATAGTCACTTTTGCAAACGAGGTCAGAATTCGACGAAACTAATTTTGTTGGATCCGCAACATCAAATTATTGCTAGATGTCAGTTTCTGGGATTTTTAGAGTCACTGTGTGGCCGTACGGATTTTTAGAATGAAAACAGTCAGTATTTTGATGGTTAAAAATACGCTGTGTGAGCATACGAAGTCGGAATTCGACGAAACCAGTTTCGTTGGGACCGTAATGTCGAACTATAGCTGCCTGTCTAGTTTGGTGATTTTTGAGTGTTGTGTGTGATCACACGGATTTTTAGAGTGTAGAAAACAAAAATAAATGAATATAAAAAATGGAAATATCCTAAAGAAAATATCTAGATATTTTTTTTACACTATAAATACACCTCTAAACTTCCTAAACCTAATTTTCATTTCACAGTTAACCAAATGTGAGCCGCCACAATATTTTTCTTCCTCCAGTAAAAGTTCAATCTCAAAGAAATCAAAAACAAATGCAAGAAAAATCTAAAAATCTCAAAACAACTTTCTTTGAATTCGTTGTGAGTTTATCTTCCACCTGGTCTTGGTTTTTGGCAGTTCGATGCCCTTATTTTTCGCTGGTTTCTACTCAGCGTTACATAGGGTTCGGGTTCTTTGATTTGGAGGTAATCGATGGGCCATTTCAAGGTATTCGTTGAGATTAGGGATTGGAGGCGAGTGTTTTGGTAGGGTTTGAGGAGGATCGGTGGTAATTTAGTTCGGCCATTTCATGGTGCCAACGTTAGTACGGCTGAGGTAGCACAGTGGAGAATAGGGAACGTGGGTCGAGATGGATGATGCGAGTTGGACGTGATGAACATGAGGTGGAGGATCTCGAGTAGAGGAGGCCGACGGTGGTCTTTGTTTTGGAGTTCGTGAATTATCCAGGGAGGGAGAGGCGCTTAGAATTGGGAAAATAGTGGAGGATTTCCTGGAGCGACATCAGTTTGGAGAAGAACGGGTTTAAGGGAAGCGGGTAATCGGGCTGAGAATAAAGGAAAGGGTAGTGGGCCAAGTATATGAAGGGTGAGGCCCATAGAAAAAGAAGTTTGAAAAGAAAAAGAAAAGAGGAGGGAAGCCTGCGTTGTCTTCTTCTGGTTGAACAAGAAACGAGCTGGTATGGACCAAGTTGTATTTTGAAAAAGAAGGGTGGTGTTTGACGTGCAAGGGGATCGTAGGGTGGGCCGATGTACGAAAGGGGTGAGGCCCGATATTTATTTTATTAAAGTTTTAATTTCAAAAATAATAATGTATTAACTTGTCGATACGATAACTCTCTCGTACGATATCAGATTTACGAACCGTAAGTTGCGTTAGGACCGTATGGACGAGAGCTTCACAATGAAGCTGACTGAAAGTGGATTGGGGCTGGTATGAATTTATGGCTAAATAAATTGTTTGATTCAAATCAAATAACAGTTTATCGTTCTTTAACGATGAACTGCCAAAGTGAGTAAATCTCACCAACTCTGAACAGTTTATAATTTCATGTTGTATTTTTAGAACTGTTAGAAATTGTCTGTTTGACTGTGTGTTGATTGTTTGATTGAACTGCTAGTCAGTTAGTGGAAATATTATATATATATATATATATATACACAAATATATATATATATAGATCGTTAAACTCTGAAAGTGATGTTGATTATTGTCTAACATCTGTGATGCAGGGAAACAGGTTGGAGGAATTCGACTGGATTCCTCAACAGTTATTTTATTGTTTTTCATATATTGTTATATGATGTGATATAAAATCTGTTGTCGATTATATGTGTTTGGACGATATTGATCATCGTGATTTGATATGTTGAATACCATAACATACCGGAAAGTAAAAAGAAAATTTTCAAAACGTATATTGAAAATGAAATATTTATAAAATCAAAGGATTTTATAAAAGAGATATTTATTAGAAAATAAATAGAATCAAGTTAAAAGTGTTAAAGAAGATAGGGTATGGTTTTTGAGTAATTGGAACTTGTTATACGTTGATTGAGTTGAGTGAATTTCAAAGTGTTAATCTGATGTTGGTTTCGGCCTTCGAGATTAACACTGAGAAGTTTATTCACTTATCAATTTATAATGAGGATCTAATGAATAGAAGTGAAGTAATAAAGGAATATTTATTTGGAAAATAAATAGGATTTAACGCTGTTATAAGGAAATCATTATAAGTGATTAAATGTTGTTAAAAAGGGAATCTTTTTAAGTGGAGAAACGATATTAAATGGACATTTGTAAAGTGAAGAACCGTTACTAAAAAGTAAATATTTATAAAGGGATAAACATTATTAAAAGGGAGTTAATCGAATATATATTATTCGAAATTGAAGTTAATCAGTTAGAGTTAAACAGTTAGAGTTAAACAGTTAGAATTAATCGATTAGAGTTAAATCGAACTAGCGTTATTCGAAATAGAGTTAAGCGAATGGAGTTAAACAAAATTAGAAACTGACTGGAGATTAGTTATGTTGAACAGATTTCTGAGTATCGATCTGATGTTGGTTTCGGCCTTCGGGGTTTATACTTAGAGAATTGTTCTCTTACTAGTTTACAGTTAGGGACTGATGGTTGTAGAAGAATAGTGATACGTAAATAATTTGTGGAAATGAATTCCAGTGTTAACGTATATTTTCTAAACATAGAAAATAAGGAAATATGTTTGATGATTGGATCGATAATTCCATTTGGAAATAAGATCGTTGTTTGTACACGGACATGTTTTCATTTGATAGTTAAATCACTGACTGTCAAAGTTTTAACCATTTTACGTTGTTTATATGGAGAGACCGGTTGGATTTTTATCCGAAGAACCACTCCGTATTGGCAGTAGCATTGTGAATCATCACATACTGAAGATAATTGAAGACGGAGTTTATGCAAGGGCTATTGTATAAGTCTTAGATAACAGTGCCTAAGATGGATGTACTGAATAGTGCCTTCGGTTTGTCCAGTCCCAACACAACTTCTATGGACGAAGGTCTGACAGAGTATATCCAATGGATCGCGTAAGTTGATCTGTTCAAACGTATTCACGTTTGGTGGCGGAGGAATTTGTTTCTCTAAGCTGTATACCTGTGTTACTTTTGGATAAATCAATTTATGATTTGGCGGGTATGACGATGTGACATTCTAAGTGAATGAGGATGACTTGTGTTGATGAATGTCTGACAGAGTATTTCCAGAAAGGTCATGTACATTGATTTCTTCAACTTTACCAAGAGTGGAAGCGTAGAAGGAAACCTTTTTAGCTAACACGTAACGTACTGTTGTAGACGCCAATTAGTGATTTTCGATGGATCTGACAATGTGGCATTCGAAGTGAATCTGATGTAATGATAAAGCGTAGCTTCTAGCCTCATCAACTAGTAAATGACAGAAATCGGGCAGGTAACATGGCTAAGTCGGTCGCACCGAAGTAGGGTGTATAATCACCTATCTAGAGAATATTCATTTGTTTCTTAAATCTATCAATGTTGTCCCATATATATACGGGAACGGTTGCTGATCCCAACCGTTGGTGATATACATTCGATACACTCAAGCAAAATGAGTGGTCGGTCATGTGTGGCTGAGTTACAAGATGTTCTTGTTGAACTCCAGTGTATCGTTTCTAGAGTACACTGATCGGAAAGTGGTTCCATACCTTGTCATAGTTGGAAATCCATTATCCAATACGTGCTTGCGATTTTGATTGTATACTATATATGTAGAACGTGAGATGAAAGCGTTTCTGCTAGTTGATATCTATTTGTACATAGACATTATTATAATATCAAAAGGTTTTTGATATAAAGATATTTTGGATTCTCATAAGGGAAAAACCCGTTCCGTTCTGCGGCGTGGTCTTATGAGATATCGTTTACTTGTTCATATACCTGTTTAAACTGTTTTACTCACACCAGTCCCATGACTGACCCGGAGTTTACTTTTTTGTTTTCCCTAAACTCTTGGGTGCCTAAATTTGTACGGGCAGTCAAATAGTCGGGATTTACAGATATACCTGAAGAGCTGGAGCAGGAAGCTTCTGGATCATATAGCTATAGTTTATTTCCGTTGTGTTGTAAGTGTTGTACTCTGATAAGTGCTATTGTATACATAACTGTTATATTTCAAAGTTATGTTATCTATTATATGTTATTCGTTCCGCTGTGAGGTTCGTGTTACTCTGATGTTGTGTTCTTCTTCTTCTTCTATTCTAAGTTTCTATCTTATCTATTCTCACCCTCTAATTTCTTTCATTAATTACCAGGATTTTTCGATGTTTTGGTTATCGACATCGTACTTATGTCGATAACCAAAGTCGCCAAAAATCCGGGTCGTTACACCTATTGAGAAAAAATACAGGAACATTGTCGAATCTGGTTTGAGAAGTGGGAAGCAAAATGCTAAGAAGAGAATGAAATATCAAGATGAAGGAGAAGCACACGGATATATGTAAAGTGAAATAAAATTTTGTAAAAATATGAATTAGAAAAAGACCATATTTCCCTCATATGATTACCTTTCTTCCATCCAAGTACTATTCCATTAATGAAATGGTGGTTCAAGTGTGTGTGTCTATATATATATATATATATATATATATATATGTATGTATGTATGTATGTATGTATGTATATATGATGCTATATATATGTGACACCCCATGTCTGTTAATGTCACTCTTTATCAGAATTCATTAAGTTTCGTGAAGCGTTATAGGTAAGAAACAGAAACATTACAAGACATATATAAAATTACAGCGGAATTTAAAATTTTATTAAACAGAAAACATCGTGGTCCAAAACATAGTTACATCATAAGTCTGAAATACAGAAAACCCATTACATCAACTTAAAACTTCTGTCTTGTACTAAAATCATCTGAGTACAGTAATAAAAGAAGCATAGTTCCCCATAAATATAGCCATATTAGAGAAGACGGGAAATCAAAGTGGTACATCTAAGAAGCTCCAAGCAGAATGAAAGAGAGGATCTGAATCAAGCCTGAGTATTCCCACCCTGAGAACCTAGGGGGAACGGAAGAGAGAGAAGAGAAAACAAAATGGGTCAGACATAAAGTCTGGCACGTCTAGTTACTTTTAGCATATAAATAAGTAAAACATCATGATAGGCATATAAACTGGATGTGAGAGATATTATTATAAGACAGGTATAACAAACTGAGCGGGATAGACAAATAAACATGACGGAATATATTGCGCTTCTCAAGTACTTTTCTTTCCACCAATACTAGCATAACAAGAACAAGATGATCTCAGCTAGAACAAGATAGTAGACTTAGGTATACTTCTAATGATAGGTTTTACCCCAACAACAATAACAGGTAGGCCAATAGAATGACAGGTGTTATCCCCAACAATAATAACAGGCTCCCAACAAGCACGACTAGAAGTACCCTAATTACTACCACCAATCGATCGGCTCCCTACCCCATATATACTTGTGTCGGCCACACAGTATGATATATCACTTCCTAAAGTGGCAACCCCGTTATTTTCAAGATGCACAATAATATCTACTGATCTCACATCGTCTTACCTTCCCTTGCAAGCGTACCCATGCACGAACATAACTCCGATGGAATGCGTCGTCAACATCCTCACTCAAGTGACCTCTTATAATCAGCTCAGTAAGCGTTCCCCGATTGCGACCTAGTTCGGAGTACTCATTTGATACCAAGATGGGTTACTGACTGAAACGGGACCCACGACAGATGATACAAGCTTCCCTTCTAGGCTTGCATCCCTACTACTAGGATTTTAACAGGTTATGCCTAACAGTTTAACAAGGTTGCATAACCCCCACATGTAAAAGAGGTTAAGTTTGTCGGGGGGTGTGTGTGTGCGTGTGTGTGTATAACCCGTCCCCACAGATTTAACAAGATTAACTTAACCCCCACTGATTCAAGCAAGTTTACATAACCCCTAATCAATTTAACAGGTTCATGTAACCCCCTACAGATTTAAATAGGTTACGTATTACAGGGTAACAAGTTATCCATTTATGGCTTATTAATGGACTAGACCTCTCACATTAAGTCTACTACTTGTTGATGATGGATATGCCGGGCGGTTCCAGGCAGACTTCTACCACAAGTCGGACTTAACCTCGTGTCTTAGCACCGTTACGTGTATATTTATGCACTTGACCCCTCACATTAAATTAACCATTTGTGGATGCTGGATTTCTCAGGCGGTTCCAGGCAGACTTCTACCACAAGTGTAACCGAACCACGTGTCTAAGTGCGGTTATAGTTTCTAATTGTTGTAAATCTAGGCATGTTCATTATTAACCAATTTTCATGTTTATCCAAGATTATGCCTCAAATCCCAGTTTGATTCATAATACAAGTTATGCCCCAAATTAAAGTTTTAGATCAAGATATAAATTATGCCCAAATTGCAATCATGTTTTAATATAAGTTATGCCCCAAATTAACATTCCCCACCATTCCCAATTTCATGTACTCACATACTTCAGTGATAGGCCTAGGCTCGAAGGTAGCCCGACTATAAAAATAAAAAGGGAAAGAGGGAGAGAAGAGAACAAGAATAGGCATAATAACAAGAAGTAAGCGTACTAACAGGATAGGCATATGGTGACATGACTAGGCATACTAACAGAATAAGCATAATAAAGATGGGCATGTAAGAAATAAACAGAGGATCAGGTGTAAAAGTAATGGCATATTTTTTTAGTTATGATGCAGGTTACTAACAGGCACAGGTTTAGATCCAACTTATAGACATGTCAAGATTACTATTAATTGTTTATATCTGAAAATAACATGAACTCACTATGACTGGATCTAAAGAACAGAGAATTGACTATTGGTGTTGGAGCAGAGATTCTTGAATACGTATAAGTCGTTGTTGCAGAAGAATAGGCTATTTCAATCTGAGTTGGGGCAACACCTCATTGTCTCTATTGTTTTTTGTGAATAAAACAATGAGAATGAGGTCCTATTTATAGCCTAATGTCAACGAATCTTGTTCAGAAATGTGTCCAGGTGCAGGAGGGTTAATCTGCCCAAATCTCGGTGAGGTCGACCCCGGGGTCGACATCTCCATTATGGGGTCGACCCATGGGTCGACACCCTTGGGGAACGGGTCGATTTCCCCCTCCATTTCCCGCTTCACAGATTTGAATATTTTGGTTTGTTTGTGTATATATATAATTCCCTTACATGCATATAAACTTCTAGGCTTAATAAATTCTTCATACGATGTCCGTTTTGTACAAATTCGAAGTCTATCTTAAGCAAAATTCTAAGACGAACGCAATGATGCAGTCCGTTTTACCTAGTTCCCAATGTTTAATTAAGTATTATTTAGTTTATCATTATAGTGTTCTTTAAAATTATGGGGTGTTACATTCTCCTCTACTTAAAGGATTTCGTCCCCGAAATCTCTAAGCTAAGAAGAATGTATATCCTAACATCCATCATCTATCTACTCATCCACCAATCACCGGCTTCCATTGTCCTTAAAAATTTCTAATGCTCATATGAACATATGCAAAGGTACGTGTATATGTCCCTATTCTAATGCGAAAGATCAGGCAGTGTACTAATTCAGTTGACCTCCTTAATGTAATGTACGTTAGTGCCGTGAATCCAACATGTATGCAAATAATTCTAAAACATGTAAGTTCTATATGTGTGCACAATCATTCATCGAAATGCAACATTTATATGATGATACACCCACTTTCATCCATTAAAAGAAAAAAATATGCATACACATCCATATGCAATATGAGAGTGATTGAGTCGATCCAGTGCCTAATGTGTGTGTATATGCATCCACAAGCACCCACTAGCAAACACTTGCATCCATCAAACATAACATGCTTCAAACACATGTTTACATCCATGGGTTCCCTACCTAAAGGTCGAAGGTTCGAACGACAGGATATACTTAAGATAGAAACAAGTACAAATAAAAGCTTTGGAAAAGGAGGTTAAGAACATGCCCTTGAAAAGAAAATGGTACGAAGCGTGAATCTTGTCTTTAGTCTCCTAAGTTGCATTCTCGTGGTCTTCTTCCAATTGAACTTTCATCAACTTGACCTCTTAGTTGCTTAGCTTCTTAACCTCTGATCCAAGAATACAGGTAGGGACTCGTCTAATTGTCGCCTCCGTTCCGCCTCTGCTTCCTCAAGCATACTCGGCTCAACTACTTCTGCGGTACCATGCAAGCACTTTCGTAAATGAGAAACGTGGAAAACATCATGAACACCAGACAGTCTCTTTGGTAGCTTTACTTTATAGGCCATTTAGCCAATCCTTTCTGTTATGAGAAACGTCCCTACAATTCTTGGTGCCAATTTCCCTATAGATCCAAAACGAACCACATTCCTCAAAGTTGATACCTTGATGAAAAGCATGTCTCCTACATCAAACTCAATATCGGTCCTTCTCTTATCTGCGTAGGACTTCTACATGTCCTAAGCTGTCTTTCTGCGCCTTCGAATAAGTTCAATCTTTTCTGAAGTTTCTTTAATCATCTCAGGTCCAAGTAGAAGCCTTTCTGTAGACTCCCACCAACAAGTCGGTGATCTACAGGGTCTTCCGTACAATGCCTCGAAGGGTGCCAAGCCAATACTAGCCTGATAACTGTTATTGTAGGCGAACTCTACCAAAAGAAGGTGCTCTTCCCACATCCCTCCGGAGTCTAGGATATACAGACTTAAAAGGTCATCAAGAACTCTATTCACTCTCTCCATCTGTCTAGAGTGTGATAAGTAATGCTCAAACACAACTGTGTACATAATGCCTCTTGTAAGCTCCTCCAAAACTCACTGGTGAAAATGGGGTCATGATCACTCACAATAATGGAAGGGACTCCATGTAGATGGACTATCTCACGAAGATAAATTGCTGCCAACCATGATGTAGTCCTTTTACTCTTAACAGGAATGAAATGGGCGCTTTTAGTAAGCCTGTCGACTATAACCCAAATACAGTGTTTCCTTTTCTCGATCTAGGCAAACCATCAATGAAATCCATAGAGACGCTCTCCCACTTCCACTGTGTGACTTCCAAAGGATGAAGTAAACCTATGGGCTTCCTTTGCTCATCCTTGACTTGCTGGCAAATCAAACATCGAGAAACGAACTCCGCTACATCTTTTTTCATCCCGTCCCAAAAGAAAATCCTCTTCATATCTCTATACATCTTATCACCGCCTGGATGGATAATCATCCTAGAATGACGGGCTTCCTCAAGGACTGTCTTCAAAAAACTCCCAACCTATGGAACACAAATCCTTCCATCTCGTCGTAACCATCCCCTATCATCCATGGAATTTCTATTGAGGTGACTAGAAGTCTCCCCTCTACTAAGCCTATCCAAGATATGTTTTATCTATGGGTCCTCTCACTACGATGTTCCTATCTGGTTCAACAAAGTAGGTCGCACCTTTAATGATGCCAATAAACCAGGTGTGAACTCGGTGGAGGGTCTAAAATCAAAAGTCAATATAAACTCCTAGCTCTGCCTCTCTACAAATAGAGGACTAAAGGTCATCCTCTACCTATTCATTACGTCTACCACCACATTACCCTTGCCAGGGGTATTAGCTATCTCAAAGTCATGGGACGCTAGGAACTCCATCCATCCTTGTTGCCTCAAATTGAGATCCTTCTGCGAGAATAAGTACTTGAAAGATTTATGATCGGTGTACAACTCGAACTTCTCTCCAAGTAGATAATGGTGCCAAGTCTTAAGCGCGAATACTATGGCAGCTAACTCTATGTCATTGGTGGGGTAGTTCTTCTCATGAACTCTTAACTGTATACCTCAATAACATACTACCCTTCCCTCTTGCATCAGAACTGCACAAAGCCCTGTACCACATGCATTAGTGTATAATATGAATACCTTATTCCCATCAGGTAAAGTCAAGACTGGGACTGTTGTCAGAACCCTCTTCAATCGCTGGAAAGCATCCCCAGTCTATACCCAAAGAAAATATCATATTCTTCTTCGTTAGTCCGGTGAGTGTGGTTGATATCTTTGAGAAGTCCTTAATGAACTTCTTATAATAGCCCGCTAAACCAAGAAAACTCCTCACCTCTGTTGCATTCTTTAGAATCTACCAATCTTGAACTGTAATTTCTTTTGTGGGATTTACTGCTATTTCATCCTTAGAGACCACTTTCCTAAGAAATCTCACTTCTTTTCTCCAAAGATGACATTTGGAGAATTTCACCTTAAGCTGGTGCACACGGACAGTTTTCAAAATCTCCTTTAAATGCATGGCATGCTCTTCCTCACTCTTCGAGAAAATCAAGATGTCATCAACAAAGACCGCTACGAACTTATTTAGAACTCTCGAAAATATCCTACTCATCAGATCCATAAAAAGGAGGGTGCATTCATTAACCCAAAAGGCATGACGAGCCACTCGAAGAAACCATCTGGAGTTCTAAAAGCGGTTTTGTCTATACTGTCCTCGGCCACCCTCAACTGATGAAACCCTGTGGCCAAGTCTAACTGGGAGAAATCAGATGCACTAACAAGCTGGTCCAACAGATCATCTATCCTCGGAAGTGGGTGCCTATTTTTCTTAGTGAGTTTATTCAACTCTCTATAATTCAAACATAAATTGTAATGTCCCATATTTTCTGACCATTTATTTAAAATATTTTATTTGTTTAAAATATTGATTCAAGTTTAAATAATGGGGTTTTACCATTTTAATTGAATACTTAAATTTTACTAATACTAATAATAATATTTTATTTTCGGAATATTGAGGAAATGTTGATTTTGCTGAATGAGCATTTAATGTGGTTTAAATATTGTTTATATTGAATTATATAAATATATTCGTTATTAAAATGACGACAGAACGTTTAATTTATAATTATATTATAAAACGAACTAGAAATGATGAGGTAGTTCATAAATTTCGTTCCGAACTTTAACTAAGTATATAGAATTCGTTTTGAGTCGGAATTCTGTGAAACCAGGAACGTTGGAATCGATTTGATTATATTTTTCATATGAAAGAGAAAATCGAGATTTCGTGTTATAATTTGTTAGTTATGTCTAGTTGAAATTTTAAAATAGTCGCTATGAAAAATCGTTTTAAAACGATAACGTTATTTAATAAATTTTATATTTTTGATATCGTTTAACCAAATTTGTAAGTGTTGAATTTGAAAGTTTATCTTAGTCTTATTTGAAGTTATAAGAAATTCCATTTGGATATATTCGATAATATCGGTTTGTTATTTATTTAATTCAACCATTATAGAATTTAATTTATATCGACAATTTGTTAGATTTATCAGTAACCCAACCTATATAACACTCACACAACTTTCATATTCAATACATATACAACGCGTATCGAATGGAACCCAACACATATCTCAGTCGACACAAGGTAAAACAACATATATAAATATTCATATATTGGTGTTTGCGCTGGTGCAAAACAAATGAGACAACCAAGTATGTAAAAAAAAATCATTTCAAGTACGGAAAACTCGTCTACCTCTTTCAGTAAGAATAGTGAAATGAACAATAAAGAGAAATAAACATATACACATATTGACACATCAAACTTGTACAGAAAATGAATAGCTACATTTATATATAACATCAATTTTGTATTCAAAGGTTCATACAGGATTTGTTGCCGTATAAATTCATATCAACATTTAATAAGGAAGATCAGCCTGTTCCCTGTAGCCGACAACATACTATGAATGAAAACAACATTCATTTTGTAAAATATCACTTCACCCACATCTTTTCCGCAAAACCCTATTCTATGATCTGCCATATTCTCAACAAATCTCGGCAACTTTATTATACTTAAGGTATTAAAATCTAAGAATCGATCTTGTATCAGCAACTCATTTCGAGTTCATGCACTGGACATGTCTTGCCCTTTCACAAACAATGGAAAATGTACAACATCAGTCTGCAAGAAAATCAAAGAGTTAAAAATGAAATAGAAATAATATATATATATATTCACTTGTCCACAAGATATGTGTACAGATATCAGATTGGCAAAACAAGTCAAACAAACAAAGAAATATATGCCTCAAATCTTCATAGACCTTGAACAGCTAAGTAATAGCTAGAACAGCTATATTTTTTATAGCTTAACGGCTAAGAAAGGGTGCAATGCAGCAAAGAAAAGAAAAAAGAAATAAAAAATACAACAATTCATATATACGACAGATCTGAAGAATCTAAGAACAGTACATGAACTGTTATAAAATAGTAATTTGATATTCAGTCAAATTTTATACAAGACAAGACTATACAACACTTTTAAAAATCGAATACAAGGATATGGATGGATCCTCCAATTTATGAACAAAGTGACAATTCATAGATTCACAAAATCTATACATAAACAGTTCGGTCACATTTCATAGCACCAAAGATCTAAGAACATCCCAAACCCTAATCTATGATTTAAAATCTTGACTGACGTTGATCATATCGGGATTTTTTTCACCAGTATAAATACACACGCATTGTTCTAGGGTTTCAGACCAAAAACCGGTCAACCCAACAAAGAAACCACAATTAAACCACACAACAATGAATACAGAAAATTATAAATCATGAAATACTTATCTGTTCATGACCAAAAGTTCAAAACCGAATGTATTAGGCTCGGAAATCTTCATGGTTTGGAGTGTTCAGTGGAATTTTGGGTCGTTCGACAGTTGCGGAAAGGGATTAAGGAAATAGGGTTTGACGGAGCGCCGGAACATAGAAGGCGAAGGGATGAACGAAGATGTGCGATGTAAGAGAGGGAACTTGCGGTGGCGGAGCAACAGGAGAAGACGATGGAGGAGGAAGGAGATTTCAGCATATAGGGTTTCCTTTTTCTCTGATTTGTTGTGGCGGCGGGCAGATTTAGGAAATGGGAGTGGATCTGATCGGTTGGGGTATAAAGGGTTGGTGTAGGCCTGGTTTGCTTCGGGTTGGGCCGAACAGAAAAGGAAAGCAAGGCCCAAAGGTTTAAATTGAAAGGTTTATTTAATTTAAATATTTATATAAGCTTGTTAACGTAATTTCCGGACCATACATTGTCAGAATTGGATGCCGTCAGAAGCGTTGAGATCGTATTGAAGAGTGCTACATTCTGGAATAGACCTGGTTGGAGATGGAAGAAGTCAGAATTTCCAGTTAAATTAAACATAGGTTTAATTTAACTGAATCAAACCAATTTAACAACGGAATCAAATCAATTCGAGGTGAGTTAAACTCACTCAGTTTCTCCCCACTTATATTTTATAAGTTGGGTTTTTATTTTTGTGTGCTACAGTTGCTCATGATTGACTGGTTGTTGATATATATATATATATATATATATATATATATATTGTTTGAACTGACGAAATTAAACGTCGTTTAATTTCAGTGAAACCCAAATCTTTATTTTTAAAGACGGGTCCCAGTCAAGGTAATTCACCTTACTGGCTTCGTTTATAAAATAAACGTGATTTATTTATATGGATTGTTTGAACTGTCATGATTGTGTGAAATAAATTTGGTATTGACTGTTATGAGACCATTATTCATTTAAGTTGAATTATTTGATTGGATGGTTCATCTATTTATTGAATATCGACCTAAAATTCAATATTGATTGGTTTAAACCATTTGGTACGATTGGTTGGGTGATTGGCAGTACATGGCCTATGGATTAACCGTTTTATAAATATTGTTATACCGCCAGGTAAATCGACAAATTTAAGTTATAAAATATATTTTTAACTGAGGATAGGTTTTTAAATCTATTATTTGAATAAAAGTTGTAAAAAGAAAATAAATATTTATTATTTATGAACTGAGTTTACAATTGGTTTTTAAATGATTTTATATAGGAGCTTTCTGATATTTATCAGATTTTGAGCAGAACTTTATTTAAATTTGAATAATCGCTTTTGAGAGATAAATAAAAAGGGAATTCTAAGAAAATGCGAAGGCTTAAATTAAGCAAAAAGGAAAGTGATAACAAAAGGTTTATATTAAACCATGATTTACAAACGAAGTTTATGAAAAGGAAATGAGGTACAATAAATGTTACTTAATAAGGGAATTAAGTAGAATTTATGAAATAAGGCTTTAAGCGAAAGGCTAAAAGATGAATGTGGTAAGGGTAAGTAATAGGGTTTTACAAAAAATCCAAGTGATAAGAAGTATCATTTAGAAAGGTAAAAGAGAAAGGTGATGGTTTATAAAATAATTTTCTTAATCAATGAATTAAGAATGTTGATTATACTTGAGATGGAAGATCGAAAAGATAAGAAGTTTTATAACATATAAAATAGCTAAATGAGGTGTAATTGATATTAAAATAAGTTCGGTTTTTGGAATTACAACTAACGTCTATCTAAAGATTAGACCGTTGTTGATCAAGGTCTGAGAGGTAAATAAATACCCCAACTTGAACGACCTCAAGATTATCTTAGGATGACCTTAGCGTGTAATGGGAAAGTTAAATTGGTATTTCCAAGGTTAAAGGAAATTGAAAAATTAAAGTTTTGAGAATAATTGATAATAAGAGAATAGTAGTTGGTTATTTCCAAGTGATAAAATAAAGGAGATTTTATAATGTTGTTTCACTTGAAATAAGGTGAGTCGTTTTCTAATATGGTTAATTAGAACTAAAATAGTAAATGGGTTAGAATTGAATATGATTATTGAATATTTTCTTAAACATGAAAGTGATGACCTTACGTCAAATAAGTTATATTTAAAATGGTGGAATATTTAAGAGTTTAAGATTAACTATCGTTAATAGTTCCTAAAATTAAGAGGCAATGTGGTGCTGATACTGAACTGGTAAACTCATGTATTCCCACAATTATTTATTTGATAGTTAAATCACCGACTATCAAACTTGACCATACAATCGTTGGTACGGAAAGACTGGGATCGAATTTATATTCGAAAACCATTCCGACCAGCGAATACATGAAAAGAGATTATTGAAGATGGAGCAATTGAAGGCCATTGATCTTCATGAGCGGAAGAACTATTGATTGAATTTCTCTGGTTTAGCGGCCGGAGATATTTCAACAGTGATTCTGTCGTGATTGGAATCTACGGATTGCAAGGACTTTTCGCTACTAATCTTTAGGGTGATTCCTAGGATGCAGTAGGAGGGTGCCTTCGGTTCATCCTGTTCCTGGATGACTTGTATGGATGAGTGTCTAATAGAGTATTTCCAAAGGGGATTATGTACATTGATTTCTTCAAACGTATCATATTTGGGTCGCTCCTGACTAGGGTATTTTTGAGGATGTCAATTAGTGATATCTGATGGATTTGACGATGTGGCATTCAAAGTGAATGATGACCAAAGGTTCAAAGTAAATTCTGGCCTCAAGCCTCATCAACCGGGAGATGACAAAAATCGGGCAAGCAGCATGGCTATGTGGGTCGCACCCATTAGGGTGTATAATCACCTATCTAGAGAAATTCCTTTTGTTTCTTACTCTATCGATTCTTCCCATTCGGGAACGGTGGTTTGAGTCCAACCGTTGGTGATATACATTCGATACACTCAAGAGAAATGAGTGGTCGGTCGTGTGTGGGCCGGGTTGCAAGATGTTCTTGTTGAACCCAGGTGTATTCGCCTCTAGAGATACATCATCGGAAGGTGGTCCCATACCTTGTCAAGGTTGGAATACAATCTCCAATAAACGCCTGCGGTTTTGATTGTATACTATATATGTGGAGCGTGAGATGCAAGCGTTCCACTAGATTATCATTTACTTGTATTTAGACATTATTATAATATCAGAAAAGATATTGGTTTCAAAACTGTTTTGGGTCATCATAAGGTAAAAACCGTCCGTGTTTATATGTGGATTCGGTCTTACGATTATCCTTTTCTTTTGAAAGATTTCGAACTTTAAAATCATGATTGGATGATTTACCCTTAATACTGTGCGAGTTTATCTCACTCTGGTTCACCAGACTGACCCGGTATTTTGTAAATGATCGGGTTAGCTCGGGTTTGCAGGTTCAGGTTATTGAACACCACGAAAGGCGTGCTGGAGAAGTCCAGACATATTTAGTGTTATTCCGTTGTGTTGTATAAGGGAAGATTTTTATAACTGTCCAGGTGTGTTGATATACTCCGATGATTGTAAGTTTTATTTAAAGTTCTCAGTAAAGATTTATTTCTTTATTATATTTTGTTCCGCTGCGATGTGAAACTCTGAGATGTGTTCTTCTTCTTCTTCTATTCTTATATTTCTTTCTTTCTTACCTCACCCTCTAATTTCTTTCATTAACAATCCGGTGTTCTCGGTGTTTGGAGGATCGACATGAGATATGGTAAGGTATTTATGTCGATTTTCGGGGTCAAAATCACTGGGTCGTTACAGTGGTATCAGAGCTGGTTGCTTAATTGGTATAGATGATATGGGGTTCTCGCTTCGCGTTAGGCGGCGAACGGGAGACTCTTACCCCTACATCTCCCGACAATGTGGGTTGGTCGAGTCGCGAGGCTGGCCGTAAAAGCAATTCTGAGGTACCTCTGTAAGCCACGGGGGGAGGTTAGCCCTTTGCCTTGGGGGAGGAGAGGATGGTTGAAAAGCCTACTCGAATCCCTGGGTGGTTACAGTGGTATCATAGCTATTGGTTTAGTGATAACCTTGGCTCTATGGTGTAATTCGATAGAGATGGAGTTAGTAATACCCTAGATTGAGTTTGAGTGTATACATATATATATGAGAGCGTATTTGTAAATTTTATATACAAAGGTTTTGTATTGTGTTGTGGATCGGTTCAAGTGTTGAGAAGCGTTGAACTGATATGGGGCACAATATTGTTTTGTAAAAAGGGGTAAATGAAATAATTTTACCCGAAATTTATTTTTGTATTGAAAGAAATAATTTTCTCAAATTATTTAGATATGGTGTGTTGATTGATTTGAATGGGATTCAAAATTTGGTTAAAATTTTGAATTGGAACTTAACTGGGTTAAGTGAAATCGAATTAAATCATTAATAATAATATTGAGATTAAATTAACAAATGATGTTGAAATTAAAAATAGTTGATTGGAATTTGGAAATTAAATGAATAATTAAATAGAAATCGATCGAATATAAATTGGTTGATATTCAAATATGCTGAATTAAATAGTAGAGTTGAATGTGAATTCAGTTGGTTTGATGGAGTTTGTTGTGCCTTGGTTGGTGACTGATTATTGACTGTTTGGTTGAATATATTTCATCCATGGGTTAAATAAGAGTTAAATAAACTAAAACCCATAGATAAATGAAGTGTTATTCGAATATTTCATATATCTGTTACGTATATGATGGATTGAGTTAAGTACAAGGGCCAGAGGTCTATGAGAATTGAGTTTGGTTGCGTAGATTTCACATGAATTGAGTAGTAGACTCAACCGCGCTCGAAAAAGATACGCCTACGCAAGAATATATAAATTTTGGGCTTTAGTTTTTGTTTTTTCGACCATGTGGGTCGATATTTTTGTTCCCACGATATCGCATACGTCCCTCCGTGCAGGGGAAACTCTGCTGAATTTTTCGAGAATTTAAAGTGTTAGAATATTTTCGATAATTTTTGAAAAATTTGTTTTACAATAAAAAATGGTTTTGTTTTGAAATAAAATATATTTTAAAATAATGGGATTTACAACCTTTTTCTCACCTTAGCAATTTCGAGGACGAAATTATTTTAAGGGGGGAAGAGTGTAATGTCCCGTATTTTCTGACCATTTATTTAAAATATTTTATTTATTTAAAATATTGATTTAAGTTTAAATAATGGGATTTTACCATTTTAATTGAATACTTAAATTTTATTAATATTAATAATAATATTTTATTTTCGAAATATTGGGGAAAATGTTGATTTTGCTGAACGAGCGATTTAAAGTGGTTTAAATATTGTATATATTGAATTATATAAATATATTCGTTATTAAAACGACGACAGAACGTTTAATTTATAATTATATTATAAACGAACTAGAAATGGCGCGGTAGTTCGTAAATTTCGTTCCGAACTTTAACTGAGTATACAGAATTCGTTTTGAGTCGGAATTCTGTGAAACCAGAAACGTTGGAATCGATTTGATTATATTTTTCATATGAAAGAGAAAAATCGAGATTTCATGTTATAATTTGTTAGTTATATCTAGTTGAAATTTTAAAATAGTCGCTATGAAAAATCGTTTTAAAACGATAACGTTATTTAATAAATTTTATATTTTTGATATCGTTTAACCAAATTTGTAAGTGTTGAATTTGAAAGTTTATCTTAGTCTTATTTGAAGTTATACGAAATTCCATTTGGATATATTCGATAATATCGGTTTATTATTTATTTAATTCAACCATTATAGAATTTAATTTGTATCGACAATTTGTTAGATTTATCAGTAACCCAACCTATATAACACTCACACAACTTTCATATTCAATACATATACAACGCGTATCAAATGGAACCCAACACATATCTCAGTCGACACAAGGTAAAACAACATATATAAATATTCATATATTGGTGTTGGCGCTAGTGCAAAACAAATGAGACAACCAAGTATGTAAAAAAATTCATTTCAAGTACGGCAAACTCGTCTACCTCTTTCAGTAAGAATAGTGAAATGAACAATAAAGAGAAATAAACATATACACATATTGACACATCAAACTTGTACAGAAAATGAATAGCTACATTCATATATAACATCAAATTTGTATTCAAAGATTCATACAGGATTTGTTGCCGTATAAATTCATATCAACATTTAATAAGGAAGATCAGCCTATTCCCTGTAGCCGACAACATACTATGAATGAAAACGACATTCATTTTGTAAAATATCACTTCACCCATATCTATTCCGCAAAACCCTATTCTATGATCAGCCCCATTCTCAACAAATCTCGGCAACTTTATTATACTTAAGGTATTAAAATCTAAGAATCGATCTTGTATCAGCAACTCATTTCGAGTTCATGCACTGGACATGTCTTGCCCTTTCACAAACAATGGAAAATGTACAGCATCAGTCTGCAAGAAAATCAAAGAGTTAAAAATGAAATAGAAATAATATATATATATATATATATTCACATGTCCACAAGATATGTGTACAGATATCAGATTGGCAAAACAAGTCAAATAGACAAAGAAATATATGCCTCAAATCTTCATAGACCTTGAACAGCTAAGTAATAGCTAGAACATCTATATTTTTTTTATAGCTTAATGGCTAAGAAAGGGTACAATGCAGTAAAGAAAAGAAAAAAGAAATAAAAAATACAACAATTCATATATACGGCAGATCTGAAGAATCTAAGAACAGTACATGAACTGTTATAGAATAGTAATTTGATATTCAGTCAAATTTTATACAAGACAAGACTATACAACACTATTAAAAATCGAATACAAGGATATGGATGGATCCTCCAATTTCTGAACAAAGTGACAATTCATAGATTCACAAAATCTATACATAAACAGTTCGGTCACATTTCATAGCACCTAAGATCTAAGAACAGCCCAAAACCTAATCTACGATTTAAAATCTTGACTGACGTTGATCATATCGGGATTTTTTTCACCAGTATAAATACACACGCATTGTTCTATGGTTTCAGACCAAAAACCGATCAACCCAGCAAAGAAACCACAATTAAACCACACAACAATGAATACAGAAAATTATAAATCACGAAATACTTATCTGTTCGTGACCAACTGTTCAAAACCGAACGTATTAGGCTCAGAAATCTTCATGGTTTGGAGTGTTCAGTGGAATTCTGGGTTGTTCGACAGTTGCGGAAGGGGATTAAGGAAATAGGGTTTGACGGAGTGCCAGAACATAGAAGGCGAAGGGATGAACGAAGATGTGCGATGTAAGAGAGGGAACTTGCGATGGCGGAGCAACAGGAGAAGACGATGGAGGAGGAAGGCGATTTCAGCATATAGGGTTTCCTTTTTCTCTGATTTGTTGTGGCGGGGGGCAGATTTAGGAAATGGGAGTGGATCTGATCGGTTGGGGTATAAAGGGTTGGTGCGGGCTTGGTTTGCTTCGGGTTGGGCTGAACAGAAAAGGAAAGCAAGGCCCAAAGGTTTAAATTGAAAGGTTTATTTAATTTAAATATTTATATAAGCTTGTTAACATAATTTCTGGACCATACGTTGTCAGAATTGGATGCCGTCAGAAGCGTTAAGATCGTATTGAAGAGTGCTACATTCTGGAATAGACCTGATTGGAGATGGAAGAAGTCAGAATTTCTAGTTAAATTAAACATAGGTTTAATTTAACTGAATCAAAACAATTTAACGACGGAATCAAATCAATTCGAGGTGTGTTAAACTCACTCAGTTTCTCCCCACTTATATTTTATAAGTTGGGTTTTTATTTTTGTGTGCTATGGTTGCTCATGATTAACTGGTTGTTGATATATATATATATATTGTTTGAACTGACGAAATTAAACGTCGTTTAATTTCATTGAAACCCAAATCGTTATTTTTAACGACGGGTCCCAGTCAAGGTAATTCTCCTTACTGGCCACGTTTATAAAATAAACGTGATTCATTTAAATGGATTGTTTGAACTGTCATGATTGTGTGAAATAAATTTGGTATTGACTGTTATGAGACCATTATTAATTTAAGTTGAATTGTTTGATTGGATGGTTCATCTAGTTATTGAATATCGACCTAAAATTCAATATTGATTGGTTTAAACCAGTGGGTACGATTGATTGGGTGATTGGCAGTACATGGCCTATGGATTAACCGTTTTATAAATATCATTATACCGTCATGTAAATCGACAAATTTAAGTTATAAAATATATTTTTAACTGAGGATAGGTTTTTAAATCTATTATTTGAATAAAAGTTGTAAAAAGAAAATAAATATTTATTATTTATGAATTGAGTTTACAATTGGTTTTTAAATGATTTTATAAAGGAGCTTTATGATATTTATCAGATTTTGAGCAGAACTTTATTTAAATTTGAATAATCGCTTTTGAGAGATAAATAAAAAGGGAATTCTAAGCAAATGCGAAGGCTTAAATTAGGCAAAAAGGAAAGTGATAATAAAAGGTTTATATTAAACCATGATTTATAAACGAAGTTTATGAAAAGGAAATAAGGTATAATAAATGTTACTTGATAAGGGAATTAAGTAGAATTTATGAAATAAGGCTTTAAGCGAAAGGCTAAAAGATGAATGTGGTAAGGGTAAGTAATAGGGTTTTACCAAAAATCCAGGTGATAAGAATTATCATTTAGAAAGGTAAAAGAGAAACGTGATGGTTTATAAAATAATTTTCATAATCAATGAATTAAGAATGGTGATTATACTTGAGATGGAAGACTGAAAAGATAAGAAGTTTTATAACATATAAAATATCTAAATGAGGTGTAATTGATATTAAAATAAGTTTGGTTTTTAGAATTACAACTAACGTCTACCTAAAGATAAGACCGTTGTTGATCAAGGTCTGAGAGGTAAATAAATACCCCAACTTGCACGACCTCGGGATTATCTGAGGATGATCTTAGCGTGTAATGGGAAAGTTAAATTGGTATTTCCAAGGTTAAAGGAAATTGAAAAAGTAAAGTTTTGAGAATAATTGATAATAAGAGAATAGTAGTTGGTTATTTCCAAGTGATAAAATAAAGGAGATTTTATAATGTTGTTTCACTTGAAATAAGGTGAGTCGTTTTCTAATATGGTTAATTAGAACTAAAATAGTAATGGGTTAGAATTGAATATGATTATTGAATATTTTCTTAAATATGAAAGTGATGACCTTACGTCAAATAAGTTATATTTGAAATGGTGGAATATTTAAGAGTTTAAGATTAACTATCGTTAATTGTTCCTAAATTTAAGAGGCCACGTGGTGCTGATACTGAACTGGTAAACTCATGTATTCCCACAATTATTTATTTGATAGTTAAATCACCGACTATCAAACTTGACCATACGATCGTTGGTAAGGAAAGACCGGGATCGAATTTATATTTGAAAACCATTCCGTCCAGCGAATACGTGAAAAGAGATTATTGAGGATGCAGCAATTGAAGGCCGTTGATCTTCATGATCGGAAGAACTATTGATTGAATTTCTCTGGTTTAGTGGCCGGAGATATTTCAACAGTGATTCTGTCGTGATTGGAATCTACGGATTGCAAGGACTTTTCGCTACTGATCTTTAGGGTGATTCCTAGGATGCAGTAGGAGGGTGCCTTCGGTTCATCCTGTTCCTGGATGACTTGTATGGACGAGTGTCTGACAGAGTATTTCCAAAGGGGATTACGTACATTGATTTCTTCAAACGTATCATAGTTGGGTCGCTCCCGGCTAGGGTATTTTTGTGGACGTCAATTAGTGATATCTGATGGATCCGACGATGTGGCATTCAAAGTGAATGATGACCAAAGGTTCAAAGTAAATTCTGGCCTCAAGCTTCATCAACCGGGAGATGACAAAAATCGGGCAGGCAGCATGGCTATGTGGGTCGCTCCCATTTGGGTGTATAATCACCTATCTAGAGAAATTCCTTTTGTTTCTTACTCTATCGATTCTGCCCATTCGGGAACGGTGGTTTGAGTCCAACCGTTGGTGATATACATTCGATACACTCAAGAGAAATGAGTGGTCGGTCATGTGTGGGCCGGGTTGCAAGATGTTCTTGTTGAACCCAGGTGTATTCGCCTCTAGAGATACATCATTGGAAGGTGGTCCCATACCTTGTCAAGGTTGGAATCCAGTCTCCAATAAGCGCTTGCGGTTTTGATTGTATACTATATATGTGGAGCGTGAGATGCAAGCGTTCCACTAGATTATTATTTACTTGTATTTAGACATTATTATAATATTAGAAAAGATATTGGTTTCAAAACTGTTTTGGGCCATCGTCAGGTAAAAACCGTCCGTGTTTATGTGTGGATTCGGTCTTACGATTATCCTTTTCTTTTGAAAGATTTCGAACTTTAAAATCATGATTAGATGATTTACCCTTAATACTGTTCGAGTTTTTCTCACTCTGGTTCACCAGACCGGCCCGGTATTTTGTAAATGCTCGGGTTAGCCCGGGTTTGCAGGTTCAAGTTATTGAACACCACGAAAGGCGTGCTGGAGAAGTCCAGACATATTTAGTGTTATTCCGCTGTGTTGTATAAGGGCAGATTTTTATAACTATCCAGGTGTGTTGATATACCCCGATGATTGTAAGTTTTATTTAAAGTTCTCAATAAAGATTTATTTCTTTATTATATTTTGTTCCGCTGTGATGTGAAACTCTGAGATGTGTTCTTCTTCTTCTATTCTTATATTTCTTTCTTTCTTTCTTACCTCACCCTCTAATTTCTTTCATTAACAATCCGATGTTCTCGGTGTTTGGAGGATCGACATGAGATATGGTAAGTATTTATGTCGATTTTCGGGGTCGAAATCACTGGGTCGTTACATAAATGAAGCAAACCATCCGCCTTAGTGGTGAATACTACTAGAGAACCCCATTCAGATATGCTTCGCCAAATAAACCCTTTCTCAAGTAGCTCGTCTACTTGCTTGCTGAGCTCCCTCCTTTCTCTCGGAGCCATATGGCGCACACGCAATGTAACTGGCATTGCATTATCCACCAAGTATATACGGAAATCAATCTCGTTCCTCAGATGTAAGCCCTGAACCTCCTCAAAAACATCATGATACTCATAGACTACTGGTACAGATCGTAAATTATCGATAGATGCATCAAGCGACTCAAG
This sequence comes from Allium sativum, assembly GCA_030737875.1. NCBI lineage: Eukaryota > Viridiplantae > Streptophyta > Magnoliopsida > Asparagales > Amaryllidaceae > Allium > Allium sativum. The sequence goes on along the minus strand of CM060922.1, from coordinate 701,177,859 downwards.
GAAACTAAGCATGACAGACCCTTTAGAGTCACTAGAAATCTCGAGGGTCCTCGCATGGCAAGTCAAAAGTCTAACGATCCTCCTCTCAAAATACAGAATGGCACCATACATAGCTACCCAATCCATCCCTAGAATCAAACTATAGCCCATGAAACCAAGCACATATGCATTGCATTCAAACTCGATGCCCAACATAGATATTCTCAAATCCCGACAAATCATAGACAAATGAGTTGTACTCCCAATGGGATTTGAGACAACAATGGGATCCAAAACCATACTAGTACTAAGGTGCAGAGACTCAACCACAGACTCTGATATAAAAGAATGTGAAGCGCCAGAATCAAAAAGATTTATAATAGGATGATCGGAAAGAGAAATCAAACCTTCAACAGAAACTTTCCTACCTCTATCTGGTACACCGGCCACGAGAGCATGCACCTGCCCTCCAAAAGATCCTACCCTTTAACCTTGTCCTTACTTCTTCGGGCACTCCTTAGAATAGTGTTTGATCTCTCCACAATGGAAACAAGCATTCTTCCTTCTTTTGCAGTCTTTGACCAAATGACCCTCGCGTCCGCAATTATGACGTTCCCTCTTATCTCGAGCTTTGTCTTTCTTTCCTCCCTTCTTTTGCTGTTGATGTGTTCTTTCTTAGGCCACCCTTTTTTGTTTTGTGTTTCATCAATCTTAGCCTCTTTCTTTCCACCTTTATCTTCTTCGTGCATCAATGTCATATCAACGAGTTTCTCAAATGTTGCTCCTATCGGAATATGAGACATAACCAACCCATGAAGGGGTTCATTCAATCCTCTAGCAAACCTCAAAGCTTTCTTGTGTGGGGTATTCACTAGCTTAAAACCAAACCACGCTAATTGATTGAATTTATTAACATAATCTTTGGCAGACATGGCCCCTTGCTTAAGTGCCAAAAACCTTTCCATTTGCATACTTTGCTCGGCTTGAGAAAAAAAAACATTTCGAATCTCTGTCGGAAATCATCGCAAATCTTAACTGTATGCTCTGCTTGTGTCACTTCCCACCAGAATGAAGCCTCATCTTTCAGCTGCCAAACGGCCAATTGAATCTTCTTACGGTCGTTAACCTCAAAAATCCCTAATAAATCCTCCATCTCTTTGAACCAATTCCTTGCTTCTACAAAAGTTTTGGTTCCTCAGAATAGCTTCTCTCCCATAGCACAGAAGTCCTTACATATCTTGGAGAAATTATCTACTCACGAAGGGAGAGGAGGAACAGCGGCTGCAGCTGGGGGAGGGGCGTCTGCTTCGCCTCCGGCAGGCGTCGTAGCCTCAAGATACCTACAGTTGCAGGCCGGTATCGTAACACCCTCGAGAAGAATCGGTTCCCCAGACATGCTGAAAAAGAAAAGAAAAGTGGATTCAAACAGAGAATCGAAAGATATTCCGTATGGCTTTGGGAAATATGTTTTTCAAAAATAGAGTTTTCTTCTAAAAATGCTTTCTTTGAAAACCTTTTTGAAAACAATTTTCAAAATCTTTTATCCAATCTGGTAACCTTCAGCTCTGATATCAAATGTGACACCCCACATCCGTTAATGTCACTCTTTATCAGAATGCATTAAGTTTCATGAAGCATTATAAGTAAACAGAAACAGAAACATTACAAGACAAAAATAAAATAACAGCGGAATTTAAAACTTTATTAAACAGAAAACATCATGGTCCAAAACATAGTTACATCATAAGTCTGAAATACAGAAAACCCACTACATCAACGTAAAATTTCTATCTTGTATTAAAGTCATCAGAGTACAGTAATAAAAGAAGCACAGTTCGTTATATCTATAGCCAAACCAAAGAAGACTGGAAATCAAAGCGGTACATTTAAGCAGCTCCAAGCAGAATGAAAGGGAGAATCCAAATCAAGCCTAAGTATTCCCACCCGGGGGGATGGAAGAGAGAGAAGAGGAAACAAAATGGGTCAGACATAAAGTCTGGCGAGTCTAGTTACTTTTAGCATATAAATAAGTAAAAATATCATGATAGGCATATAAACTGGATGAGAGAGATAATATCATAAGATAGGTATAATAGACTGAGAAGGATAGACAGAATATATTGCGCTTCTCATGTACTTTTTCATATACCAATACTAGCATAACAAGAACAAGATGATCCCAACTAGAACAAGATGGCAGACTTAGGTGTACTTCTAGTGATAGGTTTTACCCCAACAAGAATAACAGGCAACCCAAAAGGAATGACAGGTATTACCCCCAACAATAATAACAGGCTCCCAACAAGCAAGACTAGATGTACCCTAATTACTACCCCCAATCGATCGGCTCCCTACCTCGTAGATACCCGTGTCGGCCCCACAGAAGGATGTATCACTTCCTAAAGTGGCAACCCCGTTACTTTCAAGATGCACAACTATATCTACTGATGTCACAACGTCTTATCTTCCCTAGCAAGTGGTACGAACATAACTCCGATGGAACGCGTCGTCAACACCCTCACTCAAGTGACCTCTTATAATCATCTCAGTAAGTGTGCCCCGACCCAAGCCTAGTTCGAAGTACTCATTCGATACCAAGATGGGTTACTGACTGAAGTGTGTCCCACACAACAAATGATACAAGCTTCCCTCCTAAGCTTGCATCCCCACTTCTAGGATTTTAACATGTAACAGCCTGCATTTTACGTAGCGAAAGATCGTAAAATATTTTTATTTCATTCTCTGGGGGTTGGACCATTCTCATCTTTTAATATGTTGCTTATGGGAATGTGAGACATGTCCATAATTTTTATCGATTTTGTTTTGACCATTTTGCCTCTGTCAGTCTTGTACAAGGCATAACTTTTGACTCAGATCGAATCAAAGGGTGAATCCTATGCCATTGGAAAGGAATTGATGGTTACCTTTCCGTAGAGTGGTTACATTAAGGATTTGGCTCAGCGGATTGGGAGAAATCGCTGTTTTGAAGTATTTCGGTTGGTTGTTCAGATTTGGAGAGCCTAATGGGCTGAATTGGGGAGGCCCATTAGTGGGATGGTGGAATCCTATAAATAGGGGGTGAGAGTGGAGGGAAAAGGTTTACTTTCCCATTCTCTCATTTAGAGGCATTGATCTCCTTCTTAACACCTTTCCACCATTAAAAATCCAAATCTAAGAAGGGAAATCATAGATCTACACCATTGGAGGCTAGATCTACATCATTTCAAGTGAGGATTCATCAAATCGAAGGGCTAGAAGCTATTTGTTCGCTGTACGGAATTCTATTTCTTCGATTTTGCTTTGTTTTGGCAAATCGGTGAGTGATTTACATCTCTTACATGAGTGCAACGAAGTATATGAGTGTTTATGTATGTTTCTCATCAAATTGGAATGTTTTATCGTAGATTTATACCATTACATGTCCATTTTCATATCCATCACCCTATGATCTTATCTAGCAAGTTTTATTCGATAATTTCATGTCATTTTACGTGTTTATATTAGTTAGAACTCTCATTTTGATCATAGGTTCATTTTAATGGTTTTTTGGTGAGATTTACATCATTTTTATGGTAATCATCATATTCATGTGGTTAGTAATGTTATGATTTTGGTTGAGTTGGTTTCATCGGATTCGTCATTTGGTGAGGTTTTGATCGAAATCGGAGTAGAATTGATGATGTGCAGAAAGTGGCTCGGGTCGGACTAAAGGGGGTCGGGTCGGGCTCAAATTTTGTCGTGGAGGACAAGTCAAAGTTGGCTCGGGTCGAATTAAAGTGGCTCGGGTCGGATTAAAGGGGTCGGGTCGGACCATTCTGGATTGGGTTAAAGTGAATCAGACCATTTTGGATCGGGTTAAAGTGGATTGGACCATTCTGGATCGGACTAAGGTGGGTCGGGTCAGACAAAAAGGGGGTCGTGTCGGGCCTAAAGGGGGTCGGGTCGGACCAAAGTGGGTCGGGTCGGGCTATTCTGGACAGCCATTTCTGGTCAGCCATTTTTGCCATTTCTGGTCGGACACTTCCGGTGATGATGTGACATCAAAGTGAGATCAATTGGGAAGTTAGGAAGTGTTGAAATAATGCTATGTATTACTTTGAACCTTATAGAGATGTTGGTTGGTTCAACGATGGTGGTGGCTTTGACGAGAATCCAGAAGGGGATGCTCGAAGTGATGTGGTATGTTTGTTGATTGGTGAAAAGCAATGAATAGGCAGACAACTCAAAGGTCGTGAGTTGGTGGATAATGGTTGCTCGAGAAGGTCGCTTGAGCAGTAAATAACTGTCAAGGTTGGACGACTAGAGATGCGAAGACCGAGAAGTCATCATTGTCGTAACTTCTAGCAGGCTCAAAGCAGGGGTACAATGAGGGCACCCAATAGACTGGAAGGTTTCTGTTCGAGTACCTTGGGTATCGTTGAAAGGCCTAGTTGTCAAGGTTGGACATTGTCAAGGTTGGATATATGGAGTTTATGCTAGAACTGGGGTTACCATTAGCCCTTGACATATGGCAAGGTTTCCCATCATATGATTAACGGTGGTTTCAAAGTAGGATTGGCGATGATAGCCAGAGTCAATCATGGATGATTGGTTATTCTGTGTGAGAATTATATAATCTAGATGTTATATGTGTTTTCCATGATTGAATGGTTGCTCTGGTTTCCATGTATGAATTGTTATTCCATTGGTTGAATGGATTGTAAAGGCTATCACTGTCCGATGTGGGGAAGATAAGGTTGAGTTCTTCTCTGGTGTCATGGGTAGATTAGTATGTTCATCTATCCTCTCTCATACACTTTATTATTGAAGTTTGTTAGTTGTTTTATCGCTCACTAAGACTGCTGTCTGACTCAAGGTTTTATGTATCCTCTTATTACCTTGGGTTGTTCATCCGATTGCGGATGGGTAGACAAAGTAACAGGTGACAGGTTATGCTTTAGTGAGGACGATGATGCTGATCAATGGCGAGTAGGAGGCTCACGTACCAGTTTTACTACTAGCTAATAATTGGATTTCCGTTGTTTTCTTTTCTGAGTAATGTAGTGAGGCAACTTTGTATAAACACTATTTCCAAGTTTGTGGATCTTAATTTTTAGTTGTATAGAAGTCCAGTGTTTCTGCTTCACTATTACTACCTGTTGTATATGTTCTATTGTATTTTATCCTTGTGTTGTGAGTTTTACGACATGTTCCGATTGTGTTTACCTACTCTGATGATCGTCCATGACAGCCTTACACATCTTTCAGCGCGTTATTTCCCTTGTATAGTGCAGGGATTATGGGCGGTCATCGCATTTGGTATCAGATCCCTGGTCAACGATTTTTGGCCAAAGTTCAAGGATGTAATCATGTACGAGAGATGTACTTGTAGATTTCAGTTGGATGCTTACTATACATAATAGCATATATAGTAGTAGCGGTTGTTTTCCTTTAGCAGTTTTTCTTGAAAGTGGCTAATTACTCTAAATTGCAGATTTAGAACGAGTAGACGAGAAACAAGACACGCTTCTAGGGGAGCCAATACTGGAGGGGGAAATGGTGGTGAACCTAATTACCCGGCCAAGTTTGAAGCCATGCAGAAGCAGTTATGCGAAGGGTACCCGCTCCAGTGGCGACAATGGTAGATGTTGGTGTGCGAGTTCCTAGATTAGTAGATTTTGCAAAGCTGTGCAAGGACTTTACATCTCTAAGGGAAAACCATTCAAGGGAACTGAACCAGCGGAAGAGGTTCAGAGGTGGATGGATTCATGTGTCCGAATCTTTGGAGACTTGGGTATTGAGGATGCAATAAAGAGAAAGCTTGCATCAAGGCAACTGCAGGGCAGGGCCATGGAATGGCGGAATTCTGTTACACTCGAGACTCCAGAGGAAGAAATTTCATGGGAGCTATTCGAAGCTAAGTTTGAAGCAAAGTTTATCTCCACAGCTCAGAAATCTATTGTATTCAAGAAGTTCGTAGAGATGAAATAGAATGTTCGTTCTGTGTTTGACTATATTTCTGGCTTTGAAGCCTTGTCTAGATATGCTCGTTCATACGTTGATACACCATATCAGAAGAACGAAAAATTTGTTTTGGGTTTGGATGCTTATATCAGGAAACCGCTAGTGGACCATCTTGATGATTCATTTGAGAAGATTGTGAGAAAAGCTATTTGTCATGAGAGCTTGTTTCCTAAGGAAGCAAATGTTGTCGTGGCCACCAAAGAGGCTCAGAAATCACAGCAGGGTGGTAATAATAAGAAGAGGAAGCAGCAACAGCAAAAGGGAAAAATGGCCAAAAGAAGCCAAAGAGTGAGGTGGTTTGCTTTAACTGCCAATAGAAAGGCCATTTTGCTAATGAGTGCAAGAATCCCAAAGCTGAGAAGAAGTGCTTCAAATGTGGGAAGCCTGGGCATGAGAAGAAAGATTGTGCGGAATCAGCTAAGGGCAAGCAAGTTGTGAGGGCATATGCTTTGGAAGTCATGCCAACTTCTTCAAAAGGTCCTACTGCAGAGGAGAAGGGAAAGGGTGTCGTGGTGCAAGGTACTCTTTCAGTTAATGGTGTTTCAGTTCGTGTGCTTTTCGATACTGGAGCATCGCATTCCTTCATTTGCAATGAGCTTATGTGTCTCTTGGGTTTGGAACCTGAGATTTGCGATAAACCCTTCATAGTGACTACTCCAATTGGGGGTTCGTGAAATCTTTGCATGATATGTCGTGGTCTAGTGTTGTCAAGTCAGGGTTGCTCTTTTATGTGTGATTGCTTTGTTCTTAACTTCGCTGGGTTTGGAATCATCTTGGGCATGGATTGGCTCAAGAGGTATGCAGCAAGGGTGAATTGCGAGAAGCTAGAGGTGAGGGTCGGGGATGTGGAAGGGCGAAAGGTGTTGGTTAGATGTAAGCGCGAAGACGGTGTCTTTGTAAGTTATCTATATTCGCTTGGGATTCCACAAGAACACCTGTCATCGGTGTTGATCACTAATGAGTATGTAAATGTCTTTGACGAGGTCAAAGGGTTACCGCCGCATTATGAGATCGATTTTAGGATCGATTGGGTTGAAGGTGTTAGACCAATCGTTATTCCTCTTAGGCGGATGGTGCCTAGGGAACAATGAGAGTTAGAGGTGCAAGTTCGAGACCTTTTGGGAAAAGGATTTATTCGGAGGAGTGTATCCGAATGGGGTGCACCGGTCGTATTTGCAACCAAGACGGATGGCTCCTTAAGATTGTGTGTGGACTATCGTGAGCTGAACAAGGTGCCTAAGAAGAACAAGTATCCGTTTCCAAGGATAAATGACTTGTTTAATCAACTTCACGAAGCCAAAGTGTTTTCTCAAATGGATTTGGCAACGGGATTTCACCAGTTGAGGGTGGCTAAGGATAGTGTGCCAAAGACTATTTTTGGGACACCATCTGGTTTCTTCGAATGGTTGGTGATGCCATTTGGGTTAACTAATGCGCCAGCGTATTTTGTGGATCTTATGAATAGAGGGTTCAGAGATCAGTTGAACAAGTTCGTGCTTGTGTTTGTGGATGATATTCTGGTTTACTCCAGAAATGAGGAAGAACATTAGACACACTTGAGAGTTATGTTAAAGATCTTGCGGAAGCATCAGCTTAAGGCTAAGTTCTCAAAATGTAACTTCTGGAAGGATGAAGTGAGGTTCTTAGGTCATGTAGTTTCTGGAAAAGGGATAGCGGTTGACCCCGCTAAAGTTGCAGCACTCCAGGACTGGGATCGACCTAAGAATGCGACGGATGTTTGGAGTTTCCTTGGGTTGGCAGGATATTACCAACGGTTTATCAAGGATTTCTCCAAAGTAGCTGCACCATTGACAGGATTGACGAAGAAGAACCAAGTGTTCACATGGGATGCAAAGTGTGAACATGCGTTCGGAATCCTGAAGGAGAGATTGACGAGTGCTCCTGTGTTGACCATTCCAAGCGGGAATGAAGAGATGGTGGTGTATACCGATGCGTGTGGTACTGGACTTGGAGCAGTACTAATGCAAAAGGATAAGGTTGTGGCATACGCGAGTCGACAACTCAAGCTGCATGAGAAGAATTACAAAACTTATGATTTGGAGTTGGCGGCGATTGTATTTGCTTTGAAGATGTGGAGACATTACCTGTTGGGAGTTCAATTCGAGTTGTTTACGGATCACAAGTCATTGAAGTATCTTTTCTCTCAAAAGGATTTGAATCTTCGGCGGCAAAGATGGTTAGAGCTTCTGGCGTCATATGATTTTGGCATAGCCTATACTCGGGCAAGGGTAACGTAGTTGTAGATGCGTTAAGTCGAAGACACGCAAGTTTGGGAGCGATGTTTTCAGAATGGAAGAGCCTCGAGTACTTAGCAAGGTTCGATTTCAGGCCAAGGTGTGAGTTGGAACCTGAAACGTTGGCAAGCTTGTCAATAAGACCTCTCTTATCGAAAGGATTGGAGATAACCAAAAGAAAGATGCGAAGATCTTTGAGTTCATTCAGAAACTGGAACCAGAAGATAAAGAGTTCGGGGTCGATCGAGAAGGTTGGCTTCGAAAGCAAGGGCGATTAGTTGTTCCTAATATCGACGGATTGAGGGATATGGTTTTGAGAGAATATCATCACTCGAAGCTGACAATTCATCCCGGAGGAAATAAGATGTATCAGGACATAAAGAGAGCTTACTACTGGGAAGGGATGAAGCGAGATATCGGGAAGTTCATTTCCAAGTGTATGAACTGTCAGTTGGTGAAAGCTGAACAGAAGAAGCCGAGTGGTTTGCTTCAGCCATTGGAAGTTCCTACATGGAAGTGGGAGCAAGTATCGATGGATTTTATCGATGGAATACCTAGAACTAGGGTAGGAAACGAAGGGATTTGGGTCATTGTGTATTGTTTGACAAAAAGTGCGAGATTCATTCCTGTCAAGTCGACTAGGACGACATTGAAATTGGCTGAACTTTATGTGAAATGGATAGTTCGATTCCATGGTATCCCAAAGAGTGTAGTAAGTGACCGAGATGCATTATTCACGAGTGGATTTTGGAAAAGTTTCAAGAAGCTTTGGGAACCGAGTTGTGCTTAAGTACGGCATATCATCCCCAAACTGATGGTCAGTCCGAAAGAGTCAATCGAGTTTTGGAAGATCTCCTGAGGGCTTGTGTGTTAGACTTCGGAGGATCATGGGAAGACCATCTACATCTAGTTGAGTTTGTGTATAATAATAGCTACCAGTCTAGCATTGGGATGGTACCATACGAAGCATTGTATGGAAGGTCGTGCAATTCTCCAACATGCTGGTTAGAAACTGGAGATAAGTTGGTACTTGGGCCTGAGATTATTAGAGAAACCTCAAATTGTATCGAGATAGTTCGGTAATGAATGAAGGCAGCCCAGGACTGTCAGAAGAGTTACACCAACAAGCGTCGTAAGGACTTGGAAGGGCGATATGGTTTTCGTGAAAGCTTCGCCGTTGAAGCACATGGTTAGATTTGGTAAGAAAGGAAAGTTAGCTCCAAGGTTTGTTGGACCATTTCCGATAGTCGAGCGAATTGGAAAGCTTGCATATAGATTGGAGTTACCTGAGAAGAAGTCGAGTGTGCATAATGTGTTCCATGTGTCATTGTTACTGAAATTCGTGCATGATTCGAATGTGGTGGTATCTCCAGAGCAGTACGAAGACTTAGAAGTAGAGACTGCGGTTTCGAGACCTCGTAAGCCACTTCGGGTTGTGGGGAATGACACGAAACAACTCACGAGGAAGACGGTTACGCTAGTGAAGGTACAATGGAGTGAAGATGGCGACGATTGTACGTAGGAGACGGAAGAGAGTATGAGAGCGACTCATCCAGAACTCTTCGTCGGTAGGACCCTTTGATGTTGTATCTTCGTTATATCGTTGTATTTTGTTATGGTTTGTTAGAATTCTGCGTGCTAGGATAAGGCTATGGATGTGTAGCTTGATGGTTGCTAGTTTGCATGATAGAATTGGCTTTTCATGGATGATAGGCATGCAGAATCGTTGTGATTGCTTATGTTTGCTTGGAATTTCGGTGGCGAAATTCTTAAGGGAGGGAAAATGTAACAGCCCACATTTTACGTATCGAAAGATTGTAAAATATTTTTATTTCATTCTCTGGGGGTTGGATCATTCTCATCTTTTAATATGTTGCTTATGGGGATGTGAGACATTTCCATAATTTTTACCGATTGTGTTTGTGACCCTTTTGCCCCTGTCAGACTTATACAAGGCATAACTTTTGGCTCAGATCGAATCAGAGGGTGTGACCTGTGCCATTGGAAAGGAATTGATGGTTACCTTTCCGTAGAGTGGTTACAATAAGGATTTGGCTCAGTGGTCTGGGAGAAATCACTATTTTAAGGTTTTTCAGTTGGCTGTTCAGATTTGGAGAGCCTAATGTGCTGAATTGGGGAGGCCCATTAGTGGGATGGTGGAATCATATAAATAGGGGGTGAGAGTGGAGGGAAAAGGTTTACTTTCCCATTCACTCATTTAGAGGCATTGATCTCCTTCTTTTTCTAACACCTTTCCACCATTAAAAATCCAAATCTAAGAAGGGAAATCATAGATCTACACCATTAGAGGATAGATCTACATCATTTCAAGTGAGGATTCATCAAATCGAAGGGCTAGAAGCTATTTGTTCGCTGTCCAGAATTCTATTTCTTCGATTTTGCTTTGTTTTGGCAAATCGGTGAGTGATTTACATCTTTCACATGAATGCAACGAAGTATATGAGTGTTTTTGTATGTTTCTCAACAAATTGGAATGTTTTATCGTAGATTTATACCATTACATGTCTATTTTCATATGCATCACCATATGATCTTATCTAGCAAGTTTTACTCGATAATTTCATGTCATTTTACACGTTTATATTAGTTAGAACTCTCATTTTGATCATAGGTTCATTTTAATGGTTTTTTTGTGAGATTTACATCATTTTTATGGTAATCGTCATATTCATGTGGTTAGTAATGTTATGATTGTGTTTAATGATTTTGGTTGAGTTGGTTTCATCGGATTCGTCGTTTGGTGAGGTTTTGATCGAAATCGGAGTAGAATTGACGATGTGCAGAAAGTGGCTCGGGTCGGACTAAAGGGGGTCGGGTCGGGCTCAAATTCTGTCGTGGAGGACAAGTCAAAGCTGGCTCGGGTCGAATTAAAGTGGCTCGGATCGGATTGAAGGGGGTCTGGTCAGACCATTCTGGATTGCGTTAAAGTGAATCAGACCATTTTGGATCGGGCTAAAGTGGATTGGACCATACTGGATCGTACTAAGGTGGGTCGGGTCGGACAAAAAGGGGGTCGGGTCAGACCGAAGTGGCTCGAGTCGGGCTATTCTGGACAGCCATTTCTGGTCAGCCATTTTTACCATTTCTGGTCAGCTATTTCTGGTCGGACACTTCCGGTGATGATGTGACTTCAAAGTGAGATCAATTGGGAAGTTAGGAAGTGTTGAAATAATGCTACGGATTGCTTTGAACCTTATAGAGATATTGGTTGGTTCAAGACGGTGGTGGCTTCGACGAGAATCCAGAAGGGGATGTTTGAAGTGATGTGATATGTTCGTTGATCGGTGAAAAGAAACGAATAGGCAGACAACTCAAAGGTCGTGATTTGGTGGATAATGGTTGCTCGAGAAGGTCACTTGAGCAGTAAATAGCCGTCAAGGTTGGACGACTAGAGATGCGAAGGCCGATGTAACAACCCGAATTTTAATAACATGTTGAAACTAGAAATCAGGGTATAATTAAATTTTAAAGTGAGAATCATGGGAAACGGGTTGCGCCATTGCGTTCATCTCGGAATTCTACATGAAATAGAGTCCGAGTTTTGGAAAATCGGAGTCCGGATGAAGAAGTTATGGCCTGTGGAAGATTCAGCAAATTTTAGGCAGCAGAGGACCAGGCAGGTCGACCTAAGGGTCGACCTAGGGGCCAGGTCGACCACGTGGTCGAACTACCCCCCAGGTCGACCATGTGGTCGACCTCCCCTTAACAGGTCGACCTGGTCGGCCTGTTTTGACCCAGAACTCAATTTTGAAGCCTGAGACGTGTTTTGATGGTCCGGATTGATTCAAGGGTTAATCTAAGGGCCTAAACTAGTTGCTACCCCTATAAATACACCCTTAGACCTAACCTAATTCATATCAAATCATTCTTACACCATTATGCTGCTAAAATACCTCTTGAACCATGGCCGCCGTCTCCAAATCAAAGTCCAAGCATTCAAACTCAAATCAATTCAAAGAACAAAGCTTCAACAACGATTCTAAACAATAAATCAACAATGCCGCAACATTTTTACAACAAATTCAGTTCTTAATTCCTTGTCCATGATTTATAAGTTCTAGTTATTTTCAGATTAAAATAAATAAATTTAATATGGACATGTGATGAAGTGAAATTGGACTTTTGATTCAAGTCTATTCTTGTTTCTACTTGGATCTCGATCTTGAGAACTTTTCTATCTTTATTCGCATGACAAGTTTATGGTCTATTCAGCCTGTTGTAAATCAATTTTTCTTGGTTCATGTTGATATTATTATCAAGATCTATTCTTTATGCCTGATATGATGCTTTTATGGCGTTTTCTCTCTGATCTTGTTTTTATTGCAACTTCTACCTTCCCCTATTTATTTTCTTTTGATGAACCTAGGTCAATTTTGGACCTAGGCCTAAACCACGATATGCGTTCGATGGTATACGGGGGAAATATTGGAATATTGCCTAGTGGAATATATGTGTTTGGTGGAATTAATGGCATAACATAAAAATTGGATATTTGGGTATTACTACCATTAACATGAAATTGGATATTTGGGTATTGTCATTAAAATGATAATTGCAAGAATGGGGATTGGCATATGTAATTTGATATGGATCTTGATATATGTAATTTGGCCAGAACTTGTTATGGGTAAGTTGGTGTAAACGTGGTATACATATAAATTTGGGTATAAAACTTGATCTATGTAAATTAAGCATAGCTTTGTAAATATGTAAATCATGAATTTTGACATACGTAAAACTGACATGTAATCTAGAACTTGGGCATATGTTAATTATGTAAAATTTGGAGTTGAAACATATATGACAATTTATGACTTGGTAGAGGTTTAATATGAAAGCGCCTAAGTTGGGTTTTGAGTAGTTGGTATGTATGGTAAATAAAAGGTTATAACTTGGCATAACCTTATAGTGAATTATGATAATAATTTGGGAATACGTTTTGGGGCAAAAACGTGAATTATGAACTGGATAATTGGCATATAACTGGAAAGATAAACGTGGTTGGAACATGAGCATTTATATTTGTTAAACACGTAACTGATATTGGGGTTTTGGGGGGAATACGACCATTAATGAACCTTTGACACGAGGTTAGACCCAGTTTATGGTGTAAATCTGCCCGGAACCGCCCGGCAAATCCAGTAGCCAAAAAGTGTCAGTCTAATGTGAGAGGTCAAAGGTCGAATTGTAGGCGTAACGATTTATAACACGAGGTTAGACTCAGTTTTTGGTGTAAATCTGCCCGGAACCGCCCGGCAAATCCAGTGGCCACAAAGTGCATGGTCTAATGTGAAAGGTCATGATTCGTTTGTCATAATGAATGAATTAAGGAATACTAACCATAGTAAGATGTGGGTATGGTTAAAGGGTTAGGTGGGATGACATGGAAATTTGACATGTAAATGTGGACCTAACCGGTATGAGTTAAGAACATGTAAAACTTATAAATGTGGGCTTAACCAACATAACTGTTAATCAGACCAATGGGTGAGTTAAGTAATATGACTAGACTAATGACACTTAACCGATATGACATGAATGGGTGGGTTAAGTAATATGACTAGACTAATGACACTTAACCAATATAACATGACACGTGACAGGGTTAAGTCAACTTGAACATATAGATAATACTTAACCAACTTAGCATGATATGTGGGCGGGTTAAGCCATGAATTACTTGAAATACTCAACCAATGCAATCTGACGAATGGGAGGGTTAAGTTAAATGGGTTGGTTTAACTTGAATGGGTTGATAACACCCAACCAATATAACCTAATGTGTGGTAGGGTTAAGTAAATACACGAGGGTAACACTTAACCATTATAAAATGGCTAGTGGATGAGGTTGAGTTAACATACACTTAACCAATCTAACGTGAGGTGTGGTAAGGGTTAAGTTAACACAGGGAAGAACGCTTAACCGATATAACAAGACATGCGGTAGGGTTAAGTAACACAGGAGAGAACACTTAACCACGGTATCATGATGGGGGTGGGGTTAAGTTAAATAGATAACACTTAACCAACCTGTGGGGTATACGAATAGACCCTTGGAAAACCCTAGTAGCAGTATCCGTTTCAGCAGTAACCCACATTAGGTATCAACAGTACCCCGAGCTAGGAAGGGTGGGGGCACGATTACTGGGCTGATTGTAAGCGGTCAAAACAGCGGCAGGGGATGCAGCGGTGCAGGTTCCGACGGATTACGGGCGTGCACGTATTCCGGAGTGGAAAATTTAGCCACTGGGCATTAGTAGATATAAAGTTGTGCATCAAAAAGGGTGTCGGGGTTGCCATCCTAGGGATTGATACACCTAGGGTGGGACCAGCACAGGTATCTACGAGTAGGGGGCCGAAAGAACTAGGTCGAGTAGGAGCCGATCGATTAGGGTAGTAAGGATACATCTAACACATTTATGGCAATTAGGCTGGTTGAGGTGAAAATCCTCATATTAGATGTAGTCCTGAAGGCTACCACAATTACCGGGTTGGGATAACCTTAGTATATAACACATGTGAAACATTGTGAGTAAGAGCCGATCAATTAAGATAAGTGTGGTGGGGACATGAAACTATTAATATGAGGTGGGACCCTCATCGTGGGATATATACCTATGAAACTATCATGCGGGTTTTGGGGGATCACTTGCCTTATAATTATAACCAAGTAAACTAATTGGAACGCTAGTTAGGTGGTGCAGAGAATATAGAAAATCAAGGAAAATAGGATAATGGTAAAGCTTAGAAATCTTGCGATGTTATACTAACCTTACGATGGGATATTTGGTAGGAACCTTGTGATGCAACTCTTGATAGGAAGTATGGGATGTTATACTTGATTCATCGTGCCTGTAACTTACCTCGTCATCATGCTTATGTTTACTTTCAGTTTATTCATGCCATATTATCTTTACCTGTTTTTATGCTGAAAGTCACTAGGACTTACTCAGTCTTTATGACTGACCCAGTTTGTTTCGCCTCCTTTTCTTTCGTCCCCCCCCCCCCAGGTTCGCAGGTGGGAATAAAGCTTAGTTCGGATCTTACCAAGATCCAAGGCTCTTTCATGTACTGCTTGGATTTATCTTGCCTATGGCTTGCTTTGCTTTATTGGGGAATACTACAATTTATTTTTATGCTTCTTTGTTTTTGAGCAAGACAGATATTTTGGCTATGTAATTGAGTATTGGAAGTTGATGGGTTTTTATTGTAAACAATTATATTTAATAAATGATTTGAAGTACTTCTACTTTACTTTCCGCTGTTTTATGTACGTTTGTCTTGTAATATTTCTGTTCCAGTACCCATAATGCTCCATTGAAGTTAAGGCATTCCCTTTGTGAGTGACCTTAACGGATGTGGGGTGTTACAGCCGAGAAGTCATCATTGTCGTAAGTTCTAGCAGGCTCAAATCAGGGGTACAATGGGCCCCCCAATAGATTGGAAGGTTGCTGGTCGAATACCTTGGGTATCGTTGAAAGGCCTAGTTGTCAAGGTTGGACATTGTTAAGGTTGGACATATGGAGTTTATGCTAGAATTGGGGTTACCATTAGCCCTTGACATATGGCAAGGTTGGTCGTCATACGATTAATGGTGGTTTCAAAGCAGGATTGGCGGTGATAGCCAGAGTCAGTCATGGATGATTGGTTGTTCTATGTGAGACTTATATAATATGGATGTTATGTGTGTTTTCCATGATTGAATGGTTGCTCTCGTTTCCTTGCATGATGTGTTATTCCTTTGGTTGAACAGATTGTAAAGGCTATCACTGTCCGATGTGGGGAAGATAAGGTTGAGTTTTTCTCTGGTTTCATGGGTGGATTAGTATGTTTATCTATCCCCTCTTATACACTTTATTGTTGAAGTTTGTTAGTTGTTTTATTGCTCACTAAGACTGCTGTCTGACTCAAGGTTTTATGTATCCTCTTATTACCTTGGGCTGTTCATCCGATTATGGATGGGCAAACTAAGTAACAGGTGATAGGTAATGCTTTAGTGAGGACGACGTTGCTGATAGATGGCGAGCAGGAGGCTCACGTACCAGTTTTACTACTAGCTAATAATTGGATTTCCATTGTTTACTTTTCTAAGTGATGTAGCGAGGCAACTTTGTATAAACACTATTTCCAAGTTTGTGGATCTTACTTTCTAGTTATATGGAAGTCCAGTGTTTCTGCTTCACTATTACTACCTGTTGTATATGTTCTATTATATTTTATCCTTGCAATGTGAGTTTTATGACAGGTTCCGCTTGTGTTTACCTACTCTGATGATCGTCCATGACAGCCTTGCACATCTTTCAGCGCGTTATTTACCTTGTATAGTGCGGGGGTTATGGGCGGTCGTCACATAACAGGTTATGCCTAACAGTTTAACAAGGTTGCATAACCCCCGCATGTAAAACATGTTAAGTTTGTCGGGTATTTATATATAATCCGCCCCCGCAGATTTAACAAGATTAACTTAACCCCCACTGGTTCAAGCAAGTTTACTTAACCCCTAATCAATTTAATAAGTTCATACAACCCCCCACAGGTTTAAATATGTTAAGTATTACAGGTTAACAAGTTATCCATTTATGGCTTACTAATGGACTAGATGTCTCACATTAAGTCTACTACTTGTGGATGCTTGGTATGTCAGGCAGACTTCTACCATAAGCTAGACTTAGCCTCGTGTTATAGCACCGTTACGTGTACATTTATGCACTCGACCCCTCACATTAGAAGAGAACAAGAATATACATAATAACAAGATAGGCATATGATGACAGAAGTAAGCATACTAACAGGATAGGCATATGGTGACATGATGAGGCATACTACCAGAATGAGCATAATAAGGATAGGCATGCAAGAACTAAACAGAGGATCGGGTGTACAAGTAATGGTAAATTTGTTTAGTTATGATTCAGATTACTAACATGCACAGGTTTAGATCCAACTTTTAAACATGTCAAGATTACTATTAATTGTTTATATCTAAAAATTACATGAACTCGTTGTGTCTGGATCTAAAGAAAAGAGAATTGATTGTTGGTGTTGTAGCAGAGATTCTTGAATACGTATAACTCGTTGTTGCAGAAGAATAGACTATTTTAATCTGAGTTGGGGCAGCACCTCATTGTCTCCATTGTTTTTGGTGAATAAAACAATGAGAATGTGGTCTTATTTATAGACTAATGTCAACGAATCTTGTTCAGAAATGTGCCTAGGTGCGGGGAGGGGGGGTTAATCTGCCCAGATCTCGGTGGGGTCGACCCCGAGGTCGACATAGGGGTCGACACCCAAGGGGAAGTGGTCGACCCCTAATGGGCCGATTTCCCCCTCCCTTTCCCGCTTCGCATATTTGAATAATTTTGAATATTTTGGTTAGTTTGTATATATATAATTCCCTTGCATGCATACTAACTTCTAGGTTTAATAACTTCTTTATACGATGTCCGTTTTACGCAAACTTGGGGTCTATCTTAAGCAAAATTCTAAGACGAACACAATGGCGTAGTCTGTTTTACCTAATTCCCAACATTTAATTAAGTATTATTTAGTTTATCATTATACTGTTCTTTAAAATTAAGGGTGATTTACAATATATATCTGAGTGTGTGTTTGTGTTTCATATACATTTTGATACACCAAAATCCAAATGCAATTCATATAATCAATTTATAAACATAAAAGGAATTTAACAATTAAACTCATAAATCAAGTATTTAAAATAAACTAAATATTCAAAAATTAAATGGATAAAATTTCTGATCGTTACATTCTTCCCACTTAAAAGAATTTCATTCTCGAAATTTCATCTCTACCTAACCTATCAAACAAACTCCATAATTACTTAACAATTTTCATTGACCTGTATGATGCACATAAATCATCTATCGATATACATGTTAATCACTTGAATACTTAAACCTTTTTTATGAACCAACAAATTAGCTCTTCTAACATAGTGCAGACTTGATCGGGTTCATGATTAGAAACCGCTATACTCCTAACATGGCCAAATACTATGATGGAAAACTTTAGTTATACTAAGAACACTTACCAAGTATTCTTCAACAAGAATCAAGTGGTAAATCCGTGTTCAGGTTGGTGTGAACCATTTCAAAGCAGCATACTTGAATTTCAGATCTAGAAAAATTATACGAACAAATTATCCGAGTTCAATTTGCATACTTACCTTATTGATTTTTATACCCATCTCATTACCTCCAATTCATATGATGAAGACGTTTCATAGAAGCTTAATTGAAGTTTATTAATTTTATATACTCAAGTTCATATTCAACGATACCCTTTTAAATCCTAATAGTATAAGTAATATATCACAATCTGTTTCAGTAAACCAGATATTCAACAAGTGTTAAAATTGGTTCTAACTTATTATTTCTCACATTTAAAAGTTCTAAAAAGTTATTTCTTATAATTTCAAAAAAATTTAAGGGAGTTTGGTTTATGTTGCATTTTTCATTTTGAGTTTTCAACGACAAAACATAATAAAAGTATAGTAACGATGGAGGGGATGGATGGAAGATGGAGGGGAGGACGTAGGTAATGGAGGAAATGTAGAAGCTGAGTTGTCTCTCATTTATCTGTTATTTCTCAAAACATGAATAATAAGAAAAGGTTATTTTTTGTTTTGTGTGTTAATTCTGTTTTCCAAAATGATAATTCTTTACAATATATATATATATATATATATATATATATATATATGTCGTTCGCATTTTTGTATAGACGAAAACCTGAAACTAAAATTGCTAACCTAAGCACTTAGTTTTCCAATTTACATAACAGTTTGGGAACTCCAACTTCCAAATTTTTTGAAAATTCCATTTTTTATTCTAACAAATGCAACTACCAAACAGTTTATCGTAAAAATGCATAATAAACTTACCCTTAATCATATGTTGTATGAGTCCATATAACACTAGACCTAAACTTGAGTTTACTACCTGGTTGTATTTCGAATAAATTTGAAATTATAAATTCATATATACTTTAAGTTAGTATATTAAAGCAGAATTTATTTTCTAAAACTATTTGAAATTAAATTCTTATGTGGTAGCAATCCAAAACGTAGAAACTCGAAAATGAATAGCGAAGACGTCATAATCATCATTAGGATTATTTTCCAATAATCAAAGTAGATTCAATTCTTTTTATACCATTACACTTTACAATATTATATCATAAACACTATCAAATAATACTATAATTATTTTCTCTACCCTTGAAAATATTTTTTCAAAACCATCGTTATTTAGTTATCAAAGTCTCAATTTAAACCTATTTTTAGTTATAAATCTTATTTGTAATTTATTCTTAATTAATTTGAATTTCAACCTAACATTTATATTGAACACTTTATAGTCAAACTATTAAATTAAATTCACAAAACGTTCATTTCGGTGCTCCTCAAAATCAGTATCTACCAAACTCACGCAAGAGAAAATTTGTTCGTAAACTAACTAGGAAAAAATAATTAATCAAATAATAATAATGATTGAATATTATCATTCCCAACAAAACAGATATAGTATTTTTGGTCTCACACATTTTTGTTGTCAGCGTGAACTATGAAAAATGTCATTCACAAGATATTGCAAATCTAATATCCTTTGAAAGTAGGATTTAACAATTTTACTTTACCAGTTTAAATGCCTCCCTATGGGTATTACTAAATCTTAATATTAATTTAACAAATAAACTTCATTTATCAATTCAAAACATTCATTTATAAATATTACAAAATCTTAGTATCATTAAAATAATATCCAACAAATGTACTTTATTTACAAATTTGTTCTCAATTAGTTAATAATAAAATTTTAAATTCAAACTTAAAAACATTAGATCTTGCAACTTAGAGTTAAAATTTTAACCACGTGATTTTAAACAAAAAAATATTGCTATATATATCATTATCTTCTAGATATGTTATATATACATAACGAGGGCGGCCCAGTGTCTCCTTAGGAAGAAAAAACTGAAGGGCGTAAAAAATAAAATCATATTGGTGGAAAACGAACAAATGGTGGGTATTGCACCCACATCAATACCAATTCCACTGGATACTTACACCACTCAGCCACCAACTTCCTCAATAATGTGTTGCCCAACTATCTTTATATATCAGTATTTTTAAACGAACTTAGATCATTTTTCTGTCCTCCTCCGCCACATCGGATGGTGTTGCCCTAGGTGGCGGTCTTGCTCGCCTACCCCTTGGACCAGGACTATACATAACCCATAGAAAACCAATTAACACACAAAGTGCATGCCACAAAATTCGTGTGTGTGTGTAAAGAAACTAATTTAGAAGTAAATTATGTCAATATTTAAATGTTATTCATAAGATAATTTTTAACTAAAAACTCTATGTATCAACAACATTGAATATGATTTTAAGTGACCCATAGTAGCCATGATAACACGCTATAAAGATGTAGTGCATGATATATTTTCAAAAGAAAAGTTTGAAACTTATCCATTTTACCTAATTTCCCAGTGCATTTGATCCAATATGAATAACTTCTATAGTTTCAAGGAAAGGTGAATTGTACTTCATTGTTTCATCAATTAGGCAATACGATGGAATAGACATGAATCTATCTCATAAAACGTAGTATTTCCAGAAAGATATAACTCTTGCTGCATTAAACATATTCCAAGATAAAATACTCAATGATCTCTTGTCCTAGCTCTCCAATTTCAAATCATTGTAATATGAAAATAGCCTCGCAACCCCAAACATTATACTAGACTAGTTTACACTTAGTTTCTTTAAGGTTCATAAGAATTTGGTTTTCTTATGAGCTACGTTATCTAAAATATAACATCCAACAAATGATTATGCTTCTCTTTATAAACTAATATGAAGAATAAAAGTGCACAACATTACGCAATACAATTTCAGTGAGTGATCTAAGTTTTCCCTCTAGATTTGGAGTGCATGCATTATCTATTGTATGCGATCTTTCAATATATTCATAAAAGGGAAAGTCTATTTTGTTGTATTTAACAATATGATTTTTGTTTGATGAAAACAAATATATATATATGTTATTATTTAAATGTGTTTGTATTTGTACTATTCTATTTCATTACACATAGAAATAAATATTTATTATTTGAATAGAATACTATTGCATAAGAATTTAAATATTCAAACAGTGTTTTATTCAAATATGATATATTATATCAACATTTTAATGTTAGAAACTTCTACCTCCACTATTGTACATCTCAGTGATCTAACCCACACTACACTACTCATTTCACTCTATTCATATTCACTCAGTTACATTCACTCTCTCATATACGGGCACATACAATTTCATTCACTCATACGCCGACTCACTTGTCTTTAGTCTGCTTCAGATTCAGTCTAGTCAATTGCATACCTGTCACAAAAACACACATAGTAAACTGGAACAAAAATTGATTTACAACCTAGCAATTATAAATTTATTTTAAATTTTATTTGTCTTAGAATTTAGGTGTGTTTCTCATCATATTTCTGACTTGGTCTGATATGTTTATACCTTTATCTGTGTCTAGACTGCTTGTAGTATTAACAATGATTCACTGTAAATACCACAAGGTAGATTATATATTTGGTGCCTGCTGACCAGCCTCAACACAACTATAGTGACTAGTCGATCAAGACCAGCCTCAACTCACAATTGTGGTCTGATGCTCTCAATCAGCCACGACTCATTGTATAGTGGTCTGTTGATGTAAATAGAAAACATAATTGCACATGCACAATACATGTATACACATACATGTATATGTATATACACGCACATATATTTGAAATATGTATGTGCATAAGTCATGCATATGAACAAGAGAGGTGTAAAGAAATGTATGCACAAGGTCAAACAACAAGGCAATATGCAGCATAGAAAATCCAAAGCTAGACTGGCCAGAAGTCCATCACACGGCACAACATGTTCCATGTCAAATCAAGTGCAAAAACAATGGCTCAACAAATTCAAGAGCACATAGAACTTGTGAAGAAACACATATATTGCAATGCCTCAAGCAATTTTGTGTATACCAAATGTATGGCACACAAAAACAAGTCTCAAGGCAGCAGGCACTTTCCAGGAGTCGACCACCCATGCACATGGCAAAGTACACACTTTTGATAGCAAAGCTCAGATGTTTACAGGCTCAAGTGAATGATCATTAAAACATGAAGTAAAAGTGGCAAATGCACAAGTCCAAATCAGCAAGCCAGAAAAGTGGGAAATGTACAAGGCGCACAAGTCAAGATGGAAGCACATGGTCAAGCGAGTTATAGGCCACAATAAGCCAGGGGTGCATGGCATATTGAAACAACTAAACAAACATTTCAGGTTCAGTTTTCAAATTAAATGGATCAGCATGAAGCATGTGTACATGAAGGTGCCAGCATCACATGGAAGTATAGAATACACAAACAAGTCAAATACAAGCACAACAGCATGGATATGCAAATGCAAGTCAAACCAGGAACTCAAGTGTAGTGCCAAACACAACTACAAGGGCAAAACAAACCATGCCACTATCAAGTCTTTCATATATGCATATATATATATATATATATATATTTGTGTGTGTGTGTGTGTGTTTGTAAAGTATGGCAAGCACTTGTACGTGCAGCATGACATAAATGGCATGAATCAAGACAGAGACAAGCACATAATTCATACTCAAGGAAATGTGTAGCATGTTAAGGCAATAGACATAAATGTACACATGTTACAAACATTATAGTCATGCATAACTCATGCACAAGAGAAAATCAGTAGGGGTTGTGGCAATTTCAACTTGGTACAACATGGCTCAGGAGTGTCATGAATGATGCAACTTAGGAACAACACCAAAATTAAAATGCCATGCCACGGACACAAAAAAAGGTGGCAACAAAGTCAAGTGTACATATGCTACAAAGGAAAAATCTGCATGGAGAAAAGAATTCAAACAAAGACTAAAGAGCACAAACTTGCATACTTAGCAAACTAGGCGAGTTTTTATTTCCAGAAATCGAGTTGGAGCATTAACAGCATGTTATTTCAGGCAAGGTTTAAATAAAATTCATCAACGTAGCACGCAAGAATATTCATTTATTCTCCAAATTCACAGTGGATAAAAACTTGGCTAAATACATCACTGGAAAGCATGAAAAGATTATCAAACGTATTCAAGTTAATTTAGGCAAGAATGATTCACGATTTCATATACTTTCTAGAAAACCGCAAGTCTGTTTTTGGGTAAGAAAATCAAAACTCTTTTTTCCATAAAAAGATCAGAGGGTACGTTACTTCATCAAATCAATTCAATGTCGTAGAATTCAAGTGAGTAAATCACGCAAGAATCAACATAATCAAACCCAAATCATCGCAATGGAAATCAGAGAAATTAAGGGTTTCTATACCATATATAATACACCATTCATCATTAGCTAGAAACATCGAAAAACCACAAACAAATCAAATGGAAAATAAGAACAAAGATACTTACATACGTTTGCGTTTTTCGAGCAGATCAAATCCAAATCACCAAGTAGAGAGCAAGAAGCAATCAAGCATCAGAGAATCAATTTTACCAGAGATTCAGGCGTCGCGATTTGGGATAAAGCAGAACCCTAATTTACAAGGGTCGACCTATTTTGTTTAATTTGTTTATAGGTTTTTATTGTTTTTTATTTAAGTTCTTTTATTTTTTACAAACATTGTATAGTTTTTTAGTTTACTTTAAACTAGGGTTTACGAGTTATAGGTTTGTAATTCGAGGAAAATATTATCTTGGGGATAAAGATCATTGTAGGGTTTCGAGCTTAGGATTAGAATAGTTGGGAGCGGATGTCGTGAGTTTACAAGGAAATTGTAAGCGTAAAGATTGTTTTAATTTTAATAGAAACCTTGGAGAATGCAGCAGTAGGCAGGGTTTGTCAAAGCTGGGTAAAATCTGTGTCATTTATTTTCTGCATTTATTTTCTTTGCTGCAATCTGAGATGTGATATTTTTTGTAGTCCTCAAAGATGTGATATTTTTTATATTCCTTAAAACTGCGATAAACCCTATTCACCCCCTCCTCTAGGGTTAATCTAGATCCTACAAGTGGTATCAGAGCCTGGTATTTTATAAACTCTAGAGTTATGTATTTTCCTAAGTATCAGTATAGCAAGAGTCGGTCATGTAATATTCCAACTATTTTTAATGGAACTGATTTTTTAAAATTGGAAATCAAAAATGGAATCTTATTTAAAATATGTTAATATTAAATGTTAGGATATTGTTATCAATGAAGGTGATATGTTAGATAAGTAAATCATTGCTATCAGTGCTCGTGCTATGAATATCATATATTGTTATCTTAGTATTGAGCAGTTTAATCATATCTCTCATTGTTTAACTGCGCAGGAACTTCGGAAAACTCTTGATGCAAAGTATGGACGAAATGACAACAAGTGCTCAAATCCTGTGAATTTCAACTCAGATTAACATTTATGGTTAACAGGATTTACAAATGTAGAAACGGATGATGATAGCAATGAAGACTTTCATATAAATATTTAGTTCATCGTTGTACCGATTTAATTAAAATAGCTGACAGTCTCTAAAGGAAAAATAGACTTCTAATTTAAAAATCATGAGTTGACCAATAAAAATAACGCCTTGGAATTAAAACTTAAAAACGAAAAAAAATTGGAAAATTCCGATTGCAAAAATTGTTTCAGTTTGAAACCTGATTTAGTTCATCACAATAAAAATCTTCAAAAGCTTGAAACAGAAATCATGAGTTTAAACGAAACAAGGATGAACTAATTTCAAAAAACTTTTTTGGAAAAGGAATTGGAAAATTTTAAGACGACTGAAAATAAATTGCTGAAAAAGAAAGTTTTTTGAAAACCGAATTGGTTTTGAATAAGCTTGAGAGAAATTGAGAAATTCGAAAAATTTGAAAAACTTGAATCTAAAAAATAAAATGTTCTGAAAAAGAAATTTTTGAGTCTAAGTGTAATGACCCGCATTCTACACATCGGAGGATCGTAGAATATTTATTTCTTTCCCATATGAAGTCGTATGGTCATGTAACTTTGGGAAACATCTATTAGAGTCATTTCCCATGCTCATGATTTTTGTCGATTTTTAAATGATCATTTTTCCCCTAGTTGATCTTGTTTCGGCCATAACTTTTGATTGGAAAGGAATTTTGACCTGAAACCACTTCCATTAGATTCGTTTGATGGTTTACCTTTCCGTAGAGTGGACATAATAGCCAAACGGACTTGTCGTTTGGGAGATATGGCTGAATTAAGGTTTGGAAGGTGGAAAACTGCTTAACCGGGCCAAATCGGGTGATTAGTGAGTAGGCCCATAACCCATTTCGGGATTAGGGTTATGGGAAGGCTGAAATGAGATAGAGAATCATTCCATTTCAGTTTTCTAGCCTCCACTTATCACCAAGGAACCCTAAAAATGGCCTCTAACCTCTAAATCACCACCAAATCATCTTTTGGTCAAGGATTTGGCTTAGCAACCTCTAATCAAGGAAGATCTACACCAAAGCAACATTGGAGCTGCTGTTTAGCATTGAGATTCACATCAAATTAGAGATTTATTTCAGATCTTAGTTTATTTGTGGCTAAGTTGAGTGATTTGCATAGTTTTACACTAATTATGGCTAGTTGAGGGTAATTAGTGTTAATTAGCGAATTTAAGCATGATAAAATTCTGGAAAAATGTTCATAAATTCCTAAATGATGTTTTAGACCTCTGATATGAATTTGGGTTAATTTGGTTAAGTTTTGCTAATCCTATCATTAGTCTCACCTAAACATGCTCAAGGGGAAATATGGGATTTTGGGTATGTTTGATCCATTTTAACCTATCATATTGATGTTTTGATGTTTGTGGTTGATTATGCATGTTGCTATGACTGTATGATATGCTTTGTGGTTGATTTCAATAGTTAGAATGGTCGAAAACGTCGTCGAATGGCGTAAACACTTGCTGGAACAGTTTCAGAAAACAGTGCAGGTTTCGGATCGGATCGGATATGGGGCTCGGATCGGATATGTTGAACTAGGCAAGGGATTCGATCGGATCGGAACCTGACACTTGAAAAAATTGGTAAAATGGAAGGCCACGCTAGCTGAACTGGGATCGGATCGGATTAAGGAGGACGGATCGGAGCGGAAGCACAAAGATGGATCGGATTGGAGCACGTAAAGGATGAGGAGGCGGATCGGAGCGGAAGCACGAACTGGAGGGGGATGGCACCCGACCCGACCCAAGGAGAAACACCCGACCCGAACCGTACCAGAAGAAGACCCGACCCGAACCGATGAAGGATACCCGACGCGAACCGATGGCTTGAAGAGGACCCGATCCGACCCAGTATTGACCAATAACCCGAGATGCAAAGGTAGTCCAATATGGGAAGTTAGAGCTCAGGATCCAGTTGGGGACCGATGAGTTCACTTCATGGTTGGACTTTGCTGCGGGACGTGTGCTAAGGAGTTGTCGACATTCATAACTTCGATTCACCACTAAAAATGGATGATGGGCTACTTATCAGTGCAGTAAAGTCATTATGACTCGAGGGGCAAGGTGATGGTAGCAAGACTATGAGCCAGCGCAGATGGGGTGAATAACTCCATGGGGCAAGTGGACATAGTAAAGGATTGGTAAGACTATGAGCCAGCGCAGATGGGGTGAATAACTCCATGGGGCAAGTGGACATAGTAACTATGAGCCAGCGCAGATGGGGTGAATAACTCCATGGGGCAAGTGGACATAGTAAAGGATTGGCAAGGCTATGAGCCAGCGCAGATGGGGTGAACAACTCCATGGGGCAAGTGGACATAGCAAAGGATTAGTGGCTACGTTATCAGTGCAGTGAAGCCATTTATGACTTCATGGGGCAAAGTGATCGTAGCAAGGTATGTTGGGTGATCGAAGTGGTGAATATCGTATGCTTTACGCACTGAGTGAGAGATGTGAGGATGGTTGCTATGTTTGATTGTTTTCCATCACTATGACATGCACACCCCCACCTCTGTATCTTTACACCGTTTGATATGGCACCTTAGAGTGTTGTACAGTATGTAGTGCTAACTCTTTGGTTGCAGGTCCAGGTTCAGGTATGTTTTAGTCTTCCTGTTATTATTCACTTTAGATGCTTATCGCTCATACCAGGCTTTATGTCTGACCCAGAGTTTTATGTCTCCTCTTATTACTCTGGGTGCTCACACGAGCAGACTAGAGACAGATTAGCTGGTGATGCGCGAGTAGCTGATTCGGAGGCGGGCAGGAGGCTTCCACGTATCATATATATATATTCTCCCTGTGTCGCTAGTGGTCGCTACTTGGGCATTAGTAGTGTACCTCCTTTATCTTGCTTTTGCTTTGAGACAGTTTGAAAGTTGTAATAAGCTATATTTTGGATTTCCGCTGCTATGATGCTTAGTTCTGGTTTTAGCTTATGCACTGTCTCTCCTGTTTTATGTCAAGTATGTTATTATTATATTTTGTTCTATGCGCTGTGAGACATTCTACAGGTTCTTTGTATGTTCATTTCCTTCTTCCCTTTCCTTCTGACGACCCGTTCCGTGCTAACTGGACATGTGTACAGCGCACTTTTGAAGTAAATGTCGGTTGGTGCGGGGCGGGCCGTCACACTTGGTATCAGAGCTCTAGGTTGCGTAGTTAACCTAGGTAAAGACACCAGGGAGAGATAGTATGTATATGAGAGCGCGTATTTGTGATTACTTTGGTTTTCAAAAGTTATATATATATACTATTAGTAGTATAAAGATGAAGTCGCACTGCACTACCACCACTATGGGGTCGTTAATCGTTTCCCTTTTTCAGATTGACGATGAGTCGAGACACGAGGGGTGCTGGTAGAGGGACCAACCACGGGAATGCCGCTGACATGAGGGCGATGTTTACTAACCTCATGAGAGACATGCTTAGAGAAGTGCAAGGGGCAGTTCCTAATCCCGGAGTTGGTGTTGGCCCAGTAGTGCAGGCGCCTAGGGTCGATTTTGCCAAGTTGTGCAAGGATTACACTAACCTTGGTGGGAAGCCGTTCCACGGGACAGAGTTGGCCACAGATGTTCAAGACTGGATGGATAGCTGTGATCGTATCTTCGATGACTTGGGTCTTGAGGATGCGATGAAGAGAAGGCTAGTGTCTCGTCAGCTGCAAGGGCGAGCAATGAATTGGTGGAATGCCATTAGAACAGCTACTCCAGAAGATCAGGTTACTTGGGTTCAGTTCAAGGCTCGCTTTAGCGAGAAGTTTATTCCAGCTGCCCAGAAGTCATTGTTGTTCAAGAGGTTCTTGGAACTCAAGCAGAACGGAAGGGCGGTTTCTGATTATATTGCTGAGTTTGACACTTTGTCGAAGTATGGGCTATCTCTTATCGATACTCCTGAGAAGAAGAATGAGAAGTTCATTACTGGTTTGGATGGGTACTTGGGGGAAAGGATTATCAACCACATCGATGAGACTTTTGAATCAATTGTGGGGAAAGCTTTGAGATCAGAGAGCCTTTACCCTAAGTCAAAGACTGAGGCTGCATCTGCAGAAGGGCCAAAGCCGCAAGCAGGCGGTGGAGGCAAGAATAACTCTCAGAATAAGAGGAAGCAGGACCAATCTAAGGGTGGCCAGAAAAAGAGCAAGAAGGATGTTGAGTGCTTCAGCTGTGGTAAGAAGGGCCATTATGCTAAAGATTGTCGGGCCAAGCCAGCGGATAAGAAGTGCTTCAACTGTGGTCAAGTAGGACATTTCAAGGATAAGTGTCTGCAACCTCTTAATGAGAAGCAGATTGTGAAAGCATATGCTATTGATGTTGTTCCTTCTTCGTCGAATGCCCCAACTGCGGCGGAGAAAGGAAAGAATGTTGTTATTCAAGGTATGCTTTCTATTTATGATGTACCAGTTCGAGTTTTGTTTGATACTGGGGCTTCCCGTTCCTTCATATCTAGTGACCTGGTAGATAGGTTGGGACTGGAACCCGAGATAGTCGATAGACCATTGGTTGTGACGAATCCGATTGGTGGTTCGACTAGCCTTAGTATGATTTGCAGGAATTTGGTCTTATCGAGTCATGGATGTATGTTTGTTTGTGATTGCTTTGTTTTGGGCTTTACTGGGTATGGCATTATATTGGGAGTCGATTGGCTCCAAAGATACGGGGTGGTGGTAGACTGTGAGGGCTTTTTGGTGACAATGAGGGCGGATGATGGGCGGAGGGTAGTGTTTGGTAGTCTACCTAGTGATGGGGTTATGGCTAGTTTTGTAAATTCCCTCGACATCACGCAGGATGAGTTGTCAGATGTGCCCGTGGTTGGCCAGTATCCGGACGTCTTCGAGGAGGTGACCGGGCTTCCACCACACCGAGAGATTGAGTTCCGTATTGATTTAGTGAAAGATGCCAGACCTATAGTGATGCCACTTCGTCGTATGGCACCAAGGGAGCAGCGAGAGCTCGGGGTGCAAGTCAGCAATCTTTTGAAGAAGGGATTTATTATGAGGAGTGTCTCTGAGTGGGGAGCACCAGTTGTGTTTCCCACTAAGGCAGATGGTTCCCTTCGTTTGTGTGTGGACTATCGCGAGTTGAATAAGGTGACGAGGAAGAATAAGTATCCTCTACCGCGGATAGATGATTTGTTTGATCAACTGGAAGGAGCAAGAGTGTTCTCCCAATTGGACCTCGCGATAGGATTTCATCAGCTTCGAGTAGCAGATGAGAGTGTTCCGAAAACGGCATTTAGGACGCCGTCTGGATTCTATGAGTGGTTGGTCATGCCATTTGGGTTGACCAATGCACCAGCTTACTTTGTGGATCTTATGAATCGAGTATTCAGAGATCAGTTGAATAAGTTTGTTCTTGTGTTCGTAGATGATATCCTTGTTTATTCGAGGACAAAGGAGGAACACAAGGGACACTTGAGGATAGTGATGGAGGTGTTGAGGAAACATCAATTGAAAGCGAAATTCTCTAAGTGTCATTTTTGGAGAAGGGAAGTAAGATTCTTGGGTCATGTTGTTTCAGAGAGTGGTATTGTCGTGGACCCTGCGAAGGTGGCTACGGTACAGGATTGGCCTACACCCAAGAATGCAACAGACGTAAGGAGTTTCTTGGGATTAGCTGGATATTATCGTAAGTTTATCCAGGACTTCTCCAAGATAGCAGCACCGTTGACTCAATTGACTAAGAAGAATCAGTTCTTCGTCTGGGACGGAGTGTGTGAGGATGCCTTTAAGAGTCTAAAGGAGAAGTTGACGCGTGCGCCAGTGTTAGTCATCCCTAAAGGGAATGAAGAGATGACGGTATACACGGATGCTTGTGGTACCGGACTAGGTGCTGTATTGATGCAAGGAGGTAGGGTTGTAGCTTATGCTAGTCGACAGCTAAAGCCGCATGAGAAGAAGTATCCTACCCATGATTTGGAATTAGCAGCGATCGTGTTTGCGCTGAAGATGTGGAGACACTATCTCTTGGGAGAAAGATTTGAGTTGTTTACCGATCATAAATTGTTAAAGTATCTCTTCTCTCAGAAAGATCTGAATCTCCGTCAGCAAAGATGGTTAGAGTTCTTGGCTTCGTATGATTTTGATATCGCATACACACCTGGGAAGGGTAATGTGGTAGTCGATGCCTTGAGTAGGAGACAGGCCAGCTTAGGGGCTATGTTTCGTGAATGGAAGCAACTGGAGTATATCGCGGGGTTTGATTTCAGGCCAAAGTGCGAATTAGATCCAGTCATGCTAGCTAGTTTGACGATCAGACCCACTTTGATAGAGCGGATTGGTTCCAGCCAGATGGACGATCCTAATCTATTGGAAATCATCTCCAAGTTAGAGATGGGTATCAATGAGGAGATGAATGTGTATGGGCTTGATCGAGATGGATGGCTTCGAAAGAATGGAAGACTAGTTGTGCCCAACGTGAATGGTTTGAGAGATGAAGTGCTTAGAGAATGTCATCACTCAAAACTGACTATACACCCCGGTGGTAATAAGATGTATCGAGATATGAAGCAGACTTACTACTGGGAAGGGATGAAAAGAGACGTTGGGGAGTTTATATCCAAATGCATGAATTGCCAGCTAGTTAAAGCCGAGCAAAGGAAGCCTAGTGGTTTGTTGCAACCATTAGAAATTCCCGAATGGAAATGGGAGCAAGTCTTGATGGATTTCATCGATGGTTTACCAAGAACCAGATCGGGATATGATAGCATTTGGGTAATTGTAGATCGATTGACTAAGAGTGCAAGATTTATACCAGTCAAATCGACCAGAACGGCAGCCAAGTTGGCAGAATTGTATATGAAGTGGGTAGTGAGATTTCATGGAGTACCCAAAAGCATTGTGAGCGACCGAGACCCGTTGTTCACTAGTGGGTTTTGGAAGAGCTTACAAGAGGCTCAAGGGTCAGGATTACATCTCAGTACCGCATATCATCCTCAGACCGACGGTCAGACGGAGAGGTTGAATCGTATATTGGAAGATCTCTTGAGAGCTTGTATATTGGATTTTGGTGGATCATGGGATGACCATTTGCATCTAGTAGAGTTTGCATATAATAATAGTTACCAATCCAGTATCGGTATGGCTCCATATGAAGCTTTGTACGGAAGACCATGAAACTCACCATCATGTTGGATAGAAACTGGCGAGAAGTTTGTGCTTGGACCAGATGTGGTGAGGGAAACTTCCGATAAGATTAAGATCATTCAACAACGAATGAAGGCTGCCCAAGATAGGCAGAAGAGTTATGCTGATAAGAGGAGAAGAGACTTGAAATTCTCCGTTGGTGACTTGGTGTTTGTCAAGATCTCTCCGTTAAAGAGCGTGATTCGATTTGGCAGTAGAGGCAAGTTGACACCAAGATTTGTTGGCCCATTCCCTGTTCTTGAATTAGTCGGGAATTTGGCATATAGAGTTGGCTTACCAGAGAAAATGGCGGGAGTTCACAATGTATTTCATGTTTCCCAACTGAAGAAGTTCGTTCACGACTCAGATATAACTATTTCACCTGATCAGTTAGAGGACTTCGAAGTAGAACCCGAGGCGGTTGGGAACCGCGAGCCGATTCGTATTGTGGGGCACGATACGAAGCAACTTCGAAGGAAGGCGGTGAAGCTAGTCAAGGTTCAGTGGGGCGAGAACGAGAATGATTGTACTTGGGAGACAGAGGAGAGCATTAGGAAGATGCATCCAGAACTCTTTACCTGGTAAGATTTACTTTACGATTTAGCTTTTCCGCATGCTAGGATAGACTTATTTTGCTTGTTTGCATGTTTGATTGTTGTTTTATGATTGATAGGCATGCGGGACCTTTGTGTGTGTTAAGATTAGGGAATTTCGGGGGCGAAATTTCTTAAGGGGGGGAGAGTGTAATGACCCGCATTCTACGCATCGGAGGATCGTAGAATATTTATTTCTTTCCCATATGAAGTCGTATGGTCATGTAACTTTGGGAAACATCTATTAGAGTCATTTCCCATGCTCATGATTTTTTTCGATTTTTAAATGACCATTTTACCCTTGTTGATCTTTTTTCGGCCATAACTTTTGATTGGAAAGGAATTTTGACCTGAAACCACTTCCATTAGATTCGTTTGATGGTTTACCTTTCCGTAGAGTGGTCATAATAGCCAAACGGACTTACCGTTTGGGAGATATGGCTGAATTAAGGTTTGGAAGGTGGAAAACTGCTTAACCGGGCCAAATCGGGTGATTAGTGAGTAGGCCCATAACCCATTTCGGGATTAGGGTTATGGGAAGGCTGAAATGAGATAGAGAATCATTCCATTTCAGTTTTCTAGCCTCCACTTATCACCAAGGAACCGTAAAAATGGCCTCTAACCTCTAAATCACCTCCAAATCATCTTTTGGTCAAGGATTTGGCTTAGCAACCTCTAATCAAGGAAGATCTACACCAAAGCAACATTGGAGCTGCTGTTTAGCATTGAGATTTATTTCAGATCTTAGTTTATTTGCGGCTAAGGTGAGTGATTTGCATAGTTTTACACTAATTATGGCTAGTTGAGGGTAATTAGTGTTAATTAGCGAATTTAAGCATGATAAAATTCTGGAAAAATGTTCATAAATTCCTAAATGATGTTTTAGACCTCTGATATGAATTTGGGTTAATTTGGTTAAGTTTTGCTAATCCTATCATTAGTCTCACCTAAACATGCTTAAGGGGAAATATGGGATTTTGGGTATGTTTGATCCATTTTAACCTATCATATTGATGTTTTGATGTTTGTGGTTGATTATGCATGTTGCTATGACTGTATGATATGCTTTGTGATTGATTTCAATAGTTAGAATGGTCGAAAACGTCGTCGAATGGCGTAAACGCTTGCTGGAACAGTTTCAGAAAACAGTGCAGGTTTCGGATCGGATCAGATATGGGGCTCGGATCGGATATGTTGAACTGGGCAAGGGATTCGATCGGATCGGAACCTGACACTTGAAAAAATTGGCAAAAAGGAAGGCCACACTAACTGAACTGGGATCAGATCGGATTAAGGAGGACAGATCGGAGCGGAAGCACGAAGATGGATCGGATTGGAGCACGTAAAGGATGAGGAGGCGGATCGGAGCGGAAGCACGAACTGGAGGGGGATGACACCCGACCCGACCCAAGGAGAAACACCCGACCCGGACCGTACCAGAAGAAGACCCGACCCGAACCGATGAAGGATACCCGACGCGAACCGATGGCTTGAAGAGGACCCGATCCGACCCAGTATTGACCAATAACCTGAGATGCAAAGGTAGTCCAATATGGGAAGTTAGAGCTCAGGATCCAGTTGCGGACCGATGAGTTCACTTCATGGTTGGACTTTGCTGCGGGACGTGTGCTAAGGAGTTGTCGACATTCATAACTTCGATTCACCACTAAAAATGGATGATGGGCTACTTATCAGTGCAGTAGAGTCATTATGACTCGAGGGGCAAGGTGATGGTAGCAAGACTATGAGCCAGCGCAGATGGGGTGAATAACTCCATGGGGCAAGCGGACATAGTAAAGGATTGGTAAGACTATGAGCCAGCGCAGATGGGGTGAATAACTCCATGGGGCAAGTGGACATAGTAACTATGAGCCAGCGCAGATGGGGTGAATAACTCCATGGAGCAAGTGGACATAGTAAAGGATTGGCAAGGCTATGAGCCAGCGCAGATGGGGTGAACAACTCCATGGGGCAAGTGGACATAGCAAAGGATTAGTGGCTACGTTATCAGTGCAGTGAAGCCATTTATGACTTCATGGGGCAAAGTAATCGTAGCAAGGTATGTTGGGTGATCGAAGTGGTGAATATCGTATGCTTTACGCACTGAGTGAGAGATGTGAGGATGGTTGCTATGTTTGATTGTTTGCCATCACTATGACATGCACACCCCCACCTCCGTATCTTTACACCGTTTGATATGGCACCTTAGAGTGTTGTACAGTATGTAGTGCTAACTCTTTGGTTGTAGGTCCAGGTTCAGGTATGTTTTAGTCTACCTGTTATTATTCACTTTAGATGCTTATCGCTCATACCAGGCTTTATGTCTGACCCAGAGTTTTATGTCTCCTCTTATTACTCTGGATGCTCACACGAGCAGACTAGAGACAGGTTAGCTGGTGATGCGCGAGTAGTTGATTCGGAGGTGGGCAGGAGGCTTCCACGTATCATATATATATATTCTCCCTGTGTCGCTGGTGGTCGCTACTTGGGCATTAGTAGTGTACATCCTTTATCTTGCTTTTGCTTTGAGACAGTTTGAAAGTTGTAATAAGCTATATTTTGGATTTCCGCTGCTATGATGCTTAGTTCTGGTTTTTAGCTTATGCACTGTCTCTCCTGTTTTATGTCAAGTATGTTATTATTATATTTTGTTCTATGCGCTGTGAGACATTCTACAGGTTCTTTGTATGTTCATTTCCTTCTTCCCTTTCCTTCTGACGACCCGTTCCGTGCTAACTGGACATGTGTACAGCGCACTTTTGGAGTAAATGTCGGTTGGTGCGGGGCGGGCCATCACGCTAAGGCCAAAATTGAAAAACTTGAAAAATGAAATTTTGGTCTTAAAATAGAAAGATGTCAAGAAAGGAGAATTTTCCCTGAATCGATATTCGAAGCTTGTAAACGATAATGACTTGTTGAAATCCAAAGTCAATGATATTGAACTGAAATTTAAGAAATTTTCAAATAGTCGAATTTCTTTGAATTCACTATTGGAAAATAATTCAAGATTTGAAAACAAGAGGGGACTTGGGTTTGAAAATTCATTCGAACAACAAAATTCTCAAAAATTCGTGAATACTTCAAATTGATTGATTCAAAGAAAATCTAATCAAAGTAAACATCTGTGAACAAATGAGGTCCTCGAAGTTTACAGAATCAATTTTGACTAAATTCGAACAGATTTGGGTTCCTAAGGGTACAAAGGTAAGGTCAGATGGATTGTTATTTAAACCTGTTTGGGTACCAAAAGTCACATACATTGTTAAGAGTGGTTTTACAAAATGACCACTCGGTCCTCTAAATGCTTAGGTAACGAAGGTTGGCTGAGGAACGACTTTCTAGAAGAATCAAAGGTTGTTCCATATTTGATTTGAAGTTATCCAATATATGTTCCTTAGCCACTAGTGATGAGTTGGAGATTCACAACGACTATCGTAAATCAGGTACGATTTTTAAACTCATTTTTTGTGCTTATATTTTTTATTTCTCCATAAGTCTTCCTTTATTCCTTCTTTCATTAATTCACTTTGACTCTGTCGTATTTATTTGACTTATGATGAGCTTCCTAACTTCAAATTGCAATATTCATGATTTATTGGAAATTAGATTCATTTATCTAAAACTCTCATGTTTTGATGATATCCATATTGTGAACTTAAATTTATAAATAACTGCAATTCTTTTGAAGTTTTTTTTTGCTGGTTCCTTAAATTTCTAACAGTGTTATAACATCTTGTACATATCTTGAACACTGTTTCTTGAAATTCAGAAATTCTTGAAGTTCTGAAAAGCTGTTGAAATTTTTCACAACTTCGTTGTTTTGAGTTTCTTCTAATTCATTTTGGAAAGACTTGAAAAACTACACTCATTACACCACACTACTTTAAAACTTTTTTTAATTGGTTGTGATAGTTTCATTGGTTTTTGGATGAGCTTGACTATTTTGATTTGAAAATCATTTGATATGGATTGTTGTATTGCATCTTGAAACTCATTTATAAATCATGATCATTTGGCTTGGATATTTGAGTTTTCTTGAAATCATTTGAAATTGTTGATATCTTGAATCTCACACACTTCTTAGATTAGAAATTAATAATTTTATGTGGTTGATTTATCGAATCTTGAAATTTACACATCTCATTAAGTGTTTTCAAATGAATTGTTTTTAATCCTGGATCATGGATTGCTTCTTGGACTTGTTGTAAATATTCAGAAAAATTCTCTTGTGAATCTTGTTTTGAAATTGAAAGGTTATTGCTTTTACAAATGAAATTGAATTGATATATTTATTGTCTTACACTTGGTGATTTATTCTGAAAAATCAGTATATAGTTTTTTTGCATTGATTTGTATGGGCAACTAGGAGCTGCAAATGGTATCAGTCTTAGAAGTCTTGAAAACTTTCTCATTCAACAGTTTGATTTAAAACTAGTTTTCATCTTGTATAGTTCTTTCAGGATCCCTCTTGAAATTGATTTTTTTCAATTTTAAAATCATTTTTGGTTATTTATTCAAAAATTGAAATGATTGACCAAATTAAACTATATTTGGAACTCATCAAAATTGTTATCAGATTTGTGAACTTGTGATGAGTTGGGACTATAGTATATTTCATAACAAGAGGAGATTTTGTTTAATTTCTCATGATGTTTGAACATATTTTATAATATCTTTGAATTGGTGCTTATTTCACGAACATCTTCTTTCCTATCATCTTTCTGTCATCCATCGTGGTTTTATTTAATGTGGAGAGTTCATTTTTTTTTATCAATAAGGAATATAAAGTTTCAAATTTTATAATGGAATTATGATTATATTTTTTTAGAATAAGAGATAATTGAAAATTTTCAAAAATCCTAGTACAGCTGAACATATTTCATAATATAATTAACTTAGAGATGTATTTCACGACCATCTCTATCTCTACCATATTTCTATTTTTCATATTGTTTTATATACTGAGGGGATTTTGGATATAATAAATGTTTCTCTAACCTCATTTAAAAAAACCTAGATATGGTCATGCATGGTTAGGGATTACTTATAATTTAAGTTGCAACTAATCCCATTCAAAAGTCCTAATAAGCAATGCATGGTTAATGAGCTCTTAAAATAAAAGGAAAAGAAAATGAAATGAAAATAACTCTCTCCATTTTGTCAAATTCATCGTAAATCCATCATCCTACAATGTGAAGTTTGCCACTAGTTTGAAGATTATCATGATTTTAGTTTGATTGAATGGGATTTATGATGTACATTCTCTCTCTTAATCTGATTATATATTTCTAGTCTATATTTCGTCCTTATTTCGATTTCTGTATCCTTTTGATGATAACAAAAGTCGGTAAATGGTTAAGATTTTGATTAACGAGCGAATATTTCATGAATAAATTAATATTGGAAATTCAATTCATTTATTTTTTCTTCTCTCATATGCACATATATAGGGGGAGTTCAGTTGTAGGGAGAGCATACATATAGGGGGATTCTCATACTTCACAGTCAAACACATTTTTTATATTTAAAATCTTAAGTGTATGTTTGTCAACATCAAAAAGGGGAGATTGTTGTATAAAACAATATGATTTTTTTTATAATAACAAACATATATATTATTATTTAAATGCGTTTGTATTTGTACTATTATATTGCATCACATATAGAAATAAATATTTAATATTTGAAATAGAATACTATTGCGCAAGAATTTAAATATTCAAACAGTGTTTTATTCAAATATAATATTTTATTTCAGCATTTGAATAGTACAAACTTTTAACTCCACTATTGTAGATCTCAGTGATATAAAACATCCAAATTCACTTATAACATTGGTTCCTCACTACAACACTCATTTCACTCTGTTCATATTCACTCAGTAACATTCACTCTCTCATATACATGAACATACGATTTCATTACTTATACACTGACCCACTTATCTTCAGTTTGCTTTAGATTCAGTCTAGCCACATGCATATCTGTCACAGAAACACACAGAGTAAACTTGAAGAAAAATTGATTTACATTCTAGTAAATATAAATTTATTTTAAATTTTATTTGCCTCAAAATTTTGGTGTGTTTCTCATCATATTTTTCACTTAGTATGATATGTATATACATTTATTTGTGTCTAGGCTGCTTGTGAATTCACAGTGATTCGTTGTAACTATCACAATATAGACAATATATCTGGTGCCTACAGACCAGCCTCAACACAGCTATAGTGGCCTGCTAATTAAGACCAACCTCAACTCACAATTGTGTTCTAGGAATCTTGACCAGCCACGACTCATCGAATAGTGGTCTGCTGATATAAACAGAAAACATAATTGCACATGCACAATACATGTATACACATACACGTATATGTACATATACATATATATTTGAAATGTGCAAGTGCATAAGTTGTGCATATGAACAAGACATGTGCAGAGAAATG
This sequence comes from Allium sativum, assembly GCA_030737875.1. NCBI lineage: Eukaryota > Viridiplantae > Streptophyta > Magnoliopsida > Asparagales > Amaryllidaceae > Allium > Allium sativum. The sequence goes on along the minus strand of CM060922.1, from coordinate 701,138,883 downwards.
TATGCACACGGAGATACAAAGCATGAATCAGGTCAAACAGTAATGCAATATGTAGCATAGCAAATCCATAACAAAACTAACCAGAAGTCAAATGGTTCATCACATGGCACAACAGGTTCTAGGCCAAATCAAGTGCAAAAACAATGGCTCAACTAATTCAAGAGCACGTAAAACTTGTGAAGCAACACACACACACACACATACATATATATACACACATAAATGTATATATACATATATGTGTGTATATATATACATGTATATATATAGTAGTGCCTCAAGCAAATTTATGTGTACAAAACGTATGGCACATAAAAATAAGTCTCAAGGCAGTAGGTACTTTCCAGGAGTCGACTAGCCATGCACATGGCAAAGTACACACAAATATAACAAAGCTTCGATGTGTACAAGCACAAGTGAACAATCACTATAACACGCAGTAAAAATGGCAAATGCACAAGTCCAAATCAGCAAGCCAGAAAAGTGGCAAATGTACAAGGAGCACAAGTCAAGATGGAAGTACATGGTCGAGCCTGTTACAGGTCACAATAAGCCAGGGGTACATGGCAGTGCATGGCACATTGAAACAGGTCAACAAACATTCAGGTCCAGGTCCAATTTTCAAATTACATGGATCAGCATGAAGCATTATGCATATGAAGGTGCAACATCTCATGGAAGTATAGAATACACAAACAAGTCAAATACAAGCACAACATCATGGATATGCAAATCAAACCAGGAACTCAAGTGTAGTGGCAAACACAACTACAAGGGTGAAACAAGTCATGTCAATATCAAACCTTTCATATATATATATATATATATATAATGTATGGCAAGCACTTATATGTAGCATGACATACATGGCATAAATCAAGGCAGGGACAAGCACATTTTTCAGACTCAAGGAAATGTGTAGCATGTCAAGGCATTAGACACAAATGTACACATGTTACAAACAACGTAGTTATGCATAACTCATGCACAAGAGCAAATCAGCTAGGGGTCATGGCAATTTTACAATGGTTCAACATGGCTTAGGAGTGTCAAGAATGATGCAACTCAAAAACAACATCAAAGCTAAAATGCCATGCCATGGACACAAAATAAGGTGGAAACAAAGTCAAGTGTACATATGCAACAAAGGAGAAATCTGCATGGAGCAAATAATTCAAACTAAGAATAAAGAGCACAAATTTGCATGCTTCGCAAACTCGACAAGCTTTTATTTCCTGAAATTGAATAGGACCATTAACAACATGTTGGTATTTCAGGCAAGGTGTAAATAAAATTCATCAATGTAGCATGCAAGAATATCCATTTATTCTCCAAATTCACAGTGGAAAATAACTTGTATCAATACGTCAATGGAAAGCATGCAAGCATTATCAAACGTGTTCAACTTATTTTAGGCAAGAATGACTCACGACTTAATATACTTTCCAAAAAATCACAAGTTTGTTTTTACGCAAGAAAATCAAAACATTTGTTTCCAGAAAACAATCAGAGGGTACGGCAATTCATCAAAGCAATTCAATGTCGTAGAATTCGAGCAAGTAAATCACACAAGAATCAACATAATCAAAGCCAAGTCATCGTAGTGGAAATCAGAGAAATTAAGGGTTTCTGTACCCTATATAATACACCATTCATCACAGGCTAGAATCATCGAAAAGAAACAAAAAATCAAATGAAAAAGAAGAACAATGATACTCACATACGTTCACGTTTTTCGATCAGATCAAAACCAAATCGCCAAGCAAAGAGCAAGAAGAAATCAAGCATCAGAGAATCAATTTTACCAGTGATCCAGGCATTGCAATTTAGGATAAACCAGAACCCTAATTTACAAGGGTCGGCCATCAAAGAAGCAAAAGAGAGGAAGCCGTTTTTTTAAAGTGTCATTGCAAAAGAAAAGAAGGGCGACCTATTGTGTTCAATTTTTTTATAGATTTTTTTAAGTGTTTTCAGTTTTACAAACATTATATAATTTCTACTTTACTTTAAACTAGGGTTTACGAGTTACGACTTTGTAATTCGGGGAAAATTTGATCTTAGGGATAAAGATCAATGCAGGTTTTGAGCGTAGGATTAGAACAGTCAGGAGCGGGTGTCGCGAGTTTATAGAGAATTTGTAAGCGTAGAGATTGTTTTAATTCTAGTAGAAACCTTTGGGAATGCAACAGTAGGTAGGGTTTGCCGAAGCTGGGTAAAATCTGTGTCATTTATTTTCTCTACTGCAATTTGAGTTGTGATATTTTTTATATTCTTCAAAACTACGATAAACACTATTCACCTCCTCCAGGGTTAATCCAAATCTTACATATTTGAACACAAAAAATATACACAAACAAGGAAACACAACATCTCCACCATTAGGTTGCCTTTGATTTCCACCGCTCACGTAAAGACAAAAATAATCCAACTGTTCAAATTTTATGTCTCTCATTTTGTGTCTAATTCTGTGTTTAAATAGATTCCCCTTCATAAAATGCAGAAAGTTGATATTCAATGCCTTTATCATATCTATGAGTTCTAATTTTAGTGTTATAATTAGCTTTTTCCTTTTAGTTTTATAGGTCATAATTTAACTGGATACTTCATCTTTAGTGTGCATAATGTAAATGTAACAATACTTCAAAGAATCATCTATACAAATGACAAAATACATCATTCCTTTTTCATAGGAGTATTATGCATATAGAAAATATCACTATGAATAAGTTGTGCCAAATTGGTACAAATAACAAATTTTAGTGGAAATAACGCTCTATTTTTTCTGAAAATTAAGTACTTATGTGCAAATCTATGTATTATGTAACATACTGCATGCCAAGAGAGTAAAATACAATTACTGGAATTCAAACCCGTGATATCCCTTACCATGTTTGAGTATCTTAACCATTTCGACATGTTGTTTAGTACTCTAATTATTTTTGTTGAAGCACTTATGTTACATCAATTATTGGAATTATTATTACAGTCGCAGATTAAATCGAACGAAATCATATGACACATCCATTCGTTATTAAAAATGTCCTAATAAACTGCGTCATGGAGAAGAAGTCAACATAAGTAGAATGACAGTTTGTACTTAGGTAGCATTCTTATTTTAATTCGAGCAGTTCACATTGGCGCCGCCGTCAGACGCGTTGAGCGTGGACCCCATTGAATTGCCCAGTTCGAGTTTACCATTGTAAAAGAGAAGTTCGCGTCAGAGGCGTCCGAGGCATTGGACACGTACGTCTCCCCAAATCTCCTAAAACCTTGTCTCTCCACTCTTTTAATTTTCATCATCTCATACAACTCTATTCTTCTCTACTTCTTCCTGCACAACGAATGACATATCCATGCTCTGGAAACGATGATTCTGATGTTGAAGATTTGTAAGACATCCAGTTCATTCAATTGTACTATGTCATACCAGATTTGTAAGACATTTACGTCATGTTGAAGATTTGTAAGACACGTACGTCATGTTGAAGATTTACAAGCCATGCAGATCGGTATCAACAACATTTCAGAATGAAGAGGCTTTGTTTTATTTCTTTACGTGAACAGTTGGATTCTCTTGGGTTGCAGCCAACGATGCACGTTACACTTAGAGGAATGGTAGTCACCTTCCTATATACAATCGCTTTGGTTATTCCTGTGCGTCAGGTTGCTGAAAGATTTCAATGATCAATTAACGTGGTCATCCATTATTTTCATACAGTTTTGAATGTTGTCATGTTACTATCTATGAGTATTATTAGGTCGATCGATCCTCAATTTAACAAAATTCAAGAACAGTCGTTCTTCACCACAATATTACCCATTCTTTGGAAATTGTATTGGAGATATTGATGGTACATATGTAATGGCTCATGTTCCTCAAGCAGATCTACGATGACTTGTAGGACGTAAAGGTGTGCCTATGCAAAATATCATGATTGTATGAGCATTTGACTTAACATTTATGTTTGTCAGGGCAGGATGGAAATAAACTACCCATTTTTCTAGAATCTCTCATAAAGTAGTAAATACTTCTAGTTTGAATCTTCCGCATCTGCCAAGAAGGCAGTATTATTTAGTGGATTCAAGATATTCACTACTGGACGGGTATTTACCTCTTTATCGCATTGTAAGATATTATATTTCTGATTTTAATAATACACAGAATTAACCAAAGACAGAAAATAAAGGTTTCAACAACTACCATTCGAGTTTGTGTTACGTATGGAATAAAAATTTGCAATGTTACGTAACATACCAACATACTGTGCAGGTAAAGCGACCAGCGGATCCAATGCAGCGGATATGCTAAATTTTGTAGCGGGGATAAAGCGAGGATATAGCGGGTTATAGCGGATGAGTATAAAATAGCATATAAAACCCATATTTTTATGCTTTTACAAACATGTAAAAAATAAATAAATGGAAAATTAACATTCAACTCAGTTGTAATTAGTACATTTTTAATTTTAATAAAAGCATATGCAAGTATATGTGAATAAATGTAAATTTTTACTTAGCTTGGTTAAATTTAATAGACTATTCTAGTATTTTCTATTCTGAAAAATATATGTTAAAAAATAAATTTAAAAAAAAAAACGATTTTCCAAATTTATAATGTACAAATATCACTTCCAAATTTATTTTTTTATAGAAGATATAGCGGAATATAGCTGAAATAATAGGATATATCGGAATATAGCGGGGATTAAAATGGAGAAGCTATTTGAAAATAGCGTAGCGGTAGAAATCCGCTACATGATATAGCGAGGAAATACCGGGGCATAAACTGCACAATCAACATATCCATATAATGTTCAAATACAAATTGTCAGTGTCACAATAGCTATTCACAATTTCTTACAACGGAACAACGCCGAGAAATGATAATCCAAATCTGGTGTCCGAAAAATATCTAGAAGAGTATTATAGCATTTGAAACCGTGGAAATAATAATCGTGAACAAGTTTGAAAAAATGCAACAACAACCGCTATGCCATTAGTTCAAGATACCATACGAAATGAACTAGTTGTTGCTGGATTACGTTAGGAATTGTCTATATTTTCAATTATGCATTCTTCAATTAGTATTATGTATTTGTAATTTCTGGTTTGTATTTCATATTCTGCATTCCGCATTTCTATGTATGCTTTGTATTACGCATTCTTCAGTTCGTACTTCGTATTGTATATTTTGTATATAGTATTTAAAAATAATTAACTTAAATAAAATAATAACATTAACAAACAATAAGATAATAACTTTACCCCTCTCGCGAACTTTCCCATTTCCCAACCTCTTCAATATACCCTTTCAATCTGTCCCTTTCGGTTTAGAAAAAGAACACATCCTTATATTCAGTTTGCGCAATCCATCACGTACATATCGTTTTCCCACAAATACAAAAACTTTGATCAATGGATATTTATTTAATTCAAACACAACTTTGAAACCAAACTTAGTCAAATGACTAGAATAAACAAGGATGTTTCTAGTTTGTGTAACAACCCAGAAATGCGAGCCAGTTTAAAAATTTTATTTTGGCGAATTTAGCGAATTTTGAACATTTAAAATGATTTATTTTAAATAATATCGACGAGAAATTTATTTTGAATAGAATTAGAAGTATATATTTATTCGAATCGTCGTTAGAATATAAATAATTATATATAATTATAAAAGGAATTGAAAATGGCGCGGTAGTTCTTCGATTTCAAAATTCATTTGAACATACCGGGTGCAAAATAAACCGGATTTTAGCGAAACCAAAAATATTAGAATCTAATTGAGAATATCTTTCAGACAAATCCGAAAAATCAAAATTTCATAGCGGGGATAAAAAGATATGTCCAGTTGAAATTTCAGAATAGTCGCTATGGAATTCAGGCCCTTAAAAATGGAAATTTTGCAAACGACCTCGGTTTTCGACGAAACCACTTTTGTTGGATCCGGGATGTCAAATTACTGCTAGATTTCAAATTTCATAATTTTTCGAATCAATATGTGAGCGTGGCAAAGGAAAACGCTTTTGACCAGTTTTAGTTGATTTTAATCGACTGGAAAATGGCCATTTTTAAAACAGTCTCAGAATTTGACGAAACTAGTTTTGTTAGGACCGTATCGTCAATACAAAGCTAGAAAATATTTTTCTGGAATTTTTCTAGTTAGTATGTGACCCCAGTAAATTGAAATGTGCGTTCAAATTCAATATATAGAGTTATATTTTGATTTTGACGAAAACTGATCGAAACGATTGAATCGGCCTACGATACATATCCCATTGTGTTCGGAATGAGGGTAATTAGCTATAGACGACAAGCGGTGGGTCCCGTTTCGATGTCGAAATAAAAAGTACCTTTTCGAAATTAAATAATTAAAATAAAATAAAAATAAAAACCCTCACTCTCTCCTTATACCCTCAGCCCCCCCTTGACTTTTCAGAATCAGTTTAGAAAAAAAAGGGGCGACGGGGGGTGAACCACCGCCGCCGCCACTTCATCGCGCCCCCCCCCCCCCCAGGTGGTGCGCCGCCTCCCCCTTCTTCTTCCTCCTCCACGCAGCAGCGGGCCCCCCTCCCCAGTTCGATCCAAGACGAAGCCTCCCCCAATCGACCCCCTGCCGCACCCATCCTCCTTCCTCCCTGGCCTCTGCCTCGACTGCCGACCATCCTCTCCACCTCCGGCGCCCCAATACCCACTGACCCGACTGCGAGCAACTCCCCCCACACCCAACTCCGACGTGGAACCTCCTCCGACAGTGAATGGTAAGTTTTATTACTTGATTTTGTTGGTGATTTTAGTTATTTAAATGAAATTAGTTTTAAGATATTAAAAATTAGATTTTTAACAATAAAGATGGGATTTTAAAATATAAAACATTGAAGAAAATGTGTTCTTTTATTATATAAATAACTATAAACAAAGATATGATAATCATTCATATAAAAATATAATTTTTATATGAATGGCATGCGTTTAAAAAGAATTGATTTTTCATGAAGAAAAGGCTTGATTTTTAAAATGAGAAAAGATGAAATTTTTATTTGTAGAAAGACGATAATTTTTATGTAGTAGAGATAACAAAAATGTGATTTTTATTAAGGTAGCTAAATAAAAATATGATTTTTATAAGATGAAGAAAATAAAAATATGATTTTTACTTATGTAGAGTTATAAAAATATAATCTTTATTAGGAGAAGAGGGATATAAAAATATAATTTCTATAATATAGAAAGGTTAAAAATATAATTTTTATAGTGATGAAATGAAAAAGGCGAAATCTTTATATTTGAAAAGGCGAAATCTTATATTTGAAAAGGCGAGATCTTTATATTTGAAAAGGCGAGATCTTTATATTTGAAAAGGCGAAATCTTTATATTTGAAAAGGCGAAATCTTTATATTTGAAAAGGTGAAATCTTTATATAGAGAATAACGTGATAAAAATATAATCTTTATTATATGAACACCGTTGTAAAAATAGAATTTTGATCTATATAGTAGCGATGTAAAAATAGAATTTTTATCTATATAGTAGCGATGTAAAAATAGAATTTTTATCTATATAGTAGCGATGTAAAAATAGAATTTTTATCCATATGGAGTGATTATAAAAATATGATTTTTATATACATAACAACAATATAAAAATGTGATTTTTATATATGTAGTGGCTATGGGCAACGAAAATGACAAAAGGCGAGAACAGCGATGATTTCCTACATAAGAAGAGTCGCAGTGAATGGATTTAGCTTGGGTGAGAACTTCTCACTTTAAATTTCTTTTTCTAGTTATATATATATATACTAGGATGCAGACGGTGCTTAGCAGCACCCGACACCCGTCGTCCACAGACCATGGACGGCTTGTATGTTTGTTTGATGTGCTGTGAAATTTGTTTGTGATATTGATGTGAAGTGGAAAATAAAATATTCTTGTGTTGAAAGGAAATAAAATATTTATATAGTTAAAAATATTTTATCGTTAAAAATATAATTTTTAACGTGAATATGAATAAATAAATATTTATAAACAAATCGGCCGATTTGTTTATATACACTAATTTGATTGATATTGCTTGGGTCGATAAATTTTACACATCGCCCAACTGCACAAATAAAAATCTGTGTTTGTTGATTTAAAACCCCACACGGGTGTTGGGATGATATTTGGCGTACACTAATCCCAGTTATTTAATTGTATGTCGATCAATCGGTCGACATGCTGTGTAAGCGTTAATTATTTATATTTGATGCTTATGCAGTTGTGTGGTGCACTTTGGATGATGGTTGATTGCTTATCGTTGCTATTATATACATGTGTTGTATGGAACTCATATAATTAACGTTATATGGTAATTGATTGGGCCTCATTCCAATCGGGGAAATAATGAATATTATAAAAGAAAGTTCATGTGTTGAATATATAAATAGTCATGTGTTGACGATGTTCATGTGTTGAAACTATTTATGTGTTGAGTAAAATATTTTAACAATAAAATTTACATCTTTATCATATTTAAAATTAGAATCTACCTTACGGTTGGAATCTGATTAAAAATTAAACAATAGATACCATAATTTTATAAAATGTATTACATAACAAAAATAGCCAGGTGTTGACAGTACTCATGTGTTGAGATTAGTCATGTGTTGAATAAAAATATAGATTCATGTGGTGAATAGAATAAATTTTCATTTGTTGAATAGAATAACGAATTTATTGAAATATATAAAGCCGTGTTGATTAGAGTTGCGCTATTTTGACGTGAACGATATATCGATTATATTCGTTTTTATTATGATTATAGAAAAAGAAGTGATTTCAAAATATAACGTTTTGAAAACATTATCATTTATATAGTAATGATATGAAATATTCAATTTTGATTTGAAATTGAATATAGAGTTGAAATGGTTTTGAAAACGAATTTAAAACGATTTATAAAATACGTTTTAAAAGGAAATCGATGAAATATATATAATATATATATTATATATATAATGGCCTGAATAGAACGCGCCGCGCTGGGGTAGTTCATGAATTTCGACCATTGACTTCGAATTGACGTTGCGGGATATCCGACCGTCGGATTCTCCTAAAACCGGAACCTTGGGTTCGTATCGAAAAGAGCTTTCCAATGAATATTAGAAATTTGAAATCTAACGGTTGGATTTGGAATTATGTCCAAATCAAATTTGGAAAAGGTCGCTGTAAGTGCAGTTCGATGGCCGTTGATGGAAATCGACTGTACGGGCCTTGATAAAATTATTAAAAATATTAATAATTTGTGTAAAATCATAATACGTGAATTGGAATGGATTTGAATCGAAATTGTCTTTGGAATATTTCGATATTGGATTCCGTGATTATACAAATATTGTTATGGGAATTTGAAAGATATATTTTATATCGTTATTTCCAATACGATATTTGTTGGTTTCAGAATTTGATATTGAATATAAGCCGGTATATTTTCTATTCAGAGCCTTGTATTTAGTATCAAATGTGATTTGGGTTTGTCGTGAATCGTGTTTTAGATGACATTGGTTCTTTAACCCAGTTAAAGATAGGATATTGATTTTTGGGAAGATTAAAACGAAGTGGAGTTTTAATGAATCTTTAATTAGATTGAAATGTGAATTGATAATTTAGATTATCAAATCTGAAAAGTGATCGAGAATGGAGTATCACCAGTTTTGCTCCAAAGCGATAGTTAAATCTTAAATTAGATTTGAACGTGAAATGGTAATTAATTTTACCGATAACACCGTGGTGTTAGATATGGAGTATTACTAGTTTTCTCCATAGGATAAATAGGTTGGGATTAGGAAATAAAATAAATAATTACTTCGGTGTGGTTCGCTAATCCCGACTAGTTTGGAAAACCATAATATGGTTTGAAATGGTATCCAAAGGAAGATTAAAGAATAAATTTAGAAGAATTTATCTTTGATAAAATTAATGGAAACCTTTCCCTAAGAATGTAATTTTGTAAATAAAAGAATATTCTGAATTGGAATGAGGCGTATGTTGTGTTTGTGTAACACGTGTTTATTATATACGCGGGTTATTCGGAAAGGCCGGGTTTATACCCATTCTGAATAACCGATTCGACGATATGTCGAAGATGAAGACAGTGGTTGAAGACCGAAAGTCTTCACATCGTTTGGGTGATTACTGATGATCTTGATTGGGCTGTACACCCAAGATGAGGGAATCAGTTGGTGATCGTCCAGACGTACTTGGAGATGGATGGATATGCGAGGAAAGTGCCTCCGGTTTCGTTTAGACCCAGAACGAACTTGTAAATGGACTGTGTGTCTGACATTGGATTTTATTCTATGTTGATTGATCTCTATTAAATATACATCTGTTTGGCGGCGGAGAATTTATTCTCTTGCTTAACGCCCTTCTCTGAGACGTACGAGCTCAGAGGTTGTATATCGATGGACATCAGTCGCATGGAGTGAATTGCCAGTGTGGCACGTGTAAGTGGCAATTGATCAAGGCTTCTGTTGAAAAGCAAAGTCTTGTGGTTGATGATCAAAGCATGGCCTGTGTGGCGCAGCTTTGCGTATAACGTGAATTCGCGAGCCTCACACCTCGATATGAGTCAAAAACGGGATAGTGACTGCAGGGAGAGCACGACGTTTCTTTCTAGCTAAGGTGGTGTCAGTGACCTACCAGCCCTGACATTTATATACTTTTCACCCATGTGGTTGTTGGATATGAGGCGCCTCAGATATAGGTATGTAAGGACCGGGAAACGTGTGTTCAGGAATTGCCAATCCTCAAAAGTAAGAGAGGACCGGCCCTGAAGATCCAAGGATTGTTGTGTGCGGTCCTGAGACATTTGCTAGAGTGTCTCGAACGGAGAGGAGCTTGCCCCTTGCCTCGACTCATGACGGAAATCCAATTTCCAATACGTGATATTGCGGTTTTAATTGTAGAACTAGTATGGCGACATGATATATGGTACCCATGCCGTCTATGATTGAAATTGTTTTGACACTATACACTTATAATAGTATCAAATGATTTGTTTTAAACGTACCAAGCATGTTTGGCTATTATAAGGGAAAACCCTATCCTCCGGCTTGCGTTGCATTGTGTGATGGGACCTGGGTCTTATAATAGCTTCATTTTTCCAAAAAACATTGCACTATTTTGTTATATGCACTAGTATTCTTAGGAGGAAACCCATTCCGTGTTATACGGCGTGGTCCCTTGAATTACTCTCTTTTAAAGTAAAGTTTTAAATAACTGTTTTAGTTCTCACACCAGTCCCATGACTGACCTGAAGTTTATTGTTTTAACCTAAACTCTGGGTTCCCCTATTTTCAACACGGGCAACTAGTAGTTTTGGTTTTGCAGATGTATATTCACAGGATCCTGATTTACAGCTGGAACGATACTCGGAAAGCTCTGTATCCGTGTATTACTTCTAGTTGTGTTTTGTATTATTTTCCGCTGCGATGTATTTAAATGTAATTTATTGTAATCTCTGATATTTGTCGAATGTATATTTATTCGTACTCTGTATATTCTTGTATTCTGATGGAATTGTTGTAATATACAATGAAATGTTCTTCCGTCTGAGTTCTGATTTGTCCTGTTCTCAAAACGACCAGGGGTTTCAAACGGTCTTAGTCGGTTTAACGATCGATTCGAATCGAGCGAAATTCCTTACCGTTACAGTTGGTATCAGAGCTTTGGTTTAAAGAGCTCGAGAACAAGACATATTAGAACCATACGAAAGAATTCATCAGATATTGGATTAGTAATATCCAATTAGAATGACTCGTTAGAGATAGGATCAGTACTATCCTAGAACGAGTGTGAAAAATATGTTTTTGAATAAAACAGTATTGTTTTAAAAATTTAAATCGTTTTATACGTATTTGAATATTTATTTATTTTGAATTTGGACAATCGAGTATATAAAGATTTTGCACATACGTGTCATGAACGTATGTTCGAAGTTTTAATATACTGGGTAGTTAAGAATCACACTCTAGTTGCCCGGGGATGATTTTGATAAGGCTGCAGCGTTATCAGTATTTATATTCGTGTGACGAAGGTGTGATTTCTATATATTTCCATTAGACTGGTGTGAGAACCAAAACTAGATAGGTTTATTTGTTGTGATTTGGCATCAAAAACATGACTTTTTGTATATGTATCAAAATTATGAATTTGAAACGTTAATCCACTAATTGATTGATGGTTGTGTTGTTTGTTTATTTGTTTGATAATTTTGAATCATTTAGCCTAATAGAAACAAATATTGAATTGTATTGAAAATTGGTCGCATTTGCTTGCATATACATGTACTTACATTGAATAGGTCATAGCAAGGAGGCTAGAGCAGAAGAATAAAATTTGTTTGCCCGACAAATAGGTACATGTTTACCATAATTTACTGTTTTGTTTAGGTGATGATGATTTTATGAGCCGATTGGCTAGCCTCTTGGCCTTTTCTTTTTCTTTTTGAGATCAGAGGGCCTGTATGGCAATTTCGGGATTTTCCCGGTGCTCCCAGTGCAGGGGAGGTTATGGCGAAATTTTTCGAAAATTTAGGGTGTTAGCCAAATTTTTGGAAATTTTGAAAAGTTCTTAGAAACTGAAAAGTTGAAGAACTTAAGCCGTGATGAAAATAATAGAAGTTGAGTTGATTTGTTAAACAACTTTCGGCTTCATTCCTTTTCGGGGACGAAAAGTTTTAAGTGGGGGAGAATGTAACAACCCGGAAATGCGAGCCAGTTTAAAAAATTTATTCTGGCGAATTTAGCGAATTTTGAACATTTAAAATGATTTATTTTAAATAATATCGAAGAGAAATTTATTTTGAATAGAATTAGAAGTATATATTTATTCTAATCGTCGTTAGAATATAAATAATTATAAAAGTAATTGAAAATGGCGCGGTAGTTCGATAATTCGATTTCAAAATTCAATTGAACATACCGGGTGCAAAATAAACCGGATTTTAGCGAAACCAAAAATATTAGAATCTAATTGAGAATATCTTTCAAACGAATCCGAAAAATCAAAATTTCATAGCGGGGAAAAAAGATATGTCCAGTTGAAATTTCAGAATAATCGCTATGGAATTCAGGCCCTTAAAAATGGAAATTTTGCAAACAACCTCGGTTTTCGACGAAACCTCTTTTGTTGGATCCGGGATGTCAAATTATTGCTAGGTTTCAAATTTCATAATTTTTTGAATCAATGTGTGAGCGTGGCAAAGGAAAACGCGTTTGACCAGTTTCAGTTGATTTTAATCGACTGGAAAATGGTCATTTTTCAAACAGTCTCAGAATTTGACGAAACTAGTTTTTTTACGACCGTATCGTCAATACGAAGCTAGAAAATATTTTTCTGGAATTTTTCTAGTTAGTATGTGACCCCAGTAAATTGAAATGTGCATTCAAATTCAATATATAGAGTTATATTTTGATTTTGACGAAAACTGATCGAATCGATCGAATCAGCCTACGATACATATCCCATTGTGTTCAGAATGAGGGTAATTAGCTATAAACGACAGGCGGTGGGTCCCGTTTCGATGTCAAAATAAAAAGTACCTTTTCGAAATTAAATAATTAAAATAAAAACCCTCACTCTCTCCTTATACCCTCAGCCCCCCCCCCCCCCCCCCCCCGAGTTTTCAGAATCAATTTAGAAAAAAAAACAAAAAAAAAGGCGACGGGGTTGGTGAACCACCGCCGCCGCCACTTCATCGCCCCCTCCCCCCAGGTGGTGCGCCGCCTCCCCCTTCTTCTTCTTCCTCCTCCACGCAGCAGCGGGCCCCCCTCCCCAGTTCGATCCAAGACGAAGCCTCCCCCAATCGACCCCCTGCCGCACCCATCCTCCTTCCTCCCTGGCCTCCGCCTCGACTACCGACCATCCTCTCCACCTCCGGCGCCCCAATACCCACTGACCCGACTGCGAGCAACTCCCCCTACACCCAACTCCGACGTGGAACCTCCTCCGACAGTGAATGGTAAGTTTTATTACTTGATTTAGTAGGTGATTTTAGTTATCTAAATGAAATTAGTTTTAAGATATTAAAAATTAGATTTTTAACAATAAAGATGCGATTTTAAAATATAAAACATTGAAGAAAATGTGTTCTTTTATTATATAAATAACTATAAACAAAGATATGATAATCATTCATATAAAAATATAATTTTTATATGAATGGCATGCGTCTAAAAAGAATTGATTTTTCATGAAGAAAAGGCTTGATTTTTAAAATGAGAAAAGATGAAATTTTGATTTGTAGAAAGACGATGATTTTTATGTAGTAGAGATAATAAAAATGTGATTTTTATTAAGGTAGCTAAATAAAAATATGATTTTTATAAGATGAAGAATATAAAAATATGATTTTTACTTATGTAGAGTTATAAAAATATAATCTTTATTAGGAGAAGAGCGATATAAAAATATAATTTCTATAATATAGAAAGGTTAAAAATATAATTTTTATAGTGATGAAATGAAAAAGGCGAAATCTTTATATTTGGAAAGGCGAAATCTTTATATTTGAAAAGGCGAAATCTTTATATTTGAAAAGGCGAGATCTTTATATTTGAAAAGGCGAGATCTTTATATTTGAAAAGGCGAAATCTTAATATTTGAAAAGGCGAAATCTTTATATTTGAAAAGCCGAAATCTTTATATATAGAATAACGTGATAAAAATATAATCTTTATTATATGAACACCGTTGTAAAAATAAAAAATTTATCTATATAGTAGCGATGTAAAAATAGAATTTTTATCTATATAGTAGCGGTGTAAAAATAGAATTTTTATCTATATAGTAGCGATGTAAAAATAGAATTTTTATCCATATGGAGTGATTATAAAAATATGATTTTTATATACATAACAACAATATAAAAATGTGATTTTTATATATGTAGTGGCTACGGGCAACGAAAATGACAAAAGGCGAGAACGGCGATGATTTCCTACATAAGAAGAGTCGCAGTGAATGGATTTAACTTGGATGATAACTTCTCACTTTAAATTTCTTTTTCTAGTTATATATATACTAGGATGCAGACGGTGCTTAGCAGCACCCGACACTCGTCGTCCACAGACCATGGACGGCTTGTATGTTTGTTTGATGTGCTGTGAAATTTGTTTGTGATATTGATGTGAAGTGGAAAATAAAATATTCTTGTGTTGAAAGGAAATAAAATATTTATATAGTTAAAAATATTTTATCGTTAAAAATATAATTTTTAACGTGAATGTGAATAAATAAATATTTATAAACAAATCGGTTGATTTGTTTATATACACTGATTTGACTGATATTGCTTGGGTCGATAAATTTTACACATCGCCCAACTGCACAAATAAAAATCTGTGTTTGTTGATTTGAAACCTCACACGGGTGTTGGGATGATATTTGGCGCACACTAATCCCAATTATTTAATGTATGTCGATCGATCGGTCGACAGGCTGTGTAAGCGTTAATTATTTATATTTGATGCTTATGCAGTTGTGTGGTGCACTTTGGATGATGGTTGATTGCTTATCGTTGCTATTATATACATGTGTTGTATGGAACTCATATAATTAACGTTATATGGTAATTGATTGGGCCTCATTCCAATCAGAAAAATAATGAATATTATAAAAGAAAGTTCATGTGTTGAATATATAAATAGCCATGTGTTGACGATGTTCATGTGTTGAAACTATTTATGTGTTGAGTAAAATATTTTAACAATAAAATTTACATCTTTATCATATTTAAAATTAGAATCTACCTTACGGTTGGAATCTGATTAAAAATCAAATGATAGATTCCATAATTTTATAAAATATATTACATAACAAAAATAGCCAGGTGTTGACAGTACTCATGTGTTGAGATTAGTCATGTGTTGAATAAAAATATAGATTCATGTGTTGAATAGAATAAATATTCATTTGTTGAATAGAATAACGAATTTATTGAAATATATAAAGCCGTGTTGATTAGAGTTGCGATGTTTTGACGTGAACGATATTTATATCGATTATATTCGTTTTTATTGTGATTATAGAAAAAGAAGTTATTTCAAAATATAACGTTTTGAAAACATTATCATTTATATAGTAATGATATGAAATATTCAATTTTGATTTGAAATTGAATATAGAGTTGAAATGGTTTTGAAAACGAATTTAAAACGATTTATAAAATACGTTTTAAAAGGAAATCGATGAAATATATATAATATATATATTATATATAATGGCCTGAATAGAACGCGCCGCGCTGCGGTAGTTCGTAAATTTCGACCATTGACTTCAAATTGACGTTGCGGGAGATCCGACCGTCGGATTCTACTAAAACTGGAACCGTTGGGTTCGTATCGAAAAGAGCTTTCCAATGAATATTAGAAATTTGAAATCTAACGGTTGGATTTGGAATTATGTCCAAATCAAATTTGGAAAAGGTCGTTGTAAGTGCATTTCGATGGCCGTTGATGGAAATCGACTGTACGGGCCTTGATAAAATTATTAAAAATATTAATAATTTGTGTAAAATCATAATACGTGAATTGGAATGGATTTGAATCGAAATTGTCTTTCGAATATTTCGATATTGGATTCCGTGATTATACAAATATTGTTATGGGAATTTGAAAGATATATTTTATATCGTTATTTCCAATACGATATTTGTTGGTTTCAGAATTTGATATTGAATATAAGCCGGTATATTTTCTGTTCAGAGCCTTGTATTTAATATCAAATGTGATTTGGGTTTGTCGTGAATCGTGTTTTAGATGACATTGGTTCTTTATCCCAGTTAAAGACAGGATATTGATTTTTGGGAAGATTAAAACGAAGTGGAGTTTTAATGAATCTTTAATTAGATTGAAATGTGAATTGATAATTTAGATTATCAAATCTGAAAAGTGATCGAGAATGGAGTATCACCAGTTTTTCTCCAAAGCGATAGTTAAATCTTTAATTAGATTTGAACGTGAAATGGTAATTAATTTTACTGATAACACCGTGGTGTTAGATATGGAGTATTACCAGTTTTCTCCATGGGATAAATAGGTTAGGATTGGGAAATAAAATAAATAATTACTTCGGTGTGGTTCGCTAATCCCGACTAATTTGGAAAACCTTAATATGGTTTGAAATGATATCCAAAGGAAGATTAAAGAATAAATTTAGAAGAATTTATCTTTGATAAAATTAATGGGAGCCTTTCCCTAAGAATGTAATTTTGTTAATAAAAGAATATTCTGAATTGGAATGAGGCATATGTTGTGTTTGTGTAACACGTGTTTATTATATACGCGGGTTATTCGGAAAGGCCGGGTTTATACCCATTCTGAATAACTGATTCGACGATATGTCGAAGATGAAGACGGTGGTTGAAGACCGGAAGTCTTCACATCGTTTGGGTGATTACTGATGATCTTAATTGGGCTGTACACCCAAGATGAGGGAATCGGTTGGCGATCGTCCAGACGCACTTGGAGATAGATGGATATGCGAGGAAAGTGCCTCCGATTTCGTTCAGACCCAGAACGAACTTGTAAATGGACTGTGTGTCTGACATTGGATTTTATTCTGTGTTGATTGATCTCTATTAAATATACATCTGTTTGGCGGCGGAGAATTTATTCTCTTGCTTAACGCCCTTCCCTGAGACGTATGAGCTCAGAGGTGGTAAATCGATGGACATCAATCGGATGGAGTGAATTGCCAGTGTGGCACGCGTAAGTGGCAATTGATCAAGGCTTCTGTTGAAAAGCAAAGTCTTGTGGTTGATGATCAAAGCACGACCTGTGTGGCGCAACTTTGTGTATAACATGAATTCGCGAGCCTCACACCTCGGTATGAGTCAAAAACGGGATAGTGACTGCAGGGAGAGCACGACGTTTCTTTCTAGCTAAGGTGGTGTCATTGACCTACCAGCCCTGACATTTATATACTTTTCACCCATGTGGTTGTTGGATACGAGGCGCCTCGGATATAGGTCTGTAAGGACCGGGAAACGTGTGTTCAGGAATTGCCAATCCTCAAAAGTAAGAGAGGATCGGCCCTGAAGATCCAAGGATTGTTGTGTGCGGTCCTGAGACATTTGCTAGAGTGTCTCGAACGGAGAGGAGCTTGCCCCTTGCCTCGACTCATGACGGAAATCCAATTTCCAATACGTGATATTGCTGTTTTAATTGTAGAACTAGTATGGCGACATGATATATGGTAGTCATGCCGTCTATGATTGAAATTGTTTTGATACTATACACTTATAATAGTATCAAATGATTTGTTTCTAACGTACCAAGCATGTTTGGCTATTATAAGGGAAAACCCTATCCTCCACCTTGCGTTGCATTGTGTGATGGGACCTGGGTCTTATAATAGCTTCATTTTTCCAAAAAGCATTGCGTTGTTTTGTTATATGCACTAGTATTCTTGGGAGGAAACTCGTTCCGTATTATACGGCGTGGTCCCTTGAATTAATCTCTTTTAAAGTAAAGTTTTAAATAACTGTTTTAGTTCTCACACCAGTCTCATGACTGACCTGGAGTTTATTGTTTTAACCTAAACTCTGGGTGCCCCTATTTTCGACACGGGCAGCTAGTAGTTTTGGTTTTGCAGATTTATATTCACAGGATCCTGATTTACAGCTGGAACGATACTCGAAAAGCTCTGTATCCGTGTATTACTTCTAGTTGTGTTTTGTATTATTTTCCACTGCGATGTATTTAAATGTAATTTATTGTAATCTCTGGTATTTGTCGAATGTATATTTATTCGTACTCTGTATATTCTTGTATTCTGATGGAATTGTTGTAATATACAATGAAATGTTCTTCCGTCTGAGTTCTGATTTGTCATGTTCTCAAAACGATCAGGGGTTTCGAACGGTCTTAGTCGGTTTAACGATCGATTCGGATCGAGCGAAATTCCTTACCGTTACAGTTTGGGTATTCGGTATACATTAATGCTTGACCCTTTCCAAAAAACTATTTGTATATTTTCCATTCTCCTTGACTGTTGATTTGGCTGAGTTATCCATATTGATTCATCCTTAAGTGTTTTATGTTCCCAAAATAAGATCATGTAAGTTGAAACAGGCTTAGTAGCTAGAGGCGTAAATCGATCGGACAAAACTAGATGGATGTGTGTTCAAATTTTATCACAACTGAAATCGAAACAAATACAGATCGAACAAGATTTTTTCTCAAACAAATTTTGTTGTCCTAATTCATGTCCTAAATGAAATCAACGAATATAAAATTTTCATGCTCGAACATGATTATTTATATCAAATTATATATTTTTAGTAAATTTTTCCTTAGCTATATATTGACTTATAAGAAATTCGAATAAATTAAAATAAATACATGCCAAACGAGATTTTTTCTCATATAAATTTTGTCAATCTAGCTTGTGTTTTAGATGAAAATTGAACAAACATATTTTAGTTATGCATACAAATGGACATTGTACAAAATCAACAACCCTATTGGTTCCATCAAAGTCGACCCACCAAAAGCCGATCACCTTAATCATATTGATTTTAACTATGATCCCTTTTAAAGTGATCTAACTTTACGCAACTAACAACCATTCACTTTTTGACCATCTTGGATTGATGTCACCACGTGGACCACTGAGGGATTTATTGTTGGTTCGTCATCTACCTACTACCTTAATTGTTCTTTAGGAACTGCCTCTTCCTCGTGGTTAAAATTTTGTCTTTACTCATTACAAGAAAAGAAAGTTTAGCCATTACCCAGTATGGATGAAACTTCGATTTAGTCAACAAATTGTGTCGGTAAAATTGATTTGAGATGCACAAAATTTCATTGAATTGCTCTACTACAAGTTCATCTGTTATCTTGTGAATAAAAGATTTATCCTCAAAAAAATTCCTTATTGTTGCTCTTCCATTAAATGCATACCTTCTAACACATTTCAATCGCTTCTAGAAGTTAGTTTATTGTAGAGCATATCTAAGACTGCATCATATTGCACATACAACCATCTTGTTCTCATTTCATATCCAAGCTGTCTCCATTATTTTGTCCTACTTATCCGTTGATTTTCGCTTTGTCAACGGGTATATCACTTTTAATTCTATTAATAGAAAACACATCAACTTTTGCCAATGTTTAAAATAAAATAAAATAAATCAAAAGAATTGAAACTCTCTAATTTCACGAAATCACAAACAAACTCCTTTAGAAATTGCGATGCTATCATCGAATAACGTCTTCAAATTGTTGATTGTACTCCCTTTTCGACGAATCAGTAAATAAGTTAGAGTTTGATTTAAAGCACTTTAACATCTTAGGATTGGATATGTTTTTTTAACCTCATCACATTTGATTAAACGATGAAACTATGACGAACCTTATTCCAAGGTACAACGAAATCTAAAAAGTTGCCTCTTTTACTAACTGCGATCACACTATCAAAAACAATTCAAACAATCAAACAAAAATTAATGCAGTCACAAGAGTATAATCATTGTAATCTAGCATCATGTACCCAATAGGTTATTTGTAAGTTTTAAGAAAATAGAGCTGAGGGAAAAAGAACACACATTATCATTTTTCTTAAATCTCTATTCGTCTGATGCAAGATTGACTCAAATATTAGAATCACTTTTGGGCTTTAGAAAGCCCGATTAGGTTTTCATCCGAAATATAATTTAACGAGTCAGGAATGACCGATTGGGATGTAAATGTTGGGCGTTATCACACATGAACTAGCTTTACAACCCAAAAGAACATATTTGGACGTTTTACAAAATTTAACCGTTCTCCTGGATGAAATAATCAGAACAAATATAATTTCAAATATTCTATGATTTGAAAATCATCTTCTTTGTTTCTTCTTTAGAAAGTAAAGTCATCATTTCCATTATTCCCCTTCTTCACTATTTGTCCTTCTAATAATAAAGCCCACGCTGGTTTCATGAAATTCTCTAATGGTGCTTCCTAAAAGGGGAACAAAAGAAGCCTGTACACTTGCCAGGTTTTCACATACTCGCACAAATTTCATAGAAATATCTTTAAGAAACGAGAAAAAAGGGGGGGAAAAAAAGCCTAAACGTTTCGCCAAGTTTTAATACATGTGACGGTCATGATGAATGGCAAACTAAAACCCGAGGACCGTGCAGGGAGCAAGCACACAAGGTTATATGAAGAACCAATTGTTACCTCATCATAAAAGCACAAGCCTAGATAACCTAAAAGAAGCCTCTCTTATAGCCGACACAGAATGTGAATCGGATGGACCATCAAAGATACAACGTGAAGACACAATTATTTTAATTTCGTACTATATACAGTCTAGATATACAATAAATGATCACCAATCCGCACAATAAACGTGAACATCTCAATCCTACAGGCTACAGGTATATAGAGCTCAGTGATATACCATCTGTTCTGTTATCAAGTCAACAACGCTTGAAATTGCATATCGCCTAAATCATCCAGCCAACTAGAAACAATGCTTGTTTAGAGGTTTAATAATTTACATATTAGTCTCTTAACAGTTTCTACTTCAAACCGTAAGTGCTTACTACATCAGAAGAAATGGTTTAATTCAGACGTAAAGATCAATGTTTTTGTTAAGGAGAAATAAAATATGATATTTTCAAAATAAAATATGACAAAGGAAAAGTTAATAAAGAACAAACTTTTACTGAAGCCTCGGTTAACTCAAAATTATCTGAACCACCAAAGAAAACCTCATGAAATTCAATTTATTATCAGCTTTTACAGAATAATTGTGCGGTTAAAAAATGAGGTTTGCCCAATCTCCTAGTACACATGATGCCATTATTTTACAACAAAAACCAGACCAACAAAAAAAAAAAAAAAATGAATTTTGTTCAAAATGGGAAAGCACGGTTTTCCCCCTAGTAATTATGAGAAAGCTCGAGTGTCTAGAGCTAAAAAAAACATAAGTAATCATATAAATGGTGCGTCGCCATTAACACCCACCCAATAGTTGCATAAGAACTCTTCACGTGCTATCGGCCGATTGACATAAGTGCATGAACCTTGTGCACTAAGTAACACCAGTGCAATTGATGAATGGAATAATGCCTAATTGCACTTAACTAGCAGTTCAAACAAAAAACAATATACTATAACATTAACTCCTCAGGTTGGGTTGTTTGATTGTAAATATATCAGTAGGTGAAGCCTTCTATTGCAAGTATCATCACTATGTATTTATGTTTAATGAAAAGAAAAGGAAAAACAAAAAAACTGTTGGGTACACTATTTTGTTTATTGATCAGCTGCTATAAGAAAAATAAAACAAACATTAGTTAACATGTTGAGCTTACACCTTCATTCACATTCCTATGAATGATAGATATCTTAAAGATTGGGGGAAAAAATGATTGCTCGCACAAGAATCTTCAGAAATACTAGCATCTCTGGGTGAAATAAGATGACACCGACTCAGCCAATCAATGCACCAAAAAGCAACCATGTTAGATGTTATTGAATTAAACTGCATCAAATAAAACTACAGAAATGCCTGTAAAGAAGATAAATCTTACCAGTAACACAAGCCCCTGCTCAATATGGAATCAAACAATGTCTGCTATCTACCAGAAAATTTACAACATTTCCTTGATAAAGGTAAATGCAGAATGTTGTTAACAACCGTTAACATTCGCTTTCCTACGATTTTCCCACATTAGACACATGAAAGTACATTAAAAATGTTGGTTTTGAGTACTGAGTTTGACCAGACGACTCCTATTTCAAAATTCCACCCATTTGGAGGTTGCTTTAATTCTTTCTTTTCTTTGTAAATACTTTGTTATGAAAAATCTCAATTTTACAAAACCTAACAAGTCCTCACCTGGCTACACTGACTCAATCACTGATAATTATAAAAAAGAAAGCTTCCATAACACTGTGTCAGTGTATCAAGTTTACTTTATCAGTTCAAACTTCAGAAAATCCAAGCAAGCAGATAACTTGCAGTTGGTTTAGTCAATGACTAACGCAATGGAAACTAAAAACAAAGACAGTTAGATATAAATGTTTTCCAGATAAAGGAATAGTTGAAGTAAAAACGGTAGGAGTTGCATACCATGATACCAATATGTGGATCAGGCTTTGGACCTCTGAATCTTGAGGAATATTATCCTGCTTCGGTACACACATGTATAATGTAACAAATAGAAAAACTGAATATAAAAAATAATAATAACCAAATGTAATGGCTAGTATATTTTAAAAGGAACTCAAAATAAGTGTTTCTAGCATAAAACACAACACCAAAAAAATTAGTAGGAGAGCTTGAGATAGTTTTAGATAATAGAACTGAAGAAACATGCAGAACTCCTCATGAATGTTTTGGTTGAAACACCCTTGCAAAGGCTCTGCAATAGACATAACAGTACACAGCAAGGTTAAAGATGTGAGTCACAAGCTTTCAAGTAGTTTTAATCAGCAAGGAGAATAATATGAGGATCGAATTTGCTCCAAGAAACTTTAAGCCTGTCAAAAAAGAGCAATTATAACTAAATCATGTCAGTACCCTACATTGCAATGTCAAGATGTCCATATATATGCTAACATACGCACACTCCGCAAAAAAATAAAAAATAAAAAAATAAAATACAAGAAGAAAAGGAGCAATATCATGATGCCCAAGAAACTTCCAGCATGTGATGTGTAAGTGCAAGCATGAAGTGTGTGTATGTAGATATTTGAGTGATACACGCAAATGATTACAAGAACAAAAAGTAATATAGCATTTGGACACCATCACCAGTCAATAAGACTGACGCATGCACTAGTACCACGTCCCATTTTCTTTTCTCTCGATCTGCATGATCTAAGAAGAGACAATTTTATATGCAAGTTTTGACAAGTAGTTACTGGTTTACATTCACCAGCCCTGGGTGTGTGTTCTTTTCATGACGCCAGTAAGCTGTAGGATTGATAACACAAGGAGTAACAGTTCAACGCTATAAGTATGCAACTAACTATTGCATGAATACGTGATTTAGGAGGTAAGCATTTCAGATGCTGTGCACTAAATCATTTCAGATCCATGGTTCTATAAGGCTAGCATAATCATTGTAAAAAACATCCAATTACACACCAACACCCTCCTCACCCCCCACCACCGGACTCCCACCCCTCAAACAAAACAAAAAACACTCCTTTCCCCGAAACAAACCCCCTCCCCAAAAAAGTTACCAGAGGAACATTTGAAATGAATTTGAAACCATGCTTGTTTGGTCATTAAAACAAGTGTATAGGTCACTGCTGAGCCAAGTACTGCCAAAGCATAGCTAAGGCTCTTGTCAATTGCAAACATTGCATAACACCCAATGCACAATTTGAGAACCTTCAACCATCAAATAAGTGAACGAAAAACTAGGCAACTTTCTACTGTAATATCCAATGTTGTCTTTCGTTAGCTAATAAAAATTCTAATAATTGCCCTTTAGACAGATCAAATAATAGTGTAAAGTAACTAATCAAAGTCTTACCCATCACTTCATTTCCGACAAAAACTTCTCATACTCCATATCTCCTCCATTACTTGCCTTCTGTTCTCCATTTTCCGAAGCTTGAACAGGTTGTGGTGGCTGCTGATGATGCATCTGACTTTGTGCCCATGGCAAATTTCCACCTCCTGGTTCAGCATCACCGTTAGGTGGTGGTGGTGGAGGAGGTGGAACAGATGTAAATGTGGAATAATAAGATGGATATGGCATTGGTGGAGGGGGGATGGCTGCATAAGGAGGTGGAGCTGCGGCATAAGGAGGTGGTGCTACTGTATATGATGGAGGAGCAGAGGTATAAGAGGGTGGTGCTGCTGTATAAGAGGGGGGAGCTGCTGTATAAGAAGGAGGAGCTGTAGAATATGCTGGCTGTGCTTGAACTCCAGGTGGTGGAACACTTGTATATGGTGCTTCACTTGAAGCAGCGGTATTTTCACTAGTATTAGGAGGTGGTGGTGGGTAATGAACTCCATATGGAGCATACCCAGGTGGTGGTGGAGGGGGAGGAGGACCCCATGGAGAATAGTGCGGTGGAGGTGGACCCCATGAAGGTGGAGCTACTGCATAGCCACCAACTGAAGGCATTTGTGGATAATGAGGAGGTTGTGGGTATGTAGGAGGAGCTACCGTCGCAGGTGGGCCTGGGGGCACAGCTGGCTGAGGTGGCTTACCAGCCACTCTAACAGCTATGTTCCTCCCTTCTAGATTGTAACCATTCATTTTAGCTATAGCGTTGTTAGCTTGCGCCACATCTGCATACTTAACAAACCCATACCCTTTGTTTGCACCAGTAATTTTATCCTTGATAACTTTGCACATCACAATTTCACCGAAAGGGGAGAAAAGACTAATAAGACCTTCATCTTCAAAGTTAGGAGGTAGATACCCAATGTAGAGATTGGTTTCATCGTATTCTTTCTTAATTTCGCTTGTGTATCCTAATCCAGGTGTTCTAGTGGTACTTGCCCAAGGTGGGTTTGACCCGGTAGTACCTGTTCCAGTTAGAGCCAAAGCTCCTCCGCTAGGCTTAGTTTGAGACTCAGGTGCGGCTCCACCAAGCTCTGCCAAGAAATTCTGATACTCATCGTCCATTTTCTTGACAGTTCCTTTCATTGGACAATCGATTGTGGGATGCCCTCCATCTCCACAAATCTTACACAACACATCACTTTTAAACGTATTAGTTTTTGCTGGACATGCATACTGCCTATGTCCAGTTTCGCCACACAACCTACAGAACTCATCATCCCTGATAGTTCCATTTAAAGCAGCCAGCTCTCTGAGCTGCTGCCTTTTATGTTCATTCAACATTTCATCCACTGGCTGCAATAACTTCTCCACCATTCCAGCAGCTGCATCCAAAGACTCTTGTGTGTCTGCTTCGACCAACACATGCAGATCTTCATTCTCACCAGGGCAAGGCTTATAATCTCTCTTCTGCTGCAATCGCCCTTCTTTAATTGACCCTTTTCCTCTTATAACGATCTTTGCACCAGTCTCTTTTTCCATTCTTTTCTGTGTGTTGCCTCTGGGCCCAATGATCATTCCAATAAAATTATAGCCTGGGTACTCCTTCATTGGGATGTACAACTTTTTCTGCAATTTTGATGGCCTATAATCAGCAGGGGGTCTAAAAGCTGGGTTTCTTTTAATCAATTGAGAAATGATGTCCTGTCTTTCTTTGTTCAATCTTTCTCTAGCCCTATACTCTCTTGTATTGATCCTAATACCCATGTTATCATAAACAGGTTCGGGAGAAGGTGACCGTGCACCTTCAGGTCGGTCATCAACAACAAATCCTGACTGCAGAATACGGCTAATTTCTAAAAGTCTTGCGTTTAAGCACTGTACCTCAGGGTCGAGACTAGCCGTGAAGTCTTTCATGAAGTCTGGTAGTTGAATAGCTGGTTTGGAGTCGTCTTCCGCCCATCGGGACTTACGTTTACGGCCGTTAGAAGAGGAGTCGGTTGTATCGGTATCCCATCGACTCCGCCTTCTACGGCGGCTGGAGTTATCGTCTTCGCCGCCGGAAGTGTTGGTGATGGCATCGGAATTACCGTTGGTGGTGGTGGCGGCGGCAGCGGTGGCAGCGACGTTGTTTGAGAAAGGGGACGTCTCCTGTTGGGTTAGGGTTTGAGATTGCGGTTGGGGATCTTGAGGTTGGGAATCAGGCTGAGCTTGTGTTTGCGATTGTGGATCTGCGGCTTGGACTAGGGTTTCAGAATCCATTTCAGAAACGGAGAGACAAGGTGCTGCAATTTCCTATAGATTGAGAACTTACAGTACGACTATGAATATTCATCGGGTTGAACGACTTTATAGCCGATGATCAAAACAGTTTTATTGTATTGAAACCCTAGAATTTACGATTACGACAGTTTTGCATCCGACTAACGGAAATTAAAATTCAGGACAAATTTTCAAAATATGGTAACTCAACAAATAGCAGTCAGTTATACACTAGTTTGAAAACTATTAATAGAAAGAGACTTGTTTTGATCACCTCAGCGCTGAGATGGTCAAGCCTTGTATGAAAAATTACGAGACGCACCTAAGGTGTGCCCCTTAAAATTTACAATGGCGCACTTATCAAGTGCACCCTTGTTTATATATACGGGCGCACTTATCAAGTGTGTCCGTTAGAATACTGCACAGACGCACGTGTAGGGTGCACCTCTATTATCCTGCTGCTTAACAGCAATCATCTTCTCCTACCATGTTGTGTTTCACATCAGTTTTTTCTTTCATATTGAACAACAGCTTGTCGTGCACATATATGAACCAAATTCAAACATAAATACGTAAATGCAACGTTAATATTCGATTACAAACATAAACACAAACCAAATAAAATTCAATTACAAACATAAACGCGAACCCAAATAAAATTCGATCACAAATCCAAAGTGCACATGCTTCGCTTACAAACATACGCTTATATAACACTTAAAAAAACGCTCATGGTGAAATTTAATCTTGAGTGGGGAGGGGAGGGGGTTGATAATTTCCTACCGCCTGTGATTGAGCTGGGTCATGTTGAGGTGAAGCTTGAGAAGGATATGTCTTCTTTTAGTTCTTCGCTCCGATTGTCTTGGGCGTTGTAGTCCACGTCTAAAGAGTAATGTGTCAATGAGTTTCTTCAAGCTAATACATCGTGGTTGGACGTCGTGCTCCGGTACTCGACCATGTCCGATATCCTCCAACTCTCTACCAACTGTCTCTAGCACATTAACCTACAAATTGTGTTATTTAGTCACATATATAAACTTAATTATAGTGATTGAAAGATATAAGTCAGCAAATAAAACAATAAAGCAAAGTAAAAGACTTACGGCATCTCGCTCAAGCGGTGCACGAGCGGTGTATGCTCGTTCGTGAGGAGTCTGATCTACGAGAATGAATCTTAGATTGGTCGACCAATACCAACTCATGTACCTTGAAATAGGAGTGGTAGGAATTTGTTGACGAACGATACGGTTATGTCTATCGTTCAATTGAATGACAACAAAATCCAAATTTTGCTTTGGTCCGCAAGGCTTATGGATGTGTTGCTGAAGACTAAATTGGCGCATCATTGGATCAGGATTATACATCTCTGTAGTTCGCATGCATATTATCGGTGTCTTGCAAAGCTAACTAGACATGTCACTTAGACATATCTGAGGCAAATCAACTAGCACATCATGTGTATAGGGATTCCATACAACAGCCTCATCTGTTAGCATGTCGAGTTGGTCACGATAGTAAGTGGTAAACTGCTTTGGAGACTCAATCCAACTTCTATTTCCAAACCAACTGCTTACATATTTATGTATTTAAACATATTTTTTACTCAAAAAGGAACTTAAATATGTAGATGTAAATAAACTACTGTGCACAATAAGGCAATGTCCTGTCGATCTGCATAGATAAAGTCACATTAGGACGACCGATGGGAAGATGTGTCCATGACCAAAGCTGTAAAATATTATAAAAAAAAGAATATGGTAGTATTGCATATTACATATCACTACAACAAAATATGTTATCAATAACGCTATTTAATAACACAATAGCCTGAAGTGTTACTATTAACAATTAATTTTATGCTTCCCGGGTCAATTTTGTTTCACCGTTCTTGTAACGCTCCCTAATTTTGGTCTCCCTTTAAAACCATTTTCTTTTCCTCCTACCACAAATTATTTTCTATTTTTTCATCTCGAAAACATCTCGTCTTCCTTAAACTCCGCTCTCCATCAAAAATCACAGCTTTCCGCTTGCTCTGTGAGAAATCTGTAACACCCCGTAATTTTTACAACACTAAAGAGGATAAATTAAAGAATAATTAATTTAATATTTAGAATTAAGGGAAACGGACTGCGCCATCGTGTCCATCTCGAAATTCTGGTCAAGATAGATATTTGGTTTACGTAAAACGGACAACGTGTGAAGAAGTTATGAAGGTTTGAAGTTTGTATACGCACAAGGGAATTATATACATACAAATAAATCAAAACATTCAAATTCAAAGTAGCCATGCGGGAAGATCAAAAGCGAGAATACAGCGAATCGACCGTTTCTGGGGGTCAACCCGAGCCCCCACTGGGTCGAACCAGGGGTCGACCCACGCTCTTTGGGGTCGACCTATGGGTCGACCCCAGGTTCTACACCCGAAGGAGGGGTCGACCCCCTACAGATTTTGGCAGATTCATGTTTTTGAACGTGGACTTGTTTTGTGGCTTGATTCATTAACTTTATGCTATAAATAAGGCCCTGTTTCTCTTGTTCCTTCACACCTGAATCAATGGAGGCCTAAATGTTGTCGGTGCCTGGACTAAACCAAAACTTTTTCTTCTTCTGCAATCAAGTTTAGAGATTCAAGTGTAGATCTGTGATTCAACCTTTGTTATTCTTCTTCTATCTTTATATATCCAAACGCTGTGAGTTTCAAGTTGTTTTTAGATTTAAATAATTAAAAAGTGAAACAAGATATGACTATAATTTGGATCTATGTTTGTAACTGCCTGAATCATGTCAGATCTGTAATAATTTGTGAACCTATGATATTCTGACATATCCATGACTTGGATCTTAACCTTTATCATGTCAGATCTGTAATAATTTGTGAGCCTATGATATTCTGACATATCTATGACTTGGATCCTAACCTTTATCATGTCAGATCTACCATTGATTATAGATTTGATTTGCTATTTAGATCACCTTGTATCTATCATGTTTGTGGTTGAATTGGATCAGTTATTAGTTGGACATCTAAATTATTATTTAGATCTTATCATACCTATTATGACATCCCTACTATGTTATAAAAAATTCTATCATCTTATATTCACCAGATCTATTCTCATATGCCCATCTTATCATTATGCCATTATATATTTATGTCAATTTTGTTAGAATAATCATTTCTGCCATCTTCCCTTTTATCTTTTCCTTCTTATTTTATATAGCTAGGTTACTTTCGAGCCTCGGCATGCCGCTGAAAAATGCGAATACGTTAAACGGGGAAACGAGGGAAAACATTAAAATTGGGCATAACTTGTAAATGGGGAATTTGGCATAACTTGAATAATGTTGATTTATATGAATTTAGGGTATATAATTCAATATGAACATAACTAGGAAAAAGGGGCATGAAACCTATAACGACATAGGTAAAAATGGGTTAATAAAGAAATGCCTAGGATTACAGTAATTAGAAACTGTAATTGCGCCTAGACACGAGGTTAGATTACACTTGTGGTGGAAGCCTGCCCGGAACCGCCCGGCATATCCAGCGACCACAAGTGTCGAATCTAATGTGAGGGCTCTAGGTGCATAAACATGAGACGTGCTATGACACGAGATTAAAACCAACTTGTGGAAAAAGTCTGCCCGGAGCCGCCCGGCATAACCAACATCCGCAAGTTGTAGGTTTAATATAGGAGTTCTAGTGCATTACGACCATAAATGGGTATATGGTAATAAATTGGAGTAAACAAGGAATGATAGTAACCTATTATAATTAATTACTCTAGTAAGAATGTTATATAATGGGTAGTCTTGTCTTAGGGACGAGTAGAAATTATAACATATGTTATAATAAAAGGAAAGAAAGCTTATTAGTAAACCTTAGTTAGGAAAACTAAGTTAATAAGTAAACAATGTCAAGTTGTAATGTTACTTTGAACATAAAATAGGTGAACTGAGATGAAGCATACTTAATTACATATTAAGTAAAACATGTTATTGTAACTACGCAATCGAATAATGAATAATACAAAGGGATTGTAAGATTATTTCCGTTAATTACAATCCAAGGGTGAAAGATTGTAAGATTACTTTCGTTAATTACAATCTAAAGAATAAAATGTGATGGGGCTTATTAATAAACTTAAACGGATTAAGTTATATTTATATGAAATTAATAAGCAAGTGGAATTTTGGCAAGTGAAAAGAAGTCAATGTGAATGGGGATAACCTGTTAGTCTGTAATACTTTACCTAGTTGAATCTATAGGGATTGTATGAACATGTTAACTTGAGTAGAGGTTAAGTAAACTTGGTTGAAAACAGTGAGAGGGTTAAGTATATCTAGGTCGGATGTGTAATATTTACATATATGCCCACAAAACTTAACCGGTTGTGGTTATGTAATTAAAGACACCGTTACGCAAGCATAAACTGTAGAAATGTTGGGGTTAATTAAATATGAGGGGGTGGGTAATATTTATATATAGGCCCACAAACTTAACCGTTAAATAAACATGCTTGAAATAGTGGATGGGTTAAGTAAATCTGAACGGGGGTGGGTAATATTTATATATAGGCCCACAAACTTAACCTGAGAGGGTTATGTAATTAAAGACACCAATATGTATACATAACCTAAGGAAATCCTAGCGGGGATACAAGACACGGGGATAGCTTGTATCATCTTGTGTGTGGGACCCGTTTTAGTCAGTAACCCATATAACGGTATCGAATGAGTACTCCGCCCTAGGTCAGAGTTGGAGCATGCTTACTGGGTTGATTGTAAGAGATCCAAACGTAGAGGACGGTGTCGGCGGCACAAACCAACCAACGACATGTGCGTGCATGGGCCGGGCAGAAGGGGATAACACAGTAGATATAGTTGTGCACATCAACGAAGGGTTTCCACTTTAGGAATTGATACCTCCTACTGTGGGGCCGACACAGGGTATCTGCGAAGTAGGGAGACGATCGATTAGGGTAGTAGTTAGGGTACATCTAGACTCTAGTAAAAAGTTTAGGAGCCTGTTAGGTTGGGTTGCATGTGGATCGTATGGGGTTAAAACCTCTCACCAGAAGTACGTCTAAGTCTAGCATCTTATATTTGTTGGGATCATCTCATTCTGGTTAAACTAGTATCGATGCAGAGAATCAGAGTAATCATTAGGGAAGCGTATACACTCTATCATATTTACCTTGTCACACCTTCCTTTTGTGATGTTATCTTTCTTATCCACTTTATATGTCTGTCATGTTACTTTTACTTATTTACTTGCTAAAAGTAACTGGACTCGCCAGATTTTATGTTTAACCCTTTTTGTTTCCTCTTCTTTCTTCCGTTTCCCCCCAGGTTCTCAGGGTGGGAATACTCAAGCTTGGCCAGGATCCTGCTATCATTTTGTTGGAGCTGCTTAGATGTATTGCTCAAGCTCCTGTCTTTGCTACTGTGGTTATGTTTTCATTTTGGGAATTTGCTTCTTTTATTTTGTACTCTGATGTTTAAAAGCAAGACAGAAGTTTTTTTATGATGTATTAGTTTTTATGTAATGCAGACATATGTTGTTTTGAACCATGAGGCTTTATGATTAATAAAGTTAGTTTTTATTCCGCTCCTATTTTTATATTTGTCTTGTAATGTTCTATTTTTGTTTACCTTTAACGCTTCACGAAACTTAATGCATTCTCTTAGTAAGTGACATTAACGGACGTGGGGTGTTACACTTGGTATGACAGCTGAAGGTTACCAGATTAGATAAAAGTTTTTGAAAACTATTTTCAAAAAGGTTTTTAAAGGAAGCATTTTCAAAAGAAAAGTCTATTTTGAAAAACATATTCCCTAAAGCCATATAAAATATCTCTCGATTCTCCGCTTGATTCCTTTTTCCTTTTTGTCTGGGGAGTCGATTCTTCCCGAAAGTTGTCCCCATTGCGACATGGTTCCGTAGGCATGTTAAAACTACGGCACATGTCGAAGGGCAATGAAGTGCCTAACCTCCATCTGTAGCCGCGGTAGTTTCACCTATGGCTAATTTTCTTGAGCTTTGCAAGGATTTCCATGCGATGGAGGCAGCTTTTGAGAGACTTGTTAGCTTGTTACGCAAGGATGGTAAAAAGGTGAAAAGAAAGGGCTAAGGTCGAGGAAACGCAAAACAAAAAGGTATGGCCCAAGAAAGGACAAAAAAAAAAGGGCAGAAAGAATGACAAGGACAAGGATAAGAGGAGGTGCCACAATTGCGGACGCAAGGGTCACTTGGTCAAGGACTGCAAAAGAAGAAATAATACTTGCTTTTACTGTGGAGAGGTCGGACATTTTGCTAGGGAGTGACCGAAGAAACAGGGACAAGGTCAAAGTGCAGGAGCTTCTAGAGGGCAGGTGCATACTCTCGCGACCAGTGCTCCAGATAGAAGTAGGAAAATTTCCGTGGACGGATTGATTTCTCTTTCCAATTATCCTATTAGAACTCTTTTTGATTCTAGCGCTTCACATTCATTTATATCTAGTCCTGTGGTTGAATCTATGCCCTTAAATACTAGTATGGTAGTGGATCTCGTTATTGTCTCAAACCCCATTAGTGGTTCGGCTCATTTGTCCATGATTTGTCGGGGTTTGAGAATATCTGTCTTAGGTGTCGAATTTGAGTGCTTGCGTATGTTCTCGGTTTATGGGTTACGGTTTGATTCTAGGGATAGATTGGCAAGCCATGTACGGTGCCATTCTCGATTGTGAGAGGAGGGTCGTTAGACTTTTGAGTTGCCATGGGAGGACCCTCGAGATTTCTTGTGTCCCAAAGGGGTCTGTTATGCTTAGTTTACTAGAGTCTCTTAATGCATCTATTGATGATCTGCGATCTGTACCGGTAGTCCGAGAAGATTCTGATGTTTTTGATGAGGTTCGGGGTTTAACCCCAAGGCACGAAAGCGACTTCTGCATATATTTTGTAGACAATGCAAAGCCAGTTGCATTTCCTGTGCGTCATATGGCTCCAAGGGAAAAAAGGGAACTCGGCAAGCAAGTAGAGGAGCTACTTGAGAAAGGGTTTTCTTTTGGGTTGGAATGAAGAAGATGTAGCGGATTTTGTTTCTCAATATTTGATTTGACAGCAAGTCAAAGTTGATCAAAAGAAGCCCGGTAGTTTACTTCATCCTTTGGAGGTTCCGCAATGGAAGGGGGAGAGCGTCTCTATGGATTTCATAAATGGTTTTCCTACATAGAAGAAAAGGAAACACCAGTATTTGGGTTGTAGTAGACAGACTTACTAAGAACGCCCATTTCATTCCAGTTAAGAGTAAGAGGATGGCAGCATGGTTGGCAGCAGTTTATGTTCGAGAGATTGTCCGTCTTCATGGAGTACCTTCAAGTATCGTAAGCGTTCGTGACCCAATTTTCACCAGTGAATTTTGGAGGAGCTTGCAAGAAGCATTAGGTACACAGTTATGTTTGAGCACCGCTTATCATCCTCAGACCAATGGACGGACTGAAAGGGTAAACAGAGTTCTTGAGGATCTTTTAAGACTGTGTATCCTAGACTTCGGAGGGACTTGGGAAGAGCATCTTCATTTTTAGTACAGTTCGCCTACAACAATAGTTATCAAGCTAGCATTGGCATGGCACCCTTCGAAGCATTATACTGACGACCCTGTAGATCACCAACTTGTTGGTAGGAATCTACAGAGAGGCTATTACTCGGACCAGATATGGTTAGGGAAACGTCCGAGAAGATTAATCTTATTCGACGATGAATGAAGACCGCTCAAGGCAGGCAGAAATCCTATGCTGACAAGAGAAGGACTGACATTGAATTTGAAGTAGGAGTTATTGTTTTCAATAAAGTGTCACCTTTGAGGAATGTGGTTCGCTTCGGATCTGTAGGGAAATTGGCACTAAGATTTGTAGGGCCATTTCCCATAATAGAAAGGATTGGACAAATGGCCTATAAAGTAAAGCTACCAGAGAGACTATCCGGAGTTCATGATGTTTTCCACGTTTCTCATTTGCGGAGGTGCTTGCATGATACAGCAGAAGTAGTTGAGCCGAGTATGTTGGAGGAAGTAGAAGTGGAAAGGAGGCGATAGTCAGACGAGTTCCTTCCCATATTCTTGGACCAGAAGTTAAGAAGCTACGCAATAAGAAAGTCAAGTTGATGTAAGTTTAGTGGGGAGATAACCCAGAGGATGCGACTTGGGAGACCGAAGACAAGATTCGTGCTTCTTAACCTTTTCTTCTCGAGGGTATGTTCTTAACTCCTTTTCCAATGTTCTTACCTATGCAAGTTTCTATCATTTGAGTATGTCCTATCGATTGAACTTTTGACCTTTAGGTAGGAATCCCATGGATGTAAACATGTGTTTGAGACATGTTATGTTTGATGGGTGCAAGTGTTTTGCTAGTGGTTACTAGTGGATGCATACACACACACATTAAGCACTAGATCGGCTCAATCACTCTCATACTGTATATCGATGTGTGTGCATTTTTTTTCTTTTAATGGATGAAAGTGGATGTATCATCATATGGATGTTGCATTTGTACAGATGATTGTGCACCTATATAGAACTTACATGTTATAATAGGATTGTTGCATATATGTTGGATTCATGGCACTAACATACATTGCATTAAGGAGGTCGACTGAATCAGTAGACCGCCTGATCTTCGCATTAGTATTGGGACATATACACACATCATTGCATATGTTCATATAAGAATTAGAAGTCTTTAAGGACAATGGATACATGTGATTGGTGGATGAGTAGATGGGTATGGATGGTAGGATATACATTCTTCTTAACTTGAAGATTTCGGGGATGAAATCCTTTGAGCATGGGAGAATGTAACACCCCGTAATTTTTACAACACTAAAGAGGATAATTAAAGAATAATTAATTTAGTACTCAGAATTAAGGGAAACGAACTGTGTCATTACGTTCGTCTCGAAATTCTGGTCAAGATAGACATTGGGTTTATGTGAAACGGACACCGTGTGAAGAAGTTATGAAGGTTTGAAGTTTGTATACACACAAGGGAATTATATATATACAAACAAATAAAAATATTCAAATTCAAAGTAGCCAGGCGGGAAGACCAGAAGCGGGAAAATAGCGAACCGACCGTTTCTGGGGGTCGATCCGAGCCCCCTCTGGATCGACCCAGGGGTTGACCCAGGCTCTTTGGGGTCGAGCCATGGGTCGACCCCGGGGTCGACACCCAAAGGAGGGGTCGACCCCCCTACAGATCTGGGAAGATTCATGTTATTGAATGTGGACTTGTTTTGTGGCTTGATTCATTAACCCTAAGCTATAAATAAGGCCATATTTCTCTTGTTTCTCCACACCTAAATCAATGGAGGCCTAAATGGTGTCGGTGCCTGGACTAAGCCAGATCTTTTTCTTCTTCTGCAATCAAGTTTAGAGATTCAAGTGTAGATCTGTGATTCAACCTTTGTTATTCTTTTTCTATCTTTCTAGATCCAAACGCTGTGAGTTTCAAGTTTCTTTTAGATTTAAATAATTAAAAAGTGAAACATGATATGACTGTAATTTGGATCTATGCCTGTAACTGCCTGAATCATGTCAGATCTGTAATAATTTGTGAAACTATGATATTCTGACATATCTATGACTTGGATCTTAACCTTTATCATGTTAGATCTGTAATAATTTGTGAACCTATGATATTTTGACATATCTATGACTTGGATCCTAACCTTTATCATCTCATATCTACCTTTGATTATAGATCTAATTTGCTATTTAGATCACCTTGTACCTATCATGCTTGTGATTGAATTGGATCAGTTATTAGTTGGACATCTAAATTATTATTTAGATCTTATCATGCCTATCATGACATCCCTACTATGTTATAAACAGTTCTATCATATTATGTTCACCAGATCTGTTCTCATATGCCCATCTTATCATTATGCCATTATATGTTCATGTCAATTTTGTTAGAATAATCATTTTTGTCATCTTCCCTTTTATCTTTCCCTTCTTATTTTATATAGCTAGGCTACTTTTGAGGCTAGATATGCCGCTGAAAAATGCGAATAAGTTAACCGGGGAAAACGAGGAAAACATTGAAATTGGGCATAACTTGTAAATGGGGGCATAACTTGAATAATGTTGTTGTATATGAATTTAGGCCATATAATTCATTATGAACATAACTAGGAAAAAGGGGCATGAAACCTATAACGACATAGGTAAAAATGGGTTAATAAAGAAATGCCTAGGATTACAGTAATTAGAAACTGTAACTTCGCCTAGACATGGGGTTAGATCACACTTGAGGTGGAAGCCTTCCCAGAATATCCAGCGACCATAAGTGGTGAATCTAATGTGAGGGCTCTAGGTGCATAAATACGAGATGTGCTATGATACGAGGTTAAACCCAACTTGCAGAAGAAGTCTGCCCAGAGCCGCTCGACATAACCAGCATCTGCAAGTTGTAGGTTTAAT
Source organism: Allium sativum (assembly GCA_030737875.1). NCBI lineage: Eukaryota > Viridiplantae > Streptophyta > Magnoliopsida > Asparagales > Amaryllidaceae > Allium > Allium sativum. The sequence continues at coordinate 701,101,647 of CM060922.1, read as the reverse complement.
GTGGGAGTTCTAGTGCATTACGACTATAAATGGATATATGGTAATAAACTGGAGTAAACAGGGAATGATAGTAACCTATTATAATTAATTACTCTAGTAAGAATGTTATATAATGGGTAGTCTCGTCCTAGGGACAAGTGGAAATTATAACATAGATTATAATAAAAGGAAAGAAAGATTATTAGTAAACCTTAGTTAAGAAAACTAAGTTAATAAGTAAACAATGTCAAGTTGTAGTGTTACGTTGAACAGAAAATAGGTGAACTGAGATGAAGTATACTTAATTACATATTAAGTAAAACATGTTATTGTAACTATGGAATCAGATAATGAATAATACAAAGGGATTGTAAGATTACTTCCATTAATTACAATCCAAGGGTGAAAGATTGTAAGATTACTTCTGTTAATTACACTCTAAAGAATAACATGTGATGGGGCTTATTAATAAACTTAAATGGATTAAGTTATATTTATGTGAAATTAATAAGTAAGTGGAATTTTGGCAAAGAAGTCAATGTGAATGGGGATAACCTGTTAGTCTGTAATACTTTACCTAGTTGAATCTATAGAGATTGTATGAATATGTTAACTTGAGTAGGGGTGAAGTAAACTTGGTTGAAAACAGTGGGAGGGTTAAGTATATCTGGGTTGGGTGTGTAATATTTACATATATGCCCACAAAACTTAACCGGTTGGGGTTATGTAATTAAAGACACCATTAGGTAAGCATAACATGTGGAAATGTTGGGGTTAAGTAAATCTGAGGGGGTGGGTAATATTTATATATAGGCCCACAAACTTAACCGTTAAATAAACAAGCTTGAATTAGTGGATGGGTTAAGTAAATCTAAAGGGGGGTGGGTAATATTTATATATAGGCCCACAAACTTAACCTGAAGGGGTTATGTAATTAAAGACACCAATAGGTACACATAATCTGAGGAAATCCTAGTGGGGATACAATATAAGGGGGAGAGCTTGTATCATCTTGTGTGTGGGACCCGTTTCAGTCAGTAACCCATATAATGGTATCGAACGAGTACTCCGCCCTAGGTCAGAGTTGGGGCACACTTACTGGGCTGATTGTAAGAGATCCAAACTTGGAGGACGGTGTGGGCGGTGCAAACTAACCAAGGACATGTGTGTGCATGGGCCGAGCAGAATGGGATAAGACAACCGTAACACCAGTAGATATGGTTGTGCACATCAACGAAAGGTTGCCACTTTAGGAAATGATGCCTCCTATTGTGGGGTCGGCACAGGGTATATACGGAGTAGGGAGCCAATCGATTAGGGTAGTAGTTAGGGTACATCTAGACTTTGGTAAATAGTTTATGAGCCTATTAAGTTGGGCCGCCTGTGGATTGAATGGGGTTAAAACCTCTCACCAGAAGTACGCCTAAGTCTACCATCTTATAGTTATTGGGATCATCACATGCTGGTTATACTAGTATAGGTGCAGAAAATCAGAGTAATCATTAGGGAAGCATATACACTCTATCATGTTTACCTTGCCACACCTGCCTTTTGTGATGTTATCTTTCTTATCCACTTTATATGCCTGTCATGCTACTTTTACTTATTTACTTGCTAAAAGTAAATGGACTCGCCAGACTTTATGTCTGACCCTTTTTGTTTCCTCTTCTTTCTTCCGTTTCCCCCTCAGGTTCTCAGGGTGGGAATACTCAAGCTTGACCAGGATCCTGCTATCATTTGTTGGAGCTGCTTAGATGTATTGCTCAAGCTCCTACCTTTGCTACTATGGCTATGTTTTTATTTGGGGAATTTGTTTCTTTTATTTTGTACTCTGATGTTTAAAAGTAAGACAAAAGTTTTTTTATGATGTACTGGTTTTTATGTAATGCAGTCATATGATGTTTTGGACCACGAGGCTTTATGATTAATAATGTTAGTTTTTATTCCGCTGCTATTTTTATATCTGTCTTGTAATGTTCTGTTTCTGTTTACCTTTAATGCTTCACGAAACTTAATGCATTCTCTTAATGAGTGACATTAACGAACGTGGGCTGCACAAAATCCAACTTCACTCTCTCGTTCTGAAGAGTCTGCATCTGATTTTCTTCTTAATCTCCGCATCTGAAGAAAATGTGTTGGAACCCTAACTTTGATTTCGATTCTGGTAAGCACAATTGTAAATAAAATTATTACAGAAGAAACTATATTATTTTCTTTGATTTCGATTTTAAAGAGTCTGCTTCGATACGGTACATGCTTGAAATGTCAGGTTCTGATCTTTCTGGAGTATTGCCACTAGGCTCGTATTCCAGATAGGTGCTTTGGAAAATGGTCTCTGAGCGATAAGTGATATTTTAGGAAAACATTAAAATTGATTAGTCTGTCAGCATCATTGTTAGTTGTCCGATCTCATACCTCTAATGATATTTCAGGTAGTTAAGATTTCCTAAATGCATTTCAAGAGATATACATGCGTTGGGGGGTTTGTTGGTGGTGTTTTATGCATCAACCAGAGTGATCTAAACAATATTTGTCCGCTGTAAGACTCTGTATTATTTTTTCCAGATTTTAGTTTCTATTACTTTTGGTTATGTACATTGTTATTCTAGATTTCTAGCTGTTGTATAACCAAATCAAAGATTCTAAGTGATTCTGCTCCATTATCAAACACATGCCAGTACAACGTATAAATCTTTGTAACTGTGAATATTGTTTTTGCATTCTCAGAGAGGTGTAGAGATTAAGATAATGGGATATGTGTAACACCCCACATTTTTAATTTAATTAAAAATAAGATATATGCATAGGTAGGTTAATAATGGTGATGTACAATGAAAATTAATCAATACATGAAAGAAAAGGAAAGATTAATTAAATAACAGTGTGTGTAACGGAGAAGATAATAAAGTACAGATAATTAATTCAAATATCAGGAATTAAGTAAAATGAGCATCACCATTGCGTTCGTCTCGAAATTTTACATGGAATAGAATCCAAATTTTCGAAAATCGGACTCCGTATGAAGGATTTATGGCCTTTAGAAGAATCAGAAAAAATCAAAACAGTTTGAAATTCGACCCAGGCAGCTGGGTGGGAAAATTCCCGCCCATTAACCAGACAGGTCGACCTTAGTGTCGACCTCCCTTACGGGAGGTCGACCTGGGAGTCGACCTGCCCCCCAGATCTGGGCAGTTTTGCCCTGTGACATGTTCTGCTGTGTTTGTGCGATTCTGATGGCTTCTGGGCTGATCTAATGGTCCTAAAACACTCTCTACACCTATAAATACATTCCTAACCTAACCCTAATTCATTATAATTCTCTATTACGCCTCCATGCCACCAAACTTCAACCAAACATAGCCGCCGCCCCTAAACTCTAAATTAAATTACAAGTTTTTCATCAGCTTTGGAGTTTAATCAAATCAAATTAGAAGTTCTTCATCAACAATTCATGCTCTTTACCAACAATCAAATAAGAAGGTTAAATCAACGTTTCTACATCAACAACAAATCATTTGTTTCTCCAATCCAATCAATGTGAGTTGATTTTAAATTATATTTGTTGTATAATGTTATTAATATCGTTCGCCATTCCCCATGTATACATATAATGAATATGATGTTAATTCAATAAGAACAGCTATTTTATTTATGCCTACGTTGAATTCTCTCCTTTTTATTCTTTCCCCTTTTTATTCTTATAGCTAGGCTATCTCGAGCCTACGCCTATCACGGATATATGCGTTTTAAACGTAAAGGAAATGGGTTGTTTGGGCATAATATGGATTGGAAGTATAGATGTATAATTTGAAATTGAATTATGGGTATAACTATACTAAAACGTTGAATTCGTATAGATTTGCATAATTAAATTGGATATGGAATTTGTATAATTTAGTACGATTGGCATGTAATTGGATAACATGTGATGTGAAATTTATCTGTAATTTGGAAGATAAGTATAAAAGATGAATTAAATTATATGTATGAACGTGGAACTGGGTAATATGCAAATTTGGTATGAATAAATATGTGGTTTGGACAATTAATTATAACATGGAATAGGCATGAATATGATTATAAGTGGATTTGGAATATACTACTTAAAATTTGTGTAATTTGGGGTATAAACATGAAATTCACACTATTGGCATAACTTGAACATGAACATATTTGTGAATTTTGTAATTGGCATACGACACCTAGAATTGACATGAATTGTTAATTAGTTAAAGATGAAACATAGCTAACTCGAGGTTAGACTGAGTTTGTGGTGTAAGACTGCCCGGAACCGCCCGACACATCCAGCGATCGCAAGCAATAGGGTCTAATGTGAGAAGTTAGTCATATCGTGCTTGAACCCGAGGTTAGACTGAGTTGTGGTGTAAGCCTGCCTGGAACCAACCGGTACTTCCAGCAATCGCAACAATAGGTCTAACGTGAGAGTTTGGTGCATTAATAATTAATTAATGCTAATGACACATGCTAAGCATGGTAGGGTTAACAACACTTAACCAATATGACATGATATGTGGGAGGGTTAAGTTAACATGAATGAATAGACAACACTTAACCAATATAACATGTGAATGGATAAGTGGATGGGGTTAAGTCAACTTGGGTAAACTTAACCAACATAGAGATGGGGAATGTTAACAACCTATTATAAACCAAAGTTGCGGTAATGTAAAGATTGAATAATAGGTAGACCAAGGGAAGGTTATGACTTAAGATATAATACAAGATTTGAAGGGTGGAACAACTTATACCATAAAATAAGTTAATCTAAGCTGAAAATGTATAAAAGTACCCGTGCGCTATCGTTTGATAAAAAGAACTTAAGTCATGCTTGAATTCGTTGGCAAACCTTAGTTAAAGAAGAACTAAGTAGACAAACCTTAGTTAATGAGAACTAAGTAACCAAACCTTAGTTAAAGAAGAACTAAGTAAACAAACCTTAGTTAAAGAAGAATTAAGTAACCAAACCTTAGTTAAAGAAGAACTAAGTAACCAAACCTTAGTTAACGAGAACTAAGTAACAAATCTTAGTTAAAAGAAACTAAGTAATAAACCTTAGTTAGAGGAAACTAAGTATTAAACAAATAAGTTGGATATAAATTGTAAAGTGATGATGTGTAGTCTATTAAAGAAGATGGCATAAGTTATATGAATAACATAACAAGAGATTGGTTGAGTTGAGTAATTCTCTGAGTGTCAATCTGATGTTGATCTCGGTCTTCGGGATTGACATTTAGGGCATTATTCTCTTACTAATGTAAATATGAACGATAAAGAGAACTTGTCAGTAAACCTTAGTTAAGGGAACTAAGTAGACAACGATTAAGAGAACTAAGTATTAAACCTTAGTTAAGAAGACGAACGATTAAGAAAACCAAGTAGTAAACCTTAGTGAAGAGAACTAAGTATCAAACCTTAGTTAAGAGAACTAAGTAAACAACGCATTTGAACCAGTCCAGATATAAGATTAATAACCAAACATGGTAGATCATCACTAAGTCGTAAAATACGAGGAGGAGCGAACGTCCATCTAGAAACTCTTGTAGGCTCCAACGGACTGGGATATGAAGCACGTGGCTTCAGGGGACGTGTAGTAGGGTACTCTTGGTATCCCTCTGTGAGAATGCAGATGATCCACCTGGGCATACAGAGGTTAGGTCTGCACGGTTACGAACCAAGAGTATGCCTTGGTTGCAATAATTAGAAGGCAACCTAAAGACTAGGATGGACCAGAGTGAATCAGCGAGACCATTTAGTGCCCTGTGATAGCAACTCATCATCTACCTACCATCTTCAGTCAGTATGAAAAGCGGAAAGGCAGAGAACTCCAAAAGACCATATACTTGCTATCTAGTTATGGGTGAGATAAGGCCAATAGGGAAGGGCATAGAGGGCCAGGCAGTTGTGCCAGGGAAAGTTCTTATTCTTCATTTTCATGGGTGCCTTTCGTTTGTTAGTTGAGGGAGGGGTCTAGTGGGACCATAGCCACTGTAAAGGCAGACCTTAGCATCTGCATCGGCAGATATCTTAAAGCTCCCGACCGAGTTCCGTGTTTCTTGATTAGCCCTGCCACGGGACTTGGGTTCTCACATATAGAGAACATGTGCAAGTAGACAGTAAGTACGATTAACGATACATATATGGGAAAAAGTCTAGGTACATACACATCGCTCTGGGTGGTGTATCGTAGACTAGGGGGCATTACTCTACGACATAACCTAGTTGAATCTAGGGTGGCAGTCCAAACGCTTACGTAATATAGTAATGAAGGTTCTATGCAGATGTAGCGTTGGTATACACATACATATATATACATGAGATTCTATACGACATGTGGCATTGGATAAGGGACTTCATACATACGGAGGAGACCGTGCGAGTGGGATATACCTTAGTTGGGGGTAGCTACATATACACTATATTAGGTTGATCTACTAGGGAGTAGATGTGTGCGACGTGGGTACATGCCATAAGGGCTATCAACACAAATAACCTAATAAACAAGAAAATGCAATAGACCGGTATATGTAGGGTTATTCAACATTTATAGTTTAAACCCATTCACACAGAACTTATGTTCTGACCCCCTCCTCATTACATACTCGCAGGTTAGGTAGTGACAGGGATATGATAGCTTGGGATACTGGTTAAGCAGCATGTTTAATAAGGTAAAGCTATATTTTAATTACAACATATTTTATTCCTTTCGCTGTGAGATGCTTTACGAGTTCTGACATGTTTCTTTATCTTTGTCTTTTCTACCGGATACCAGAGCAAAACAGCTCGGGTCTCGATGGATTGGAATTTTGGGAAAAAATTCAGTCCGTCGGAACCCGGGTTGTTACAATATGTCAAAGGGAAATGATTGAAGATGGTGAGCTCCATTAACATGAATTAGTGGACATTCTTATTGACAAGGAGAACAAACAATTGTTTTTGTTCCGTTGATAAAGTGATGCTTATCATAATTTTTCCATTGGAAGGATTTTTTGGACTTTTGTTGGTTTACTTCCTTCCCAAACCAGTTTAGTCAGTGAAATAAATGCATGACATTTGGAAGTGTGAGAGAGATCTATAGCTTGAGGTTAATAGTTTTTCTAATTATTCTTGGATTTTGGTTTTAATTTTAACTTTTGGTTCTTTTGTGATAGCTGTAGAAGTATTTAACGAGATTTTTCTACTTTTTGGATTGTTTTATGGAGTAACTTTTAGGCTTTTACAGATAGGAAGAGAGGAAAAGGATTAAATGAGTAAATCGACTAAGTCATATTACTTACTGCTTTCTGCACTAAAGGTTTCACATAATATAACCCCTTTTTCTTTGTTTTTCTATCAACTATTCTTACCCCAGAATAACCCGCATCAGGGATGCTATACGGTTGGTAAAGCCACGATAAGATAATTAACTGTTGCTCGAATAGGAGATTTTTATATATTTGGGCACATAATCGGTAGGATTTGCAGTAAAATTTATATTGATTACTTGTTATTCTAACTCTATGCTGCACCTCTTTATTCATTCAAATAAAGGGCTTTTGGGTCACTAATTTGTTAATTGCGTACTATCCATAAAATTGACCCAGACCCAGATGGTAGTTTGGATCATAAACTTGAGTTGATGATATACTGTTCCTACTACTTGATACATATACCCTTTTTCTGCTACGAACCCATTCTTAAAATCTGATAAAGGTGGATAAATTTTCAAATTTTGTAGTAACTGTTTGTTTGGCATGAAATGTATTTACTATATTGGTAAATACATGTAGTTCTATTTTGAAAGTGGTTATATCAAGTCTTTAATCATTTTTGTTTTGAAAGATGGCGGTTTTTCCGTGATTGGTGGTCGGTCGATGACAACCTCTGTTCAATTTTTGCTGCCTGCAACTTAATTCAACCTGGAAATCCAAATTAGTTTAGGTGTGGTTGATGTAACTGATCCTCGCTTACTTTATGGCATCTCATCTGTATGGTTCTCCTTGTGTAAATGATGTTTATTATCATCTTCCTGTTCACCTATTCTCAACCATTGATAGGTATGAAACTTCTTCCAGCTCAGTTAATCTACGCCGACGGACCTCCTCCCTAATTAGGTCATAAATGTTTGATGGGTTTTTGTTCAAATGCAACAATGTTGATGATTCATTTCCATACAATGGATCTTCTCACCTCACTAAATATTTAGGGAATATGATATCAGTGCTTACGAAAAGAAAATCTTCTGGGGAAGAAGGTATTTCTCTTTTATATTTCAAATAACAATTTATAAATGGGCACTACTGTCTATGTGTTCCTTGCAAAACAGAAAAAGAAACCAATTTTCTTCTTTTAACCCATGGATAGTTTAGTTAAAAAACTTACAATAAACAATGATGGTCAAACTGCATTTTTGTATGGTTTAAATGTATCAAAAAGTATTTAGTGAAGTCCATGAGTTAAAATCAACACTGAACTTAACATCTTAGCATTTTTAGATCAATCATTGAAAAAAATAAAGATAAAATTATTACCCACCGGGACAATTGGCAGTGCATTTCGATAATTATTTTGTTCTAATCGTTCAAATAGAAAATGCTTTTCCAATCTTCTGCTAAATAGTTTGAATTAAAATTGTGTTTATTTCAGTAAAGTTTAAATAACTATAGATTTAAGTACAACTCACATTTTATTTATCCGTGCACACCAATTATAACATATGTCATTAAATTGCATTTCATATTTGTTTGCAACCAAAATCAACATTAGACTGAATGATCACCAATAATATGTATCTCATCTTGCCTTCGATCGTTTACTTTCATAATGATCAGTCCAATAAGTAACATGCTCTAGCTTCAATGTATAGGTAAACTTCAAAACAAACATGTTAATAACTATATATTTTACCTTGCTATCACTGTCCAGCAATTAGTTATTGTGACACCCCATCTCCATTAAGGTCACTCACAAAGGGAATGCTTTAATTTTGGTGGAGCGTTCATTATGTATAGAACAGAAAAGTAAACAAGACAGATAAATATATTGGTACTTGGAAAATAAAAACCACTTTTATTGCAGCGGAGAAATAGTTTGGTTACATCACATAAAAAAAACTACAAAACCAAAAACACTTGTTATCCATCTTGACAAATAAGTTCTGAGTACATAAAATAAAAGACATAACCCCAACATAAAATAGCCATAAATAAGATAGGCTGAACTTTACTTCTGCAATCCAAGCAACTTCCAAAAAAGAAGAGATAAAGCTGTCCAAATCAAGCTCCACTAGTACTAGTCCCACCCTGAGCACCTTGGGGGGTGGGGGGGTAGGAAGGAATAAAAGAGGTGGAAACAAAGGGGGTCAGACATAAAGTCTGGCGAGTACAATAACTTTAACAATATAATCATTAAAGTAACTAGGATAAGGCATAAGCTGGAAAATAAGGAAATGACTGTGAACAAATGGGCTACAGAGCAAACAAAGGAAATAAGATGAACAAAGATAACGTTAAAGGCGCACCTAATCACTATAAGATAATTACTACATTGCACCACACCAAACACCCTAAAAGTTGATCCCGCCTACAAAACTTAATAATGATAATGGTAGTTTCGTGCACCCCTAGCTGCCTTCATAGGTGTCGTCTGCCCCTATCTCCACTAGGTGTACCCACTACCCCCATTCGATCGGCTCCCTAACTCGTAGATACCCGTGCTGGCCCCACAGTGGGGTGTATCACTCCCAAAGTGGCGACCCGATACCACCAAAAATGCACGACTTATATCTACACGATGCAACAACGTCTTACCTACCAGCCTGGGGCCACACACGCACATGATCCCGTTGGACTTGCGTTGCCACATCTAACCCGTTTTGACCTCTTACAATCAAACCCAGTACGCGTGTCCCGTCCTCGACTTGGGTCGAGCCCACAAAGATACTTAATGGGTTACTGGTTTGAAAAGGGCCCCCATGTATAACACAAGCTTTCCACCTATGCTTGGTCCCCTCTAAGGTTTTCTCCACTTAACCCCATTCTTATTCATGTCTTCTTACATGTTTCAATCTTGGTTAAGTGCATCTAATCATATTTCACATGCCACCCAAGGCACCCTCTCAATTTTACATGCCACCCAAGGCACCCACTTAGCCCCTCATGTCCCACCACATGTTTATCTGGTTAAGTGTTTCTTAATTCATTAAGACCATAACCTTGTAAAGACCTCCCACATTAGACTGGCTTTTGTGGCTGCTGGATTTGCCGGGCGAGTCCGGGCAATCTTACACCACAAACGAGCCTAACCTCGTGTCTTTACAACTGTTACGCATTTAATTCATGCCTTTGATCTCTCACATTAGACTGGCATTTGTGGCTGCTGGATTTGTTGGGCTGGTTCGGACAGTCTTACACCACAAAAGAGTCTAACCTCGTGTCTTAGGCGGTTTATTATTACACATCTTTATTTAACCCCAAAGTGGATTAATATCCCTATCCAAATTTGTAAATAAATTCAAAATATACTTATGTCCATAATTGTCACTTAAATTATGTCCATTTATTTCAGGTATATAAATTATACCAATTATTGCCTCAAATTAATTGTATGCCTTTTAAGGCCATTACATGCCAATTCTCAATATGTGTATATTCAATATTACCCCCCATCGTCCCCACGTTGTTCGTTCGCTTATCATGACATATATATATATATATGTATATATATATATATATTAGACTAGCAATTAGTCTAATGACATAAAAGGGAAGAAACATCGCAGATTTGCATAACGCATAAAATGGATCTAACTTACAAATAAGGATTACAACATATCTTGCATAAACTTTGTATTGTCATGAATCTAAACATAGACCTTAAGGTGTGAACTTGCAGGTATGAACATAGTTTTCACCCAAACTTGTATAAGCCATAGTCACAAACTTGCATAAAACTATGTATGTCATTGATCTAAATCTAATGGTGTAAACTTGCATATATGTGAATCCACTTTCTACCTAAACTTGCATATAGTCTCTTTATTTGGTTCACATGTAAGCTTGTGTATAATTCACATAGAAACAAGCATATAATCTACACCCAAACTTACATATAAAATGATGTCAAACATGAATCAAGTTGAACATAGGTGATTGGGCATATACAAAGGAATCCACAACAAAAACTGTCATTATGAACAACTAGCATATATTCACAAAATACCACATTTTCCCAATGTTTCACAAACATAGCCATATAACCCAAATTATAACTCAATCCAATTAACTTGTTAATTATCTTATTAAAGAAGTCGAACTCACAACCCAAAGAAGGTCTTGAGTTCTGGGATCTGTGTTCTGAAATTGATTTAGCTCGTCTTTGAAGTAGACAAATTCGTTGTTTTTGTTGTTGTTATAAACTTGAGTTGAATTGAGTTGATTAGATTTACTTTTCCTCTAGTTGATGACGGCTACTCTAGGTTGTAGGGTGATAACATGATGGCCATTGTTCTAATTTTGATTAGGTTTTAGGGTTTGAGTCTACATGTGTTTATATAGAGATTAGGATTAATTTAGGCCATCCGATCAACCTAGAATCAATCAAGACCATCCAGTCAAGGTAGAGTGACACCTCAGCTCTAATGACTCAGCACCGAGTCACAAAATCGTCCTCTTTCACATCTGCCCGGGGTGGGGGGGAGGGGCAGGTCGACCCCCAGGTCGATCTGTAGGGGGAGGTCGACACTAGGGTCGACCCCCTGGTCGACCTTTGTCCTGGGCGGGAATTTTCCCGCCCAGCCCGCTTCCGACTCCTGTTTTGAATTTTGAATCCGGCTTCGAGCTGTTTGAATTTTATTTGAATTTCTAGAAACTTCCGACAGCCATAACTTCTTCATACGAAGTCCAATTTACACAAACTCGGACTCTATCTCAACCAAAATTCCGAGACGAACGCAATGGCGTAACCCGTTTCCCTTGATTCTGACAATAAAATTAATTATTGTTTAATTCGTTATTATAATGTTAATAGAAAATACGGGGTGTTACATTCTCCCCTCCTTAATGGATTTCGACCCTGAAATCTTGAAGTTACGAAGAATACATATCCTATCATCCAATCATCCATCTACTCAACCATCAAACACAGGCTTCCATTGTCCTTAAAAGACTTCTAATGCTTTCATGTTTATATGCACAGTGTGTTTACATGTCCGTATCTTATGCAAAATCAGGCGGTCTACTGATTCAGTTGACCTCCTTAATGAAAATTATGATAGTGCCATGCGTCCATTATGTATGCAAAAGATCCCTAATGATACATATTATTTCTACATGCGTGTGCAACCATTCATCCAAATGCAGCATCCATATGATAACACAACCATCATACATCCGTTAATCTAAATAAGCACACATTTGTATGCAGTATGAAAGTGATTGAGCCGATCTAGTGCCTAATGTGTGTGTATATGTATCCACGAGCAACCACTAGCAAACACTTGCATCCACTAGCATCCATCAATCATAACATGTTTCAAATACAGGTTTACATTCATTGGCCTCTACCTAAGGATAAAGAATATGACCGAGGAGATACACTAAAAAGGTAGATACAAGCTTGAATAAACTTAAGGAAAAAGAGATCAAAGATGTACCCTTAAAAAGAAAAGGGTAGGCTGCACGTATTTTGGCCTCAGTCTCCCAAGTCGCGTCTTCCTCGGCGTCGCTCCATTGAACTTTGACAAGCTTAACTTCACGGTTGCATAGCTTTTTGACTTCCATTCCCAAGGTACGAGTTGGAAGTCTCCTCACAGTCACTTCTCGTCCCACTTCGACTTCCTCTAGTATGCTTGGGTCCACAACTTCTGCCGACTCATGTAAGCATTTTCATAGTTGAGTGACATGAAAAACATTATGAACTCCAGCCAGTCTTTCAGGTAGCTGTACTCTGTAAGCCATCGTCCTAATCCTTTCGATGATAGGAAATGGTCCTACAAATCGTGGTGCCAACTTTCCTATGGACCCAAAGCGGATGACATTCCTCAAAGGAGATACTTTAAGGAACACCTTATCCCCAACTTCAAACTCAAGGTCGGTCCTTCTCTTGTCTGCATAGGATTTCTGTCTATCTTGGGCAGTCTTCATTCTCCTTCGTATCAAATGCACTTTCTCTGAAGTCTCTCTAATCATGTCCGGCTCAAGTATAAGTTTATCTGTGGACTCCCATCAATAAGTTGGTGATCGTCATGACCTTCCATATAAAGCTTCGAAGGGTGCCATGCCTATAGTGGCTTGGTAGCTATTGTTATAAGCGAATTCCACCAAAGGGAGATGATCCTCCCAAGATCCTCCAAGGTCAAGAATGCATAGTCTCAAAAGATCTTCCAGTACTCTGTTCACCCTTTCTGTCTGACCATTGGTTTGAGGGTGATAGGCTGTGCTTAAACATAGTTGTGTGCCTACGGCCTCTTGCAAGCTCCTCTAGAACTCACTTGTAAAGATAGGGTCTCGGTCACTCACTATGCTGGAGGGTATCCCATGGAGTCGAACTATCTCCTTAAGATAAATGGAGGCTAAAGACGAGGCGGTCCTCCTACTCTCGACAGGTATAAAATGAGCGTTTTTCGTGAGCCTGTCCATTATTATCCAAATACCGGTATTGCCCCTTCTTAACCTAAGCAACCCATCAACAAAGTCCATCGAGATGCTTTCCCATTTCCATTGCGGAACTTCTAGAGGATGAAGCAAACCACCAGGCTTCTTCTGCTCCGCCTTGACTTGCTGGCATATCATGCATTTCAAAACAAATTCAGCTACATCCCTCTTCATGCCATTCCAAAAGAAAACTCTTTTGATATCTTTATACATCTTGTCTCCACCGGGGTGTATGGTCATCTTGGAATGGTGTGCTTCTTCCAGAACCATCTTCACAAAATCTCTTGCTTGCGGTACACATAGTCTTCCATCCCATCTCAACCAACCCTTATCATCGATGGAGTATCTATTAAGGTGACTAGAAGTCTCTCCTCTAATCAGCTTATCTATCACATCAACTAGCTGAGGGTCTTCACGTTGCGCCTATTGAGTCCAACAAAGTAGGCCGCACCTTTAGCGTTACCATCAAGCCAGTCACATAATCAACAGAGGGTCTAAAATCAAAATTTTCTATGTACTCCAAACTTTGCCTTTCTACAAAGAGAGGACTTAAGGTCAGCTTTTTTCTACTTAGGGCGTCTGCTACTACATTGTCCTTGCCAGGAGTATAGGAGATCTCAAAGTCATATGAGGCAAGAAACTCCATCCATCTTTGCTGCCTTAGATTGAGGTCTTTCTGCGAGAAAAGGTAATTCAACGATTTATGGTCAGTATACAACTCAAATTTCTCATCTAAGAGATAGTGGCGCCAAGACTTAAGCGCAAAAACGATGGCTGCTAAATCGTGGGTTGGGTAGTTTTTCTCATGCACTTTTAACTGCCTTCCACCATAAGCTACTACCTTCCCCTCTTGCATCAAAACAGCGCTAGTCCCGTACCACATGCATCTGTGTATACCGTAAACGTCTTGCTCCCATCTGGTAATGTCAAAACTGGGGTTGTTGTAAGGGCCCTCTTCAACCATTGGAAAGCGACTTCGCAATCCAAATCCCAAGTGAAAGTCAGGTTTTTCTTCATTAAGCTTGTAAGTGGAGCTGAGATTTTCACAAAGTCTTTAATGAACTTACGATAAAAGCCTGTTAGTCCAAGAAAACTTCAGACTTCGGTTGCATTCTTTGGAACCTTCCAATCCTGGACAGCAACCACTTTTGCGGGGTCCACAGCTAACCCTTCTTTGGACACCACATGCCTAAGTAATCTTACTTCTTTTCTCCAGAAGTGGCACTTGGAGAATTTTGCTTTTAACTAATGTGCACGGAGAGTATCCATGACTTCCCTTAAATGCAAAGCATGCTCTTCCTCATTCTTCGAGAAAATCAGAATATCATCTACGAAGACCACCACAAATTTATTGAGAAATTCCCGGAACACTCTATTCATCAAATCGACGAAATAAGCAGGTGCATTTGTCAAGCCAAAAGGCATGACGAGCCATTCGAAGAAACTGTCCGGGGTTCTGAACGCGGTTTTATCAATGCTATCTTTAGCCACTCTTAGCTGATGAAATCCGGTAGCCAGATCTAATTAGGAGAAAATTGTTGCACCTACAAACTGATCGAACAAATCGTCTATTCTTGGCAGTGGGTGCCTATTCTTCTTGGTCAACTTGTTTAGCTCCCTATAATCAGTGCATAGGCGAAGTGAACTGTCCGCTTTGGTTGCGAACACCACTGGAGAACCCTACTCAGAAATACTCCGCCTTATAAACCCTTTTTCTAGAAGCTCCTTAACTTTCTTGCTAAGCTCCTTTCTCTCCCTTGGAGCCATGTGTCTAACGGGTAAAGCAACGGGTTTTGCGCTATCAACTAGATATATGCGAAAGTATATATCCCGCTTCGGAGGCAAGCCCTCTACTTCCTCAAAGACATCCGAGTATTCACGGAACACTCCAACAGACTACAAATTCCCAACATATGCGTCAAGCGATTCTAGATAACTTAGCATAACAGAATTCATGGGATTACACGAGATTTCGAGAGTGTTGCCCAAGCGAGTCATAAGCCTAACCTCTCTCTTTTCACAATCTAGGACGGCTCCATTACTGGATAACCAATCCATGTCCAAAATTAACCCATGGCCCGTGAAGGCCAAAACATAAGCATCACATCTAAACCCAACGTTAAGTATAGAAATTTCCAAATCCAAACAAATCATCGACAAATAGGCTAAGCCCCAATTGGATTTGAAACAACTAAGGGATCCTCTACTATACTGGTGTTTAGGTGTAGTGACTCAAATAAAGCAGTAGATATAAAAGAGTGTGATGCACCAGAATCAAAGAGTGTGCGAACAGGATGATCAAAAAGCAACGGAAAATATTCTACCTCGTTCTTGCAGCGGTGGGGCCACGAGAGCCTGGACCCGCCCCCTTGCCTGCCCTCGTGCCATGAGAGCCTGAATCTGCCCTCTAGAGGTAGTCCCTACCCTCTTCCATTTCTTTGGGAAGTCCCTAATCAGATGTCCTGCCTCGCCATAGTGGAAACAACCAGTCTTCTTCTTCTTCCTACGGTCTTTGCTCAGATGGCTTGGTGTCCCACAGTTAAAGAATCTTTTCTTTCCCTTGCCATTGTTGTCTTTACCACCCTTCTTGTTCTGCTGTTGCTGTTGCGGTTTCTTTTGATCCTCTTTCTTCTCAGGTGCCTTATTAGCATTGGCGCCTTTCTCTTCTTCATGCATAAGCGCCATGTCAACTAGTCTCTCAAAGGTGGCCCCCATAGGGATGTGGGTCATAGCTAACCCATGTAGCGGCTTGTTCAAACCCTTAACAAATATCAGGGTCTTCTTTTCGGGTGTATTCAACAAGTCCAAGCCAAATCTCGCCAACTGATTGAACTTGTTGACGTACTCTTTCACTGATAGATTTCCCTGCCTCAATGCCAAAAACCTTTCCATGTATAGATTATCTTCGGCCCGTGAGAGAAAATTTGCCTCAAACCTACGCCTAAAATCCGGCCATGTATCAACTGGACGCTCTCCATTAGTGACCTCCCACCAAAACGAGGCCTCATCCTTCATTAACCAGGCAGTAACTGGACCTTTCTTCCATCTTCTACCTCAAAGATTCCAAACAATTCTTCCACCTCCTTTAGCTAATTTCGAGCTTCAACAAACGTCTCCGACCCATGAAAAGGTTTTGCGCCTATTGCCCAAAAGTCCTTGCATATCTTTACGAAAGTATCAACACAGGGAGGAGGAGGAGGAGGAGCATTTGCTGGACCTGCGACATTGGCCCTAGCTTCCAGATATCTTCTAAACCATCCTGGTATCGGTATCCCCTCGGGAATCTCAGGAATTCGAGACATGCTAAAAAGAAAATGAAGAGGTTCAAATGGAGAATTCGAAAGAAAGATATATGGCTTTTGGGGGTTATGTTTTTAAAATAAACTTTTCTCTTAAAAATACTCTCCTTAAAACGTATTTTTGAAGGTATCCTTTATGAAAATGTTTTTTGGAAAAATAGTTTTTCAAAATAACCATCAGCTCTGATACCACGTGTGAAACCCCATCTCCATTAAGGTCACTCACAAAGGGAATGCCATAATTTTGGTGTGTTTATTGTGTATAGAACAGAATAGTAAACAAGACAGATAAATATATTGGTACTTGGAAATAAAAACCACTTTTATTGCAGCGGAGAAATAGTTTGGTTACATCACATCAAAAACCAACTACAAAACCAAATACACTTGTTATCCGTCTTGACAAATAAGTTCTGAGTACATAAAATAAAAGACATAACCCCAACATAAAATAGCCATAAATAAGATAGGCTGAACTTTACTTCAGCAATCTAAGCAACTTCCAAAAAAGAAGAGATAAAGATGTCCAAATCAAGCTCCACTAGTACTAGTCCCACCTTGAGCACCTTGGGGGGGGGGGGGGGGGGGAGAAAAGAGGTGGAAACAAAGGGGGTCAGACATAAATTCTGACGAGTGCAATAACTTTAACAATATAATCATTAAAGTAACTAGGATAAGGCATAAGCTGGAAAATAAGGAAATGACTGTGAACAAATGGGCATGACAGAGCAAACAAAGGAAATAAGATGAACAAAGATAACGTTAAAGGCACACCTAATCACTATAAGATAATTACTATATTGCACCACACCAAACACCCTAAAAGTTGATCCCGCCTACAAAACTTATTAATGATAATGGTAGTTTCGTGTACCCCTAGCTGCCTTCATAGGTGTCGTCTGCCCCTATCTCCACTAGGTGTACCCACTACCCCATTCGATCGGCTCCCTAACTCATAGATACCCGTGCTGGCCCCACAGTGGGGTGTATCACTCCCCAAAGTGGCGACCCGATACCACCAAAAATGCATGGCTTATATCTACATGATGCAACAACGTCTTACCTACCAGCCCGGGGCCACACACATACATGACCCCGTTGGACTTGCATTGCCACCGCTAACCCATTTTGACCTCTTACAATCAAACCCAGTACATGTGTCCCGTCCTCGACTTGGGTCGAGCCCACAAAGATACTTAATGGGTTACTGGTTTGAAAAGGGCCCCCATGTATGACACAAGCTTTCCACCTATGCTTGGTCCCCTCTAAGGTTTTCCCCACTTAACCCCATTCTTATTCATGTCTTTTTACATGTTTCAATCTTGGTTAAGTGCATCTAATCGTATTTCACATGCCACCCAAGGCACCCTCTCAATTTCACATGCCACCCAAGGCACCCACTTAACCTCCCATGTCCCACCACATGTTTATCTGGTTAAGTGTTTCTTAATTCATTAAGAACGTAACCTTGTAAAGACCTCCCACATTAGACTGGCATTTGTGGCTGTTAGATTTGCCGGGCGGGTCCGGGCAGTCTTACAACACAAACGAGCCTAACCTCGTGTCTTTACAACTGTTACACATTTAATTCATGCCTTTGATCTCTCACATTAGACTGGCATTTGTGGCTGCTGGATTGGTCGGGCTGGTTCGTACAGTCTTACACCACAAAAGAGTCTAACCTCGTGTCTTAGGCGGTTTATTATTACACATCTTTATTTAACCCCAAAGTGGATTAATATCCCTATCCAAATTTGTAAATAAATTCCAAATATACTTATGTCCATAATTGTCACTTAAATTATGTCCATTTATTTCAGGTATATAAATTATACCAATTATTGCCTCAAATTAATTGTATGCCTTTTAAGGCCATTACATGCCAATTCTCAATATGTGTATATTCAATATTACCCCCCATCGTCCCCACGTTGTTCGTTCGCTTATCATGACATATATATATATATATATATGTATATATATATATATTAGACTAGCAATTAGTCTAATGACATAAAAGAGAAGAAACATCGCAAATTTGCATAACACACAAAATGGATCTAACTTATGTATAAGGATTACAACATATCTTGCATAAACTTTGTATTGTCATGAATCTAAACATAGACCTTAAGGTGTGAACTTGTAGGTATGAACATAGTTTTCACCCAAACTTGTATAGGCCATAGTCACAAACTTGCATAAAACTATGTATGTCATAGTTCTAAATCTAAAGGTGTAAACTTGCATATATGTGAATCCAATTTCTACCTAAACTTGCATATAGTCTCTTTATTTGGTTCACATGTAAACTTGTGTACAATTCACATAGAAACTAGCATATAATCTACACCCAAACTTGCATATAAAATGATGTCAAACATGAATCAAGTTGAACATAGGTGATTGGGCATATACAAAGGAATCCACAACAAAAACTGTCATTATGAACAACTAGCATATATTCACAAAATACCACATTTTCCCAATGTTTCACAAACATAGCCATATAAGCCAAATTATAACTCAACCCAATTAACTTGTTAATTATCTTATTAAAGAAATTGAACTCACAACTCAAAGAAGGTCTTGAGTTCTGGGATCTGTGTTCTGAAATTGATTTAGCTCGCCTTTGAAGTGGACAAATTCGTTGTTGTTATTGTTATAGACTTGAGTTGAATTGAGTTGATTAGCTTTACTTTTCCTCTAGTTGATGACGGCTACTCTAGGTTCTAGGGTGATACCATGACGGCCATGGTTCTAATTTTGATTAGGTTTTAGGGTTTGAGTCTACATGTGTTTATATAGAGATTAGGATTAATTTAGGCCATCCGATCAACCTAGAATCAATCAAGACCATCCAGTCAAGATAGAGTGACACCTCATCCCTAATGACTCAGCACTGAGTCACAAAATCGTCATCTTTCAGATCTGCCGAGGGGGGGGGGGGGGTAGGGAGGACAGGTCGACCCCCAGGTCGACCTGTAGGGGGGAGGTCGACACTAGGGTCGACCTTGGTCCTGGGCGGGAATTTTCCCGCCCAGCCCGCTTCTGACTCCTGATTTGAATTTTGAATCCGGTTTCGAGCTATTTGAATTTTATTTGAATTTCTGGAAATTTCCGACAGCCATAACTTCTTCATACGAAGTCCAATTTATGCAAACTCGGGGTGTTACGGTTATCTTTCTGTTGATGTAACCCGTTTCCCATGATTCTCACATTGAAATTAATTATTGTTTAATTCGTTATTATAATGTTAACAGAAAATACAGGGTGTTACAGTTATCTTTCTGTTGATGAAATTAACGGTTTATAATTTAATTTATAAAAGCTATAACATACGATCAGATGGAAAGAAGGAGCATAACATGACATACAAGGCTAGTTGGAGTACATGGAAACCAAAAAGGACAAATGCAGCTACATTCATAGAAAACCTACCTGGCCTATGTTCTGAATACCTCCCATGAGAGGATATACTTGGCATTTTGTTATCACATATGCAAGAATTTCTCTATTATAGAGATGTTCTGTAACGGCCCGCAAATCCATACTACCTGAGCTGACTAATACAACACACGTCCAACTCAAATAATACAGAAATACGAGTCATTAGAGTTAAATTTTTTTTAGAAAAGATAGAAGATGAACATAAATAATAGAATCTCACAGCGGAACGAATAAAATATATTATATAACATAACTTTGAAATACAAATTTGTTTTGTATATACATATCATATTAGAGTACAACATAACATTTGATACGGCGGAAATAACTCTAAATAACTAACAGTGAAGTCTCCTTCTCCAAGCTCCTCCAAGTGCATCTGTAAAGCCTGAAACACTTGACTGCCCATACAAATTTGGGCACCCAAGGGTTTATAAAAAATAAAAAATAAACTTTGGGTCATTCATGAGACTGGTGTGAGTAAACTCCAACCATATTGTTTAACTTTTAAAAAAAAACTTTTGAAAGAAAAGGATAATAGTAAGACCAGCCCACACATAAACACGGACGGTTTTTACCTTACTATAACTCAAAACATTTTTGATATCAAAATCCAGTGATATTATAATAATGTCTAATCAAATAAATAACCAAATAGTAGAACACTTGCATCTCACGCTCCACATACATATTATAAAATCAAAAACCGCAGGGTGCTTATTGGAGATTGGATTCCAACTATGACAAGGTATGGGACCACCTGCCGATAGTGTATCTCCAAAGGGGAATACATTGGGTTTAACAAGAACGTCTTGCAACCCGGCCCACACATGACCGACCACTCATTTTTCTTGAGTGTATCGAATGTATATCACCAGCGGTTGGGCTCAAACCGCCGTTTCCCGAAAAGGGACAACATCGAAACAGATTAAAGAAGAAAAATGAATTTCTCTAGATAGGTGATTATACACCCTAATGGGAGTGACCCACATAGTCATGCTGCCTGCCCGATTTTTGTCATTTCCCGAAGAACATCTGGCCACCATACACTTTGAATGCCACATCGCCAAACCCATCAAATCACTAGTTGATCTTCCCAAAAATATTACGGGTATAAAAGCTAAGAGAAACGAATTTCTTTGCCACCAGACGTAATACCTTGAAAAGATCGTCTTATGTGACCGTTAGGAATACTCTGTCAAACATTCGTCCATACAAATTGTCCTACGACTGGACAAACATAACAGCTCTGGCATTTCACTCCGTCTTCGATTATCTTCAGTATAATTTAACTCGCAACGTCTATGCCTATAAGAGTGGTTTTCAGATATTAAATCCAATCGGTCTCTCCGTATTGACAACGATGGTCAAACATAGTTGGTGATTTAACTGTCAAAGGAAAAAAATAACATCCATCGAACAATTTCACAATCACTGGCCCTTTCTAATATTTATTCATTCATTATCTATTTTCCAAACTTCTTATCAAATTATATATATTGATTTCTAATTATCAAATTTCTTTAAAATATTCTAACTCCTTAAATTTTCGGAAAATTTCGCCAGCACCTCCTTTATACCGGTCAATAGTTTAAACCCCAAATCGCCTCTCTAGGCCCTTTCCATTCAAAAAGAAAATCAAAAAGCCAAGCGACTTGCCGATTCGGTGCATAAAACCTCATATGGAAATTTAAACATGTACATTTTTGTCGGGCACTTAATATATAATCTTCATTCTCTTCGTATTCTTCATCTCATACCTATTTAACATATATACGTTCATTTCCAATGCATTTCCTTGATTCGGCCCTTTTTACCAAAATTCGCTAACCACTTCCTTAATTAGCACCTTTTACCTAATGCTCTTTTTAACTTGAATATATCCCATTCAAATATTTTTGTATTCACTTACTCAATTCAAACTCAATCTCCTTACTCGCTTCCAATTTCTAATCCAAGTTTTATATTAGAATTTCCAATCTCGACTAATAAATTCAGTTCATTTAAACTAAGTTACATTCGAATCCGAACTCTATTAACTAATCCCTTTTGAAATTAATTAACCTCATTCGATAAACAAAAATCCGATTCTTGTTCCAAAAATCACTTCATATATTCCACTTGAGTTCATATTTAATTTATAACTCAAATCTGGATTTTTCTATTGGAAATTCAGATTTTTATTCATTCAAAACCCTTTTAATTTATTTTATAAACCATTATGGTTTAAAGCGATTATAGCGCTGTTTTTCTGAAAATTTGATTTTGATATAACTAAAAATCTATACGACGGAATCAAGATTTTTTTTTCTTCCATTAGAAAACTATCATTTAATCGGTCAGGGTGTTTCTTGTTTTATCGAATTCCGACTTATATTGAGTTCTATATACTCAATTGATGTCTGAATCGTCAAATTACGAACTACCGCACTGCGACGAGTTCATTTTAGTTATAATTTATATATAAATGTTAACTTCGTTTATAAATTTCAACTTCAATTCCAATATTTTAAAATAAACCTGATATCCAAATTGGTTCATCAAACTCGTCGATTATTTTATTCCATATCCATAACTCAGTTTAAAACTCAAATTTCTATATTCAAGTCCAATTTCCATAAATTATTATTGAAGTTTGATATAATCGAATTCAAATATTAAATCTCCTTTTATGGAAATAATCCATAAATTCAACATCCTTCACCATTACAAACTAATATCATCTCTTGATAATAGTGATGTCGTTCAAGTTGGGGTATTTTATTTACCTCTCAGACCTTGACCGACAACGTTCTTATCTTGAGATAGATAAAAGCTTATAACAAAAACTCGAGTCAAATTCACCTTCTATTCCATTTCTTACGTTTGGAAATTTATTCCAAATTACTCGATGAAAATTTCTCCATCACATTTATAAACGTTGTTTATAAATTAACTTCTTTATTAGGATCAACTTCCATTTTAATAATCTATTGAAACTCGATGAATATTTTATTTCCCTTTCTAATCTCAAGTTTAATTCCATTTTTTGTTTGAAACATATTTTATTTCAATAACTTATATTTATAAGCGTAGAATCTATATTTTGTATTTTTAAACATAGAGATGTTAACTTCTTAAATTAAAATATAAAATTTAAGTTTCAACTAAATAAAATTCCAATGTCTTTCCTAAAAATAAATTTATTTCAATTCCATTACATTTCGAACATCGGAAATATATTCCATCGTTTCCTTTTGAAACGATTTCATTTTACCCTTTTTAAATTCACACTTGAATCTAAATTTATAAATTATCCAATGATAATTTTTCATATTCATTTATAAATGTTGTTTATAAATTTACACTTCTTGTTTTTAATATATAAAACAAGTTTCTATTTCAAATTTCATTTGAAACCATTCCACTTTGGAAAAATAATTTTTTTTCTTTTTAAATTGAATTTAAAATTTAATATTACCAAATGAGGATTTATTTTTTCTTTTCTTTAGTTAAAAATATCGTTTCTAAATTTCGCTTCTTGTTTTAAATATTAAAACAAGTCTCTTGATTTCAAATTCCATTTGAAATTCAATTTCCACTTCGAAAAAATAAATTTTCCTATTTAAATTCACACTTGAATATTAAAATCTAATATTACCAAATGATAATATTTATTTCCATCTATAAACATCGTTTATAATTTCAGCTACTTGTTTTTATTATTAAAAACAAGTTAATATTTCTCAATCCATTCGAATTTCCATTTCGAAAAGTGAATTTCATTTTTAAATCCAAAAATCCCCTTTTGATATTTTTAAGTATAAATCTAGGGCCAGCGATATATAATCATTCAAATGCACTAGTCATTAATCCAAATTCAACACACCACACACATATAAATAGATAAACAACAATAATTAAATTTGAGGAATCCAGTTGGATCCCTCCAACCTGTTTTCCCTGCGTCCACACACATAAATAATATCAATCCCGCTTCAAGGCAGGATATCGCGGTATAGAAGGTCATCCACTCATATACGTAGGGCGACATGGTCATCCGCTAATGGTACTGCGGGCATCCGCTAATGGTACTACAGGAAAATCCTATATATATATATATATATATATATATATATATATATATATAAACTAGCGACAACCACCAAGCCTAAATAACTAATATATATATGTACACATATATACATAATAACCACAATTTATAAATAAACAACAATGCAACCAATTAACCAACAAACAACGTATAAATATTTGTATTAAATAAAAATTCGATTATAATAAATTATAATTGAACAAAGAAGTGAGTTTACTCACCTTGATTTTATTTGCTGAATATCCGATAAAAATGCCGCAGCGTTGCAGCTATGAATCAACTCGAAACCACTCGAATAAATTTAATTTGCACCTACGATTAATTAAATCCTTATTCAACGATTTGCACTATTTATTTAAACTACTTAAATAAATTATTTTAACTGAATTAACCATATATTTTATGTATATTAAACTAAACATTTCTAACTGATTTAATTAACTTAACATCTACAAAGAATAAATAAATAATCCTACGTCTTATTAAGTTTTGCTTATCGAATTACTATTTATTAAATTAAATTAACTACTAGAATGAATAATTAAATTATTCTACATAATTTAAATTAATAAAACATATACCTTACGATTGCCAATTGTTTGACCAATTTCCGAAACAAATCCTTAAACACTTCCAAACTGAAATCAGCCCACTACTAAAATTATCGCCCTTAGCATTCACCATAGGGACACCCTAACTCATCACCCCTTAAGCCAAGACCAACTTTTCCGATCCAGTCATTTACATTGAACCATATTCGATCATCTCCTCTACACCATTACCACTGCCAAACCTTCTCAGCTTAATATCCAGGCAAACCTCCCTCCAAATGACCGTCTCTTTCCCTTACACTGGCCTTTGACCATTCCCAAAATTTGCACAAACCGACTCCAGCTACATCTACATCTCACCTTTCCCAAAAGGAACAGATCGAATACCACCCCAAATACCATATCGCAACTTCTAATTTGATTCAGCAAAAAAATACGAATTCCCTTTATCATCAAAAATCCTTCCGCACTCACCCCATGACGTCGACATCCATGCGAGTTCCTCCACGCTTCCACATCAACGTCGAAACACCTACCAACTACCTTTCCTCGAAACCATGTCGAACCCTCCCAACTGTCAACCTTCGCCCTTCTTACATCGTGACCTCACGATGACCTGTGTGATGACCCCAAACTTCCGTATTACAAAAGTAAGGATAATCATTTAGGAATACAACATATTTACAACAAAAATAGATCTCAGATAATTATCATAACACATAAACCATTGCAGCGGAAATAAATGTCATCAGCATCATAATATCCAATACATCAGAGTACGCAGTACATGATACAACTTAGCCAAATAAAGAGTCTCAACAAAAAGGGGAAATAAGTTTTCAAATGGAAAGAAACAAGTCTCAAACTTCATCACATACATCAAAGCTAAAATGGTAAAATGTCTCAAGCAGAAGTAAAAACTAAAGAAAAGGTCTTCTTCTTCTTTCGTCCAAGCAAGCTCCAATAAGAATGTATCACCTGAACCTGTCAATTGGCTGCCCGTGTGGAAAGAGGGCACCCGAGTTTGCAAAAGTGAAACAAACTACGAGTCAGTCATGGGACTGGTGTGAGAATTCTTAACTAAATTAACTATCAATATGGCGAATCAACCACGCTGCTAACGCGGAACAGGTTTACTCCATTGGATTGCCAGTGCATAATTTTAAAAAGTTTGGATAAAACAGCGAAATGACTTTGAAAAATGAAATCATCATAAGACTCAGATCCTATCACACAATGCAACGCACACAGAAGGATAGATTTTTTTCCCTTATGATGATCAAACATGCTTAATACGTGAAAAGTAATATTTTAATATTATCATTAGTGTTTAAGCAGTATTAAAAAAACTTCAATATAAATATATCCATCCTAGACGGCATAGTACCCCATCCTACTATGTCGACGTATATAAGTTTACAATCAAAACCGAAATGTTGTCGTATTGGAAATTGGTTTTCTATCATGAAATCGAGGCTAGGGATCATCCTCTTCCGATTCGAGACACTCTAGCAAATGCCCCAGGATCCCCCGCAGTGAACCCTTGGATCTTCAGGGTCGGTCCCCACCTAACGGTAGTGGATTAATTATGCCTGAACACACGTTTCCCGGTTCCTATGAACCTATAGTATGACCACTTCCGGCCTATAAAAACCCGAGGTACCTCAATCGAAAATCCACATAAGTAAAATGTCGGGCCGTGTTAAAGCCCAAACACCACTAGCTAGAAAGAAACGTGTGCACTCCCTGCAGTCCTAATCCCATTTTTGACTCATACCGGGGTGTGAGGCTCGCGAAGTCACGTTATACACAAAGCTATGCCTAAACAGGCTATGCTTTGATCATCAGCCACAAGGCCTGCTTTTCAACAAAGCCTTGATCATTGCATCTTGGCGTGCCACATTGACAATTCAACGCCATGCGATCGATAACTATTACTACGTATCAGGGTGTTAAGTAGAGAATAAATCCTCTACCACCAAACAGACATATATTAATAGAAATCGATTTAATTACATGGGATGAATTCCAACGTCAGACACGCATCCATTACAAGTCCGTTATGGGTCTGAACGAAACCGGAGACACCAAAGAGGTTCTCGCTTATCCGCACGACCAACACATACGTCCGGACAATTACTGCTTCGACCCCGTCCTGGAAGCAATCAGTCCAAGGTATCAGAAGTCATCGTCCATTCGATGTGAAGATCGTCGGTCTTCAACCATCGTCTTCTTACATCTTTGATTTCATCGCCGTGCAATTATTTGAAATGATTTAAACTCGGTCTTTTCAAATAATTGTCGCATAATTATAATTTAAAACTTTTCATATATATTTAACTATTTATCGCTATTTTTATTTATTATGTGTGCTCTCTTCTCTTCAGAAGATCACACATTTTTGTTTCAAAAAAAATCGCTATTTTTATTTATTAAAAATAGCTCGAAATAAATAAACGACATTTTCGGGTCAATGGGCGACTTTGGCGCTGTTTTTACCAAAATTTGATTTACACATATCTTAAAATCTAACCATCGGATTTTGATGAAATTTATATCGTTGGAAAGCACTTCCCAAAGCGGTCCTAACGGTTCCAATTTTAGGAAAATCCAACGGTCGGATCTTTCGGAATAATCGTTTGAAGTTACGATTGTCGATATGCGAACTGTCGTGCTCATTTCGTTAAATTTTATATTTATATATAAACCATTGGGCGATTCCCTTTATTAAAATTCATTCCTTTTACTCTATGAAAATATCATTTTTGTCCGCCAATTCCAATGCGACAAAAATGATGTTTTCAACATCGTATATTTTTATATTCAACAAAAATGACATTTTTGTTTGCCAGTTCTAATGCGACAAAAATGATGTTTTCAACGTCGTATATTTTTATATTCAACAAAAATGACATTTTTGTTCGCCAATTCTAATGCGACAAAAATGATGTTTTCAACATCATATATTTTTATATTCAACAAAAATGACATTTTTGTTCGCCAATTCTAATGCGACAAAAATGATGTTTTAAAATGTACTCTTTCTTTAATTATAAAAATGTTCTTTTATCCTATTTGTTTTAAAGACATAAAAATGAACTTTTTATTCTAATCCATTTTTACAACATAAAAATGAACTTTTTATCCTAATCCTTTTTTATAACACACAAATGTACTTTTTATAAAATGTAAGTGTTTCATCTCTTTTTCTTTGACAATGAAAAATGTAAATTCTTTTGCATTGAAAAATGTGAACCTTTCATTATTACATAGAAAAATTGTAAATCTTTCATCTTCACACAGGTAAATGTAAATCTTATATTTTAACATAGAAAAATGTAAATTTTCTATCTCTCTTTATTACAATAGAAAAATGTAAATTTCCTATTACACTTTATTACAATAGAAAATTGTAAATTTTCTATTACTCTTTATTACAATGGAAAAATGTAAATTTCCTATTACTCTTTATTACATTAGAAAAATGTAAATTCTCCTTTAATCGTCTTCTTAATGCACATTATTCCTATAGGGACTCAACTCAATTTGGTGTCAAAATATGATAACAAAAAATAATGGTTTTTGTCTAACCATTTCTATTTACCCAACATCGTCATTTCAATGTCTACACATACAACACAATATATGATTTGGTGTATAAATTCGACGAATCACAATAAAAGGTCTCATCTTTGTTTTATTTGTAAATCAAATAAAACATCTAATCTTTATTTTATATTGTAAATCAAAATAAAATATCTAATCTTTATTTATCCTTTAATTAAAATTTAAAAAGATTTAAACTTTCTTTATTTTAGAAATCATAAACAAAATACAGATTCAATCTTTGTTCATTTATGTAAGTCAAAACAAAGATTCCACCTTTGTTATTATTGCAAATCAAAAATAAAGATTTAATTTTTGTTTTATTTTGCAAATAAAAAAAATAGAAATTTAACTTTTTTTTATTTTGTAAATCAAAAATAAAGATCAAACCTTTGTTTTAATTTGCAATTCAAAATAGAAATTTACCTTATGCTATTATTTTACAAATCAAAATAAAATTTACCTTTCATTTATTTTGTTAATCAAAACAAAAACTCAACTTTTCATCTTATGTGTTGAACCAAAAATAAAGATTTAACTTTCCATGTTTGTTGTACAACAAACAAAGATTCAATTTTTCCTTTTTCTTTGTAAAAACAAAATAAAGATTCAAAATTTCATCTTTATTTGTAAAGCAACAAAGATTCAATTTTTCATTTCTATAAAAGAATTAAAAATAGAAATAGAAATAGAATAAAAATAAAACAATAAAGATGAGAACTTTATAGAGATTACATCAGAATTTCATAGATCTAAACTGACATACTATATCATGATATCACAACGAATATAAACAACCATACACCAATCACAAATCACAGATCAGAAATAACATACAATGATTCACATAACAAATAAAATTAAATTATTAAATTATTAAAATCAAGAAATCTCACAGTCGTTGCAGATTTTGGTTAAAATTCAAACTATTCAGAATGGTCCCGTTTCAGTCTCAACACGTTCTATTCGCTGTCACGATTCCAACGCTTCTGAAATCATCAAGTTCTGAGTTGAAATGAAGTAGTTATGGTTAAATGAAGTTTTAAAACAATTTAAATTAATTAATAAATAAATTAGCTAAGAAAATAAACTTTCTCCTTCCTCTGTTATTACAGGCCGTATGTTTCAATTAGTGTTCAAAACTAGGGTTCGGGATTGCAGCCACTATAGGGTATGAGGCACTGATCGGTCGGTGGCACGCTAGAGAGGGAAGTGGGGCGCACGAGGGGGGGTGTTCGGCGCAGCTCGGTTGAGCCTGGGGGGCCCATGGCGGTGCGATGCGGCGGACGTTCGGGGAGTTGAGGTGGCTGCTAGGGGCAATTTCAGGTAGCTTTGACCGTATGGATGGGAAGAGGAGGGAAAGAGCTTCGATGTGGTGTAAAGAGTGGGTTCTAATTCGAAGAGATGAAGGAGGAATTAAGAGGAGAAGTTTCGGAGGTTAGTGGCCATGCGTTTTGAGGATGGCGGCTGGAAGAAGGCAATGAATAGTGATTTAGGGTTTAATCTCCTATTATTTATAGTATTTTAATGTATTTTTACAAAAAAAAAACCATATCTTTCAAACTGGTTCAATTTCAGTCCAGCAGAAAGTGACCCTAGCCAATAGCCCATATTCCGGATCCAATGGGACAGGTCCCGTCAGCCCAAACGGCTGTCTGTAGCCTGTATTATTTAATTTAATATTTAATTCATTTATTAATTTAATTCGTCTGCATAAATAAATTCACCGAGGCCACAAACGGACTCAGAAAAATCCAGAAAAAATATATTTGTCTATGTTATGACGATACGGTCCTAACAAAACTAATTTCGTCGAATTCTGAGATTGTTTGAAAAATGGCTATTTTTCAGTCGATTAAATTTGACTGTAATCGACCAAACACATTTTCCTTCGCCACGCTCACATATTAATTCGAAATATTCTAAAAATTGAAACCTAGCAATAATTCAACATTCCGATTCCAACAAAAGTGCTTTCGTCGAAAACAGAGATCGTTTGAAAATTGACTATTTTCACTGGCTTTAATATTATTTAAAAATGAAAATTTTAAATTTCTGCCACATTTTTCCACCAAATAATTTAAAATAAAATTTTTAAATTGGTTCGGATTTTCCGGGTCGTTACAACCTGTTTTCCCCAAATTCGAAATCCCTAGATCTGCTTTAGTTCTAGTCGGAATGCAGAAAAAAAAATCGCATGTCATGATCTTCGTATGGAATGGAGAGGAGGGAATTTCGAGTGGCTAAGAATTTTATTTGTTCGATTTTAAATTTCTAAAATCGAAAAAAGAAGGGGTTTTGAAATATGAGGCTTCGAAATTTTATTTCCTGGAGGAAACGAGAATAAAGAAAATAGAAGATAAGAGCAGTAGGTGTATATTTATAAATAAATTATATTATTAATTTATTTAGGTGTAACTAAGCCTAAAGTAACACGGTAAAACAACTACATACGAGCTCCAATAATGACAAAATTGTACTCTTAAGGTAACTGAATATTTTGGACATGGTGGAACTGGTCTCGTCGAATTTCGAGATTGTTTGAAATGGATTCTTTTCATATATCAATTTAAAATCGAGAAAATATGACTTAAACTCGATAAAATCAACTTCCCGATAATAAATTTTTATTATTATCATCGTTTATATTTAAATAGAAAACTATATTGACCATCTGAATAATTTTGATTTAGTTTAAATTTCGAACTGGATTATTTCAGATTCTCATATTACGATAATTATATATATATACGAAATAAATCGTATTTCGATTATTAAATCGATAACTCAAATTTAAAAATTTATTTATATTATCAATTCAATATTTAAAACCACATTAAATGTTTAAAATTAACCAACCAAAAATCTGGGTCGTTACATTCTTCCCTCCTTAAAAGAATTTCGTCCCCGAAATTACTAAGGTAGGAGAAATACTACAAACCCATTTACTTTCCAAAATTTCACTTATGTTGAAACTCAACTCTTCATATTTCAGCAAATTTTAGTTCCCAAATAACTTTTGGTTTTCATTCATATTGAATATCAATTATGCTTATATTCATTTTATCTGAATGATTTACAATTAATTCATATTCCATTCAAATTGATTCTGATCAATTTATTCGCTTCGATCCATTTAACTTGCTTAAATTAAATTTAAATTCCAGAATTCAAATTTATGGGTTTCTATTTCAAATCCATAAACATATAAATATATCTATTTCCATTTCAAATTCAAAACATTTGAATTTTCAAACCAACTTGTTTACTTTCAAACAAATATCTATCCAAACTTTTCTGAGGTAGCAATCCATCACTTAGAAACTCGAAAATGAACACTGATGATGTCACGATCATCATCAGAATTATTTCCCAGCCACTGAAGTAAGTTCAGTACTTTATCACTTTCAAAACCCATTCAAAATGATTTTTATTCAAAAATCCTTCAAAACAAAGCTATATTATTTTATAACATTTCAGAAAATATTTTTGAACATCCGGGATCTAAATTCCAAATTTTAGCTTCAATCCAATTTTAATTCATCTCATTTGTGTATATTATTCATATTCAAATTTTATTTGGTTATAACCATTTCAATTTTATAATCTCGTAATAGTAACCAACTCATCCATATATAAATAATTTTAGAAAATTATTCTCTTTTTATCTCAAAATATAATTTTGGGTAAAATTATTTCATTTACCCACTTTAAAACAATATTAAGTCAATTCCTCTGTTCAAGTGTTTAGAAACTCCTATCGACGTCGTGGCGTCCCAAGATTTGACAAAAGTTCATGAACCACTCGACAAACAAGCCAACACAATATAAAACAATTTTTAAATCAATTTACATATACGCTCTCTCATATGGATATACACACTCAACTCATTTTAGGGTGCTACTGACCCTATCTCTAATGAGTAAACCCCCACCAAAGCCTAGGTGTTCGCTCAACCTAAGCTCTGATACCAACTGTAATGGCCCGCAAATCCATACTGCCTGAGCTGACTAATACAACACACGTCCAACTCAAATAATACATAAGAGTCATTAGGGTTAAAAAATATAGAAGATGAACAGAAATAATAGAATCTCACAGTGGAACGAATAAAATATATTATATAACATAACTTTGAAATACAAATTTGTTTTGTATATACATATCATATCAGAGTACAACATAACATTTGATACAGCGGAAATAACTCTAAATAACTAACAGTGAAGCATCCTGCTCCAAGCTCCTACAAGTGTATCTGTAAAGCCTGAAACACTTGACTGCCCGTACAAATTTAGGCACCCAAGAGTTTAGAAAAAAAAACTCTGGGTCAGTCATGGGACTGGTGTGAGTAAACTCCAACCATATTGTTTAACTTTAAAAAAAAAACTTTTGAAAGAAAAGGATAATAGTAAGACCAGTCCAAACATAAACACGGACGGTTTTTACCTTACTATAACCCAAAACATTTTTGATATCAAAATCCAGTGATATTATAATAATGTCTAATCAAATAAATAACCAAATGGTAGAACGCTTGCATCTCACGCTCTACATACATATTATAAAATAAAAAACCGCAGGTTTCTTATTGGAGATTGGATTCCAACCATGACAAGGTATGGGACCACCTGCCGATAGTATATCTCCAGAGGGATATACACTAGGTTTAACACGAACGTCTTGCAACCCGGCCCACACATGACCGACCACTCATTTCGCTTGAGTGTATCAAATGTATATCACCAACGATTGGGCTCAAACCACCATTTCCCAAAAAGGGACAGCATCGAAATAGATTAAAGAAGCAAAAGGAATTTCTCTAGATAGGTGATTATATACCCTAATGGGAGCGACCCACATAGCCATGCTGCCTGCCCAATTTTTGTCATTTCCCGATTGTGAGGCTTGAGGTCACGTTTATCTTTTAGAACGTCTGGCCACCATACACTTTGAATGCCACATCGTCAAACCCGTCAAATCACTAGTTGATCTTCCCAAAAATATTGCGAGTATAAAAGCTAAGAGAAACGAATTTCTGTGCCACCTGACATAATACCTTGAAAAGATCGTCTTATGTGACCGTTAGGAATACTCTGTCAAGCATTCGTCCATATAAGTTGTCCTGGGCCTGGACAAAAATAACAGTTCTTGCATTTCACTCCGTCTTCGATTATCTTCAGTATAATTTAATTCGCAACGTCTATGCCTATAAGAGTGGTTTTAGGATATTAAATCCAACCGGTCTCTCCGTATTGACAACAATGGTCAAAATCATTGATAGTTGGTGATTTAACTATCAATGGAAAAAAAATAACATCCATCAAACAATTTCACAATCACTGGCCCTTTCTAATATTTATTCATTCATTATCTATTTTCCAAACTTCTTATCAAATTATATATATTGATTTCTAATTATCAAATTTCTTAAAAATATTCTAACTCCTTAAATTTTCGGAAAATTTTGCCAGCACCTCCTTTGTACCGGTCAATAGTTCAAACCCCAACTCGCCTCTCTAGGCCCTTTCCATTCAAAAAGAAAATCAAAAAGCCAAGCGGCTTGCCGATTCGGTGCATAAAACCTCATATGGAAATTTAAATATGTACCTTTTTGTCGGGCACTTAATATATAATCTTCATTCTCTTCATATTCTTCATCTCATACCTATTTAACATATATATGTCCATTTCCAGTTCATTTCCTCAATTCGACCCTTTTTATCAAAATTCGCTAACCACTTCCTTAATTAGCTCCTTTTATCTAATGCTCTTTTTAAAATGCTCTTTTTAAATTGAATATATCCCATTCAAATATTTTTGTATTCACTTACTCAATTCAAACTTAATCTCCTTGCTCGCTTCCAATTTCTAATCCAAGTTTTATATTCGATTCCAATCTCGACTAATAAATTCAATTCATTTAAACTAAGTTACATTCGAATCCAAACTCTATTAACTAATCCCTTTTGAAATTAATTAACCTCATTCGATAAATAAAAATTTGATTCTTGTTCCAAAAATCACTTCATATATTCCATTTGAGTTCATATTTAATTTATAACTCAAATCTGGATTTTTCTATTGGAAATTCAGATTTTTATTCATTCAAAACCCTTTTAATTTATTTTATAAACCATTATGGTTTAAAAGCGATTATAGCGCTGTTTTGATGAAAAATTGATTCTGACATAACTTAAAATTTATACGACGGATTCAAGTTTTTTTCTTCCATTAGAAAACTATCATTTAATCGGTCCGGGGTTTCTTGTTTTATCGAATCCCGACTTATATTGAGTTCTATATACTCAATTGAAGTCGAATCATCAAATTACGAACTACTGCACTGCGGCGAGTTCGTTTTAATTATAATTTATATATAAACGTTTACTTCATTTATAAATTTCAACTTCAATTCCAATATTTTAAAATAAACTGATATCCAAATCAGTTTCTCAAACTCGTCGATTATTTTATTCCATCACCATAACTCAGTTTAAAACTCAAATTTCTATATCCAAGTCCAATTTCCATAAATTATTTTATTAAAGTTCGATATAATCTAATTCAAATATTAAATCTTCTATTATGGAAATAATCCATAAATTCAACATCCTTCACCATTACAAACTAATATCATCTCTTGATAATAGTGAAGTCGTTCAAGTTGGGGTATTTTATTTACCTCTCAGACCTTGACCGACAATGTTCTTATCTTGAGATAGATAAAAGCTTGTAATAAAAACTCGATTCAAATTCACCTTCTATTCCATTTCTTACGTTTGGAAAATTATTCCAAATTACTCGGTTAAAATTTCTCCATCACATTTATAAACATTGTGTATAAATTAACTTCTTTATTAGGATCAACTTTCATTTTAATAATCTATTGAAACTCGATTTCCATTTGGAATATTTTATTTCCCTTTTTAATCTCAAGTTCAATTCCATTTTTTGTTTGAAACATATTTTATTTCAATAACTTATATTTATAAGCGTAGAATCTATATTTTGTATTTTTAAACATAGAGATGTCAACTTCTTAAAATATTAAAATTTAAAATTTAAGTTTCTACTAAATAAAATTCCAATGTCTTTCCTAAAAATAAATTTACTTCAATTCCATTACATTTTGAACATCGGAAATATATTCCATCGTTTCCTTTTGAAACGATTTCATTTTACCCTTTTTAAATTCACACTTGAATCTAAATTTATAAATTATCCAATGATAATTTTTCATATTCATTTATAAACGTTGTTTATAAATTTACACTTCTTGTTTTAAATATATAAAACAAGTTTCTATTTCAAATTTCATTTGAAACCCATTCCACTTTGGAAAAATAAAATTTTCTTTTTAAATTGAATTTAAAATTTAATATTATCTAATGAGGATATTTTTTTCTTTTCTTTATTTAAAAATATCATTTCTAAATTTCGCTTCTTGTTTTAAATATTAAAATAAGTCTCTCGATTTCAAATTCCATTTGAAATTCAATTTCCACTTCAGAAAATAAAATTTCCTATTTAAATTAAGGCTTGAATATTAAAATCTAATATTACCAAATGATAATATTTATTTCCATTTATAAACATCGTTTATAATTTCAGCGACTTGTTTTTATTATTAAAAACATGTTAATATTTCTCAATCCATTCGAATTTCCATTTCGAAAAGTGAATTTCATTTTTAAATCCAAATATCCCCTTTTGATATTTTTAAGTATAAATCTAGGGCCAGTGATATATAATCATTCAAATGCACAAGTCATTAATCCAAATTCAACACACCACACACATATAAATAGATAAACAACAATAATTAAATTTGAGGAATCCAGTTGGATCCCTCCAACCTGTTTTCCCTGCATCCACAGATGTTAGTCACATAAATAATACCAATCCTACTTCAAGGCAGGATATCGCGGTATAGAAGGTCATCCACTCATATACGTGGGGCGATAGGGGCATCCGCTAATGGTACTACGGGAAAATCCAATATATATATATATAATAGTGACAACCACCAAGCCTAAATTACTAATATATATATGTATACACACACACATATATATACATACATAATAACCACAATTTCTTTCTTGGTTTTAGATGTTCATCAATCACTGAGAATTCAGGAAGAAGTAGCAAACCAAATCACTGCCAGTTGTGAATCATGATAATCACTAAGGAATAAGGTGGAAGAACTGAAAACTTGATGATCTTCACCTCTTATCTTTATCGTATGTAATGCTCACCGGTTGGTTCTTAAGTAATGTAAACGGTATTTACTTTTTTATTTTGGTTTATTGTATAATTCAGTGCTCATATGACAATAGAACACTTTTACCTTTTTTTCCTTCTTGTAATCAAATGGCAACAATGACCACCTTTTTTAGCTCGGCGCACCCACATTATTGCATTGATAACTGTCTTTAACTAGCCATACATTCAGATTTGCCTCCAAAAAAATACTTAGGGCAGGCTACATTATATACACTTGCATCTTGCCAACTACTGAGCTAAATCAAACTATTGATGTGCATTTATGATATATAATTTGTTTTTATTGCTGTTGAATCAATACCGTGTAGTTCTATGATGGTTTTAATATAGTATTTAAGTCAACGATGTAAATCTGATTTAGCGGGGATTGCCAATTATATAAATTAAAAGGCTTAAAGTTTAAATACAATACATCTACCATTTCATTATTGAAATCGAATTACAGAGCTGATGTTGATCAAGAAGAAGACAACGGTGGCTACGATTTGATTGATCAGGAGAGGAAAATTTTAGATATAAAGAAATATTGGAAGATCGAGACCAAGTTAGTACATTATTTTCCAACAACTTTAAGGTTTTTTTTGTATTTAAATTAACCAATTTTAACTGGGTTGGAAATTTTCAATTAAGGATTTAAATGAACAAAATTTTACTGTATGCAGGCAGACAGACGAGGATGTTGTAAGCTTGTTGCAGAATCTGACAGGCATGGATGTCGCTCTCAGTGCCTTGAGGCTAACACTGTTATATTTTATAAACTGTTGCTTGTTTTTAGAATGAATAGATAATGATTATTTCATATACAGGAGACCAATACTGGAAGACATGTAAATCGTTCGAGGAAGCATTCATCGAAGTAAGTTCGGATGCTACTTTAACAACTTGTCAGATGATTAATTCAGTGGTAGACAATATGTTTGCTATGAGTTACCTTTAAAACATT
Source organism: Allium sativum (assembly GCA_030737875.1). Lineage (NCBI taxonomy): Eukaryota > Viridiplantae > Streptophyta > Magnoliopsida > Asparagales > Amaryllidaceae > Allium > Allium sativum. Next base: position 701,063,787 of record CM060922.1, on the reverse strand, counting down.
AGATAACTAATATGATTCAAATCGATAGAACGATGCAAAATCAAAGGTACGTAAATATAAAAATCACGACAGTGAGTATATCTTGAAATTTCAAGTGTTTTCTTTTTTCCACATGGATAAAACTAATATGCTTGTAAAATCCGGATCCGATTTTGGTAAACCATATCCGATTCTATTAGTAGATGAGTTAGGCTTGGGTTGGGTTAGGCTAGTAAAAAAAAATATAGATTGGGTTAAGGTAGTAAAATACAAAATTCATATTCGTGTAGGTATAGTAAGTTTGGATCCATATCCAACTCGAATAGAAATGGTATCATTGGCAGAACTTTATAATTTTACGATAATTTTATGATAATTTACACACTTCATTGTGAGAAAATGAATATGGAAAACGCAAATAACATGGATCTGTTTGTTCTGTTTTACGATTTATATATTGAATACCCAGTTGCTCTAAGCTGTACTTTTAACAATAAATTTCATGCACAAGTTGGTGCTAATTCTGTAGGATACAAAAAGGAAATAGTAAAGTGAAATGGAAGATGGTCAATATAAACCCCATGAGTTGCGTCAGGCCTAGTGAGCCATGGTATGTTCTCTATTATATTATTCTTCTATAGTTGGAAAGAAAGCATGAACTGTGTTAATCTGGAACTCAGTTTTGTAATACCATCAACCGTTTCTTGATTTTTAAAATGGAAATGTAAAACGTGCATTTTTCACGGGCTGGGCTGGTTCTTTCAATTAGTCAAATTAGTCCCCCACACAAATTATCAACTGGTCACACGTGCTAGCAATATATAATGGTTCATCCACCTATAATGCCTTGTCCAACATCAGTTAAACAGACAACAGATGTGGTTGATTAATTAGTTCCTTCAATCAAGCATACAACAAAACAATAACTATTTAAGTCAACAAGCATACATATTTAAAGTGGATATTCTACATAATGTACACACAGGCGTATCACTCATGAATGCGTATGTAGTCGAAAATTACATATATGTTCATGTTTATATAGTAGATCCAGTTTAATTTTCTGATACTTTTGATTTTCAAAAGTACAACGAAGGGATCAAAACATCTAGTTTTTCCTTTCATATAGTCGAAAAAATACAAAATGGTTAATAAGCTATCAATTTTCTATGCTAATCAGCGAAGTTTAAGAAGTAATTGGCAAATAGAAGGTTGAACATTCAAGTTGTCATTTGTGGTACTAACAAATCATTTTCTTTTCCTTCAAAAGAAAGGAAGTTGTATTTTGAATCGATCAAACCAATAATGTTGAATATCCAGGACATAGTGGCTGAGCTATCAATTTCATGTACTAATCAGAAAATGAAATACCGAAATAGCAAACCATATTAAACAATTAGCAAACATCAACCTAGTTAAGCCAACACATTAGAGTAGTTTGGCAGGTGATGTATGATCAACAAGGATATATTTGTTCTGTTTGGAGATTTATATATTACCCTGCATGCTGTACTTATAAGAATTAATTTCGTGTACAAATTATTACAAATTCTATATGATACAGAAAGTAACAGTGAAGCCAAAAGGAAGATGGTTGATATATATAAAAAAATCATATAGATGATATGAATATGGAAAACGCGAAAATAAAAAAAATTTACCTCAACCAATCAACGATGAAGCTTGAAAATTACTTGAATATTTGGATTGTATGCACTCTGTTTAGTGAGTTAGAACAATAGAACCGTATATTAAACATTTGACACCATTGCAAATTGAGTCCATTATATGTGAATTTTATAATTCACAACATATATAATTTTTATCCGACTAAGCCGATCAAATGCGAAAGGAATAGAACAGAATTGAATTTTACTGTATGCAATTTGAAATTAACGTCAGTCTTCTATAGTGGAAATTGCAGTTTGAAATTAATTTTCGTATAAGATTTAAATTTTATATGCAATTTCGATTTTATTTTGGAACCTTGACGTCTGCACCAAATTATATGCTTACCACCAGTAGATATTACCTGTAAACTGCCTTACATGGGACCATAATTGATAATTACAGTAGAAGCTACCAGTAGAAAATAGTTGTGGAATGCATTAACTTTCCTTTTTCTTTTTTACTGCTCGCTTTTGCATGCTTAGCGGCTTCAGTGCAGCTATATTTAGAAATAATTACAATAGATACTACCAGCTAAAGCTTTATAGGAATTGGTCAAATAAAAGATCGTTGCATTACAAAAGTTGGTTTCTTAACTTTTCAGTACAGACTGCAAGTGTTCTTTAGTGTCGAATCATTGGTTGTTGTGCTTGCTGTTGCACCTATGGTTGAGTCTGGACCAGTTTCTGTTGAAGTATGCGATACTATATGTTGGATTGAAGAGGTCGAAGATAGCTTCGAGTCAGAGGTAGTCGTTTGCAAATCGGAGTTCACACAAGGAAGATATGAGCTGAAATGAGTAAGCTATTCTATGTACAGTGCGACAATGCAGGGGGATTTTCCCGAAAGTTTCCACAGATGTCTGTCATCCCCACGACAGACATCTGAGAAGGGGACATACGTCTGTCATGGATGCGACAGACGTCCGAGCTGAGAGCTGGAGCCCAAATAATTCCCTGGGAGGGACAGACGTCTGTCACCTCCCACGACAAATGTATGAATATTGATTTAGGCTATTTTGGGCTGAAAACCTTGTAAGTTGATTTGTGAAGATACAAGGGCAATTTGGGTAATTGGCCTATCCCTATATAAGCTATTTTCTGAGGTGTTAGTGGGAGGAGCTTGGATACTTGATTTGGCATCAAGGGTTTATTCTCAAGGGAGAATTAGGGTTTATAACCTAATTCCAATTCTTCAATTCTATTCTCCTCAAACTCTTTTCTATATTAAAATATAGTGATTATTGGATCAATCTCTTGTATTCCTTTCATCGTGGTAATAAAATAGTCTCTCCAAAGTGGATGTACACTAGCAAGATGTTAGTGGAACCACTATAAATCCTTGTGTGATTTATTTTTACTACTTTGTCATTAGTTTCTTTCTTGTGATTGAGTTTTGGATTGTTCGTGATTGATTGATATTGGTTTTATAACTAGAGTTATTGCTTTGGTTGTTTTTGCAAGTCTAACAATGATCTAGTCTTCCGCCAGCGCTTTGTGATTTAGATATCGGATTCGAGAGTGGTATTGAATCGGATTAATCACAATGGTTTTAACAGTTGGTATCGGAGCTGTTTCGGTGCTTGTTAGGTGTTTGTGAAAATGCCGGAGACGGATAGTAGCTCGGTAAGTTCTTCAACCGGAAGTCCGAATAGTGTGGCGCCATATGTACAGGGTTCATATGCGGCATCGTTCTCAATTGGTTATTGACAAGTGGAATGGTGATAATGACTTTGAGAAGTGGCAATGGAAAATGAAAGCGGTTCTTAGGCGGAATCGGGTGCACCGAGTAGTATTTGATACTCACTTATTGCCAAGTGATATCTCGGATGTTGAGAGAGAGGATGTAACAACCCGAAAATCTGGGCAAGTTTAAAATTTTTATTTTGGCAATTTAGTGAATTTTGAACATTTAAAATGGATTATTTTAAATAATATCGATGAGAAATTTATTTTGAATATATTTAGAACGTATATATTATATACGTCGTCGTTAGAAAATAATTATATATAATTATAAATAGAATTGAAAATGGCGCGGTAATTCGATAATTCGATTTCAAACTTCAATTGAACGTACCGGGTGCAAAACAAACCGGATTTTAGAGAAACCAAAAACATTAGGATCTAATTGAGGATATCTTTCCAACGAATCCGAAAAATTGAGATTTCATAGCGGGAATCAAAAGATATGTCCAGTTGAAAATTCTGAATAGTCGCTATGGAATTCAGGCCCTTAAAAATAGCCATTTTGCAAACGACCTCGGATTTCGACGTGTAACACCCCGAGGTCCACACACGCATATGAAACCCGTTGGACTTGCGTTGCCACCGCTAACCCGTTTTGGCCTCTTATAGTCAAACCCATTATGCGTGTCCCATCCTCGACTTGGGTCGAGCCCACAAAGATATGTTTTGGGTTACTGATTTAAATAGGCCCCCACAAGCTACCCACCTAAGCTTGTCCCTTTTCTAGTGCATCCCACTTAACCCTTTAATCATGTTTAATTACATGTTTCCACTTGGTTAAGTATTCTAATCGTATTTTCTATTTCCACCCAAGGAAACCCACTAAATTTACACATGCCACCCAAGGCACTTACTTGATTTCCACATGCCACCCAAGGCACCCACTTAACCCCTCATGCCCCACTACATGCTTATCAGGTTAAGTGTTTCTTAATTGATTAAGACTGTAACCTTTGTAAAGACCTCTCACATTAGACTGTCTTTTATGGCAGCTGGATTTGCCGGTCGGGTCCGGGCAGCCTTACGCCATAACAGATTCTAACCTCGTGTCTTTACACTTGTCACGTATTTAGTTTATGCCTAAGACCTCTCACATTGGGCCAATCATTTGTAGCCGCTGGATTTGCCGGTTGGGTCCGGGCAGTCTTATGCTACAAAAGGGTCCAACCTCATGTCTTAGTCGATTAATTACACCTAATTAATCACCCCATATTTTGAATTAATTTTCCCTAATTAATTCCAATTTAATGATGTACATAATTGACTCAATTATGTCCATCCACTCATGGTATGCCACATCATACCAATTTCACCACAATAATATTAACATTCAAAAATTAAGGAATAACTAATCCCAGATGTGGGAATTAGGGAAAACGGGTTGCGCCATTGCGTTCGTCTCGGAAAAATACGCGAAATAAAGTCCGAGTTTTCGAAAATCGGAGTCTGTATGAAGAAGATACGGACGAACGAAGTTAGGCAGAAAAACCGAAAACAAGCCAGAATGCACTGGCGCACTTGTGAAGTGCGCCAGAACAAAAATACACTGGCGCACTTGGGAAGTGCGCCCGTGTTAACACCCTGAATTTCAGTTAATATTAACATTCACAAATTAAAGAATAACTAATCCCAGATGTGGGAATTAGGGAAACGGGTTGCGCCATTGCGTTCGTCTCGAAAAAATACGCGAAATAGAGTCCGAGTTTTCGAAAATCGGAGTCCGTATGAAGAAGATATGGACGAACGAAGTTAGGTAGAAAAACCGAAAACAAACCAGAATGCACTGGCGCACTTGTGAAGTGCGCCAACACAAAAATACACTGGCGCACTTGGGATGTGCGCCCGTGTCAAGCCAGAAACCTGCACAGCTTTCTGGTTTGACCCTGGCTGGCCTGGTGCACCTGTTTTGGTTCTCTGGTCTGTTCTGCGGACCTGTGACGATTTTTGATGGTTTAGATCTAAACTAGGGTTAATCTAAGGGCCTAAACTACATCCTAAATCTATAAATACACCCTAAGACTACCCTAATCCATACTAAAAATAGATACAACGTCATCATGCCGTCAAAATGCAATTAGAAGGAGCCTCCGTCACATTTTAGAAGAAGATAGCTTCTCAAATCAACTTCTAATCAACTCTAGCAACTTAATCTTCTTCATAGGAGTGCTAATCAACAAGTTGTGAGTTTCTATGCCTTTAGCAAGCAATTGCTAAACTAATTATGATAGGATGTAATGAGGTTATGGTTATGAATGTGGATCAATGCAAGTTATGTTATCATATGTTATGTGCTCATGATGTTAGTTATGCAAGTTTTATGCTATATGTCCATGATGCTAGTTATGCAAGTTTTATGTTATATGTTCATGATGCTAGTTATGCAAATCACTATGATAAACATTGATCCATTATGACACCATGTTATGCAAGCTTGGTGTTTGATTATATGCAAGTTCATATATGACATGTTATGCAAGTTTGGTGTTTGATTATATGCAAGTAACATGTGCAAGTTTACACCTTTGTATGATATGCATACATATGCAAGTTTACCCCTTTGTATGTCATGCATACATATGCATGTTTACCCCTTTTCATGTTATGAGTAACATATGCAAGTTCATCCCTTTTTAGACCTATGACATGTATGCAAGTTTATCCCTTTATGATAGGTCTATGACATGAACATCTATGCAAGTTACCCTCTTTATGACATATGTGATTCATGCAAGTTTGGGTTGATTATTTATGCTAGTTGGGTTTGATGCTATAGTCATATATGCAAGTTGACACCTTTAAAACCCATGTTGATGCTAATGTTATGCTAAGTTGAACCCATTGTATTTGTGATGAATCTTCCCTTTTAAGTATGTCATGTTAGCGTATTACGTGGGGAACGATGGGGTTAATATTCATGTTAACAAAATCGTGGTGAAATTGGTATGATGTTGCATACCATAAGTGGATGGACATAATTGAGTCAATTATGTACATCATTAAATTGGAATTAATTAGGGAAAATTAATTCAAAATATAGGGGTGATTAATTAGGTGTAATTAATCGACTAAGACACGAGGTTGGACCCTTTTGTAGCATAAGACTGCCCGGACCCGACCGGCAAATCCAGCGGCTACAAATGATTGGCCCAATGTGAGAGGTCTTAGGCATAAACTAAATACGTGACAAGTGTAAAGACATGAGGTTTGACTCTGTTATGGCGTAAGGCTGCCCGGACCCGACCGGCAAATTCAGCTGGCATTAAAGACAGTCTAATGTGAGAGGTTTTTACAAAGGTTACGTTCTTAATCAATTAAGAAACACTTAACCAGATAAGCATGTAGTGGGGCATGAGGGGTTAAGTGGGTGCCTTGGGTGGCATGTGGAAATCTAGTGGTTGCCTTGGGTGGCAATAGAAAATACGATTAGAATACTTAACCAAAGTGGAAACATGTAATTAAACATGATTAGAGGGTTAAGTGGGATGCACTAGAAAAGGAGCAAGCTTAGGTGGGTAGATTGTGGGGGCCCATTTCAACCAGTAACCCATATGTATCTTTGTGGGCTCAACCCATGTCGAGGACGGGACACGCGTACTGGGCTTGACTATAAGATGCCAAAACGGGTTAGCGGTGGCAACGCAAGTCCAACGGGTTTCATATGCGTGTGTGGACCCGGGCTGGTAGGTAAGACGTTGTTGCATCATGTAGGTATAAGTCGTGCACCGTTGGTTGTATCGGGTTGCCACTTTGGGGAGTGATACACCCCACTGTGGGGCCAACACGGGTATCTACGTTAGGGAGCCGATCGCTTGGGGAGTACTGGGTACACCTAGTGGAGATAGGGGCAGACGGCACCTATGTGGTCAGCTAGGGGTACACGAAACTACTAGTTAAATTTTCTAAGTCCTTGGGTGGGATCAACCTTTAAGTTAGGAATGACTGGTGTGGTGCAATTTAGTAATTATCCTTGGGTGGGTAGATGCGTCTTTACCGTTATCTTGGTTCTTCCTATGTCTAGTTGGCTGCTTAGTGTAGTCATTTATCCCTAGTCGTTACCGTACCAAGTTTATATCATACCCTAATTACTTTAATGATTGTATTGTTAAAGTTATAGGACTCGCTCAGACTTATGTCTGACCCCGTTATTTTTATCTTTCCCCCCCTCAGGTCCTCAGCTTGGGCCTAGCACTAGTGGGCTTTGATCAGATTGCTTTATCTATCTTTTGGAGCTTGGACCGTTGATGTAAAGCTCAACTTATCTTTTCTATTATGGCTATTAGTATGTAGTGGGATTATGTACTTATGTTTTTATCGAGATGGATATTTTGTACTTGACTCTTGTTGGTTTTTGGTATGTAACCAAACATGTTTACCTTCTGCTGCAATGAAATGATGTTTTAAATTTCAAGTATTACTTATATCTGTCTTGTTGTAATTTTTCTGTTTTATATTCACTTAAAATACTCCACCGAAGTAAAGGCATTCCCTTAGTGAGTGACCTTAGCGGGTGTGGGGTGTTACACGTGGTATCAGAGCTGAAGGTTACCAGAACAGATAATTTTTTTAGAAAAACTATTTTTCTAAAAACATTTTTGGAAGAAATATTTTCAAAAACATGTCTTTTAAGAGAAAAGTTTTTGAAGAAAAGCATAATCCCCAATAGCCATATCTTTATCTTTCGAATTCTCCATTTTGAATCTTTCCTTTTTCGTTTCAGCATGGCTGAAGATCTTAACTTTCCGGAGGGTGTGACGATACTAGTATGGTATAGGAGATTGATGGAGGCTAGGGCCGCCGTTGCGGGTCCAGCAAATGTTCCTCCACCACCAGTTGCACCCGATCTTCCTCCCCCTCCTCCTCCTCGCGCGGATACTTTTGCTAAGACTTGCAAGGAATTTAAGGCTATGGGAGGGAAACCTTTTCAAGGATCAGAAACTTTTATGGAAGCTAGGGATTGGCTTAAGGAAACGGAAGAGTTGATAGACATCTTTGAGATGGAAGAAGGAAAGAAAGTCAAGTTAGCTGCTTGGTTAATGAAGGGAGAGGCCTCGTTCTGGTGGGAGGTCACTAATGGTGAGCGCCCTGTTGACTCTTGGGCGGATTTCAGGCAAAGGTTTGAGGCAAAGTTTCTCTCACGTGCGGAAGAAAATCTTTATATGGAAAGATTCTTGACATTAAAGCAAGGAAACTTATCAGTGAAGGAATATGTCAACAAGTTTAATCAGCTAGCAAGGTTTGGCATGGACATGGTGAATACACCGGAGAAGAAGGCTTTGAGGTTCGTTAAAGGCTTGAATGAACCGATGCATGGATTGGCTATGACTCACATCCCTATGGGGGCCACCTTTGAGAAGCTAGTAGACATGGCACTTATGCATGAGGAAGAGAAGGGTCCCAATGCTGATAAGGCAACCGAGAAGAAAGGAGATCAGAAGAGACCTCAACAGCAACAGCAAAACAAGGGTGGGAAAGGCAACGGTGGCAAGGGAAAGAAGAAGTGCTTCAATTGCGGGACACCAGGCCACCTAAGCAAAGATTGTCGGAAGAAGAAGAAGACTGGTTACTTCCACTGTGGCGAAGCAGGGCATCTAGTGAAGGACTGCCCTAAGAAGGGGCAGAGGACAGGATCTACCTCAGGAGGACAGGTGCAAGCTCTTATGGCACCAGGTCAGGCAAGGGGGCAAGTTCAGGCTCTCGCAGTTCCACCGATTCAGGAAAGAGGTAGAACTATTTCCGTTGAAAGTCTGGTTTTTCTGTTTGATCATCCTGTCCGTACTTTGTTTGACTCTGGCGCATCGCATGCGTTTATCTCATCATCATTAGTTGAGTCACTGCACTTGGACACAAGTCTAGTAGATGATCCCTTGGTTGTTTCAAACCCAATTGGGGGCTCCACTTATTTGTCCATGATATGTTTGGGTTTGAAGATTTCTATACTTAGCGTTGAGTTTAGATGTGATGCTTTTGTTTTGGGCTTCACGGGCTATGGGTTGATTTTGGGCATGGACTGGTTATCCAGTAATGGTGCCGTTCTTGATTGTGAAAGGAGAGTTGTTAGGCTCACGACCCGCTTGGGAAACACTCTCGAGATCTCTTGTAATCCCATGAATTCTGTTATGCTAAGTTATCTTGAATTGCTTGACGCTTCGGTCGAGAGTTTGCGATCTGTTAGAGTGGTCCGGGAATACTCACATGTGTTTGAGGAGGTGAAGGGCTTACCTCCGAAGCGGGAGATAGACTTCCTAATATATCTGGTGGACAATGCTAAGCCAGTATCTTTGCCAGTGCGCCACATGGCTCCTCGTGAGAGGAGGGAACTCCATAAGCAAGTAGGGGAGTTGCTTGAGAAGGGGTTCATAAGACGAAGTATATCGGAGTGGGGTGCTCCAGTGGTTTTTGCCACGAAGGCGGATGGGTCCCTCAGACTTTGTGTAAACTATAAAGAACTCAACAAGCTTACAAAGAAGAATAGACACCCATTGCCGTGGATTGATGATCTCTTTGATCAGTTGGTTGGCGCCTCAGTATTTTCGCAGTTGGACTTAGCCACGGGGTTTCATCAGTTGAGAGTGGCTGAGGATAGTATAGAGAAGACTGCCTTTAGGACTCCGGATGGTTTCTATGAGTGGCTGGTGATGCCCTTTGGTTTGACGAACGCCCCTGCATACTTTGTTGATTTGATGAGTAGGGTGTTCAGGGAGTACCTTAATAAGTTCGTGGTGGTCTTTGTGGATGACATCTTGGTCTTTTCTAAGAGTGAAGAAGAGCATGCCCTACATCTTAGGGAAGTGTCGGAGACTCTTCGAGCACATAGCCTTAAGGCTAAATTCTCTAAATGTCACTTTTGGAGGAAGGAAGTGCGGTTCTTAGGGCACGTAGTCTCTAAGGAAGGGATAGCTGTGGATCCCGCTAAGGTAGTATCCATCCAAGATTGGAAGGTTCCGAAGAATGCTACCGAGGTGAGGAGTTTCTTGGGGTTGGCTGGCTACTATAGGAAGTTTATCAAGGACTTCGCGAAGATATCAGCCCCATTAACTCGCTTGACAAAGAAGAATCTAGTTTTCACATGGGACGTAGATTGTGATGATGCGTTCCAACGGTTAAAGAGAGCTTTAACCACAGCTCCAGTCTTAGTGTTGCCAGATGGGAGTAAGCCATTTGTTGTTTATACCGATGCTTGTGGGACAGGACTAGGCACAGTCTTAATGCAAGAGGGAAGGGTAATAGCCTATGGGGGAAGGCAGTTGAGAGCGCATGAGAAAAATTACCCTACACATGATCTAGAGTTGGCCGCTATTGTTTTTGCGCTTAAGACTTGGCGCCATTATCTTCTTGGCGAGAGGTTCGAATTGTTCACTGACCACAATTCATTGAAGTACTTGTTTTCTCAAAAGGATTTGAACTTAAGGCAATAAAGGTGGATGGAGTTCTTAGCATCCTATGATTTTGAGATAGCATATACCCCTGGCAAGGGTAATGTGGTGGCAGACGCCTTAAGCAGAAAAAGGTTGTCTTTGAGTCCATTGTTCGTTGAACGACGAAGCTTGGAATTTATCTCGATGTTTGATTTCAGACCTTCCGTTGACTTTATACCTGGTTTGCTAGCATCCTTAGAGGTCAGACCTACTCTTTTGGGACGGGTTGGTGAGGCACAGCGGGACGACCCACAGTTGGTTGAGTTAGTAGAGAAGCTCATAAGGGGGGAGTCGTCCAGCCATTTGAGTAGGTACACCCTAGATGATAAGGGGTGGTTGCGTAGAGATGGTAGACTTTGTGTACCGCAAGATGAGGGTTTGAGGAAGGCTATACTTGATGATGCACATCGTTCTAGGATGACCATTCATCCCGGTGGGGACAAGATGTACCAAGACATGAAGCGAGTTTTCTTTTGGGCCATTATGAAGAAGGATGTGGCTGAGTTTGTCGCTAGATGTTTGGTGTGCCAACAAGTGAAAGCAGAGCAAAAGAAACCCGGTGGGTTGCTTCACCCATTGGAGGTTCCGCAATGGAAGTGGGATAGCGTCTCGATGGATTTTATCGATGGATTACCGAGATCGAGGAAGGGTAATACGGGAATTTGGGTTGTGGTAGACAGACTTACTAAGAGCGCCCATTTTATACCCGTGAAGAGTAAGAGGACTGCTCCATGGCTAGCTTCAGTTTACCTTCGAGAGATAGTTCGGTTGCATGGTGTACCTTCTAGCATAGTGAGCGATCGAGATCCTATCTTCGCTAGCGAGTTTTGGAAGAGTTTGCAAGAGGCAGTAGGGACTCAGTTGTGTTTGAGCACCGCATATCATCGTCAGATGGACGGCCAGACCGAGAGAGTGAATCGTGTTCTAGAAGACCTTTTGAGGCTATGTATCTTAGATTTTGGAGGTACATGGGAAGAGCATCTTCCATTGGTGGAGTTTGCGTATAATAACAGCTTTCAGTCTAGTGTTGGCATGGCTCCTTTCGAAGCTCTTTACGGAAGGCCTTGTCGGTCACCTACATGTTGGTGGGAATCTACGGATAAGATCTTGCTTGGGCCCGATATGGTTAGAGAGACTTCGGAAAAGATTGATTTGATTCGAAGAAGGATGAAAGCAGCGCAAGATAGGCAGAAATCTTATGCGGATAAGAGGAGGACGGATCTTGAGTTTGATTTTGGGGACATGGTCTTTGTCAAAGTATCTCCATTATGGAATGTTGTTCGCTTTGGGTCCATTGGAAAATTAGCACCAAGGTTTGTAGGACCGTTTCCTATTAAGGAAAGGATTGGACAGATGGCATATAGAGTGGATTTGCCTGAGAGACTTAGTGGTGTACATGACGTATTCCATGTGTCACATTTGAGGAAGTGCCTACATGAGACCGCAGAGGTGGTAGAGCCGAGCTTGCTTAGAGAAGTGGAGGTAGAGCGTGATGCGACGATTCGACGAGCTCCTACTCGCATCCTTGGGTCAGAGATTAGGAAGTTGAGAAACAGAGAGGTTCAACTAGTCAAAGTGCAATGAGGAGATGATGAGAGCAACGCTACTTGGGAGACAGAAGCGAAGATGCATTCACTGTACCCATTCCTTTTTGAGGGTATGTCTTTTAATTTTTCCTTTATCGTTTGTCTAGTTCTTATCTTATCTTTAGTATGTCCTCTCATTAATACCTTTGACCTTTAGGTAGGGTGCACCTATGGTTGAAACATGTGTTTGAGACATGTTATGATTGATGGATGCATGTGGATGCAAGTGTTTGCTAGTGGTTGCTCGTGGATGCATATACACACACTTTAGACACTAGATCGGCTCAGTCACTTCATATTGTACATTGCATATAATTGTGTGTAGGTAGCTATATTAATGGATGTATAATGGTTGTGTTATCATATGGATGATGCATTTTGGTGCATGGTTGTGCACACATGTAGAAATAGTATGTGTCGATAGGGTTCTTTCGCATACATATTGGATGCATGGCACTATCATGGTTTGCATTAAGGAGGTCAACTGAATCAGTAGACCGCCTGATTTTGCATTAGACAGGGAACATATACACACACTTTTTACATATGTTCATACATCATTAGAAACTTTAAGGACAATGGATGCCAGTGTTTGATGGTTTAGTAGATGGTTGTTTGGATGGTAGGATACGTTCTTCTGGACTTAGAGATTTCGGGGACGAAATCCTTTAAGTAGGGGAGAATGTAACACCCCGAATTTCAGTTAATATTAACATTCACAAATTAAATAATAAATAATCCCAGATGTGGGAATTAGGGGAAACGGGTTGCGCCATTGCGTTCGTCTCGGAAAAATACGCGAAATAGAGTCCGAGTTTTCGAAAATCGGAGTCCGTATGAAGAAGATATGGACGAACGAAGTTAGGCAGAAAAACCGAAAACAAGCCAGAATGCACTGCCGCACTTGTGAAGTGCGCCAGCACAAAAATACACTGGCGCACTTGGGATGTGCGCCCGTGTCGAGCCAGAAACCTGCACAGCTTTCTGGTTTGACCCTGGCTGGCCTGGTGCACCTGTTTTGGTTCTCTGGTCTGTTCTGCTGACCTGTGACGATTTTTGATGGTTTAGATCTAAACTAGGGTTAATCTAAGGGCCTAAACTACATCCTAAATCTATAAATACACCCTAAGACTACGCTAATCCATACTAAAAATAGATACAACGTCATCATGCCGTCAAAATGCAATTAGAAGGAGCCTCCATCACATTTTAGAAGAAGATAGCTTCTCAAATCAACTTCTAATCGACTCTAGCAACTTAATCTTCTTCATAGGAGTGCTAATCAACAAGTTGTGAGTTTCTATGCCTTTAGCAAGCAATTGCTAAACTAATTATGATAGGATGTAATGAGGTTATGGTTATGAATGTGGATCAATGCAAGTTATGTTATCATATGTTATGTGCTCATGATGTTAGTTATGCAAGTTTTATGCTATATGTCCATGATGCTAGTTATGCAAGTTTTATGTTATATGTTCATGATGCTAGTCATGCAAATCACTATGATAAACATTGATCCATTATGACACCATGTTATGCAAGCTTGGTGTTTGATTATATGCAAGTTCATATATGACATGTTATGCAAGTTTGGTGTTTGATTATATGCAAGTAACATGTGCAAGTTTACACCTTTGTATGATATGCATACATATGCAAGTTTACCCCTTTGTATGTCATGCATACATATGCATGTTTACCCCTTTTCATGATATGAGTAACATATGCAAGTTCATCCCTTTTTAGACCTATGACATGTATGCAAGTTTATCCCTTTATGATAGGTCTATGACATGAACATCTATGCAAGTTACCCTCTTTATGACATATGTGATTCATGCAAGTTTGGGTTGATTATTTATGCTAGTTGGGTTTGATGCTATAGTCATATATGCAAGTTTACACCTTTAAAACCCATGTTGATGCTAATGTTATGCTAAGTTGAACCCATTGTATTTGTGATGAATCTTCCCTTTTAAGTATGTCATGTTAGCGTATTACGTGGGGAACGATGGGGTTAATATTCATGTTAACAAAATTGTGGTGAAATTGGTATGATGTTGCATACCATAAGTGGATGGACATAATTGAGTCAATTATGTACATCATTAAATTGGAATTAATTAGGGAAAATTAATTCAAAATATAGGGGTGATTAATTAGGTGTAATTAATCGACTAAGACACGAGGTTGGACCCTTTTGTAGCATAAGACTGCCCGGACCCGACCGGCAAATCCAGCGGCTACAAATGATTGGCCCAATGTGAGAGGTCTTAGGCATAAACTAAATACGTGACAAGTGTAAAGACACGACGTTAGACTCTGTTATGGCGTAAGGCTGCCCGGACCCGACCGACAAATTCAGCTGCCATAAAAGACAGTCTAATGTGAGAGGTCTTTACAAAGGTTACGTTCTTAATCAATTAAGAAACACTTAACCAGATAAGTATGTAGTGGGGCATGAGGGGTTAAGTGGGTGCCTTGGGTGGCATGTGGAAATCTAGTGGTTGCCTTGGGTGGCAATAGAAAATACGATTAGAATACTTAACCAAAGTGGAAACATGTAATTAAACATGATTAAAGGGTTAAGTGGGATGCACTAGAAAAGGAGCAAGCTTAGGTGGGTAGCTTGTGGGGGCCCATTTCAACCAGTAACCCATATGTATCTTTGTGGGCTCGACCCATGTCGAGGACGGGACACGCGTACTGGGCTTGACTATAAGATGCCAAAACGGGTTAGCGATGGCAACGCAAGTCCAACGGGTTTCATATGCGTGTGTGGACCCGGGCTGGTAGGTAAGACGTTGTTACATCGTGTAGGTATAAGCCGTGCACCGTTGGTTGTATCGGGTTGCCACTTTGGGGAGTGATACACCCCACTGTGGGGCCAGCACGGGTATCTACGTTAGGGAGCCGATCGCTTGGGGAGTACTGGGTACACCTAGTGGAGATAGGGGCTGACGGCACCTATGTGGTCAGCTAGGGGTACACGAAACTACTAGTTAAATTTTCTAAGTCCTTGGGTGGGATCAACCTTTAAGTTAGGAATGACTGGTGTGGTGCAGTTTAGTAATTATCCTTGGGTGGGTAGATGCGTCTTTACCGTTATCTTGGTTCTTCCTATGTCTAGTTGGCTGCTTAGTGTAGTCATTTATCCCCAGTCGTTACCGTACCAAGTTTATATCATACCCTAATTACTTTAATGATTGTATTGTTAAAGTTATAGGACTCGCTCAGACTTATGTCTGACCCCGTTGTTTTTATCTTCCCCCCCTCAGGTCCTCGGCTTGGGCCTAGCACTAGTGGGCTTTGATCAGATTGCTTTATCTATCTTTTGGAGCTTGGACCGTTGATGTAAAGCTCAGCTTATCTTTTCTATTATGGCTATTAGTATGTAGTGGGATTATGTACTTATGTTTTTATCGAGATGGATATTTTGTACTTGACTCTTGTTGGTTTTTGGTATGTAACCAAACATGTTTACCTTCTGCTGCAATGAAATGATGTTTTAAATTTCAAGTATTACTTATATCTGTCTTGTTGTAAATTTTCTGTTCTATATTCACTTAAAATACTCCACCGAAGTAAAGGCATTCCCTTAGTGAGTGACCTTAGCGGGTGTGGGGTGTTACACGACGAAACCACTTTTGTTGGATCCGTGATGTCAAATTATTGCTAGATTTCAAATTTCATAATTTTTCGAATCAATATGTGAGCGTGGCAAAGGAAAACGTGTTTGACCAGTTTCAGTTGATTTTAATCGACTAGAAAATGGCCATTTTTCCAGCGGTCTCAGAATTCGACGAAACTAGTTTTGTTAGGACCGTATCGTCAATACGAAGCTTGAGATTATTTTTCTGGAATTTTTCGAGTTAGTATGTGACCCCGGTAAATTGAAATGCGCATTCAAATTCAATATATAGAGTTATATGTTGATTTTGGGGAAACTGATCGAAATGGTCGAATCAGCTTACGATACATATCCCATTGTTTTCGGAATGGGGGTAATTAGCTAGAGACGACAGTCGTTGGGTCTCGTTTCGAGTCCGGGTGAAAAGTCATCTTTATGTGGGAAAATAAATTAAATTAATTAAATTTTTTTTTACCAACCCCCCCTTTCTATTTTTCTTTCATTCGATTAACCCCCCCTCCATTCTGTTTTCTTCAATCGATCCCCAAATCGGATTTTCTCCGATCCATCGCAAATGGCGAAAGGCGCCATCGCTTCCTCCATCGACCCCCCCAGTTCCGCCGCCACCCTTCGCCATTATCACCTCCGTCGCCCAACCGTGCCTCGCCCCACCTCCATTCGCAGACCCGACACCCCCAACGCCTTCTTCAAAAACCCGCCGCACCCAAAGGCCAGACCACCTCGAATTTGATGCTGCCACCAACGTTGGGAGGGAGGGCGTAGCCGCTCCGGTTGCCAGTCGCCGATAGGGTGTTGGGGCCTCGATCATCGTGCGGTGTGCTAGGGTTTAGAGCACTGGACGATTTCGGATTCAAGCAGCTTCAGCGAGCGAACACAGTGAGGCAATTAATTCGATTTTTAAATTGAGATTTTATTTTTCTTTCTACTTTTCTGTAAACAACATTGGACTTTATTTTCATTTTAAATATAAAGCTATTGGTATAAAATATGAAATTTTTACTATATAAAACAATGTATAAAATATGAAATTTTTATTATAAATAACATTATAATAAAAGTTGTTATATATATATATATATAAAATGCTGAAAAAAACATAGATTTTAAAACTGAAATTATATAGATTTTAAAACTGATTTTTATTTAGTTTAAAGTTCTGATTTTTATTTAGTTTAAAGTTTTGATTTTTATTTAGTTTAAAGTTTTGATTTTTATTTTCAGTTTTAATTGATTAAAGAGAAATCGGATCTTTGTATACTTTATAAGGTTAAAGTTTATAATTTCTATCATAAGAAAGGCGACATTTTTATGGTATAAAGGTGGGATTTTTATAGAACAAAAAGGTTAGATTTTTATGAAGTAAAAAGGATGGATTTTGATATATAGGAGTGAAGTATAAAAGTCGGATTTTTACATATATGAATGAAGTGAAAAGGACGGATTTTTATGTATGTGAATGAAAAAAAAAATTGGATTTTAATATAAGAGGTAGTAAAATAAAAATATAATTTTTATATTGGAAGTGACCAAATAAAAATATGATTTTTATTTAAAAAGAACAAAAATATTTTTAAACAATGAAAAGTTCATATTATTAACAATGAAAAGTTTATATTTTTAACGATGAAAAGGAATGATTTTTAACATTAGAAAGAATTAATTTTTATCATCGAAAAGATTAGATCTTTATCTATGTTGTGGCGAAATAGAAATTCGATCTTTATAGAGGAAGCAGAAATATAAAAATATAATTTTTATATAGAAACAAGCGATAAAAATATACGACCTTTATATATGAAATGTCATTGTAAAAATGTGATTTTTAATATGAACAGCGTGAAAAGGACTGCATTGGAATTTCAAACAAATCCAAACAGTTTAGCAGTTCAGAAGCAAAGCACGGCGGAGTGGAACCCTCGGTGAGAACTCCTCACCTTTGATTTTATTTTCTAGTTATAAATATATATACTAGGATGCAGACGGTGTTTAGTAGCACCCGACACCATTGTCCACAGACCATGGACTTGTTTGTTTGGTTGTGTAGTTGGTTAGATTATTTGATCTAAATTTGGTTGTTTGGTGAATTGAAATTGGTTTGATTGATATGTGTATGGCGTGGGCCATTACTAGATCGAGGACTAGGCTAGGCCTTGTCCCGTTTCGAGTATCGTGCCGTTATGCCATCGAAATTTTCTAAAATAAGTTAGAAAAATAAAAATATCATTTTATTGTGTAAATGAGCTGATTAAAAATTCATGTGTTGAAATAAAATATTTTATCATTAAAAATATAATTTTTAGCGTGTGTGTGTGAATAAAAATATGTGTTTGTTGATTTGAAACCCCACACGGGTGTTGGGATGATATTTGAAGTCCACTCATCCCGATTGATTAGTTGTATGTCGATCGATTGATTGATAGGCTGTTATAAGCGTTTGATATCTATATTTAATGCTTATACAGTGTGGTGCACTTTGGATGATGATTGATTATTTATTGTTGTGATTATATACATGTGTTGTATGGAATCCATATAATTAACATTATATGGTAATTGATTGGGCCTCATTCCAATTGGGAAAATAAATTTTTTTATAAAATATTTTACATAACAAAAATAGTTGTGTTTTGACAGTACTCATGTGTTGAGATTGGTCGTGTGTTGAAAGAAATATAGATTCATGTGTTGAATAGAATAAATATTCATTTGTTGAATAGAATAACGAATTTATTGAAATATATAAAGCCGTGTTGATTAGAGTTGCGCTATTTTGACGTGAACGATATTTATATTGATTATATTCGTTTTTATAATGAATATAGAAAAGGTAGTGATTTCAAAATATAACGTTTTGAAAATATTATCATTTATATAGTAATGATATGAAATATCCAATTTTGATTTGAAATTGAATATAGAGTTGAAATGGTTTTGAAAACGAATTTAAAATGATTTATAAAATACGTTTTAAAAGGAAATCGACGAAATATATATAATATATACATATATATTATATATAATGGCCTGAATAGAACGCGCCGCGCCGCGGCAGTTCGCGAATTTCGACCATTGACTTCGAATAGACGTTGCGGGAGATCCGACCGTCGGATTCTCCTAAAACCAGAACCGTTGGGTTCGTATCGAAAAGAGTTTTCCAATGAATATTAGAAATTTGAAATCTAACGGTTGGATTTGGAATTATGTCCAAATCAAATTTGGAAAAGGTCGCTGTAAGTGCAGTTCGATGGCCGTTGATGGAAATCGACTGTACGGACCTTGATAAAATTATTAAAAATATTAATAATTTGTGTAAAATCATAATATGTGAATTGGAAAGAACTGGGAGGAAAAAATTCCACATTTGAAAAGGTAAAAATAGATTTTTGTCGAAATGAACTAGTTTCGAACGAGAATTAAAATCAATTTATTTTTGAAATAAATAAATTGAATTTGAAAGTGATTTTAAAAATAATCAATATTCCCAATACGTGAATTGGACTGGAGTTGAATCGAAATTATCTTCGGAATATTTCGATGTTGGATTTCGTGACTATACAGATATTGTGATGGGAATTTGAAAGATATATGTTATATCGTTATTTCCAATACGATATTTGTTGGTTTCAGAATTTGATATTGAATATAAGCCGATATATTTTCTATTCAGAGCCTTGTATTTAATATCAAATGTGATTTGGGTTTATCGTGGATCGTGTTTTAGATGACATTGGTTCTTTAACCCAGTTAAAGACAGGATATTGATTTTTGAAAAGAATAAAACTAAGTGGAGTTTTAATGAATCTTTAATTAGATTGAAATGTGAATTGATAATTTAAATTATCAAATCTGAAAGGTGATCGAGAATGGAGTACCAACAGTTTTGCTCCAAAGTGATAGTTAAATCTTTAATTAGATTTGAACGTGAAATGGTAATTAATTTTACCGATAATACCGTGGTGTTAGATATGGAGTACTACCAGTTTTTCTCCAGGGGATGAATAGGTTGGGATTGGGAAATAAAATAAATAATTACTTCGGTGTGGCTCGCTAATCCCGACTAGTTTGAAGTGATATCCAAAGGAAGATTAAAGAATAAATTTAGAAGAATTTATCTTGGATAAAATTAATGGGAACCTTTCCCTAAGAATGTGATTTTGTGAATAAAAGAATATTCTGAATTGGAATGAGGCGTTCGTTGTGTTTGTGTAACATTTGTTTATTATATACGTGGGTTTTTCGGAAAGGCCGGGTTTATACCCATTCTGAATAACCGATTCGACGAGATTTCGAAGATGAAGACGGTGGTTGAAGACCGGAAGTCTTCACATCGTTTAGGTGATTACTGATGATCCTGATTGGGCTGTACACCCAAGATGAGGGAAACAGTTGGTGATCGTCCAAACATACTTGGAGATGGATGGATATGCGAGGAAAGTGCCTCCGGTTTCGTTCAGACCCAGAACGAACTTGTAAATGGATTGTGTGTCTGACATTGGATTTTTTCTATGTTGATTGATCTCTATTAAATATACATCTGTTTGGCGGCAGAGAATTTATTCTCTTGCTTAACGCCCTTCTCTGAGACGTACGAGCTTAGAGGTTGTATATCGATGGACATCAGTCGCATGGAGTGAATTGCTAATGTGGCACGCGTAAGTGGCAATTGATCAAGGCTTCTGTTGAAAAGCAAAGTCTTATGGTTGATGATCAAAGCACGGCCTGTATGGCGTAGCTTTGTGTATAACGTGAATTCGCGAGCCTCACACCTCGGTATGAGTCAAAAACGGGATAGTGACTGCAGGGAGAGCACGACGTTTCTTTCTAGCTAGGGTGGTGTCAGTGACCTACCAGCCCTGACATTTATATACTTTTCACCTGTGTGGTTGTTGGAATGCGAGGCGCCTCGGATATAGGTCTGTAAGGACCGGGAAACGTGTGTTCAGGAATAACTAATTGTAACGACCCAGGTTTTTGAACGGTTAATTTTAAATATTTAATATCGTTTTAAATATTGTGTTGATAATATAAAAGAATTTTTATATTAAATTTATCGATTAAATAATCGATATAGGATATAATTCAGATTTAAAACTGAATCGAAACGATACAGTCGATTAATATAAATTCTGTTTGAAATGGAACGATAATAATAATTATTATCGATGAATTTAATTGTTTGAATCAATTTATATTTTAAATTGAATTTAATTTTAATCGTTAATTTAAGCTGTTATCTCTTCTATACGGTCAAATTTAATTCCAGAATCAGTTCTGTGGAGTTCAAAATAACGTTATAATCCGAGAGCACCGGTCGTTAAGTTAGAATAGCGGTTCTGGGTTTTAAAATAAGGGACTGTGATATACTTTAGTTTAAAAAAAAAAACAAACAAACTCAAATCAGACAATCGAATCAGCCGACCTCCTATTTCATTTCGCAGACCTATCCATTTTGAGCCAACAACTTGTCTCTAAGCTTCAGTATCAGGGAAACATAAATTTAATGGTGCTGTACATTTTGTTTCCCCTTCGCATTCTATATAAACGAGCCGAGCCTCGTGTACTCCATTCAAAAAAAACAATCCAGTCCCTCTCATCCTCTGTTGTTCTTCTTTTTCCTAATCAATGGAAACCCTATTTCCTAAATCAAATCAAAATCGGGTATCGCGACTAGGGATTTCGGAGTTTCAAAGGCCGACGCTGATGCTGGAATTTGCTCGCGTTATACTGTGCGACTATGGGATTTGGGTTGAGGGATTTCAACGTTGAGGAGTGGTGCGACAAGGACAGGAAAACCATGGAATCACAATCGAAACCCGGAGTTTCTGTAAAGCTCGACAGCATGAATGATACACTCGTGAACTTCTGGAGCTTGAGGCTTACGCTAGAGCATTTGCGAGTTTGGGGTACGCGATGAGGTTTGAGCAGGGTCTGTTGTGGTCACCGCTGACCTGTTGTGGGAATCCAAACACAGGGATTTGCGCGATGGGTTTGTTGTACAACTGTGTGAGGTAGGAGATAGAAGATGGGATATTAGCAGCTATCGGATCTAAGTGATTTCTGTGGATGTGAAAGGGAGGCTACTGCCAAGATCGGAAGCAGTACAACGCTGAGTTTGGCTCTAGAAATCATGAAGGGAACTTGGATATGCTAAAGGTAATTTAAGTGAGGTGGAATAAGAATTTTAGATTTGAAAGTAGCACAATAACTTAGTTTAAATTAGTATACCATTAAGAAGGAAGGAAATGGTATTAGTTATTACCGGGAGTTTTGAATCTTGAAAAGGGAATTAAATTTGTTGTTTATTTATTTAAGTAAACATTTAAAAATATAAGTGGGTTAGTGTGAAATATATATATGTATATATTAGTTAAATTTATAACCATTCAAAAAGAAGAAGAAAATTCTAGGAAAAGTTATTTATTCGTCTAAATAGTTAATTTAAATAAATGAACGTCTAATCAGTAAATTTAAATAAAATTATCATAGGTGCAAATTCATTCGAGAAGATTCGTAGCCGGTTATTTGGAAATAAACAGGATATTCGACAACTGCGATCCCGGTGAGTAAATCTCACTCACCTTTTATTTATAATTATTTTTATTTCGTTAAAAATAATTGTTGTTGCTCGTTTGGATTTTTCTGCTTGCTTTATATATATTAGTTATTTAGGCTATATATATATATATATTGGGTTGATTGATTGGTTGGATTCCCGCAGTCTCATTAGCGGATGCCCGCAGTTTCATAGCGGATGATTACCCTATACGCCCCACGCTATGATTAGTGGATGACCTTCTATACCGCGATATTCTACCACGAAGCAGAATGGGTATTGTTTATGTGCTAACATATGTGGATGCAGGAAAACAGGTTGGAGGAATCCAACTGGATTCCTCAAAAATATATTATCTGTCTGTTGTTTGCTGATTTCATATATTCCTATATGACGTGTTAAAAATAAAATGATTGAAAATTGGGTGATTTGATTGTTCAAATATCACTGGGCTAAGTGTTAATTTATTTAAAATATCATGGAAGGATATTTGAGATTTTAAAAGGGAAAATTCTATTTTTAAATAGAATTTGAATTTTTAATGGAAATAAAAATAATAACTTGTTTTTTTTAAAAATAAAACAAGTAGTTTCTTTATAAACGAAGTTTATAAATAGTTCTTTTATAACGAAGTTATAAATGAAGTAAAGAGAATTATCATTTGATAATTCAGAAATAGAAATACAAGTGTGAAATTGAAATTCGAAATGAAATTTCAAAACAGGATGTGAAATGAAATTTTTAAATATATAACTCAAATGAAATTTGAGTATAACATTTGAAAGGAGTTTAAATATTTGAATTTTAAAAGGAGATTGAATATTAGAAATTCAAATAGAAGTTCAAATAGAATTTGAATAGACGGAATTTGAATGAAAAATAGAATTTGAATTCAAGGAATTAAAATAAAATTTGAATTCAAAGGAATTCGAATAAAGAAATTCAAATAGAGATTTCAATGTAAAATTTCAAAATAGAATTTGAAATATAGTATTTCAAAGAAGAATTCAAATGTGAAATTTGAATAGAGATTTGAATGGAATTTAAATATGAAATTTGAATTGAGATTTGAAATAGAAATTCAAGTGTTGAATTTGAACATGGAATTGAATATAGAAATTCAAGTAGAAATTTGAATATGAGATTTCAAAATAGAATTTGAAATAAGCTTTGAAAGTAGGATTTCAAAGTAGGATTGAAACAGGATTTCAAAATAGGAAATCCAAATAGTTTTGAAATAGAATTTGAATCCAAGGGATATAAATCTAGAATTTGAATTCAAGAGAAATTTAAATATGGCATTTGAATTCAAAGTGAAGTTTAATATGAGATTTGAAATTCAAATAGAATGAAAAGAGATTTGAGTATAGAAATTTAAATGGAGATTGGAAATGGGATTTGAATAAGGAAATTCAAATGTAGAATTTCAAAGTAGAACTTGAATTAAAACTTTGAAAATAGAATTTCAAATAGAACTCGAAATAGAATTAACTATGGGATTTGAATATGGAATTCAAATGGAATTGAAACTATGGATTTGAATATATTAAAATCAGAATGGAATTGAATTTCATTCAAAAGAAGTTTAAAAGGTTTATATATATAAATATAATTAAAACGAACTCGCCGCAGCGCTGCAGTTCGTAAAATAGCGATTCGAACTTCAATTGAGTATACAGAACGCAATTGAAGTCGGAATTCTTCGAAACAAGAAACGTCCGGATCGATTTGATAAAATTTTTCTAATGGAAGAGGAAAATCTGGATTTCGTCAAATAGATTTTGAGTTATGTCAAAATCAAATTTTCAGAAAAACAGCGCCAGAACTATTTAAAAACCATAACGGTTTATTTCATTTTATAAAAGGATTTTAAGCGAATAAAATCCGAAGTTTCTATTTAGAGAATCTCAGAGTTGAGTTGTAAAATATATGCGAATTCAAGTTGTGCAAATGAATATGATTTTTGAAACAGAAACCAGATTTTTGATTTATTGAATAGGATTAACTAAAATGGAATTAGTTAATGAGATTTCAAATGGATATTGGGGTTTGAATAAGTGAATTCGATTTAAAAAAATTTTATTCGAAATAGAAAAGAGAACTAGACTTGAAATTGAAATTCAATTTGGTTATGAACAAGTTAAATATTTTGTTCGAACATGTTATGTTCAACAAAGAAGTGAAATATGCAAAAAGGCTAATTAAAGAATAATTGAGCGAAACTGAATTCAAACGATTCAAAATTTGATTCAAACGAATGGATTGAGTTGAATTGAATTGGAAACAGGTGAACAGGTGTTAAACAGATATGGGATGGAGTATATGAAGATTTTTATTTATGTGCCCGACAAAAAGGTACATGTTTAATTCATATATGGGTTTTATGCGCCGTATCGGCAAGCCGCTTGGCTTTTCCTTTTTCTTTTTGATTGAGGAAGATACCGGGAAGCTATTTGAAATTTCCCGATGCTCCCGATACAGGGGAGGTTATGGCGAAATTTTTCGGAAATTTAAGGAGTTAGAATATTTTTAAGATATTTTAATAATTTGAAATCATTGTATCGACGTATTGAATTCGATAGTAAAGTGAATATAAAAATCGAATGTTGTAAACAAAAAGGGATAGGAATAAGTGATTGGAATTGTTTCCAATTGCAAATAGAGATATTTTCTAATATATAGAAAATAAAAGAAGTTAATATTTGGAAACGTTTTCCAAATGGCATAAGAGGCAAGAAGATTATTGAAAATATTTGGTTAACAAATATTGATAAGAGAATATAGAAGAGATTTAATTAATGAAATATTAATTAAAGAGCCCAGTGATTTGTTTGATATGTTGGATGAACACTTGTTTTTATTCGATAGTTAAATCACAGACTATCGAAGTTTTTGACCATCGTTGTCAATATGGAGAGACCGGTTGGATTATTATCCGAAGAACCACTCCGTATCGGCATAAGCGTTTCGAACCAAGTATGCTGAATATATTGAAGACGGAGTAAAGTGCAAGGACTCTTTCTAGTAATAGAAATAGTGCCTTCGATTTCGTTCAATCCCAGAACGAACATAAATGGACGAATGTCTGACAAAGTATTTCCAATGATCAAATGGGTTGGTCTGTATAAATATATATGGTTGCAACGGATTTATCCCTTAGCATAATATCCAGAATATTTGTGCAAACTCAACTAGTGATTAACGGATCTGACAATGTGGCATTCAAAGTGATTGTGTTATCAATGAATGGTAAGTAATCGTAGCCTCAGGCCTCAACAACCGGGAAAGGACAAAAATCGGGCAGGCAGCATGGCTATGTGGGTCGCACCCATTAGGGTGTATAATCACCTATCTAGAGAAATTCCTTTTGTTTCTAAATCTATCGATTCTGCCCATTCGGGAAACGGTGGTTTGAGTCCAACCGTTGGTGATATACATTCGATACACTCAAGCGAAATGAGTGGTCGGTCATGTGTGGGCCGGGTTGCAAGACGTTCTTGTTGAACCCAGTGTATTCCTCTCTAGAGATACATCATCGGAAGGTGGTTCCATACCTTGTCGTGTTGGAAATCCAATCTCCAATAAGCGCCATGCGGTTTTTGATTTTTATAATATATATGTGGAGCGTGAGATGCAAGCGTTCTGCTATTTGGTTATTTACTTGATGTAGACATTATTATAATATCACTGGATTTTCGTATCAAAGTGTTTTGGGTTATAGTAAGGTAAAAACCGTCCGTGTTTATGGGTGGGCTGGTCTTACTATTACCTTTTCTTTCGAAAAGAGTTTTGAAAGTTAAACAAGTGGTTGGAGTTTACTCACACCAGTCCCATGACTGACCCAGAGTTTGTTTTGTTTTGTTTTCCCTAAACTCTTGGGTGCCCAAATTTGTACGGGCAGTCAAGTGTTTCAGGCTTTTACAGATACACTTGGAGGAGCTTGAAGCAGGAGGCTTCAACGTTAGTTATTTAGAGTTACTTCCGCTGGATCAAATGTTATGTGTACTCTGATGATGGTATGTATATATGTACAAAACAGATTTGTATTTCGAAGCTTATGTTATATAATATATTTTATTCGTTCCGCTGTGAGTTGTGATCTTTGTTTTCTTCTATTCTAATATTTCTTTCTTTCTATTTCTCATCCTCTAACTTCTTTCAAATAATGATTCGTAATTCTGTGCAAATTTGGGTTGGACGTGTGGTGTTATTAGTCAATTCAGATAGCACGGATTTGCGGGCCTTTACAGTTGGTATCAGAGCTTAGGTTGAGCGAACACCTAGGCTTGTGTGGCATGTGCTCATTAGAGATAGGGTCCGTAGTACCCTAGAATGAGTTGAGTGTATATATACGAGAGAGTGTATTTGTAAATTGATATAAAAGCTGTTTTATATTGTGTTGGCTAGTCTGTTGAGTGGTTTATGAATTCTGGTCGGATAGTGGGACGCCACAAAGTCGATAGGAATTTCTAAACACTTGAACAGGAGATTGAACACAATATTGTTTTAAAGTGGGTGAATGAAATAATTTTACCCAAAATTTCTATTTTGATATAGAAAGAATAATTTTCTAGAATTATTATTATAGGGATGTGTTGGATGTTGATTTTATAATCAAATGAGATTATAAAATTAAAATAGTTATTTATAACCAAATAGAATTTGTATAAGAATTAAATATACAAATGAGTTGAATTAAAGTTGAATTCAAACCAGAATTAAGAATTCAAAATCCTGGGAAGTTTGAAAATATTTTCTAAAAAAAAAAAGTAAATAATATAGATTTGTTTTAAGGGATTTGAAAGAAAATCAT